>ONZH01013527.1:0-650445 GCA_900303285.1 Rhinella marina
TCGTCTGCTATTACACTTTTTGTGAGGCAAGAGGGGAAAAAAATGGCTATTTTGGCATAGTTCTTTTTTTTTTTTTTTGCAGCATTCACCTGGGGGGCCATCTCATGAAATACTTTTATAGAGCAGGTTGTTACGGACGCGGCGATACCCAATATGTCTACCATTTTTATTTTTGGAAAGTTTTACACATTAGATGCATTTTTGAACAGAATAAAAT
Organism: Rhinella marina; assembly: GCA_900303285.1. Classification (NCBI taxonomy): domain Eukaryota; kingdom Metazoa; phylum Chordata; class Amphibia; order Anura; family Bufonidae; genus Rhinella; species Rhinella marina. Next base: position 218 of record ONZH01013527.1, read on the forward strand.
CTTTTTTTGTGTTGCTATTTTCTGAGAGCCATATTTTTCTTATTTTTTGGGCGATTGTCTCAGGTAGGGTATCATTTTTGCGGGGCAAGATGACGGTTTGATTGGTACCAGTTTGGGTTAAATAAGCCTGTTTGATCGTCTGCTATTACACTTTTTGTGAGGCAAGAGGGGAAAAAAATGGCTATTTTGGCATAGTTCTTTTTTTTTTTTTTTTGCAGCATTCACCTGGGGGGCCATCTCATGAAATACTTTTATAGAGCAGGTTGTTACGGACGCGGCGATACCCAATATGTCTACCATTTTTATTTTTGGAAAGTTTTTACACATTAGATGCATTTTTGAACAGAATAAAATCTTTTTTTTGTGTTGCTATTTTCTGAGAGCCATATTTTTCTTATTTTTTGGGCGATTGTCTCAGGTAGGGTATCATTTTTGCGGGGCAAGATGACGGTTTGATTGGTACCAGTTTGGGTTAAATAAGCCTGTTTGATCGTCTGCTATTACACTTTTTGTGAGGCAAGAGGGGAAAAAAATGGCTATTTTGGCATAGTTCTTTTTTTTTTTTTTGCAGCATTCACCTGGGGGGCCATCTCATGAAATACTTTTATAGAGCAGGTTGTTACGGACGCGGCGATACCCAATATGTCTACCATTTTTATTTTTGGAAAGTTTTACACATTAGATGCATTTTTGAACAGAATAAAATCTTTTTTTGTGTTGCTATTTTCTGAGAGCCATATTTTTCTTATTTTTTCGGGCGATTGTCTCAGGTAGGGTATCATTTTTGCGGGACAAGATGACGGTTTGATTGGTACCAGTTTGGGTTAAATAAGCCTGTTTGATCGTCTGCTATTACACTTTTTGTGAGGCAAGAGGGGAAAAAAATGGCTATTTTGGCATAGTTTTTTTTTTTTTTTTTTGCAGCATTCACCTGGGGGGCCATCTCATGAAATACTTTTATAGAGCAGGTTGTTACGGACGCGGCGATACCCAATATGTCTACCATTTTTATTTTGGAAAGTTTTTACACATTAGATGCATTTTTGAACAGAATAAAATCTTTTTTTTGTGTTGCTATTTTCTGAGAGCCATATTTTTCTTATTTTCGGGCGATTGTCTCAGGTAGGGTATCATTTTTGCGGGACAAGATGACGGTTTGATTGGTACCAGTTTGGGTTAAATAAGCCTGTTTGATCGCCTGCTATTACACTTTTTGTAAGGGAAGGTGACCAAAAATGTGTTCTGGCACAGTTTTATTTTTTTTTTTTTTACTGCGTTTACCTGGCGGGGTGGATGACATAATATTTTTATAGAACCGGTCGATACGGACGCGGCGACACCTAATATGTATACCTTTCTTTTTTTACCTTTTTTTTACAAATTTTTTTTTATTTTTTTGGGAAAATGGCGTTTTTTGTAACTTGAAACTTTTATTATTTATAATTTTTTTTTTAAACTTTATTTTTTAACTTTTTTCCATACTTTATATAACTTTTGGGGGTCTGATCCCCTTTACAATGCATTACAATACTTTTGTATTGTAATGCATTGGCTGTAAGTGTATTACTCAGTGTAATACACTTACAGCCTGCTTCCTGTGCGATCCAGGAGGCTGGATCGCACAGGCTCGCAGGGATAGCAGCCACGATGCCTAAGGAAGGCATCGGGCTGCTATCTAAGCCATCGGGTCCCCGTCACAGCAGCACGGGGACCCGACGGCCCCCGCTCGCCATCCTGAAAGCGGCACACCATGCCGCACGCCTCATGTGCCGCGGTCAGCGCTGACCGCGGCACATGAAGAGTTAATGCGCCGGCATCGGTGTCTTCACCGATGCTGGCGCATTCAGCAGGGGTCCGGCACCTGGGCACAGCCGGACCCCTGCCGCTACAGACTAAGAACTCGCGCCGCCCGCCGTCTAAAGACAGTGGGCGGTCGCAAATTATATAGAGATACACACTTACATTTACTTTTAGGGCTTCTACAAGGGGACCAGACGCGATCCTCCTTCTCACTCGGGAAACTGCACAATCCAGATCCGGAGCTGGCAGCACGCCAATAGGAGTTAGAGAATGGGCATGCTCTTGTGCAGTGCTGGAGAAGCTGCGCAGGCGCAGTATGAATTAAGACATGGACGAGCTTTCTCAGAAGCTCCTCCATGTCGCGTGCAGCCATGGACGAAGTGGCTGAGCGGCAGAGCGGGGCTCAGGGGGCGGAGCTTTGAATAAAATGATTACCATCAGGATTTTTTAAAATAAGTGTATTTGAGATCTTTCTTTTACACTGCCCCCAACAATGTAAAGTAATGTTGAGATATAGTGGCCAACCCCTTTAATGTTTCTTGTGTACAGCCACACAGAATCACCCACTTTTAGGTCTGGACCAGCCACACGTTTGTACTTGTTGCCCATATTTATCAAGTTATTTTGAATTTTCCGTCATATGACAATGATGACGAAAAATGTTCTTCCTCAGGGATACCAGAAGTATCTGAACCAGAAAATGTGCCAAACTGCAGGTGAAACCCATATGCCCCAAAAAACGGCGACTTGCCAGTGGACTCCTGTCTACGATTGTTTATGGCAAACTCCGCCAGAGACAAAAACGAGGACCACTCCTCCTGATTCTCAGAGACAAAACATCTCAAGTAAGTCTCCAGACTCTGATTAGTACGCTCCGTCTGTCCGTTCGACTGAGGATGAAAAGCCGAAGAGAAGGACAGTTGTACCCCCAGACGAGTACAGAACGCCCTCCAGAATCTGGATACGAACTGAGTCCCACGATCCGAGACCACGTCAGTGGGAATGCCATGGAGTCTCATAATATTGTCAACAAACACTTGTGCAAGTGTTTTAGCATTAGGTAGGCCAGGTAAAGCAATAAAGTGCGCCATCTTACTAAAGCGATCAACTACCACCAGAATAACAGTCTTTCCAGACGAATTAGGCAGGTCAGTGATAAAGTCCATAGACAAGTGAGTCCAAGGTCTGGAAGGGATGGGCAACGAAAGTAGGGGTCCAGAACATCGAGTATATGTCACCTTAGCGCGTGCACAGACACTACAGGCCGACACATAGTCCTCAACACACTTACTCAGGTCTGGCCACCAAAATCTACGAGAGATGAGTTCGACAGTGGATTTACTCCCAGGGTGTCCCACAAGCACCATACAGTGATGTTCCTCAAACACCTTATAATGCAATTCGGATGGAACAAACAATTTCCCAGGGGGGCAAGACTCTGGTGCATCTCCCTGGGCCTCTAATACCTTAGCCTCAAGATCAGGGTAAAGAGCCGATATCACCACCCCTTCAGACAAAAAAAAGACCATCTGGCCTGCCTTGGGTTAAGTCGTTTAGCCGACTCCAAGTAAGCCAGATTTTTGTAATCAGTGAATACCGTGATAGGGTGAATCACCCCTTCCAACCAATGACGCCATTCCTCAAAAGCCAACTTAATGGCTAGTCACTCTTTGTTACCCACATCGTAATTTCTCTCCGCAGCAGAGAGTTTTTTCGAGAAAAAGGCACATGGGCGCCATTTACCTGGTGATGGACCCTGTGACAAAACTGCTCCTACCCCTACCTCGGATGCGTCAACCGCCACAATGAAAGGTTGAGACACATCTGGCTGCACCAATATAGGGGCAGAAGAGAAGCACTCCTTCACAGCGGAAAAGGCTCGCAATGCTGCATCAGACCACACTGAGACATCTGTCCCTTTCTTAGTCATGTCAGTTAAGGGTTTAACTATTGTCGAATAGTTCTTAATAAATTTTCGGTAATAATTAGTGAACCCCAAAAACCGCATAAGAGCCTTCAAATTTTCAGGTCGATCCCAGTCCAAAACAGCACAAACTTTCTCTGGATCCATACGAAAACCTGAAGATGACAGCAGGTATCCTAAGAATTGCACCTCTTGTACAGCAAAAACACATTTCTCTAATTTTGCTTACAATTTGTTATCTCTTAAGATCTGCAACACCTGTCTAACATGATCCTGATGTGTCACCATATCTGTAGAATAGATTAGTATGTCATCCAAATACACGTCTACAAACCTCCCCACAAGGTGATGAAAAATGTCATTAACAAAATGCTGGAAGACAGCAGGAGCATTGGTCAACCCAAAAGGCATGGCCAGGTTATCAAAGTGTCCCTCAGGAGTGTAAAAAGCCGTCTTCCTTGATCCTGACCAGATTATATGCCCCCCTTAACCCTTTCACGACCGGAGCTTTTTTCGGTTCTGCATTTTCGTTTTGCGCTCCCTGCCTTCAAACAGCCATAACTCTTTTATTTTTCTGTTCACATAGCTGTATGAGGGCTTGTTGTTTGCGGGACAAGTTGTACTTTCCAACGCCACCATTTAATATTGCATACGGTGTAGTGGGAAGCGGGAAAAAAATTCCAAACCGGGTGAAATTGCAAAGAAAACGCTATTCCGCTACAGTTCTACGGGTTTCTTATTTACAGCATTCGATGTGCATTAAAACTGATCCGTTACTTTCATTCTACTGGTCAGTACGAATCCGGCAATACCTAATATGTATAGTTTTTCCTGCGTTTAGATGGTGATAAAATAATTAGAAAGTTGCCCTTTTTTTTTTTTTTTTTTCCTTGTCATATATTGACCCCTATAACTTTTTGGTATTTATGTGTACAGAGCTGTATGGGGGCTCATTTTTTGCGGGGTGGTCTGAAGTTTTTATTGATACCATTCTGGGGTGTGTATGACTTTTTGATCACTTTTTATTTAATTTTTTTTAGAAAAAAAAAGGGACAAAAAACTGCGAATCGCCATTTGGACGCTTTTTTCCGCCACACAATTCGCCGTATTGAAATTTTTTTTTTATATTTTAAAAGTACGGGCGTTCTCGGTCACGGTGATACCCATGATGTCTATATTTATTGTTATTTAGGTATTTATTTTTTACTTATACGGAAAGGGGGGTGATTTGAACTTTTATATCTTTTTTATTTTTTATATATTTTTTAACATTTTTTTAAAAATTTTTCTGTGATTATTTTAAAGCTCAAATATCATCTGATCTATTGTGTTTTGTTTTTTTTCTTTATGAGCAATCATGGATTTACTAGATGCAGTTAAAACCATGAATTGCTCATTTCTTATCCTGGCCTGCCATCTAGTGGCCAGAATAAGAATTGCAGTTTGAAAACTGTAATCCTCACCAGCGAGGATTACAGTTTTCATATGGTGTACAGACACCCCGATTGGCCAATCGGGGCGTCTGTACACCACCCGGAAGCGTGGGCTTCCGGGTTCAGACGCATCCTGATGCCGTGATCACGTGTGATCACGGCATCAGAAGGCCCTGGAAGTCTCCGCAGACGGAGGTAAGATGCGGCAAGTCTCTGCTGTTAGAAACAGCAGAGACTTGCCGGCCATGACGCCCGCCGCACCCGCGAGCGGGCGTCATGTCCCCACACCGCCCGCGCGCCGTACATGTATGGCGGCGGTCGTGAAGGGGTTAAGTCCAACTTGGAAAACACCTTGGCATCAACAATCTGGTTAAACAAATCAGGAATCAAAGGAAGGGGGTAAGGATCACGGACAGTAATTCGATTGAGTTCACGGAAATCCAGACATGGCCTAAGAGTTCCATCCTTTTTTTTTACAAAGAAAAACCCTGCTGCCACTGGAGATTTGGATGGTCTTATTTGTCCTTTAGCCAAACTCTCGGCAATATATTCTTTCATGGCGGTTCTCTCAGGTCCAGAAAGGTTATACCGCCTAGATTTGGGCAATTTAGCTCCGGGAATAAGATTGATAGGACAATCATATTCCCAATGTGGGGGTAAATCCAGACATCCACCTTCAGAAAATACATCAGCGAAATCAGATATAAAAGAGGGTAATGTCTTAGTGGTTAAAGCAGAAAAAGATGTATTAAGGCAATTGTCAATGCAATAATCACCCCAATCCACAATCTGTCTAGTATGCCAATCGAAAATGTTGGATTGTGTTAACTTAACCACGGTAAGCCCAGAACCAAAGGAGCAGGAAGGCCTTCCAACACAAAACACGATATAAGTTCCTGATGAAATTCACCCACTCTTAATCTGATATCATGCACCATCTGAGACAAACACTTCTGAGATAGAGGTGCAGAATCAATAGCAAACACAGAAATCTTCTTCTCTAATGCACTCAGAGATAATCCATGCATACGGACAAACTGAGCATCGATCAGGTTCACCCCTGCCCCGCTGTCGATAAACATGTCAATTCTCACAACCTTTGACTCTAGCGCCACCTCGGCAGTCAGAAGAAAATGGGTACTACAGGATGAAAACAAATGCACATTTTCTGTCTCACCACCCACCCCTCCAAGAGTGAGATGGGAATTTAATGCTCCCTTTTTTCTCTTTTAGAGACTGAATGCATGGACATGCGTTAATAAAGTGTCCTTTCTGTCCGCAGAAAAAACACACTCCCTTTTTATTCCCAGAATGCTTAAATGTGGAAGCAGGAGTAGCTCCCCCTAGCTGCATAGGTTCGTCCCCAGACATCAACCCAGGAGTATCTTCACCCAAAGTGTTATAGGAATACAATACACTATGTGATAGCGGGGGCCCCAGGAAAAAAAAAAGTGATATTTCCTTATTTTTATTCTCTCTCTTTCTCCTCCACTTTCTCTCCTCCTTTCTCCCCCGATCACACTTCTTCTCATCTTTTTCTCTCTCGTCCTTTTCCTCCCCTTATCGATATTACATATATCCTTCAAATGTCTTCTCTCCGATAATTAAACAACCATCTCCGCCATTGCAGATCAAAAACCTTGATTGTAGGTTACACCAACATTTTATAGAGACCACACCAATGTCCACATTACTGATTGGTGAAAATAAACATAATAATAATAATAATAATAATAATAATGAAAATAGTAATTTAGAGAGAGAATAAAAATAAGGAAATATCACTTTTTTTCTCTTTATTTTTATTATATTTCAAATTTTTTGTGATTATGTCTAATATTTTTCACATTGATATTTATTTATATATGTTTATTGTATGTCACTTCACAATTATTATTTTTTATTAACTTGTTATGTGTGGTGTATTTTAGCACTATATTCACTATATACATATATATATATATATATATATATATATATATATATATATATATATATACATTGAATGATATTTAGATATACATAACTTGTTCTCTCTGTTTCTTCCTCTAATTACTTGCTACCTATTGGCTATTTTTCCATTCCATTTCATCCTCTTTCTGTTCACCTTATTTTCCTTCATTTTCTGATGCTGTTTTCTATCTTTGCCACTGTGATCACCTTTACACATACGCCATTCCATTCATTTTATGCTCCGGGAGTGTGGGTGTTTCTGCTGTGGTCAAGTGACTGGCCATCACGTGACCGCGGCAGATCCCGGAAGCTTAGGAGCGTCTACGTTGCCAGGATGCGCGCAGTCACGTGACTGGCCACCACGTGACCATGGCACCCTTCCGGTTCTAGAAGCCCTGTTTGCCACGTGATATGTGGCTTTATGCTAAGCGCAATTTTGATTCTCCACACCGGTATGTCCTTTTCTATTATCATCTTTGGGCTGCACTGATTGGTGGATTTCCACTATATATACTTATTGTTGATGAGGAGAGCCGTACCCCCAGAGGAAGGCGTGGGGCCGCAACATGCGTTGGGGTGTGCGGCTCTCCTGGACTCAACACTCCTGATTGTGGGTATGTTTATCTATATGCACTATTGTAATGTTGAGCTGTATCCATGAGTGTTTGAACTTATATACTTGCATGGTCCATTTACATTAAAGGCTCTCTATTTGAGATTATGTTGTGGGATTTACTTTTTGTCCCTTTGATATAGCCTCTATGTTTATTGATATATTCCTTTGTGTACCTTACATGGTCCTTAGATGGAGATTCTAGCTCTCATTATGTGCTATTTATATTACTGCCCAATATGTTTGTAGGGATGTTGTTGGTTCGGGGGAGCTGCATGTCGATTCTTGGACTCTTTGTCTCTATTTACCTCTTTTTAATATTGCTATATTTTTAATCTGTTTTTCAATAAAAGGAATATTTATGAGCTATATGGACTCCTTTTTGTTCTCTGTAGGTTTCTGTGGCATTCCCTGAGTCTTTTGCTCAGTTGAGAGGGGTTATGTGTATACATGGTATTTTTTGTTTTATGTGTAATCTATTTTTTCTAACATGAATAGAATTTCATTTACCAATGAAAAATGACACAGGCAGAAAGTAGAACAGCCAGTACAATAGGATGAAGCTAGGAAAGGGGGATGTCACTCAGCATAATAATGCGTTTACATGCCACACAGGATACAACCCCAAATATTGTCAAAATGGTGCTTACCCAAATTCCTATCTCTAAATGCAAATAACGTTCCATTGTTAAGGCCACTTTACACTACCCAATGTTCGGGCAGATTATCAATAGCAAGCTTTTGTACGAACATTAGCAATAATCTGCTGGTGTAAAACATTCGTTCATTGGGTAATTGGATCTTTTATGCAGTCATCTAAATCACCGTTTGCCAGCAGCAAATCATACTTTCCAAACAGCATTCTGTATGGAGACAAGCAGGTGATTGTCAGGGACAATCGTCTCCTCCATTGAGTGCTAGGAAGAAATTGCCAGCTCCAAAGGTAGACCTCAACAAGATAATTTAGAATCCAACACCTCCGAAGTTAAAACTGAAGATCAACTGAAACAGATGACAGCATGTGTAAAACTACTGACGCATTTCGATTGTCATAGATCTTACTCATAGCATAAGGTCTTGTCAGCTAAGAACAAATTCATTACTCAGGGATAGTGCTGTACTTACCATTGTAGCTGGGCATGGTAGATACTGCAGTTTAGTTCTAATGAAGCGAATGCAACCTATTTGAACTGGGCTGAAGAACCAGGCACAGCCACAAGTGCATGTTCAACTCTTGTGTCCAAGAGTCGGACCACCACCTACGGAATATTGATGGCCTATGCTAAGCCAAAAAATTGTTTAATTAAGTCAAAGAGTAAATATTGAAGGCCATTGTGCTTACCCTGATTAACCTATCAGTATTATAATTGACTGCAATACATATATGACAACTGGCATACAAAAAATATGCTGACCGACCTGTATTGCTTGTCTTGTCACTGACATTCCAAATTTAAATCAGTGGCCCTAAAATTGAATTCAGGAGCCATTTTATTTCCAGAAGAGAACAATACTAGAGTCAACACGTGTCATTTCCTAACCTCCTTTCCCTGCTCTCCACGTACAAAGTTAGCAGTTAGAAGCAGAGGCGTAACCACTATAGTGACAGACCATGCGACTGCTATGGAGCTCGGGGCAAAAGAGGGCCCAGTCTTAGTTGGGATTATCTCCTCTTCTACTGGAGGTAAAAACTTGGTCAGGACTCTACCCTCTAAAGGAACAACTTTTAGCAAATGAGGCAGTGGAAAAATGGCCCAAGGGTCATTGAAAAGTGTTTAGGCAGAAACCCTTCTGTCCTGTGTGGGGGGCCTGGTTTGATCCTTGCTATGGGGCCCTTACTTCTCTATGTACGCCACTGGTTAGAAGTACAATGTTAATGCCTGCTAGCTAGACTATAATGACCAAGGCAACCAGAGGAATAACAGTCGACTTCGTCTGACTATAGTTTGTCATAGTCCCACATTTATAGCCTTAAAATTTGTCGAGCACTTTGTTGCTGGGATTTATTAGCAGATTCTATCCTCACAATGTCAACTGTCCAAACCAATAGTTTTATGTAACAGAATAGTTAATTAGGTTGAAAAATTCATATATACATCAAGTTCAGCCTCCCACAGCCAGAGCTAATCTCTTACTAAGCAGAAAGACAAGGGCAATATTTTGGCAATATTTTATTAGTCATGTAACATACTGAATAATGTGAGAGAAATATTTTGAAGAATAAATTAGGCACGATACAAACACAAAACTGTACTGCCCAAGAAAAAATATTCAGGTTTAAAATGTGCATGAGCCCAAAACATATTGTTCAGGTATTCCCTTTTATTTTCCCAATATTTCACAGTGAGTGGCCTCAGCGCTTGTGAGAACAGCTAGGTGATAAAATACTGAATGAAGAAGCTCTCTCTCCATCTCTTCCAGTAAAAAGTCCCAGCACAATCTAAAGCACTAATCAGCAACTAAATTGCATCCAGTTTATCAGCTACATGAAAAGAAAGTATACAATGGATGTTTAGAATTTTACCATTGTCAGGCATGAATACAATACAGCGGTTACAAGTAAAGGCCCTTTTAGACGGGCCGATGTGTCTCCCTGCCCGAGCGCCGATCAGCGATATCGGCGCTCGGGCAGGGAGCCTTTACACGGCCCGATGAATCGAGCGCCGGGCCGCACGAGTGATCGCTGTATCACTCGTGCGGCCGGGAAGCTCCATACTGTCAGGCGCACATCGCCTGTTTACACAGGCCGATGTGCGCCCGACAGATTGGATCTTTTGTAGAAACCAAAAGATCCAATCAGCCGACGAACGAGCGTTTTGCTCGTTCGTCGGCTGATTAGGGCCACTTTTACACGGGCCGATTATCGGCACTAGAGTTCCTAGGAACGATTTTTCGGCCGATAATCGGCCCATGTAAAAGGACCTTAAGAATGTAACCATTAAGCAATATTCTAAGTGACTGAAAATTATATTTTAAGTACAAATGTGTGCTTCCTTACCTTTCCTCTTAAAAGATGACAAACCTTGAAAAAAAACTTTAAAACTTTAAGTAATGCTAAACATTTTTTAAAAACTTTTTATCTTGTGTTATTCATTTTGGGACATCTTGAGTCATAATGAAAGGCAAGAAAGAACACATTTGTAGGACCAAAGAAAACATATCTAATGTGTATTGTTGAAAGCTATTTTTGAATACTGTATTACGGAACAGTGAGTAAATAATAATGGGTCCCCCATTTAGGACCCTTATCTAAAACCCACAGCATTTAATTTTAATGGTGACTGTGCAATGCTTCATTTCTCCTGTGGTGGCACTGTAAGGAAACTGAACACTTGCTGTTTGGTTCCTCCACAGATACAGCTGTTCCTTCAAGTTCCTGCGCACAGATGCAGGCTCCATTCACCAGTACATGCCATGTATAGTATTGCTGTTTTCTTACATTACATAAGGGGTTTTTGGGCACCAGGTCTGGCTGAAGCATCATCCTCGGCAGCACCTATAATTATGAGAATGGTTCCTCATAGTCTATCTAAACATTATGCTATCATTTTATTGTTGGTAAAGAATGTGAGCAAACCAAGGAAGGAAAAGGCTATATGACCCACATTTCTTATGTGACTTAGGCAAGTACCTTATGTATGTAAAGATTACTATAAAGTGCTGTTCTCCCCCCAAAAAGTTACGTGAATAAACATGCTAAAAATAATTTTTATTTTATTTATTGAAAACAAAAAAATAAAAATAGACCAAATGTAAAACGAAAGAACTACAGTACAGACCAAAAGTTTGGACACACCTTCTCATTCAAAGAGTTTTCTGTATTTTCATGACTATGAAAATTGTAGATTCACACTGAAGGTATCAAAACTATGAATTAACACGTGGAATTATATACTTAACAAAAAAGTGTGAAACAACTGTAAATATGTCTTATATTCTAGGTTCTTCAAACTAGCCACCTTTTGCTTTCATTACTGCTTTGCACACTCTTGGCATTCTCTTGATGAGCTTCAAGAGGTAGTCACCTGAAATGGTTTTCACTTCACAGGTGTGCCCTGTCAGGTTTAATAAGCGGGGTTGGGACCATGAGTTGTGTTGGGCAGAAGTCAGGTGGATACACAGCTGATAGTCCTACTGAATAGACTGTTAGAATTTGTATTATGGCAGCTAAGCTAGTAAAGAAAAACGATTGGCCATCATTACTTTAAGAAATGAAGGTCAGTCAGTCCGAAAAATTGGGAAAACTTTGAAAATGTCCCCAAGTGCAGTCGAAAAAACCATCAAGCGCTACAAAGAAACTGGCTCACATGAGGACCTCCCCAGGAAAGGAAGACCAAGAGTCACCTCTGCTGTGGAGGATAAGTTCATCCGAGTCACCAGCCTCAGAAATCGCAGGTTAACAGCAACTCAGATTAGAGACCAGGTCAATGCCACACAGAGTTCTAGCAGCAGACACATCTCTACAACAACTGTTAAGAGGAGACTGTGTGCAACAGGCCTTCATGGTAAAATAGCTGCTAGGAAATCACTGCTAAAGACAGGCAACAAGCAGAAGAGACTTGTTTGGACTAAAGAACACAAGGAATGGACATTAGACCAGTGGAAATCTGTGCTTTGGTCTGAAGAGTCCTAATTTGAGATCTTTGGTTCCAACCACCATGTCTTTGTGCGACGCAGAAAAGGTGAACGGATGGACTCTACATGCCTGGTTCCCACCGTGAAGCATGGAGGAGGAGGTGTGATGGTGTGGGGGTGCTTTGCTGGTGACACTGTTGGGGATTTATTCAAAATTGAAGGCATACTGAACCAGCATGGCTACCACAGCATCTTGCAGCGGAATGCTATTCCATCCGGTTTGCGTTTAGTTGGACCATCATTTATTTATCAACAGGACAATGACCCCAAACACACCTCTCGGCTGTGTAAGGGCTATTTGACCAAGAAGGAGAGTGATGGGGTGCTACGCCAGATGACCTGGCCTTCACAGTCACCAGACCTGAACCCAATCGAGATGGTTTGGGGTGAGCTGGACCGCAGAGTGAAGGCAAAAGGACCAACAAGTGCTAAGCATCTCTGGGAACTTCTTCAAGACTGTTGAAATACCATTTCAGGTGACTACCTCTTGAAGCTCATCAAGAAAATGCCAAGAGTGTGCAAAGCAGTAATCAAAGCAAAAGGTGGCTACTTTGAAGAACCTAGAATATAAGACATATTTTCAGTTGTTTCACACTTTTTTGTTAAAGAGGACCTTTCATGCGTCCTCACACTGCTAACTAACTAGCAGTTTTTACAGGGCATGGGCCGGAGAGTTGGGGGCACTTACAATTTTTTCGGGGCGCAGCTCCGTTGGCCCGCTGCGCCCCTGTGAAGATCTGGCGCGCGCTATGCAAATTGCATAGCATCGGTACAGGGAGGAGGAGACGCCAGGGATTCTCAATGGGCGTCTCCTTCTCCCTGGCTGTAGCGCTGTCCAAACACAGTGGAGAGCGTCACAGTCAGGGAGAAGGAGATGCCCATTGAGAATCCCTGGCGTCTCCTCCTCCCTGTACCGATGCTATGCAATTTGCATAGCGCGCGCCGGATCTTCACAGGGGCACAGCGGGCCAACGGAGCTACGCCCCGAAAAAATTGTAAGTGCCCCCAACTCCCCGGCCCATGCCCTGTAAAAACTGCTAGTTAGTTAGCAGTGTGAGGACGCATGAAAGGTCCTCTTTAAGTATATAATTCCACATGTGTTAATTCATAGTTTTGATGCCTTCAGTGTGAATCTACAATTTTCATAGTCATGAAAATACAGAAAACTCTTTGAATGAGAAGGTGTGTCCAAACTTTTGGTCTGTACTGTATGTTAACATGAAATACAAATATTAGCAGTAGTATTCGGGCCTGGATCCTTCACTTTTGTAGGTAACCTGTGAGTCCATACTTGACCTTGAGCACAAAAGAAGCCTCTCTGATTCAGTTGTGTCTCTGCGTGTCCATAGCTCACCGCCAGTGTTTATTGATCTTGGTCTAAGGGACAGTGTCTCAAATTTGACGTAAGTCTCTTTTAACAAGTCTTCTTCAGGAGGAGACCGAGGCTTACGTTGCAGTTTTATCACTTTATAAAGTAAGAAGATGATAATGGGCAAAACAGCAATGCAGGCCACGCTGCTGGCTATTACTAAGACAGACACCTGGGAGTCACTCTCTACATTTTTAAGCAGAACATCCGTAGAGAACACAATACATTGGTCTTTCTTTGGTTGAGCTGATTTGGGGCAGACACAGGCCATGTATTTTGTGTTAGGTTGCAGGCCGTCAATTGTCACTTTATTTTTACTTGGATCTGTGCTTAGTCGCAGCATCTCTTCCTCACCATACTTTGAATAGAGCACTGTTAAAGATGAGCTATTTGTGGTGTTTAGCATCTTCCAAGTTAGTGTGACCCGATCCTCAGTTTCAGTAATAACTCTCAGATTACGGACAACAGAATTTGTTTCTGTATTGGCAGCCACATTTTTAAGCGCATCTCCTTCTTTATTGCTTGGAGAAAGTTGTGTTTTCTTGCCACCAGCCACCTGTGGTTGGACTTTGTTGATTTTCTGAGGTTTCTTTTCTAGGACCCGGATTGTTGTCGATGTGGCAGAAGTGGGCACTAGAGTTGGTTCTACTGTGGTTTGCACTATTGATGATGTAGATATTTCTGTGGCCAGTGAAAATGATGTTGTGCTTGTTATTATAATTTCTTCCTTTACTTCTGTTAGCATATTGATTGTCGGATCTGCACCTGGTCTCCATCCGAGCCGTGATGGTGATCCTGTTGTAGTGACCACACCGACGACTAAGACTGTTATTGATGCTTCTGATATGCCTGCCAAATTTTTAGCCTTGCAACGGTATTCTCCTGCGTCTTTGTAGGAAATACCATTCATACTTAGAATTGACCATCTCACACCATCTGCTGGAGATTCCTGGATAACTGTTATGTAAAGAAAATAAATCCCATTTAGAAAAAAAATAATTTTATTAAGTGTCAAATCTGATATGCAATATATTTAAAATATGCGTTTTAAAGGGATTTTCCGGGAGTTAACTACTGATAACCTATCCTCAGGATAGGGCATCAGTATATGATGCTATGAGTGCCTCTACCTTCTCACTTGAATGGGGCTGAGCCGCTCCTAGGCCATGTGACCGATGAACATGATGTCATTGGCCTAGGTAAAGCTGAGAGAAGGCCTTGGTGCTCACGGGAGCACCGGTGCCTTCTCAAACAGCTGATCGGCTGGGGTCCCGGGTGTTGGACCCCCACCAATCAAATACTGATAACCTGTCCTGACAGAAAACCTCTTTAATTATAAGGCTTTTGTCAAGGAAATTAGGTAACACTAGATTAAAGATATTGAGGTATGAGGTATAATAGAAGCAGTGTGTACAGATATATAGTATATAAAGCAGTGTACTGATATGTCAGGTACGAGGTATAATACATGCACTATGTACAGATATATAGTATATACAGCGGTGTACTGATATTTAAAATACAAGGTGTAATTTTTACCTAGTAGCACACATATCAGTACACTGCTGTATATACTATATCTGTACCCACCGCATCTACTATACCTCTTACCACGCAACCATTAGCAATATGTAACCTGTGACATCACACCCTCTGTCACTGTATTCTAGCTTCTACCGAGTATTATAATACAGTTTGTGTACACTGTATTCAGGGGGCACAGTAAAGAGGCACTATATATAAAGAAGGCACATATAAGAGGCAAAATACATGAAGGGGGTACATATAAGAGGCATTATACATAAAGGAGGAAAATATAAGAGGCACTATACATAAAGGGAACACATGTAAAAGGCACTATACATAAAGGGGGCACATATAAGCGGTGCTATACATAAAGGGGCCACATATAAGAGGCACTATACATAAAAGGGTTACATAAAAGAGGCTTTATACATAAAGGGGGCACATAGAAGAGGTGCTATACTTAAAGAGGCGCATATAAATGCCACTATTTATAGGCAGCTCCAAGCATGTGGCACTATATGCAGGGGGCACAAAGCATGTGGGACTAGCATTACAGGCACTGTGTGTGACACTATAAACAGAGGGCACAGAGCATGTGGCACTATATACACAGGGCACAGAGTATATGGCACTATATAAAGAGGGCACAGAGCATGTGGCACTATATACAGAGGGCACAGAGCATGTGGCACTATATACAGAAGGCACAGAGCATGAATTTGTCTTAGTATACAGGGTGCCAATGAGCTGCTAAAGAGAGAAGCTGAAGATATCTTCTCTGCAAAATCTGCAGAGCTGAAATGTGGCCCGGGAGATGTCATCATGGTGGCCTGAACCAGATGGAGAACAACTCAGTAGGAGACGTCACCTGTAAGCCACTAAATGGAAGTGATTATTCTGCTACTGACTGTGTATGATGGGAGCTGTAGTCACCTGGATGATCTACAGCTGATGATGGGTGGTAGCATGCTGTTTTATGCAACAGCAACTCCCAGCATCCCTTTACTGCTGTTCAGGCCATGCTGCAAGCTGTAATTTCACACAGTACAAGCTTATATGTCGATGGCTGACCTGACTACTCAAATGGTATCTGTATTGAACTTTTAAAATCTGGTGATGTATATATGTACTGCATATGGTTCTGGTGCTGTATTTATGTATTGAACTTAGTTCTGGTGCTGTATCTGACTTATGGGTTTGGGTCTGGTGCTGTATTTGACTTATGGGTTTGGTTCTGGTACTGTATTCATGTAGTGAACTTGGTTTTGGTGCTGTATTTGATTATAGGCTTGGTTCTGGTGCTGTATTCATGCAGTGAACCTGGTTCCGGTGCTGTGTTTGACTTATAAGCTTGATTCTAGTGCTATATGTATGTAGTGATCTTGGTTCTAGCACTGTATTTGTCTGTTAAACATGCATCTGATGTTACACTTCAATCTAATGCAGTTCATTCACATCTGAGTTCAGGCCACTGTCACAGACTTTTCTATCCAGTCAAAAGGAAGACTTTTTTGTCTAGTAAAGGAGAAGCTTCCAGACCCCATTATAGCCTATGGAGTCTCTTCAGCTCAAGAGTTGGTAAATCATGCCCCTCTAATGACCATGCTGTTGCTACGGACTCAGTCATGTCCTGTATCTGGGATTGCACATGTGTGAGAGATCCCAACATGAAAACATAACCAGCTGTCACTTTTTAATGATTTAAAGCCCATTTACCTATACCACCTTTATATGGTAGGCGGAGGTAAACAGGTTAAGTGTGGGCCGCTACACATGGGCCAATGCTGTATACTTGCCCCCAGGCTAAAATTTGCCCCTATACACAGGCAAGGGAGTAACAAGGCAACTGCTCATGTCCACAGTGATAACTGCAAGAAGAACTCTATCTGCCCATAACTGTACACAAGCTGCTTCTGCCAGGACAAAGTTTTCTTTTCCTATTGTGGATTTTTAAGCAATTGCCTAATCAGTAGCAGTAGCTACTTTAAAAAAAATAATAAATCTTCACCCGTTGTTGTACTGCCACCTAAATTCTCCTGCCCTAGACACCTGTCATTTGTACCTAGTGGTAAATACAGCCCTGCGTCACAGGAAAACTGGTATCTTCAATTCTCTGAAATTCTAATCAAGAATGAATGGAAATATCACAGATAAATGAGTCTTTCATCTATTTTGACAGCGCAAAACTGCTAACCACACTAAGGGCTAGGGAGAGCAGGAGAAACATATATTTTGAGAACCAGTATATTATCAGGAGTAGAGAGAATATGATGTTTTATTTTGCCAGGCTCTGCTTCTGCAAGTACTCAGGCAGAGCTTCAATGTGAAAAGCTCTCTGGATTGAGCTGCTTCACAACCCCTCATCTCTGCTTTGAGTGACAGCAGCAATTTTATCGTGTTTGGATGTTATAGCTGTCCCTCACAGCACAGGGGAGAGGTCGTGCAGAGCTGTATTTGCAACAAGGCACATGAGGGCATGTGCTTAGGGTGTCAGGAAGGAGAGGGGGCAGCACTTCACAGGGAAAACTAATGATTTATGTTGATTCACCTTAGCACTGCTTCTCATGTCTCCTTGTGGCTTCAAGTTAGGAGATTTAACCTGCACACTCCTTAGCTACAGCTAATGTAACAATAATTTCTTCAAGAAGGCCGATTAAGGGTTAAATCACCGGAATTGGTGCTGCAGTTAACAAAAAGTAAATGGTAGGGAGACATCAGAGCAGTCAGATTAAGAGAAAGGTGTGGTCAGTATAGGACCAAATGTACACTGTCAACAAGTGGGTTTCTCTGCCTGTCACTCAGCAGACTATTCCATAATCCAAACAAATTTTATAAAAGTGACCACAGGGTAAAGGTAGCCATACAGCTAGCATTAATTAGCGCTTGTTCAGATTACAGATAAGTGATGTTAAACTAGTTTGTTCTCCGGCCTGTGAACATGGATACATTTTTATGTGGACCACTCACAAATGATGCTGCATTCTTGTCTGTTTTTCTCGCAGACCCACTCATTAAACGTGCCAAGGGAAGCATAAACTTTAAATACAGCCCGGTTGTTGTGATACAGCTCAATGCAGAGAGCAATTTACAGGATAACTCTGCTTCCTGGGCACTTGCAGGAGCAGAACCTGGCAGAATTACACTTCATATTCAGACCACTCCATATAATGAAGTTATGTTAGTCCTGCTCTTTCCAGCCTCTACCTTCCGCTGTCAGAAGTTTTCAATGGACTAAACTGCTGGCAGACTCCTATTAATTTTATACTTTGTCCCAAGGTTTGTACATTATACCCGCATGCTCTCTTGATGATACCATAATATGTATTAACAGTTACCTGTATAATTAGCAGCAGAGTTGTTAGTTCTGCTCCAGATTAATTGTGGGGTGGGCGAACCAGTAGCATCACATCGTAGTAGAACATTGCTGCCCAGTGGGGATGTAATTTTGGTGGCTGAAGTCATCACAGAAGGCTTGAGACATTGTTCTAGTTCAGCTTTTTGGAAAATGATGCCAGTAAGAGATTCAGGCCCACTGCAGACCACTAGAGTATCCAGGAATACCACTTGTGGATCCACTATCTTTGAAAGTTCAATCAGCTTTGAAATTCGGCAGTCGCAAAACCAAGGGTTGTCTTGTAAGCCTTGAGTTGGAAAAGAATTAAGAAGCATTTAATTCGCTAAAGAAATATTGCCACCAAAATTTGCAATTGTAAATTACAACTATAACAGGTTAGTAATAAAAGTGGATATACACAAGGGTTGCTTTACCACTAGATGTCACTGCATTCCTAAAACAAAAATGATTTACACATATATTACTACAATTTTCTTAATATCATCCTGCATTGTAAGTGTGTCTTACAGGAGATGTCCAGGATTTTTTAATGCCCAACAACACACACAACAGAACCTGTGAAGGGAATATACTTTCCTGTTCCTCACCGCTTGGTTCCTGTTCCCTGGGTCCCTTGCGGTCTTCACTCCTTTTCCGGGCCCTGCATATATAATATCTGCATGAACCAGTGCTGGTACAGCCAATGACTGGCCTCAGCAGTCATGTCCCAGCAGCTATTTTCTGCTTAGGGACACATTACCACTGAGTCCAGTCACTGGCTTCAGAAAGTTTGCATGTAGCGTGCAGAGTTGCAATGAAAATAGCTGCAGACCCAAAATGAGTGGCAGGGACCAGATAAGTATAGTTCTCTTCACAACTCCCACCGTGTGGAGGGTGGATTTAAAAGACAAAATGGACAACCCCTTTATTATTTTAGAGATAACATTTACTGGGTCAAGTATTATGCACATTGCATAAATTGCAAATGATCAAAAGTCATAGGATTCATTAGATCTGAATTACAATCCTATAATTTTTTAAAGGGGTAGAAAATTGATGATTGATCCTCAGTATCTGATCGGTAAGGTTCCAATATCTGGCACAGTCACCAATCAGATGTTTTAACAGCCTATGGCACTCCGGTGAGTGATGCGACCTCCTCACGGCATACCAGGCATGGTGCTGTACATTTTATACTTTTCTGGAGCATATATTGTTAAATGATGTAGGCCACTGAGCTCCCACCCATGGACCATCTCCTCCTGCTCAATTTTCAAAAAAAGAGGTAAGGGTGTCGGAAAAAGCTAAAAAGTCACAAATGTTGTCAGAAAATTGGTGTAGAACCATAATAAAAGAACCCTATTGTATCACTCCGCATTTTTAGGCCTTCACTATGTGGCATAATATGTAAAGCATCCATGCTTCTTTAAACAACGTTTTACAGTTTACAATAGGAGGCACTGACAAGATGGTTCTCTTTCTTGGAAGATACCTCTTTGCATATTCATTTCCTATGGAGCATTGACAATAAGTCTCCATACCATGGTGCACTTGCACTGGTAAGTCTCCATACAGAGCTGGTCTCTTTAAATAGATTCTGCACCCTGTCTAAACAGCTTACACAACAAATGAATCTACATATAAAGTTGAGTAACTTTGCCTATCTCTCTTCTTACCTTGTACTGATCCAGATTTACGGTCCGCATTATAGCTTACAGCTAAGGGTACAATTCTCTTAATTCCTTGCTGGCTCAGTGTCTGAACAGAGCTTGCTCTAGTGATTTGCAATCTGCGAAGTGTAACCTTTAGGCTACCTGCATGCATTTCTCTGCATTTGTGCATCAAATCTGGTCCAAAATCTGCATGTCTGCACAAAAAATTGCATAAACAACATGACAAACAGACTTCTAAATCCACACAACCGGTCAATAAAAGCAACGTGTACATGCGATTTGCCAAATACCAGATTATGCTGCAGTGCTTCATAAGACTTGAAGTATATCTGGCCGAACTCTGCAGCAGGAAAATCTGCATCAAATACTGTGGATTGTGTTGAGAATTTTTGGTGTAGAAATGAAGTGGTTTGGTCAAATCTCATTCACCTCGCTGCTACTGGAAATGCTGCAAACGTCTACACTCAATTTCGCTCTGGAAAATCCACGGCCTCTACGCCACATGTGGCTGAATCCTAACAGTAGGCACTGTACAGCCATCTGAAATAGGAAAAATCACTGTAAAGTCGGCCCTGAGCAGGAAACTGTTATATTTTGCTATTACAATAATTGTGGCGGGCATGAAATTATATATACTGTAGTTACAAATATCATACTCTTTCCCCGTGTTTTTCTCATGTGAACAAATGGAGTTGGAGAAAGGAGTAAATTTTCATTGGCCAATTAAATGTTTTAGAAATGTACACATGGCATTAATCATGAAAATTCAACTCTTCTAGTCAGATCATAAACTCTTATTCTTACAACTAGGGTCACTGACATGCTTGTTTCTGTATAACATCCTGAAACGGGCCCAGGGTAGTTGCATAGCAACAGAGTATGCATACATCAGGTGACAACAGCAGTTCACCATTATATAGTATTGTCAGCCCCAAAGCTGGGTTACAATATTCTAGTTAGATTTTATCTACTATTTGTGCATAGTGGGGGAGATTTATTAAAGGTGTTTTCTTACTATTTGTAACTGATAACCTATCCTCAAGTAAATATGGCTAAGCTACTCCTAGGCCATGTGACCAATTGTCGTGGTATCACTGGCCTACGGTAAGCAGTGAGAAGGCTGCGACGGGCCTTCTCAAACAGTTGATCAATGGCCTCGGGTGTCGGACCCCCACCATTCCAAAGCTTATGACCTATCCACACTATTCAGTAACTTTTCAATAGGTCCTCAACAACCTTGTCATGGAGGTGGACCGTCATCTACATTTGAATAATAGTGTGATTTCTAAAATCAACTTACAACTCCAGAGATAATACAGTATAGAGGTAAACAGTATAGCAGGTAAAACTGAAAATGATTACATTTTAAAGCAGAAAAGCACTTATACAGCAGGGTGCAGTATACCATTAGGGTATAAAAAATGAAACGGCAGTTATACTTTATCTATTATTGATAAGTCATGTGCCATGAAAAGAAAAATTACTTTGAAGTGGACATGAACTTGCCCTTTCCCACCGGCTCTATAAAAATATCACATGATCTACCATATCAGCTTTTCTGTCACCTCTCATTTCAAAAAACATAATATCAAGTACTCAAAAAGTGTTATGTACCCCAAAATGGTACCAAGAAAAAATACAGTCTGTCCTGCAAAAAGCAAGCCCTCAGACATCTATGTTAGCAGAAAAATAGAAATTTTACGGATGTTTTCAAATGGCGATGCAAAATTTAACAGATTTTTAATAAAATGTGATTTTATTATACAAAAGTGGTAAAACATAAAATATATAAGGGTATATATATATTTTTGGGATGGTATTCTATTATCTCTTGTGAAAAAGAAAGTTTGGGCCTAAAGCACCATTTTTTAGGTATTTTTAAGTATACATTTATACAGCCAAGTGTTATTATAAATTATGTGAAATACCTGTTGGGTCAAAGGGTGCACGACATCCCTTAAAAATTCCTTGGGTGGTATAGTTTCCAAAATATGGTCACTTTTTTGGGGTTTCTACTCTAGGGGTACCTCAGGGTCTCTTTGAATGCAACATGGCACCTGAAAACCATTCTCCAGCAAAATCTGCCCTCCAATTATGGAAGTTCCTCAGAGTGACATTAAAACTGAACTGGTCCTTAAAATTTTGATTTTGGAAATTTTCTTGAAATTTTGAAAAAATTGCCTCTAAAAGTCAAAGTCTTAAAAGACCTAAAAAAAAAAGTCCTAAAAAATAAAATTACATTACCAAAATCATTCCAACATAAAGTTGACATATGGGGAGTGTAAATGAATAAGTATTTTATGAGGTATCACTATCTGTCTTAAAAGCAGAGAGATTTAAAGGGTTTCTGTCACCATTTTTTTCGGTATGAATCAGGCTGACATTAGAGATGTGCTAATGTCACCTGATTCCAAATATAAATGTGTTTTATTTACTGGTGCCCCCATTTTTATATAAAATGAACTTTTATTTTATGCTAATAAGGCTCCTAGGTGCAAGGGGCGTTACCTCTGCTCCTAGAGGCTCTGTTGATTAACAGGACCAGGCAGAGAAGAAACACTCCATTCACCATAGCTTTCAAGGACCTTCAATGATGTCATGACCATGTGATCAGTCACATGGTTAGGATCACACAAATAGCCTTTCTCCTCCTAAACCATGTGACTGATCACATGGTCATGACATCATTGAAGGTCTTTGAAAGCTATGGTGAATGGAGTGTTTCTTCTCTGCCTGGTCCTGTCAATCAACAGAGCCTCTAGGAGCAGAGGTAACGCCCCTTGCACCTAGAAGCCTTATTTGCATAAAATAAAAGTTCATTTTATATAAAAATGGGGGCACCAGTAAATAAAACAGATATATATTTGGAATCAGGTGACATTAGCACATCTCTAATGTCAGCCTGATTCATAGCGAAAAAACTGGTGACAGAAACCCTTTAAAATTAGAAAATAGTGAATTTTTCCAAATTTTCTGTAAATTTTGGATTTTTTCATAAATAAAACATAACGTAACTTTTCCACTAACATGAAGCATATGTCAAATTCGCAAAATTAGGCTACATTCACTTGACCGTATGAATGAGTCTACATCCATTCCTCAACTTTGCAGAGCGGGTGCGGACCCATTCATTTCTATGGGGCCACAAAAGATGCTGACAGCACACCATGTGCTGTCCGCATCCGCTGCTCTGTGCTGCAGCCCTACGAAAAGAATAGAACATGTCCTATTTTTGTCCACAATTGCCGATCTGCAAAATACAACATTCGTGTGAATGTAGCCTTAGGCTTGGTTAATAGCCTGGTCTGGAAATGGTTAATCATTTTTTTCTAATAAAATTAAGATATAATAAAATCCCAGTGATTCAAGGGTTAGACAATAAAATGTAACAATGTTCAAGAGGAGATGAAGAGACTTTTTATAATTGCTGTAACTGACCAAAGGACATATTTGACTTAATGGACATGTCACGTTTCCTCTCTCCTTCCTCAGGAACAGATTGGTGTAAACTAAAGATTGCAAAATAGTTGATCTGGGACAATTCATTAATTAAAAGATTTAAAAGCAGGTGAAATAAGGATGAAGATTTACGATGTGTGTTGTTTGAAGTCAGGACTGTGTGTCTTAAACACATGACTGAGATTAAATGATTTCTGAAGTACAAGGCAGCTAATTGGGAAATCCTTGCTAATCCTGCCTCTCGCAGTACAGAGAATGGGGTGCACACTTTGTATCCATTAGTGCACGTGTCATGTACTTAAACTAACATAACATGTCTTCATTGACAAAGTGACTAAAGATATTCATGAAGCAATGCCTTATGGATCTGAAAACACAGCACAGAACATTTTCCCTGCAATAGTTGTAGGCTCTCATTCATTTTCCTATGTGAACACTGGTTTTCAGACAGTATTTTACTTAGTTGTCATATTATTCTTCCTATGCCAGTTCTGCAAGCGCATAGACAAATATGGGGTAGTTTAAAACTGGTGTAAAGTAGAACTGGCTTACTTGCCCATAGCAACCAACTTTCATTTTCCAAAGGAGCTGTTAAAATGAAAGGTGAAATCTGATTGGTTGCTATGGGCAACTAAACCAGTTCTACTTTACTCCAGTTTAATAAATGACCCCACTAATGTCTCTTCAGTAGAAGTACCTGCCAAGTAGGGATGTTGAGACAGATTTAGTTTAACTGCTTTGAAGCTTTTCGTTTTTCATAGACGTAAATATTTAAAGGGGTATTCTGGTTGTGTGAAGTTATCCCCTATCCACAGGATAGACATAACTGTCCATCTCCAAAACTCCATGATAAATAAATGGAGTGGCTGCGCGCATGCCTGATCAGCTGCTGTGTTCAATTTGGGGGTCTGCCACTTCTTGGCTGAGTTCTGGTTCCTAGACGCTTCCACTTTGAAATAATTCCACTCAGAGATGATCATGGAATATCTAAGAGGCATGAGATTTAGTGAGCTGACTTGTCACAACAGTGATATCCTATTACAGTTACTGGAATTCAGTGAGTTCTTTGAAATGACCCTTTAGTTCACAAATGTTTATAAGACTGCATGGCTAGGTGCTGGACTTTATACACCTGTGGCAATAGGACTGAATGAAACATCTCAATTTAATGTTGAAATGATGTGCCCTAATACATTTGTCCCTATAGTGTATGTCTTGACATTTCAATCATGCAACACTGGAGAAATTCTAAATAAAAGATATATAATATACTGTTTATATAAAATAAAATTATCTCTGACCCGATATTTTCTTATCAGGTCAGTTTTGTTCCTAGTTGCTTCAGTTTTGCAGTGGAAGTTGGACAGAAAAATGTTGCATGCAGAATTTTTCTGTCTGGCTATAGATGCACAAAGTGATCCACTTGTCATCAGTGGTGTCCAAATTAAACTGGCTGGACACAACTGATATAATGTGTATGAGTCCATCCTTAAAGGGGTTGTCTGGCCAATATATGAAAACTAGTGTATATTGGGGAGTAAAAAAGGCCTGGGAAAGAAAATGAATTAGGAATATAGAGATATATATTTATACCAGTTCAGAATGCTTTCAAAATATCGGTAAATACGGTGCACGCTGCACGTGGGAAAAGGAGCAGTCTCCACATATATAATATCAAGAAATCCCCAGCAGTCGTGACTTCAAATTGCAATCTGCGTCTATTTATTGGATCATGTCATACAGGATATATCAGGATGCGTTTCGGCTAGTTGCCTTTATCAACAGGTAAAGTATTACAGATAAAACAGACTATTTATAACAGACAGGTAAAGTCACATGATCATGACATCACACGCCCACAAGGGCGGTATCAGGAGCAAACAGCAGTTAACATGTAAACACCTAGACTAATTAGTGCAGGTGTGTCAACTTGCAATGGAGATCAAAAAAATACATGGAAATCACTATACCATGTAGTCCTCTATCTGGGAAAATACATCAACTGTGTGTGGGAATCTGTAGAAGAAAACATAAACCAAATATCAATATACACAATCATAAGTGCATGACCTCATATTCACGGTTCAGGCCTCTAGGGTGTAATGTACCCAGAGTATGAATCCAGTATGCTTCTCTCCGTAGTAATAGTTTTTTAATATCACTTCCTCTCCTAGGTCTTCTGATTTGCTCTATAACCTGGAAGCGAAACTGAGCAATGGAGTGTTTGCATTTCTCAAAGTGGGCGGGTAATGGAAGTAACAGATTTTTAGTTCTTATTGTCGATTTATGTTTGCAGATACGATCGCGGATAGCCTGGATTGTCTCTCCAACATAAAGTAAACCACAAGGGCACTTTATCAAATATACAACATTGGAGGATTCACATGTAAAACAATCTCTGATCTGAAATATTCTACCTGTGTGTGGATGGGTGAAAAAAGCCCCTTTTATTATGTGGGAGCATTGGAGTCAGTGGAGACAGGGAAACATACCCTTTTTCTGGGTAGTCAATGTCATCTGTTTCTGGGCCCCTCTGGGACTCCCAATGTCCACATGTATTAGTTTATCCCTATAGCTAGGGTTTCTTTTATTACAGACTAAAGGAGGGTTACTAAATTCCCTCACATTGGGATATGATTTGGCTAGCAAATGCCAATGCTGGCGGACAATGTTATCAAATCCCTTGTTAAACGGATGGAATTTGTGAATGAAGGTTACCCTAGGTTCTTTTTCTTTGTCCATAATAGGTCTTAGTGTAGTCGAGTCACTAATGGCTTTCTGTAATATATCTGTAGGGTAGCCCCTTTCCTTGAATCTCACTGTCATCTCGCCCAATCTCTCCTCCTGTTTATGGTGGTCTGTCACTATCCGTCCCACTCTTTGGTATTGCGCTTTGGGTATAGCACATTTGAGAGAGGGGGGATGTGCAATAGTATAATGTAGGAGGGAGTTCCTGTCCATCTCTTTTCTGAACAGGTCAGTAGAAAGTATGCCTCCATCATCTTTTATCACTAACGTGTCAAGAAAGCTAACCGTCTTCTTGTTATATGTCATAGTAAAACGGAGGCCATTACAGACCGTGTATTCAAAGAATTCCTGGAGGGGCTCGAGTGGCCCCGCCCATAAATCTTTTCCACATCAAAACATTGTTTTGAAACCATTCAGTAGGGTATATAAAAGTATCCTCAAAAGACGACATAAATGCGTTAGTGTAAGGCGGGGCCACATTCGAACCCATCGCGGTCCCCCGTCACTGTAGATAGTAATTGTCTTCAAAGAGGAAGTAGTTCTCATGTAACACCAAATGCAACATTTTCAAAAAAAGTGTTTGCTGAGTGTTGGTATATTAACTGGTGTGTAATAGATCCGCCACTGCTTGTGTACCCTTGTCGTGCTCAATACTGGTGTAGAGGCTGTCTATGTCTATGGTGACTAATATTTTTCAAAAATTGTGTCGTGTCCAACAAAAAGGAACGTGTATTCCACACTAGAGGGGTTAATATTTTTTCTAGCATAATCGACAAGGGGGACAATATGGAATCCACAGAAGCCACTATCGGGCGTCCTGGAGGGTCCACAAAGGTTTTATGGACCTTAGGAAGGATATACAAGACCGGAGTTACTGGTGAGTGGATTACCATGTAGCTGCACATATTGTCATCAATCACACCTAGAGTATGGAATTCCTGTACTAATTCCATTATTTTTCCTTTTACCCTGAACACAGGATCATTGGGTAAAACCACATAGGTTTCTGTATCCGACAATTGGCGCATAACCTCCTGAATATATTTTACCCTGTCCATAAGGAGAATTGAACCCCCCTTGTCCGCAGGTTTCAAAATAATACTTTTATCACGCATAAGTGCCTCAATGGCTAGTCTTTCTTGGGTGGTCACATTCTGAGAGAAGTGTAATTGTCCCTTCTTTATAGAATCCATCAGTCCCTGTATCTCCTTTGTTACCAGATGGACATAAGTTTCAACTGGATGATAAGATTTTGGAGGCATAAAGGAGCTTTTCAGCTTCAAGTCCAGGTTATTAAGGCACAGTTTTTCTTTATTTGTTGCTCTAGTAATGTAAAGATGATGGAGGCATACTTTCTACTGACCTGTTCAGAAAAGAGACGGACAGGAACTCCCTCCTACATTATACTAGTGCACATCCCCCCTCTCTCAAATGTGCTATACCCAAAGCGCAATACCAAAGTGTGGGACGGATAGTGACAGACCACCATAAACAGGAGGAGAGATTGGGCGAGATGACAGTGAGATTCAAGGAAAGGGGCTACCCTACAGATATATTACAGAAAGCCATTAGTGACTCGACTACACTAAGACCTATTATGGACAAAGAAAAAGAACCTAGGGTAACCTTCATTCACAAATTCCATCCGTTTAACAAGGGATTTGATAACATTGTCCGCCAGCATTGGTATTTGCTAGCCAAAGCATATCCCAATGTGAGGGAATTTAGTAACCCTCCTTTAGTCTGTAATAAAAGAAACCCTAGCTATAGGGATAAACTAATACATGTGGACATTGGGAGTTCCAGAGGGGCCCAGAAACAGATGACATTGACTACCCAAAAAAAGGGTATGTTTCCCTGTCTCCACTGACTCCAATGCTCCCACATAATAAAAGGGGCTTTTTTCACCCATCCACACACAGGTAGAATATTTCAGATTAGAGATTTTTTTACATGTGAATCCTCCAATGTTGTATATTTGATAAAGTGCCCTTGTGGTTTATTTCATGTTGGAGAGACAATCCAGGCGATCCGCGATCATATCTGCAAACATAAATCGACAATAAGAACTAAAAATCTGTTACTTCCATTACCCGCCCACTTTGAGAAATGCAAACACTCCATTGCTCAGTTCCGCTTCCAGGTTATAGAACAAATCAGAAGACCTAGGAGAGGAAGTGATATTAAAAAAACTATTACTACGGAGAGAAGAATACTGGATTCATACTCTGGGTACATTACACCCTAGAGGCCTGAACCGTGAATATGAGGTCATGCACTTATGATTGTGTATATTGATATTTGGTTTATGTTTTCTTCTACAGATTCCCACACACAGTTGATGTATTTTCCCAGATAGAGGACTACATGGTATAGTGATTTCCATGTATTTTTTTGATCTCCATTGCAAGTTGACACACCCGCACTAATTAGTCTAGGTGTTTACATGTTAACTGCTGTTTGCTCCTGATACCGCCCTTGTGGGCGTGTGATGTCATGATCATGTGACTTTACCTGTCTGTTATAAATAGTCTGTTTTATCTGTAATACTTTACCTGTTGATAAAGGCAACTAGCCGAAATGCGTCCTGGTATATCCTGTATGACATGATCCAATAAAGAGACGCAGATTGCAATTTGAAGTCACAAGTGCTGGGGATTTCTTGATATTATATACGTGCTTTCAAAATATGACTGATCCTCGTCTTCTCCTGTTTGAATGCTTCATGGCTTCCTCAGCAGTCTCTGATTCATGGTGCCTCTCAAAACCAATCAGTGACCACATTGGTGACCAGTCTCAGCTACTGATTGTTTCCTATGTGTTGAGAGGGACCAGGAATCAGGGATTGGAGAGGAACCTGGGAAACATTGGTATGGGAGCAGCAGAGAATCTGAGAGGTATGATTTTTTTTTTTTTTGCTGGCATTCTGCACCTGTTTAATATCGGCCAGACAAGCCGGAACAAAAAGTTTAAGACCCCAATCCCTTATTTACAAGTTAGAAACTTAGCACTGATCATATAGATATGGGCACAACAGGGTCATTAGAGAAGGTGATGGGTAGGAAGCAGTTTCAGGGTACACTGCATCTACCACTGGCTCTTCTCTAGTTGACTGAGGGCTCATGTATACAAGCATGTGTGCCCTGTGCCAATGCTGCGGATTGCAAATAGCAGTCCACAATACACGCCCACCGTGCACCGTGTGTACGCTGTTTGCGAATTTGGACCCATTGACTTGAATGGGTTCGCCATCCGCAAGAGACAATCTGCATGTTCTACATGTTCTATCTCTCTGGAGTGCAGAGGTACGGACCGAAATCCCACGGAAGAGCTTCATAGCTTCTGATCCATGCCTCTACTCACAGCTCCATATCTTGAGGATTGCTTCATTTTTTGGTGATGTTTTCTGGTGTCTCCTGGTATTTTTTGCACACAGTGGGGAAGATTTATCAAAGCTAAAATAAAAAATACAGTTGCGTGCATGAGGCCTATTACACTACACTTTGGCAGGATTGGCACCGATGGATGATAAACACATCCATCTGTATTCTTTTTCGCTGGTCTATTACATGGGCCGATTCAAAATGAATCTGGGAAGAAGGTTGCTACTACAGTCGTTGCTGTTTCAGTCAGTTCTGTTGATTATCGGCAGCACATCTGATTGCACATGGAGATGTTCTGGAGATAATTGTGCAGGTTTAATCCTGATGAAAGATGCAAATCACTCTACTGCAAGTTTGACATGGAACTCAAACCCATTGGATTAAACCTGTGTGTCAAAAGCTAAATTGAGGTGTTTTTTCTACTGGTAACCCTTGTAAAAATGAAAGACCCATAGGGTCAAAATGGTCATTACATCCTCATATTAATTCCTTGAGAGTTGTAATTTCCAAAATTATTCCTTTGGGGGTGTTTCTTATGTTTTAGCAATTTAAGGCCTCTGCAAACCTGAAATGGTGCCTGAAAAACCTCATTAAAAAATGGAGACCGACCCCAAAATCCACAAGGTGCTCCTTCAATTCTGAGGCTAGTGTTTGAGGCAAGTTGCACTCTAGGGCCATACATGGGATCTTCCTAGTTCTATCACTTTATCTAGTTCTATCATTTTATCACCTTTTTTTGTTCCAAAAAAAGTATTAAAACTGAAAATCTACAAAAAAAAAATGAAAACTTCACTTTCATTTTGCATCAATTCATGTGAAACACCTAAAGGGTTAGTAAACTCCATAAATGGGATTTATGGGATCATTTATGGGGTGGGGGTGTTTGTGAACTGAATTGGTTCCTAAAAAAATTGATTTGGAAGTTTTCTTGAAAGTTTGTAACCTCTTAAAAAAATAAAAATAAAAGTATGATTGAACTATGATGTCAACATAGAGTGGACATGATAAATTACTAAACTATTAAAGGTTATGGACACCTTCGGCAGCATTTTTATTATTGCATTGTACTCATATAAAAAAAAAAAAAAAAAATAATTTTTTCAATTGATCTTAATTCAAAACGTTGAGCCCCTTTCTCTGTACAGCCTTGAGATTCTCTAGTAGCATGCTGTGTGTTTTTACTGTGTTCTGTCAGGCAGCTTAATTAACGGTTACTGATCTCGGACCTTATAAACATTATACCATTATACCATTAAACCATTATAGCTCAGTTTTTATCTCACTGATAAGAATGTGGCTTAAATAAGTGTTTTTGAGCTATTAGTAATTTAGATATAAGGGCTATTAGATGACTCCGACAAAGTGAAAATGAAAGTATGATTCTCACAGCTAGGCAGAAGTTAACCCTTTATGACAAATCTGCTGAATATTTTTAATAAAGACCAACTGAAAAATTACTTTAAATGTAAGATGAGTAAAATGCAATCATAAAAAATTGCCCCTGAAGGAGTACATAGCCTTTAACTATTTTGTGAGCTATGACTATATCAAAAGCAGTGAAATATAAATTTGGAAAATTGCTAATTTTTAAAATTTTTCTTTAAATTTGGGATTTTTTACATAAATAAAAACAAAATATACAAAAAAAACAATATATATACAAACATAAAGTAGGTGAAAAAACAGTTTCCGAACTGTTTGAATAAGCATTCCAAAGTTATTACCATATGAAGTGATGTGTTAATTTGAAAAATTGGGCTATGTCCTGAAGCCCAAAATAGGCTTCATCCTTACGGGGTTAAAATATAAAAGTATTAAAAAATGGCCACATTGCCACTTTTTTATGTTTCTTCTCCCCCCAAAAAAACTTTAAAAAAGTGATCTAAAAGTCATGCATACCCCATTTGTCATGTCGTTTTTCCAGTGAATACTGTAAAAACAAAACCCGTAAAGCAATGACACAATTGCATTTTTTCCCAATTCTACCACATTAATCTTCTGTTTTCAGTTTCCCCATACACTGTTTGGAATATTAAATGGTGCCATTAGAAAGTACAACATATGGATATGTGCATGGAAAATATAAAAGGTTATGGCACTTGGAAGGCAGGAAAATATTGAAAATGAAAAAAATTATGAAAATAAAAAATGAAAAATTGTTGCAGCAGGAAGGATTTAAAATATATACCTTTTTTTTTCACAGAAAGTGTTCAAAGCACTGAAGGTTATCTCAGATTAGAGTATGGGGGTTCCCCAACTCCTATTCTGCAGCTGCCATAAACGCCCAGATGGGAATAAGCCTAAGAAACTAGGTATTTAATAGAAAACAATGTATATTTCATGAAGTGCATTTTCGGGCTTTACCTAGGATGATTCTTGGGTAAAGTTGCTCTGTACCCTTTAATGCTGGGTCAGAGAATGGAGGCCAGATGTCCAAAAGGTCAGAAGGCAGAGTGGTGAGCTTGTTGCTGGAGATGTCAAGGTACGTGATATTCTTTAGGTAGCGTGCCGCCTCAGCTGGGATAGTTGCTATCTTATTGTTATGTAGGTCCAGGGTCCGCAATCGAGGCATCTCCGATAAAGACTCCCATGGAAAAATTGATATCAGATTTCCATCCAGGCGTAATTCATGCAGCTGCTTCAGATTGTAAAAGCTGCTTGAGTCAATGGTAGTAATGCTGTTGTAGGTGACCCAAAGATATTTCAGATCGACCAGGTAATAGAAGGCTTCAGTAGGTATCCTACGGATAACAGTTTTTTCAACCCGAAGTTTAACAGTGTCCACTGGAACGTTGACGGGAATGTCAAACATGTCAGGATCATTGCACAAAACTGACCTGATATAGCAAAGGAAGACAGTGATGTTGGGTAGATAACATTTGCACACATCTGCAAGTCAACAGGTAGCTAAACAGTTAAAAAATAAAATTAATTACAAAAAATTATATTTTTTGTGTTGCCATGTTTGTAGATCCATAACTTTTTTAATTTTCTAAGTTAATTTTTAGTTTTCTGTCAACGGAGTTGAGAGCTTGCTTTCTGCAAGATGAGTTGATGTTTTCAGAGGTACCACTTTCAGTACAATTTACTGATAAGAAGGCAGGGGCGGACTGGCAACTTAAAGTGGCCCTGGAAAAATACTAAAAGAGCCAAATACCACAGTCCATCACAAAATACTGCCAGCAGCACAAAATACATCCCCAAAAACTTCCACTGGATGGCTGCGAGGAGGGCCCAGGCGGCCCCCTGGACATCGGTCCACCAGGATATTTCCCTGTCAGCAGGGGCATAGCTATAGGGGAAGCGGCCGCTTTGGGGCCCAAACTCAGAAGGGCCCCACCCAGGAGGAGGACTATAAGATTTTACTGTTAGGGCCCCCTCAACAGTATTATAAAATGACATTGTATACAGAGTGTAGGAAATGGACTGAGTGGCTGCTGGGCCTGGTCTAAGAGAGTGATCTTGTCTAGCTACATGAGTGGGGGCTGCATCGGATGAGGGGTTGTTTAGAATTTTCTGGGCTGTGTGCGTGATGAATTTTCATTCCTTTCACTGCATGTGATCACTTTGCTGGTATAATACATCACAATACTTCTGTTTTGCAATGTATTACGCCTGTCAGTGTAATGCTGATATGCATCTTATTACATCCTGCTTCTGGTGTACTAAGGTGGCACACCTGGGGAAACATAGGCCCCCAACTGCCATAACAACCCATCAACATCCTCCGGTTACATCAAGGTGTAGAAGGTGGGGTAACCCCTCTAACCACTTAGATGCCACTGTTGCTGACAATTGCCTCATGTAAAGAGTTGAATGGCTTGGATGTCTCCTATCCCCAATCCTGGTTGCAGTGTTAGCTACAGTATATGTTGAAGCTGACTTCCCGATCATGTCATACTTGTATGGTGGATGTCAGGAAAGGGATTCGAAGCAGGTTTGTTCAAAATTCAGTCTCTGAATTAGAAATCTAATGTATCCGGAATTAAAGAAAAACATGGCTGCTCTCTGCCAAAAACACCTGTTCATGGGTGGTGTCTGGCATTGCAGCTCAGCTCCATTGATGTAAATAGGACTGAGCTGTTACACAACACATAACCTGTGAACAGACGTGACACTGTTTGTGGGGGAGGAAAAAAAACCTTGTATTAACCCTTTAAGCAAACCAGTGCATTAAGTAGCTTTAGGGAGATATTTAAATCGCATACAGTACATACACTTGAGAGGCATATTGCACATAACCATCCCTACACTATACTTCTGAGCTCTTACTTTACGCTTTACTCAACAGCAACTATGAGGGTCCACCACCGCCACACAATTTAAATTATTGGTGTATCCCTATGAATTTACCATGTTCTATATCAAAATGAAATCACATGTTCTCTGCATATAAGAAAAGCTGCACATATTATTTACCTTTACCGAAAATGTCGTATCTATTTTCTATCAACCGATAGATCTATCTATTTAAAATCTATCTTGTGTCTAGTATCT
This sequence comes from Rhinella marina, assembly GCA_900303285.1. Taxonomy (NCBI): domain Eukaryota; kingdom Metazoa; phylum Chordata; class Amphibia; order Anura; family Bufonidae; genus Rhinella; species Rhinella marina. The sequence goes on from ONZH01013527.1 coordinate 34,566, forward strand.
ATCTGTCTATCTATCAATCACATATCTATATCTCTATATATTCATCTATTCATTATCTATCTACAGATCTATCTATGTAAAATCTATTTATTATCTTGAATAAATCAAATTGTCTGTTACTCTCCACTTGTAGATCATTGAATACAGCAGAAATTAATATACCTGCTTTTATTCAATATGTTCTGTTTTGATCTATTTAATCTATCTATCTATCTATCTATCTATCTATCTATCTATCTATCTATCTTATCTATCTATCTATCTATCTATCTATCTATCTATCTATCTATCTATCTATCTTATCTATCTATCTATCTATCTATCTATCTATCTATCTATCTATCTATCTATCTATCTATCTATATTTGGGCTGTTCATATACCTATAATGTACTTACCTTGCCCCAGTTCCATCACTTCTCCCATGAAAAATACAAGTGCACTGTGATGGGCAGAATGCCTCAAGTTTGGCAAAAATCTGTACTGAAAAATAAAAGAATATATAGAAAATCATGGCTTCTGTTCAGTTAGGAAGAAGTCACCTGATGTTGAGACTTCATTGTCCAAGCCATGCAAGTAGCCTTCAGAGAAATGATGCTGGGAAGGTACACCCTCATTTAGTAATAGGAGATTACATGAGATTAGCAGAGATCTGGAGTTACTTAACCTTCAAATGTGTTCTCCGGAGAACTGCAGGGTCACAGCGTGCATATACATACATACGTACTGTAGAGTGTCATTCCATCCAGGACATCCTACACCGATGAATGACATATGGACTGATTACATTGATGTTGTCGCTGCAATTTAGGACAAGTCCCAAATTAGGAGACTTCACTCAGTACTCAGTTGTCTGTGGTGTTTAAATTATGTAAAGTTTTCCCCTTCGTGGCAGGGCATGCGGCTGGCCTAAGAAATGAACATCCAGACTGGTCATGTCAGATCTCTCCTCGTTACGCCCAGAGAGCCAATTTTATTAGATGTACATGATGGTTAAATCATGGCCCCATTAGCCATCAATTTTAATATATCCAATCACAATCATACAAGTATATAAGTATAATTGCAGTGCGTCTTATAAAGCGAATACAAGTGGAAGCGCTCACTTGTATGTTTTAGCTGCGGCACCCCCATCAGACCTCAGATCAGCCCACCCAGCCCCATAACAATAAAATAGAAACCTCTCTTACCTGTCCTGTGCCGCGGCTCCGCTCCAGGTCCGGCGCTCCTCTGGCTTCCCGTGCCGGCGCTGCACTGTCTTGACTGCGTACAGCATCAGGACGTAGTGTGCGCACTATGACCTGACGCTGCACGTAGTCAGGTGACAGTGCAGCGCCGGCCTTAGAAGCCAGAGGAGCGCCGGACCAGGAGCGGAGCTGCAGTGCCGGACAGGTAAGAGAGATTTTTATTTTATTGTTATGGGGCTGGGTGGGCTGATCTGATTCTGATGGGGGCACACTAGGCTGATCTGAGGTCTCATGGGGGCACAATGGGCTGATCTGAGGTCTGATGGGGCACACTGGGCTGGTCTGATGGGGGCACACTGGGCTGGTCTGATGGGGGCACACTGGGCTGTTCTGAGGTCTGATGGGGGCACAATGGTCTGATCTGAGGTCTGATGGGGGGCACACTGGGCTGTTCTGAGGTCTGATGGGGGCACACTGGGCTGATCTGAGGTCTGATGGGGGCACAATAGGCTGATCTGAGGTCTGATGGGGGCACAATGGGCTGATCTGAGGTCTGATGGGGGCACACTGGGCTGATCTGAGGTCTGATGGGGGCACACTGGGCTGATCTGAGGTCTGATGGGGGCACACTGGGCTGATCTGAGGTCTGATGGGGGCACACTGGGCTGATCTGAGGTCTGATGGGGGCACACTGGGCTGATCTGAGATCTGTGGGGCACTGGCTGATCTGAGGTCTGATGGGGGCACACTGGGCTGTTCTAAGGTCTGATGGGGGCACACTGGGCTGATCTGAGGTCTGATGGGGGCACAATGGGCTGATCTGAGGTCTCATGGGGGCACAATGGGCTGATCTGAGGTCTGATGGGGGCACACTGGGCTGATATAAGGTCTGATGGGGGTCTGATGTGATGTCCTGAAATTTATGGGGGTCTGATGAAAAATATTTTTTTCCTCATTTTCCTACTCTAAAATCTGGGGTGCATCTTTTCTTCGGGTGCGTCTTATAAATCGAAAAATACGGTACATTTAACAACGAATCAAATCAAAAGAATGATGATGGAGGCTGCTAATGCTAATGAGGACACGTACACATTACTTCATTTATCTGGAAAATTCTATGTGTCTGCAAGTTCCTCTTTTCCTATAGACATGTCAAGTGACTATGACTCATATTTATTTTTAAGCATAAAGTGGCATCTAATGGAGATTAATACAGAAGATGGTGACGATTTGATAATGAAATACAACTTAGCACAATTTTGTTCAACTACTTAATTTCTTTCACAATGTCATTGTAACCTGCAACTACCTGCATATGCCACATGCATGATTATAGGGATTAGACTCAAACAGGACCAGCCCTGGTTATTAGTGGCTCTTTGGGTGAAGGATTCTATGTACTCCTGTGAGACATTTGTGGAGTATGTCTACCCAGAATACAAGCCCCCCTTTACCCAAGCTCTGTGGGCCCTGGCATCTGCTCACGTCTGCCTGGTAATGATGCAGACCTTCCCCTTGAACGTGTGCAGTGACTTCTTCCAAGCAATAAACCATTGTGACTACATAAAGCTGCAGACCTCATCTCTGCAATAGCGGACAAGAATAGGCATCTTCTATGGGGTGCCGGCGATGTGTGTTCCACAAATTGCGGAACACACACCGTTCGGCATCTGTGGTATTGCGGATCCGCATTTTTGCTACGGCCGTCTGAATGGCCCCTTAAGCTGCTATCGGAGGTCTATGGCAAGTGCTTCTTCACCTCTAAGCATTGAAAGAAGGATGCTTGCTCTGCCAAGTGTGTACATTCAGGTGATATACCTTTTCAAACGACATATACTTTATGTATACAGCCATGAGGTTCACATGAGATTCTGAGGCTCATTCATATACAGAAGTGACACCGCTTTCAGATGGGAAGTATACTTGACAGTCAATGCTGGCCAGGTCAAGGTGTCCGCTGTCCATGTACTTAGTAAGCCCATAATTGTCTCATACAATATGATGACTAGACATAGGGCTAGCTCCAGGTTCATGTGGGCCCTTGGGCAATAAAGTGTCAGTGGGCCGCCTTGCGGCATTTTGCACAACGCATGCGGCAATAAAACTGCATGTATTATAGATGTCGCCAAATACAATAGACAGAGCATGCCAGTACAAAAAACCCTATAATGTGCATCTGTACTTACCAGATCCTCAGACCCCATATCAAACCTCATGAGACCCCCATATTAGACCTCAGATCAGACCCCCTTTAGATCTCCATGTCAAACCTCCAAATCAAAACAGATAAGAAGCCAGTTTCAGACCTCAGATTAGGACCCCTTTAGACCTCCATGTGAGACCCCCATATCAGACCTCATATCAGGACTTCGTATGAGATGGGGCCCCCATATCAGACCTCAGATCAGACTTTAAAATAAACAAATTAACTTACCTCTCGTGCTCCACCACCACTCTCTCAGTTTGGCGTTCTCCCCTGCAGTCACATTCCCTCGCTACCTGACTGTATGCAGTCAGTACAGTGGAGCGCAGCCCAGAGGAGATATGAGTACAGTGCTCACAGTGCTTCACCCCCCCCCCCCCCCCGCACACTAGTGAGCACTTCCATAGTGGAAACGCTCACTAGTATTCACTTTATAAGGTGCACTACATCTTATAAAGCAAAAAATGCAGCACCACTGTAGGCCCTCCTGGCTTAGGGGCCCAGTCTCAACTGCAAACCCTATAGCTACATCAGTGCCCCCCCCCCCCAGGGCAGGGGGCCCTGCACATGCCCAGGTATGTCAGGTGCAGACATCAGCCCTGACTGGACACACATAGAATAGTGTCCTGTGTTTTTACAATTTTTGCAAACACACATACATTTAAAGTGTACCTAACCTTCTGAACAATTTTATTAAAAACTATTCGAAATGCCATGTAATTCATTTTTTAGAATGTACTTTATTTTTTACTCTTTGTCTTACAAAATAGGCAAAAAAGTTTAGATGTCTACATACCTCCCAAGTGTCCCTCTTTGGGAGGGACAGTCCCTCTTTTTGACCTAAGTCCCTCTGTCCCTCTTTGATCCTTAAATGTCCCTCTTTTTGACCTGGAGAACTAATGCATAAATGTGCATTAATAAATTTACTAAATTGCTCCTTACTAAACTATCTGTTTGGTTTCTACCTGTATATTAGACATGAACTTCATTATTTGGTGTAATTTGGACCTTAAAATATCTATAATCTGATGATTTATGTAGTAATATTTATATGGACAATGAAGCGCAAGAAAAAAAAAGGCCACAGGGGTTCCAGTAATTATGATTTGGGCGGAGTTAGAGGCGTGGCCTAGTATAAAAAAACTGTCGTGATGCACGCCGCACATATTGTCCCTCTTTGCAATTTTCAAAAGTTGGGAGGTATGTGTCTATAGTTCTTTGGAATCCATACACACCATATCAGCGATGTATGGATTCCACTGGGACCACAATGAGTGTTGTAGTGGCAGGAGCACACATGCCTGGGCCTGCTCCGCTATCCTTTGCTCTGCTTTTAGCACAGCAAAGTGAGCACAGGTAGGAGCTCTGCATAGTATGTTGTGGCTCCAGCCCATGCCTGCTCCATTCCAGCCTGGCATAACGCATCGGACAAGCTGTGCCAGGCTTTAGCAGAGCAGGGCAGGCAGAGGCAGAAGTAGAGATGTGTGCTCCTGCCAGTACAGCACTCCACAGTGGAATCTGTACTCCCATATACCAGTGATATGTCAGCAGTGTATAAGTGTATGGATTCCCAAGAGCTGTAGACGGCTAAAATAGGAAAAAATAAATAAAGTTGTTTAAAAGGTTAGGTACATTGTAAATGATGTATTGTCCCTTGATTGAAAAGAAAAGTAAAGTCCAGCTTCCGTATAAAATGCTTGTGTCTTTATTAATAGCTGTGAAAGCCAAACAAGTAGTACATGGACGGTCTACGTGTTTCGGACCCCTACATCACGGTCCTTATTCATGTGTCCATGTACTACTTGTTTGGCTTTCACCGCTATTAATAAAGACGCAAGCATTTTATACGGAAGATGGACTTTACTTTTCTTTTCCATTTGGATGTGGCCAGATCCGGGCCCTGTCCGTGCTTCCTCTGCTGGATGTGCAGGTGAGCGCTGCAGTTTGTTTGCCTTTTGCTATATTGCCCCTTGATTACATAAGAACAAGGCTGGAAAGTTAGTATATGATTAATCCTTTTCACATCCAACCACCATGTTCCATGAGTTCGCAAAGACGTGTCAGATCTGCAGATTTTTGTAAACATCTCATTTCACGTGCTATATCCTCGCTGTTTGTGTAGTTGCCATAATTCATGGCTGCCTTCACATATCGCATACCAGGAATATTTGTACAGCACTAGTCGTTCCCATCCCTGGGTCCGCATATCAGGTACTAAAATACAAATAATCAATTGCTGCTACATGTAATAATTAAGAGCTATAAAATGACTATAGTTTATTTGCTCTAATGTTGTGAAGTGAAAGTACAAAAATATTTATGTTATTTTAAAAAAATGGTCTGCATCACGCTGCCATCCAGCTTATGAGGGAATGAGCCACATTGTCAGCAGCTTCTCTCCCTTAGGTACAATGTATGTTTAGATACAACATGCCCGATCCTTCTTTTTCCCAACATTTGCTGTCGGGGGAAAGTCAGGAAGCCCTGATACATATTAGTGCATTGAACTTTTCACCCCAGTGTTCAACCTCAGAGTGGAAAATAGCTCAGATTGTAGCCATAGGTTATCATTTATCATATATATATAATATAATATTAATATTTTATATTAACTTTGAAACACTTGTGGAAGTGCTGATGGGTCTTACTATCTGTGCACTGTGGCATCACTGTGTGTAATAATCCTTTCCCATGACTTCAGTGCTTATTCAGTGCTTAGTTTTGTGACATCACTTTGTGTGTTATCCCTGCACTGTGACATCACTACGTGTATCATTTCTGTGCTGCTACTTCATTTTGGCTGTTACCCACTTTCTGTGACATCACTATGTTCATTATCCATGTTATGGGATATCATTTTGTACATTAGACAGTTTTTAAGTAAATGAGATGCAGAGGTTGCAACTATACCTGGGAACTGGTGCCTGGTCTTCCAACAAATACGAGTACCCTAGCATAACTGGAGGGCTCTGCTTAAGATTTAGCATTTAAGTTAGGCCTCTGTTCCGAGGTTGGGGGGTAGGTACTATTGAGTGGTATTCAGGGTGTGGAAAGGTAATAGTTGCTTAGGTTTCTTACCTGCTGGTGTCCCCTGGTTCTGAATGACTATCATGCCATCATACATTGTAAAAAACAGACAATGTCACTGTGTACTCACATTGATATCTCTTCTGATTCTGCTAGGTTGTCAGACCAGTATGTCTGCCAGTTACTAAGGGCCTGTTTGTAGATCTATAATCAGCACTCATACCTCAATTATAAACATATATATTCACATACAACACACATTATACACTGGGCACACACAGATCTCATATAGCCAGACAGGAAAACAGTATGCCCCCCCTGCCCCACCCAGTTTCCCAGGATATATGCTTCTATCACACCCAGGAAATGCAGAATGCAAGATTTTAAAAAAAGATGTCACCCACTTTATACAACTTCTATTTTAGTACAGTGGAACTGGTATATCATAAATATAGCTCGGAATCTGACCACCATGTTTTTCAATGTATTCATTCCAGACAACTGGCATAAATACAGTGATAAAACTCCTGCTTCCCATCTATTACAAAGCTGTCTACCTGCATCCACCACTAGGGGGGGCTCTCCGCATAGGAATTTATGCAGCTATATTTGACTGAAATGGAAGTTGTAATCATTTGTGGTGGCTACATAGAAACCTTTAGAAAGAGAAGTTCAGCTAAACTAATTTTTTTTAACTATTAGTAACTTATGAGCTTTTCACTGTGTGATACAGTTTTTCCATTGGATTTTCATAGAAATAAAGGGGATCCAAACAAGTTGGTCTTTGAGGCCTTGTTCACACACAGTGTTCTTTTAGATTTTAGTTTTAGTTTTTCTTTAATTATATACTAAGATTGGAAAAAAGACAGATTAGCCTTCCTTCAAATTCATATCCTGTCTTTATGATTCACTCCTATTTTTAAGTAAAACAAAAAAACAAAAGATATGGAATACTTAATCAAATCTACTATGTGTGTACAGGAGCTTACAGAATGCTCATTAAAATTAAGAAATAACTGGTCTTTATTTTATTAATACGTCCTGCAGTGTTTTGACTAAGGCTACTTTCACACTAGCGTTAGCACGGATCCGGCACCTAAAGGGTGCCGACGGATCCGTGCTAACGCTATACATGTGTGGAGCCGGAGCAGCGCTCCGGCCCCACACATGACACACATTAAAACAACACACAGACTACATACAAACAAACATACAGACATACATACAAACATACAGACATACATACATACTCACATACTCCCGGGACGCCGGCAGAACGTCTTCACGCGCCTCCTGCGCGCAGTGATGACGATTCCCCACAGCGCCCTCTGCTGGGCGCAGTGGGGAAATGTCATCGCAGCGCGCAGGAGGCGCGTGAAGACGTTCTGCCGGCGTCCCGGGAGTATGTGAGTATGTATGTATGTATGTCTGTATGTTTGTATGTATGTCTGTGTGTATGTATGCATGTCTGTGTGTATGTATGCCGGATCCGGAATGACCCCCCATTGGAAATCAATGGAGGACAGATCCGGATTACTGGTGTGTCCACACCAAACGGATCCGTCCCCATTGACTTGCATTGGGGGTCATTCCGGATCCGTCTTGGTGCGGATGCCTGGACCGGAGAGCAAACCGCAGCATGCTGCGGTTTGTCCTCCGGTCTGAAGACGGAACGGAATGCTTTCAGGAGCATTCCGTTGTCTTCAGTTCAGTTTTGTCCCCATTGACAATGAATGGGGACAAAACTGAAGCGTTTTTTTCCGGTATTGAGCCCCTATAACGGAACTCAATACCGGAATTTAAAAACGCTAGTGTGAAAGTAGCCTAATACTCACTAAGGATTTCTACAGCTTTCACAATGTGAGTACACATTCTGCAATTTATTACAGTAATTACTGGTTGAGCCGATTCAATGCCAATTTCAACAAATCACTTTTGCAAACAAAGACTGAAATTCTAGTAGTATCAAATAAGGCTACTTTCACACTAGCGTTTCTTTATTCCGGTATTGAGCTCCGTCATAGGGGCTCAATACCGGAATAAAACGCTTCAGTTTTGTCCCCATTCATTGTCAATGGGGACAAAACTGAACTGAAGACAACGGAATGCTCCTGAAAGCATTCCGTTCCGTCTTCAGACCGGAGAGCAAACCGCAACATGCTGCGGTTTGCTCTCCGTACTAGTTATCCGCACCTAAACGGATCCGGAATGACCGCCAATGAAAGTCAATGGGGACGGATCCGTTTGGTGTGGACACACTTGTAAACGGATCTGTCCTCCATTGACTTTCAATAGAGGTTATTCCGGATCCGTTTAAAAGATGCTAAAGATAATACAACCGGATCCGGAATTACGGATCCACAAGGTTGTATTATTCAGTACGGATCCGGTGGATCCCTTCACCCGCCGGATCCGTACTAAGACTAATGTGAAAGTAGCCTTAATGAAAAGTGTCCTGTATAGAATATATAGCTGTCCTACTGAATGTGATATAAGATTACCTTCTTGTCATTATCATAGTGATGATGCAAAAGAATTTACATTTATTGCCCTAAAGCTGACAATTTGTATTTGATCAAATTCATGTATTTAATCACTGATTTTGGCAGGATCAGCCAACAATCTAATGTGTATAAGACATCCATGAAGGGCAGAATGATTAGACGTGTTGGATTACAAGAGGTGGCAGCTTGTGTCCCTCTACCCACTGTAATCAACAAGTCTAGCACTCGTGTTCATGAGGAAGTTGGAGGAGAGAGCTCTTGAACATCTAATGTCTAGTGTTGGGCGAGCATGCTCGGCCGAACACTGTATTCGCTCGAGCATGGCTATGCTCGGCGCATCGCAGTGTTCGGACGAAAACCATGTCTGCTCGAGCGCCATGCTCGAGTCGCCTCCCCACACGTTTCTTGGCTGCTACGCAGCCAATCAGCGTGCGGGGAGGTACTGGCATTCACTGTAATGCCGTAGCCATGTTGGCTACTGGCATTACAGTGATTGCATACCTCCCAACTTTTAAAAATTGCAAAGAGGGACAATGTGTGCGGTGCGCATCACTGCAGTTTTTTTCATACTAGACCATGCCTCTAACTCTGCCCAAAGCATAATTACTGGAGCCCCTGCGGCAATCTTTTTTATTGTTCTTAAATGTCCATTTAAATATTAGCTCATAAATCATGAGATTATAGATATTTCAAGGTCCAAATTGCAGCAAATAATGAAGTTCTGGTCTAATATACAGGTAGAATCCATACAGATAGTTTAGTAAGGAGCAATTTAGTAAATTTATTAATGCACATTTATGCATTAATTCTCCAGGTCAAAAAGAGGGACATTTAAGGAGCAAAGAGGGACAGAGGAACTTGGGTCCAAAAGAGGGACTGTCTCTTCAAAAGAGGGACACTTGGGAGGTATGTGATTGGCTGGCCGGGAACTCGTCATCAGGTGCTATATAGCACCCGGTGACATGTGACCCGGCTCAGTCTTAGTCAGGGAGAGCTGCTGCAAAGAGGGACAGATAGTGTAGGGATAGGAATTTGTTAGGCAGGGTTAGTTTTTCTTTTCAAAAGACCCAAAAGTCCTTTTAAGGACTATTGTTTTATCTGGCTGCAATATATATATTTTTTGGGGGCAAAAATTGCCTGACCTTAACACCACCTGTGCAGCATCTGCTGTATAACGTTTGTGCATCCTAAATACCTGTGACATCCGGTGTATTTTTTTCTGCTAATAATCAATGCGACATTACCTGCGCAGCGTCTGCTGTATAACCTAAGTACCTGACATCCGGTGTATTTTTTTCTACTGCTAATCAAGGCGACATTACCTGCGCATCGTCTGCTGTATAATGTTTGTGCATCGTAAATACCTGACATCCAGTGTATTTTTTTCTGCTGCTAATCAAGGCAGCATTACCTGCGCAGCGTCTGCTGTACAACGTTTGCCCAAGGAGGGACAGATAGTGTAGGGATAGGATTTGGCTAGGCAGGTTTAGTTTTTCTTTTCAAAAGACTCAAAAGTCCTTTTAAGGACTATTGTTTTATCTGGCTGCAATATATATTTTGGGGGGGGCAAAATTTGCGCAAAATTGCCTGACCTTAACACTACCTGTGCTGCGTGTGCTGTATAACGTTTGTGTATCCTAAATACCTGTGACATCCAGTGTATTTTTTTCTGCCGCTAATCAAGGCGACATTCCCTGCGCTACGTCTGCTGTCTAACGTTTGAACATCCTAAATACCTGTGACATTCAGTGTAATTTTTTATGCCGTTAGTGACGGCGATATTCCCTGCGCTACATCTGCTGTATAATGTTTGAACATCCTAAATACCTGTGACATTTAGTGTAATTTTTTCTGCCGTTAGTGACGGCGATATTACCTGCGCTACGTCTGCTGTATAACGTTTGAACATCCTAAATACCTGTGACATTCAGTGTAATTTTTTCTGCAGTTAGTGACTGCAATATTACCTGCGCTACATCTGCTGTATAATGTTTGAACATCCTAAATACCCGTGACATTCAGTGTAATTTCCTAACAATTTTTTCCTCTAAAATTGATTTTATCTTCGGTTTTGGACGTATTATTGTCATTCTCTAAAAGTGGCGTAATACTCAGACAACATCGTTCCCAGCAGCGACTTGGGAGTCCAAGATGCATCCAGACATCCTCCCCATGCTATTTCCAAACCATTTCAGTGGTTTTTCCATCATTTTCTGACCTTTTCCTGTGAACCAGACACCCTCCCCTCTTCAGAGCAGGGGGTGCCTGGTTTAGTGCTCTGGTTCTCCCATTGACTTCCATTGTGCTCGGGAGCTCTGTAGAGCACTCGAGCATCACCACGTGTTCTACCAGAGCACCTGAGCACTTTGGTGCTCGATCAACACTACTAATGTCTATTACTAGCTTAAAGGAATACAATATTCCATACTGGACTTAGTATTAACCAATAGACCTGACAGAATAACAGATGTGCAGGTCGGGGGACACCTGGGAAATAGTGACCATAATATAAAAAACTTCTAATTGTCATTCAAAAGAGCGTTTCTTCAGGGAGGAACAAAAATACCAAACTTCAAAAAAGCAAAATTTAGTCAACTAAGATAGGCCATAGGCCTAACTAACTGGGACAAAGTCCTCAAAAATAAAAATACAGCCACAAAATGGGATATTTGTAAAAGCATCCTAATATCTAATTGTGAGAGGTACATACCTTATGGGAATAAAAGGTTAAGGAACAAGAAAAAACCAATGTGGATAAATAGAGCTGTAAAGAAAGCAATAAATGACAAACAGAAAGCATTTAAATCACTAAAACAGGAGGGGAGCGAGGAAGCATTGAAAAACTATAAGGAAAAAAATAGAATATGTAAAAGACAAATAAAAACAGACAAACTAGAGACCGAGAGATTAATCGCCAAAGAGAGTAAAACTAACCCTAAAATGTTCTTTAATTATATATTAATGGTAAAAAGTATAAACCTGAAGGTGTCGGCCCCTTACAGAGTAATGAGGGGGGAGTTGCAGAGAGCGATGAGGAGAAGGCAAAGCTGCTAAATATCTTTTTCTCCACTGTATTCACTGAGGAAAATAAACTGTCAGATGAAATGCAGAATATAAAAGTAAATTCCCCATTAAAAATGCCCTGTCTGACCCAGGAAGAAGTAGAGCGGCGTCTTAAAAAGATTAAAATAGACAAATCGCCAGGACTGGATGGCATACACCCCCGTATCCTAAGAGAATTAAGTAATGTCATCGCCAGACCCTTATTTCTGATATTTAAGGACTCTATACTGACAGGGAGTGTTCCACAGGACTGGCGCATAGCAAATGTGGTGCCAATATTAAAAAAGGGTCCAAAAACAGAGCCCGGGAACTATAGGCCGGTAAGTTTAACACCTGTCGTGGGTAAACTGTTTGAGGGTTTTCTAAGAGATTCTATCTTGGAGTACCTCAATGAAAATAAGCAAATAACTCCATATCAGCATGGCTTCATGATGGATTGGTCATGTCAAACCAATTTAATCAGTTTCTATGAGGAGGTAAGTTCTAGACTGGACCGCGGCAAATCAATGGATGTCGTATATCTGGACTTCTTCAAAGCATTTGACACGGTACCACATAAAAGGTTAGTATATAAAATGAGAATGCTTGGCCTAGGAGAAAATGTCTGTATGTGGGTAAGTAATTGGCTCAGTGATAGAAAACAGAGGGTGGTTATTAATGGTACATACTCAGATTGAGTCACTGTAACTAGTGGGGTACCACAGGGGTCAGTATTGGGCCCTATTCTCTTCAATATATTTATTAATGATCTTGTAGAAAGCTTGCACAGTAAAATATAAATTTTTGCAGATGACACTAAACTGTGTAAAGTAATTAACACAGAAGAGGACAGTACACTGCTACAGATGGATCTGGATAGACTGGAGGCTTGGGCAGAGAAGTGGGATATGAGGTTTAACACTGACAAATGTAAGGTTATGCATATGGGAAGGAATAATGCAAGTCACCAGTACATACTAAATGGTAAAATATTAGGTAACTTTGACATGGAAAAGGACCTAGGAATTTTAGTGAACAGCAAACTAAGCTGTAGAAACCAGTGTCAGACAGCTGCTGCCAAGGCCAATAAGATAATGGGTTGCATCAAAAGAGGCATAGATGCCCGTGATGAGAACATAGTCCTGCCACTTTACAAATCACTAGTCAGACCACACATGGAGTACTGTGTACAGTTCTGGGCTCCTGTGAACAAGTCAGACATAGCCGAGCTGGAGAGGGTTCAGAGGAGGGCAACTAAAGTAATAACTGGAATGGGTGGACTACAGTACCCAGAAAGATTATCAAAATTAAGCTTATTCACTTTAGAAAAAAGATGACTGAGGGGAGAGCTAATAACTATGTATAAATATACCAGAGATCAGTACAGAGATCTCTCCCATGATCTATTTATCCCCAGGACTGTGACTGTGACGAGGGGACATCCTCTGCGTCTGGAGGAAAGAAGGTTTGTACACAAACATAGAAGAGGATTCTTTACGGTAAGAGCAGTGAGACTATGGAACTCTCTGCCTGAGGAGGTGGTGATGGTAAGTTCATAAAAGAGTTCAAGAGAGGCCTGGATGTATTTCTGGAGGGTAATAATATTACAGGTTATAGTTACTAGAGATGGGTCGTTGATCCAGGGAGTAATTGGCTTCTACCTCACATTTTTTTTTTGCCTTCCTCTGGATCAACTTGTAGGAAAACAGGCCGAACTGGATGGACAGATGTCTTTTTTTCGGCCTTATAAACTATGTTACTATGTTAATATAGAAAACCTATCCTTAGGATAGATCATCAATATCTCACTGGTGGGAGTCTGACTCCTTGCACCCTCGCTGACAAGCTCTTGGAAGAGGCCATGCTCTGGTCAGTGCTGTGGCCTCAAAGCATACCAAGACCCACACCAGTCAGATATTGATGACCTATCCTGAGGATAGGTCATTAATATTGAACTCCCAGAAAACCCTTTTAACTAAAGACCATTTAGTGAAGAAATTGCTGACAATATATATAAGACAGAAACAGTAATCACTAATTTCGGGTGTGTGACCAATCTCTTAACATCAAGACTGCTCAGTGGGTTGGGTTCACATTTTTATGAACGATTGTTCCAGGAGACTTCTATTATTGTCCATACAGAAGCTGGATTATTTGCCAAAATTTGAGCTGAATTATGTTGTCAACGTGGTTTGGGAGATGCTCATCGGAAAGTGGTTGTCTAGAGTCACCTCTTGATGTGACTTGCACCGAACCATAGACAGGATTGCTCTCCTGAACCTGAAAAAGAGGGCAGTTTTAAGGCTTAGTATGCATATCCATTTATAGTTTAAGGTGAATGCCTACCATATTCTCCAGATCAACATATGGAGAATTTTTAGTTAAGAAGCCGTTAGCAGCTTAACTGATATCTGCTTGCAGTGTGTCTTTTACATACTGAGGTCATGATGATGTTTTTTCACCAGGTCATTGGTTTATCTGCATCTACAGCATTTACACTAATGGAAAATGAAAAATGAACACTGAGATGGAGTTAAGATAAAAAGCCTCTTTTACAATATGGCAATGCTGGAGGGTCTTATATGTAGTGATCAATCCAAGATCATTACTTTACATACAGTTTTTCCACAGACTTTTTTGTCAGGCATCACTGTTCTTTTTTGACTGTCAGCACTGTTTTTCATGTTCTCTTTTTCGGGACTTTTGATTGATGGGTGTGGACCCACTGTGTCACCTAAACAGCTTTGGCTTGGGGCTACTCCTAAGGGCATTATCTAAGTTTCTCCCCAGGTGTTCACCTTTACCCTCTATATACAGTTACCTGGACTTCACTGCAGGGAACAACCAGGCAGCCACCTCTTTAAGTAGTCTTGATTCAAGTGACCACTGACCCACAGGGGTCATGAGACACTGATGCAGGGCACGAGAGAACAGGCAACAACCATAGTCATGGTAGGCAGCTCAGGGTCAGAACAGAGAACAGTTGAAGTTCAGGTCCACTAAACAGGCAAATGAAACTAGAACCTAATGCTCAGGCACCTTCCCACAGGAGAGGTTACCTACAGTACCCCAGGGTAACCAGACATTAGGGTTAGGGTACTTGTGTGCTGGCCCTTTCAGAGCCAGAGGGAGAACACATGCACACAACCTTCAGGCAAATGGCATTGCCGACTGAAAGCAGGCCTCAGACTGCATGGAAGGAGCAATGCTACTCTGGTGATCAGGACCGCCGGGCAGGAAGTGGAAGATGCCAGCGGGAACAAACTGCTGGAGCCCTGCAGCTATGGAGCCCGTTAAAAGGGGGTGGCAGTGAGAAAATTGTTGAAGTGTTCACTGTGCCTACTAGATGAAGGTCTTGCATCTTTTGTTCAGTTACTGAACTCAGGAAGAAGGATAGTCCATAGAGCAACTCTCAGAAAGAGTTGGATGAGAAGCTTCTGCATCTATGCTGTCATCAGTGGTCAGAGGAAGGGACTCACATGTAGAGAGCATTTTGGACAGTCAAGTCCCTAAGCGCCGCTGCATTCTCAAACATCCATTCTGCGTCTCTGGTGTCGGAACCCCACCAATCAGATACTAAAGAGTTCTAAAGTCTTGGAAAACCCAAAATTCCATTTCTTTTTTTTAACTTTACTATGATAGCCCATGTGAGACATGTAACTGAATCTATTATTGTAAAGAACAAAAGTTGACATGTAATAGTAAAAAAAAAAAAAAAAAAAAAGATAAAAATGCACTTACTTTTTATTTGCAATAACATATATGCAAGGATTGTAGAAAGTTGAAGACTTGGCAAAGAGTGGAGCTATGATAGCCATTGCTGGTGAAATGTGTTTAGGATCTCCAAAAGATGACCACAGGCAGACAATGGAATATGGGGACCAGGCTACCAGAAACATCAGAATCATCACTACAGACATCTGCAAACAGAAATATGACAACACTTACTATCATTACTAGGTGACGGTTATGTTGTATTCTAGGAATATGCTCTAAATAATATAAACGTGCTTATATTTTTGTATATTTACTACTATCACTTTTCGAAAAAGCAGATGGATCTTATTGGGAGGGACAGATTTGCTATTATTTATGATTTATTATGTTACTGATGTAATTAGCTTTTTTGTTGCATTGACTGCCAGAATATGAACAAACTTAATACACATAATACTCAATATAATTGGTTCATCTTACACAAGTGCACCTCTGATTAAAGGGAGAGCATGCTCCAATGCTCATCCTTGACCTGCACAGGATGGCGCAGGGCAAGGGCCCCTTTATTTACTATAACACACAGCCAGGCGGATCCTTCCGCCCAGCAGTGTGTTCGGTGACGTCACCGGCTCTAATGGGTGGGCTTTAGTGCTGCCCAAGCTGTTTTATAGACTAGGGCATTATAGACTAGAGCATTAACTGCTCCGATGCTCAAGTCAGGGAGGCTGTCTGGGTAAAAATATGAGTATGTCCGGGTTTAGCTCTGAACCCAGACAACTCCTTTAAGACTGGGGTATGAACCCTGTACATTACCAGACTTTTGCTAAATGCTTTAGTATGGAACAGATTACGTGTATAATGAAAAATACACTATGGCCTATCCTGCTTACCTTTGTAACATCTGCCTGATCGGACCAGTCCAAATTGCCACCTCCAAGGCTGTTTCGGCTGTCATATCCCTTCATTGTGCGGGACACATTGTAGTAACAGTAAAACATCACCAGTAGTGGCACAATAAAATTTACCACAACTACAGTCATTGTGTACGATATAAATGATCTGCAGGAGAATAAGCAATATCAAGTTTCCAATGTAAACATTCAATGAAATATTACCATTGTAAAAGGCAACAATAAATGGCTAACTGAAGAGAGCCAGCATCAGATGACTGTAAGGGCTCATTCACATGGTCGTTGCTTGGGCCGTTCCGTGCATTGGGGGCCGCTATTTGCAGCAGTGCACGGGCACCATCTGTGCGGCTGCTGTGACAGATCCAGACCCATTCAAGTTGAATGGGCCAATAGAATAGTGATCCATCCACACTACAAAAAAACAGAACGCAATCCTTCCGGATTGCAGACCCATTCAAGTGAATGGGTCCGCATCCATGATACAGAGTGCACATGACCAGTGCCTGTATATTGTGGACCCGCTGTCTGCGAGTCTCAATACGGACACAGCCGAACAACGGCTGTGTGCATGAGCCCTAAGTGTATGTATGTGTATATCTATATATGCAGCAATCAATAACTTGACACTTAACATGTTAAATATACTGTTACAGCACATTTTAGGGCCCGTTCACACAAACGTGTGAACGGGTCCACACCTATTCCGCAAAATTGCTGAATAGGTGCGGCCCCGTTCTTTTCAATGATCTTGGGAGGCTCCGGAAAAAAATAAGACATGTCCTATTCTTGTCCGCAATAGCGGACAAGAATAGACATTTAGAACGGGGTCACGCCGGCTGACATCCGTGGTATTGTGGATTCGCAATACCACAGCCGTCTGAACGGCCCCTTAACCCTTTCCCACTCTGTGCTGTAATAGTATGTCAAGGATGGTTGTTAACATTTTGCAACATACTATTACAGCTCGAGGTTACACAGCGGGCACTCCACTCCAATGGCACAAAAAAAAAACTGCTGTGTAAAAGTATAATAACTCTCTCTATGTATATCTATATATATCTATATATATATATATAGCTGAGTGTATGTATGTATGTCTGCTAAAGGAATCCACACTGTGGCAGCTACAATCACGAAATTTGGCACACAGGTGTCCGAGAAGGTTTTAGAACGGGTCTCAGCTCTCAAGCTCTCAAGTTCCTGAGATATTCCCAAAAAAATGCATTAGCCAATAGAAGCCTGGTCACATGACCCTTATCAGCCAATAGAAGCTTGCAGGCAGTTAGTCTCCACACACACAGACTGATTCACACCAGGTTTCCATAACAACCGAGCCATTTTCCTTCACTGCTGTAGGTCTGCATTAAAGGGGCGCTGCGGATGACACTGTTAAAGGGGTATTCCAGTTACCATGTACCTTATGTTTTAGACTAATTCATCATCAATCATTACCTAATATAATGTAAATTTCACATATTTACAGTTCAGTAGTAACAAAAGATGTTTTCTTCTACTCCTACCCTCTGTGTTTCCTCATAAATTACCATGGCATCGACCTGTAATTCAGGCCACCCTCAAAAGAAGGACTTAAAATCCCTGCCCCAGGTCCTGCTAAGCCACGCCCCTGGCTCAGTCAGATCATGCCCCAACTCAGTCAGGCCACGCCCCTCTCACTCCACAGCCGACAGGGATTACAAAAATGATCAACTTCTGTCAGCTGCAAGGGTGGGAAGGAGGGTGACTTTCTCCCTGCAGCTCATGCTTAGACTGCACAGTGCTGCTTTCTGAGAGTGAGCTGTTCAAAAGGACATCCCTGTGTCCATCCAGGCCCTGCGCCGGATGGAGGACAGGGAGTCTGAAAGCCGGACTATCCGGCCTAAAACTGGACCTCTGGCCACCCAAGGGGCAGGCTGCTGTGGAGGTCACAGTTAAAGGGGAGTAACCAGAAGAATAGGAGGCACAGTAACAATAAAAACGGAGTGCAAAAGTGGTTCAGAAACAATTATCACAGAACCAAGCAAAGAAAACCACAATGAAGTGCACATCCAACAATGGTAAAAGCAATAGAATACTTTTATTGGACAACACAATTATACATACATCTAAATACACTTCATTGGATGTGCACTTCATTGTGGTTTTCCTTGCTTGGTTCTGTGACAGTTAAAGGGGAGGGTGCTGTGGATGTTACTGTTAAGGGGGCAGACTGCTGTGGAGGTCATTGTTAAAGGGGCGGGCACTGTGGAGGTCACTGTTAATTGAGGAGGGGACAGTGGAGGCCACTATTAAAGGGGCAGCGGGGTACTGTGAGGTGACTGTTAAGGGAGCGGGGTACTGTGACAGTAACTGTTACTGAGGCAGTCGCTGTGGAGGTTTCTGTCAAGGGGGCCAGGAATGGTGGAGGTCAGTTAAGGGGACTGTAACCTATAGTCAGTGTTAAGGGGTGAGTGCTGTAGAGGTCACTTAAGGGGGGCCCCTGTGGAGGTCACTGTCAAGGGGGTGAGCTGCTGTGGAACTCACTGTTAAAGGTGCAGGCTGCTTTGGAGGTCCCATTTTAAGGAGACGGGGCACTGTGGGGGGGGGTAGTGTTAAGGGGGGCTATGGAGGTCACTGTTAAGGAGGTGGGGTGCTGTAGAAGTCACTCTCGATATCTTTTAATGACACACACATAAACATTAAATGAAATAGATGAAATATACCCGGGCGAAGCCGGGTCCTTCTGCTAGTCTCTTAATAATATAAAAATGAGTTTCTGTCTGTCTGTCTGTTCTCTATGCGCGACCAAACTACTGGACCGATTTTCACCAAATTCGGCACACAGGTACATCAGGTGTCCGGGAAGGTTTTAGACCAGGTCTCATCTCTCTAGGACATACCGTTCCTGAGATATTCCCAAAATATGATCTCCATTAGCCAACATTACAACTGGGAACTTTGGTTTTAAACTCCAACTACCATTCTCTGCAAAGACACACACAGGGAGGGCAGGTTTCCATAACAACCAGGTAATTATCAGCAGCTGAGGATCTCATCCATTTCTATTCACTGACACTGTTAAAGGTATTCCGGTTACCATAAATATAACTTATGTTTTTTTCTATTACTACAGTTCAGTAGTAATAAAAGATGTTTTCCTCCACTGCTGTCTATTGCGTGGGCTCATAAATAAGCATGGTATTGACCTTTAATTCAGGCCACCCTAAAAGAAGTACTTAAAACCCCCGCCCCAGGTCTCACTAAGCCACACCCCCAACTCCGTCAGGCCACACCCCCTTTCACTCCGCAGCCAACAGAGATTGAAAAAATAAAGGTAAAAATCAACTTCTGTCAGCTGCAGGGATGGGTGGGAGGTTGACTTTCTTTCTGCAACAACACACACAAACATTAAATAAAATAGATTAAATACACCCATGCGAAGCGTCTTGCTAATCGCCTCCGACTCTGTCAGGTCACGCCCCCTCCCACTCCGCAGCCAATGGGAATTGAAAAAATGAAGGTAAAAATAAACTTCTGTTTGCTGCAGGGGTGGGAGGGTGAATTTCTCTCTGCAACGACACATAAATATTTTCGATGAAATAGACTAATTATAGACTACAACCGTTCGAAGCCTTTTGCTAAGCCACGCCCTGTCTCTGTCAGGCCACGCCCCCTCTCACTCCGCAGCCATTCTTTAACGACACACAGAAACATTAAATGAAATAGATTAAATGCACCTATGCGAAGCGCTTTGCTAAGCCACGCCCCCTCCCACTCCGCAGCCAACAGGGATTGAAAAAATAAAGGTAAAAATCAACTTCTGTCAGCTGCAGGGATGGGTGGGAGGTTGACTTTCTTTCTGCAACAACACACAGAAACATTAAATGAAATAGATTAAATACATCCATGTGAAGCGTCTTGCTAATCCACGCCCCCGACTCTGTCAGGTTACGCCCCCTCCCACTCCGCAGCCAACGGGGATTGAAAAAATAAAGGTAAAAATAAACTTCTGTTTGCTGCAGGGG
The DNA here is from genome assembly GCA_900303285.1 of Rhinella marina. Lineage (NCBI taxonomy): Eukaryota > Metazoa > Chordata > Amphibia > Anura > Bufonidae > Rhinella > Rhinella marina. Next base: position 55,157 of record ONZH01013527.1, read on the forward strand.
CGGGAGGGTGAATTTCTCTCTGCAACGACACACAAAAATTTTAGATAAAATAGACTAATTATAGACTACAACTGTTCGAATCGTCTTGCTAAGTCACGCCCCCAACTCTGTCAGACCACGCCCCCTCCCACTCTGCAGCCATTCTGCAACGACACACAGAAACATTAAATGAAATAGATTAAATCACCTATGCGAAGCGCTTTGCTAAGCCACACCCCCAACTCTGTCAGGTCATGCCCCCTCCCACTCCGCAGCCAACAGGGATTGAAAGAATGAAGGGAAAAATAAACTTCTGTCAGCTGCAGGGGTGGGAGGGTGAATTTCTCTCTGCAATGACACACAAAATTTTAGATGAAATAGACTAATTTCAGACTACAACCGTTCGAAGCATCTTGATAATCCACACCCCCAACTCTGCCAGGCCACGCCCCCTCCCACTCCGCAGGCAACGGGGATTGAAAAAAATCAGCTGCAGGGGTGGGAGGGTGAATTTCTCTCTGCAACGACACACAAAAATCGTAGATGAAATTGACTAATTTTAGACTACGACCATTCAGTACTAATAAAAGATGTTTTTTTCCACTGCTACCCATTGCGGGTCCCCATAAATTACCATGTCATCGACCTGTAATTCATGCCACTCTGGCCCCCGCCCAAGATCTCGCGAAACCACGCTCTGATTCTGTCAGGCCACGCCCCCTCCCACTCCGTAGCCAACGGGGATTGAAAAAATGAAGGTAAAAATCAACTTCTGTCAGCTGCAGGGGTGGGAGGGAGGTTGAATTTCTTTCTGCAACAACATACAGAAACATTAAATGAAATAGATTAAATATACCCGTGCAAAGCAATGTTTTCTTCCACTGTTACCCATGGCGTGTCCTCATAAATTACCATGGCATCGACCTGTAATTCTGGCCACCATCAAAAGAAGGACTTAAAACCCCGCCCCAGGGCTTGCAACGTCACGCCCCCGACTCAGTCAGGCCATGACCCCTCCCACTCCGCAGCCAATGGAGATTGAACAATTGAAGGTAAAAATCAACATCTGTCAGCTGCAGGGATGGGAGGGAGGATGACTTTCTCTCTGCAACGACACACAGAAACATTAAATGAAATAGATTAAATATACCCGCGCAAAGCAATGTTTTCTTCCACTGCTACCCATTGTGTTTCCTCAAATTACCATGGCATTAACCTATAATTCAGGCCACCCTGAAATGAAGGACTTAACCCCCCCCCCCCCCCGTGTCCCATTAAACCACACCCCCTCCCACTCCGCAGCCAATAGGGATTGAAAAAATGAAGGTAAAAATCAATTTCTGTCAGCTGCATTGACTTTCTCTCTGCAACGACACACAGAAAGATTAAATAAATAGATGAAATATACCCAGGCGAAGCCGGGTCTTTCTGCTAGTCTAATATATAAAGCTGAGTGTATGTATGTGTGTATGTATGTATGTCCGCTAAAGGAATCCGCACCGTCGCAGCTACAATCACGAAATTCGGCACACAGGTACATCAGGTGTCCCGGAAGGTTTTAGAACGGGTCTCAGCTCTCCAGGACGCACTGTTCCTGAGATATTCCCAAAAAATGCATTAACGTTTGGGGGCATGGCTGGTGAGGTCCAGCTTTGTGGAGTGCAGACAGTGGCCACCCTAGCTGCTGTGGAGGTCATAGGGGAGGGCGCTGTGGATGTTACTGTTAAGAGGCGGGCTGCTGTGCACTGTAGAGGTCACTCTCAAAATCTTTTAATGACACACACACAAACATTAAATTAAATAGATAAAATATATCCGGGAGAAGGCAGGTCCTTCTGCTAGTATATATATATATATATATATATATATATATATATATATATATCACCAGCACTCAATCCCCCATAATGACAAAGTGAAAGCGAAATGTTTGAAATATTTGCTAATTTATTGAAAATTAAAAACTAAAATATTGCGTTGACATAAGTATGAAGACATTTTACTCAGTTGAAGCATCTGTGGCAGCGACTGCAGCCTCCAGTCTTCTTAAATATGATGCCACACAGGTTTGCACAATGGAGATCATTGGTGAACATACATTTGTCTAGAGATGTTCATTTGGGTTCAAGATAGGGCTCTGTCTGGGCCACTCAAGAACATTTAGAGAGTTGTCCCTAAGCCATTCCTGTGTAGTCTTGGCTGTGGGCTTAGGATCATTGTCTTATTGGAAGGTGAACCTTTGGCCCAGTATAAGGTCCAGAACACTCTGTAGTTTGCTCCATTCAGTTGTGCCTCAAATCGGAATAGTCTCCCTGTTCCCAGCGCTGAAAAACACCCCCACAGCATGATGCTGCCACAACCATGTTTCACTGTATGAATGGTATTGGGCAGGTGATAAGCAGCGTCTGGTTTCCTTCAGAGAAGGCGCTTAGAATTGTAGCCATAAAGTTCAATCTTGGTTTCATCAAAGCAGATAGTTTCTCATAGTCTGAGAGTCCTTTAGTTCCTTTTCTAAACTCAAAACTTTCATGTGTCTTTTACTGAGTAGACAACCCCATTAAGGACAACCCTGTGAATGTCCTTGAGTGGCACATTAACAATAAATTAACAAAGATTTCAGAAACCGGTTTTCACTTAGTCATTATGGGGTACTGAGTGCAGAATGATGAGGAAAAACTTTGTTTTTATTTTAGCACAAGGCCGCAACATAAAATGTGAAAAAAGTGAAAGGGTCTGAAGACTATTCAAATGTAGTGTTTGACATCAATGCATTACAACAAACTTATTTTCAAGACTCATTGAAAATAATTATTTTACACAGCTACAACAGGTCTCTACTAACGTATTAATGAACCTGCTTCAATGTATTTGTGTATGAGAAAAAAGTATCTCAGTGTCTCTTACGCATCATTTTTCCTCCAGTTAATTGTACATGTAGCTCCAGTTGGGTCTGGGGCGTAACTTGACCATCCCACAATGGGCATTACAGACCAGAAGACAGCATTTATCCAGGCCGCCAGAATCATGGCTGCATAGTGAAAGCTTGTTATTCTTCTTCCTGGGAAGAGAATATCTGTTATTCCAGCAGCTGACAAATCTACACCATAACTTCTCTGAAAATCTTAAAGGTTATGTACACATTGGAGACTTTTTTTTATTATTGCAATGTACTCATGTACACTAATTTTTTTAAATTGGTCATTATAAAAAATATGGAGCCCTTGTACATGCTCTAGTAGCACCCTTTGTATTTTCTGTCTTTTCTGTCAGACCAGGAGCAGACAGACGGACCTTATCTCTGCTCTCTTATAAACTCATTATAGCTCAGTTCTTATCTTACAGATAACACTGTGGCTTAAATAAGTGTTTATGACCTCTCAGTAGTTTAGAGATAAGGTTTGATGAAGGGCACAAAGTGAAAGTATCAGTCACACAGCTAGAAAAACAGTTTACCCGTTGTGACAGAACGGCTCAATATTTTTAATAAAATAATTTTTTGCCAAAAATGAGTAAAATGCTGCCATTTAGGGTGGATTATCCACATAGGCAGGGACAGTGGTGAGGATAGAGTTTGGGGTTGCATGTTCCCTATATTACATGACAGACATGTCAAAGTGTTCACATACCACAATCTCTCTCTCCACTGCAGGAGACTGAATCAAGAATGTCTCACTTCCTCTTCTACAACGAGGAGAGAGAGCGCAATACCCTTTCTCCTAGCGACCGTTGGGTCCCATTCCCCCCAAAGAAAACTTTTTGATATGTCTCTGACTTAGGCCCCATTCACACGACCGTATGTACATTTCCGCATCTTATCCGCAATTTTACGGACCCATTCATTTTTCCATATATTACGGAAGTTCTCCCGCAAAAAATATAAAGCATGTCCTAAACTTGTCCGCACGCACGGACAAGTATAGGCATTTTGAATAGGGCGCCCGGCCGCGTGTTCCGAGCGGTGCAGAACACACGCCGGGCGGCCACCCATATTATTGCGGGTCTGCATTTTTGCGGAACTGCAAATATACGGTCGTGTGAATATATCAAAAGTTTTCTGAAAACTCAGTGACCCCAAAGGGGAAATTTGGGCAAAAAAAGAGTTGTTGGCCTCCAATCACTTTTCCTTTGCACTAGTTTTGATAAATCTGCCCTCACATTTTGCTTTTCTCTATCAGGATGTTGAGCAGAGAAGGCATGCTGGGATGTTTTGAGAAATAAATTATCTGAAACGTCAAACCTCAATTCACACCATGTTTATGGTTTACTACTGGCAAAAGTGGCAGGAAATCTTCCATGATATAGGCCAACATGCCCACAGAATTTAATGGTCAAAATGGCATACAGTCAGCTTTTCAAATGGTTAGTTGAACATAAATCTGGAACACATTGTTAATTTAGCCTAACCTGTGATATGGGGTCATAAATAAACATTTTTTAATTTATTTCCCCATCTGACACACATTCATATAGGCACAGCACAATGGTGGAAGAAATAAGACCACGTCAAAAGGGTTGAATGTAGAACGTTTGAAACAAAACGAAATCTATAAATTACCTATGTCAGGACGGCAGATTGTCAGGTAGCGATCGATGGCAACCACAGTCAGGAGGCCAATACTTGCCATGCCAAAGAAAATGTTGAGGCCAGCATAGATCTAAAAGTAGACATTGATAAGGAATTATCATTTCCACTAATATACTTACAATGTAAATTGTTGGGTTTGCAGAAGATCAGATTACAGATGTGATCATTTTAGGATTAGGTAGTGTTAAAGTAGAATAAATATATCTAGGATGGCCATGAAATGGTAAAAAAAAAAACAAATAATACACTAGCGTATACTCACCTTGCCAGTCCTCCACCAATACTGCTACACTCCACTTCCTGCTGATGTCTCAATACAGCAGGAAGTGACAAGGCAGGAGTAGCATGTGGAGCGCAGCAGGGACTGGGGCACTTTTGGAACATCAGCGATGGGGGATTAGCGACGTGAGTATAAGCATGTTTACATTTTTAACCATTTCATGGCCATCCAAGATATATATTTTTCTGCTTGGACGTCCTTTTAATGAGTTTATGCTAAATAAATATGGAATAAATTAGCTAGAATCCTTAGTTCAGAAGTATATTGGATATACAGTATGGTACATACACAAAGATTTTCTTCCCCCATACGCTACTGATAAGGACCAAATTATACTGGTCAAAACTGTTTGTACAGCAGTGGCCTCTGCTGGACAGTTGTGGAATTGTACTAGGTGATTACAGATTTACATAGTAAACTGGATGAGTACAAACCATGGTCATGACTAGGCAAAATGGAGATAAAGTTATTGATAGAATAGATACAAATGCAGATTACTAGGTATAATTTGAACATTTAAAAAAATAAGTCTACAGATGGTCAAATAGTATAAATGGGCAACAAGTGATCAGATTTATCAATCCCCTGATGTGAGTAAAAGATAGAATGTAGTCTCTTTTCATCTCACTCCCAAAAGGGAAGAACATGTCATATTATATCAATAGCAGTAGAATAGTTTTTGTACCTGGCAGCCTACATTTCCAAATTTCCAACTTCCATGTAAGTCCGAGGCAGCAGACATGGGATAACCAATCCCACTGACACCTATATCTGTGAATGCCAGATTGATGATGATGGCATTAGTCGCTGTACGGAGCTCCTTGTATTTAACGAAGATTCCCAATACTACAATGTTGCTTAAAATGCTCACTATACCTGGGAAAAAAAGATATATAATAAAATATAGAAGTTACTCAATATCCTTCTAAGCACTTGAAGGCTGGGACTACAAGGTGCCGTGTGACATGAAGATCACAATGTCACATTGCAACATCACTCCTAATGATGTGGGTCATGATGTGACGCTACAGTAGCAAAAAAATCCAAGGCTGTTGGACGCTCGATTGCTGGATGTAAATCCCATGCAACTTTGTCACCATAGACCACAGTAGAGGTTGTGTGCAACTGTGACTTTTCTGTAATTTGGCTATGCAAATCACAGCTCTAAAATATTCACACAACAGCAAGTTATAGACTCACTGCACAAATGTTTTTGGTCATGTGAATTTTCTGAGAATTGCTGTCCACTGCCTTAAAGGAGCTATCCCATGAGTAATGTAAAAAATGAACCCAGCCCTGTACCTCACATGGATTCAGAGATCTCCCCATTCATTGCTCTGCTACATTTATTTCAAGCTGGCAGCTCAGGAGGTATGCCCTTTCAGCTACAGCTCTCTCTCCCTGGAACTGTCACAGCTTCTAACAGTAATCACAGCTGGTGCCAGCTGAAAGATGGAACTGAGCATGTGCGTCCACCTCAGAGAGGTGGACAGAGAAATAAGGAAAATAACAAAAAGCAGGTGGCACTATACAGATACATTTTACTGAATAATCAATAGCTATGAGTTAAATAAAACTGCAATACACACCTCACCGATCCCCGGTAACTGGGTCACTGGTGCCTCTCAACACACAGGAAATTTCAGCTCAGCCAAACAGTCACTGACCGAGTCAGGTCACTCCGTGGTCTTCAAAATAGCTGTGGCTGAGGGTCTGTGAGCAGACTACTGCTTGTATCATTTCTTGATAAGAAATAGGTTTATTAGGTGTATTATGCCTCAGTTCTAACCCCTTTAATATGGTCATCGCCTCAAAGCCTTTTTTTGCCTTCCTCTGGATCAACAATGTAGTATTATACTTAAACATGTGCCTTTTAAAATGAAAGTGGGCCAGGAAAGCTCCCAACTAAAATGCTAAACGTATCCATAAGGTTCCATAAACTAGACAGAGGCCAAAAATGTCCTTTTGCCCTTAGTGTGGCCTCTTAAAAAAAGGAAGGAATAAGGTACTATGGTACGGCATCCGGTAAAAACAAACATATGTATTAAACATGTGGGTGATGATTATTGCTGTATGCAAATAAAAGAAAACCACGGAGACACCATCACGTGTCTCAACGATGGTCAAACTAGCCAGGCCTTTCACCGGGAAGGAACAACCAAGGGAAGGGCAGTCTCCAAAAGGAAACCACCTATTGCAAAGCATGGTATCCATCCACAGACAGCTGTTTCGGGGTATTTGCCCCTCATCAGTGTGGAGTAGGAATCTGGCTAGTGGGAGCAATGCCTAGCAATGCCTAGATTATTGCTGCATAGCATCTATAACAGGGGTCAGCAACCTTTTTTGTACAGTGACGATTTAAAAAAAAAAAAAAAAATCAAAGCTGAAGCGCTCGGTGTGACGAGCCATATGGGAAAGTAATATAACACAAATGTGTGACATAAACAAGGTATTTACTAGTTATTTCCCAGAATTCTCAACAACACTGCCTGACCTGCACGGAAGAGCTTTACAACTTTTCAGAAAAATAGATAAAGATTGTCACTGCTCCTCGGAATCCTCCTAACTGACCAATATATGGGGGACCCCCCCCCCCTCACCAACCATACACTTACTGACAGTGGGAAAGAGCAGCCCTCACTCATTTTAAGTGACTGAGGGTTGCCCTCCCCCACATCTGTCCAACATACATTGGTACCCAATATAATGGTGACCCCCACAGAGCTGCACCAATCACACTTAGATCTCACCCCCCTCCCCCACAGACTAATCACATTCTGACCATCCCCACCGCACCCTCCAAAGTAGTCAGTTAGCTTGTTCCCCCCCCCCAGAAATTATTTTCAGGCTCATCACTCCTTCCCCCAAAGTAGTCAGAAAGCTGGTTTTCCTTCATAACCCATACCTCCCAACCGTCCTGGATCCAGCAGGATAGTCCCGGATTGCAGTGGCTGTCCCGCTGTCCCGGTACGGGGGAGGTACGTCCCGGTCTCTGGCAGCTGTCTCTGGCAGCTGAGACGGTTGCCTGTTACATGAAGAAGCAGACAGCCGGAATCAGCTGCCTGCTTCTTACATCCTCCCTCCAATCCCCCCTGCAGCTCTTGTCTGGGATGGGGAGGGGGGGCGGCTGCGCCGCCCCCTCCAGACAAGAGAAGCCGATGTCCTGCTGGTGATGCTGCTGCTAGGAAGAAGGTAAGTATAAGGTTTTTATTTTTTTACTTTCTGTGAGGGGCACAATGTGGGCATATTCCTGGGGGGCACAGCTAGTCATATTCCTGGGGGCACATAACAGGGCATATGACTGGGGGAACATAACAGGACATATTACTGGGGGCACAGCTAGGCATATTAATGAGGGCACATAACTGGGGAATATTTACTATGTGGAGCAGTAAGGGGACTGGGTGGTATTAGGTGTACAGTGGGCGGAGTTAGGAGCATGGCCTAGTGCTGAAAAGATTTGCCGCCGCACAATATGTCCCTCTTTGTCTCTTTACAAAGTTGGGTGGTATGATACCCAGCCTCCCCTTATCCTCCCCCCCCCCCCCCCCCAGCAATTTTGTTCAGGCTGACCAACCTCAATCTGGTCACAGTACTCATTCCCCCATCTTCCTAAGCTCACAATCCTGCCCCCCCCATCCCACTCTGGTCACATGCTTGTTCCCCCATCTCCCCAAGCTCACCTTTCTCCCGCCACCACAAATCTGGTCATATGCTCACCTCATCTCCCCACCCCCAATCTGGTAACACACAAACTCTCAGGACATTTAAATACCTCTGGCAGCATTTCTGGCAGTCCTGAGGAGGAAATGATGCAGCGGCGAGGTACAGTAGCAGCCAGCCTGTAGGGTAGCAAAGTGCCACTCTCTGCTATCGCTCCTCTGTGGAGTCCAGGGTAGGAAGCAGGGGGGGGGGTGGGAGCAGACATATCTGAAGATCTTTATGTTCTGAGGTATAGTGTGGAGGCGGGGCATCCAACAAATGGCGAAAAGTCTTGCTGTCATTTGGTGACAGCTGGCGTGCCAGCAGAAAGCGGTGTGCATGCCACCTCTGGAACGTGTGCCGCAGGTTGCCGACCCCTGATCTATAAAATGCTTTCATTAAATATACATATCCCATATACATTAGGGGTCATACACGTGATGGGAGCAGAGCCTTAAGACCCTATGACAGTGCACGATTTCGGGGGAATTAATGGGAATGCGAGCGCGTTCCCGATAATTGTCTCGAATAATCAAACAGCTGATGAACGAGCAAACATTTACTGGTCAGCAACTTTCCTCAGGATGAACGATGCATGATAATCGGCAGCATATCTTCCTGTGTAATCAGGGACGTGCTGCCAATAATGAATAGAACAGAATGAGGGAGGAACTGCGGTAGCGATCATTCCTTCCACATTCAGTATGCACCAACTTTGTAATTAGGCCAGGGCAAATGAGTTCCGATGGATGTGTTATCTTTCATCGAAGATTGGGCAGTGTACTACCAACTTTACCATGGTACTATAAATTTAGCTGGCTGCTATAAACTGCCCATAGATCTCTTACATTAGATCTCTGCAGATTTTGACAGTACTTGTTAGCTGTCTGTACAACATCAAAGACACTAACCAATATTTGGTGGAATCTACAACGGTTTTATGTTTATGTGGGCATGAAGACTCTGTTCCAGTCACAGATGTCAATGGAAAGGGATTGACAGTGTTGAATTTTATCCTGCCCATTGTTCCAGCAAAAGGTAAGTGGTTTATTATTCTACTGTCCACGCAGAAATATACATTATTACATTTATGGTGAAGTCAGCAAAAAAGCTATTGGTCAAACAAGCTTCTGTGTGTATGGCTGGCATGCATACCTGAGTTCTGAAATGCCATCCTCCCCCTTATTCTTCTATGGTCAAAAACAGAATAAAAAAAACTGAGAAAGTTTTTGTCTGTGGTTCCATTCTCCCCTGCCTATATTTAACAATTAAGAATGGACGAGAGGATATGAGCCCCATCAGAAACCTGAGACAACAGATTCTATCTATTCTAGTAGAAAATGCATAAAAGACCATACCTGCTGTAATAAGATAAGCAGCAACAATATTATGTTCACGCTGGGAGAACACGGAGTGGACTTCAGTGGTGGCAGCAGAAGTGTTAACGGAGACAGCTCCAGCTGGTTGAAATGTTAAAGTCTCTGGTGTTTTGTCCATGGCAAATCTTGAATGTGGTGACCACTAGACAATATTTTGAGTTATTCCATGAGATTCTTGAGAATTAAACTTCTTGCATATATTAAAGGATTCTAGTGGCAATTCGTGCCCCAGTAAAGCTTGTTAGCTAAACAAAGACCAGCACAGAAGCTCAGATGTTCACAATGAAGTGCTTAGTTTTCATTCAGAGCCTCTTTTCTAGACAGCTTAAATATATCACATGCTCCTATTAAAGAGCACTAGGGAATGCGGCAAAGATTATGCATTTGTATATCAATATACTTTGATTTCTGGGGACCATTTAGTCGCCCTCATAGTTTGCAGGTAGCCCTCTCTCCTCCAAGAAGAAGCATATACGCGAAACGCGCGTCGAGGGGGGGCGTCTGGTATATCCTGGCATTGGTGTGGGTAGGTCCTTATTTATGTTTTCTTATGTGACCGTAGCCCCCAAATATAGCTGTAGTGACGTATCTTGGATGTTTCTGTTTATGTTCATGGTTATTGTGGGTCATTGATACTGATAGAGCCATTACAATAGATATATCGGCTTCACATAGTGTGATTATGTGTTGTGCGGTCCCACATATTTACCCGATGCATGATTGGAATTATATAATATTGTTGTTACTTTGTATACGTATACTACAATAATTATGTACATAGATATGCCAGACGTCTATTGTTGGATTCCCTTTTTGATGTAGTTATCATGTAATTTTATTGTACAATAAACTAATTTTTCAAGGAAGTTTCTAGTACTCGTGTCCTAATAGTTTTGAAATTGATTATTGAGTATTCCTGTTACATGTTGTGTCTTATGGTGGTATATGTGAGAGTTGTAAGGTAGCCCAAGAGCTAGCTTCACACCACGTTTGTGTCCTGTTGAAAGGTACTAGACTTGGGTATGTTCAGGTGGGACTTACAATGTATCTGGAAAGTCTTCACACCCTATGTTGCTACCTTGTGCTAAAATCCAAAAAATTCAAGTCTTCCTCCATCTGCACTTAATACCCCTTAATCTGAAAGTGAAAACAGAATTACATTTTTTGATAAATTATTAAAAGGAATAAAGTACCATTTCACATGGATATAAGTAAGGATGAGTGAATTTGCATAAAACTTTGTTCCAATACGGTACGGAGCAGGAGCTTTTTTTACAGTACAAATTAATTTCTGAAGCAATAACTTTGGCTCATCCCTAGATATAAGTATTCAGACCCTTTGCTAATAGGGGCCTCCTATTTCTCTTGATCATCTTTGAGATGTTTCTACACCTTCATTGGATTCTGTTGTACATTAAGATGATTGGGCACAATTTGGAAAGACACACCTATGTCTACATAAGGTTTCATAGCTGACAATGCATATCAAAGCAAAAACCAAACCATGAGGAGGAAAGAACTGCCTGTAAAGCACAGAGACAGGATTCTGTGGAGGCACAGATCTGGGTACAAACCTTTTAGAGACCAAGTGCCCAAACCAAAACCCTTTTATTTATTGCAAAGTGCCAACACGGCAATTTAACCTTTATACTACAGTCCAGTATAGTATATCTTCTAGGTACTCTATTATTTAGCTATAATAGTCTGCTTACATTCAGTGTGCTGCTTGTGCTGTTCATAGTCCGCCTTGCGCTGATGAATTGCAGGAAACGTCTACGACATATTGGTACACCATAGACTTTTTCCAGGGTGCGGGTGCCCACAGAGAGGGCTCTGAGTGCTGCCTCTGGCACCCATGCCATAGATTTGCAACCACTGCTCTAGTCGGATGAAACAAAGGCAGAACTTTTTGGCATCTTTGGTCTATTATACCAAGCTCCGTGGTACATTGTACAGCAGATGTGCTTTGTGCACAATTCACTTGAAAGGGTCGGGTGCCCGATGGAGGTGATGGCACAGGCTGATCGGTAGGGGTATGATGACACATCCTCATGACAGGGCATCTATACTTAAAGTGGGATTCCCATCTTGGACACTGGGGGCATATGGCTAGGATAGGTGCAGGTCTAACCTATACTTAGAAAGGAGGGTGCCGTAGGGCGTACTGTACATGCCCAGCTGCCCTCCATTAATTTCTATGTGACTGCTGAAAATTTTCAAATGGCCCATTGAAATGAATGGGAAGCGAACCGCGCAAGCACAGCCACCGCTCTATTCACTTCTATGGGGCTTCTGGAAATAGCCAAGCCTGCGCTCTGCTATTTTCAGCACTCCCATAAGAACTAATAGAAGCCGGCCGCGCATGTGCTGTGCACCCTCCAACACTTTGCGGGATAAGGACCCACATCTATCAGACATTGGGGGAATATCCTAGCTATATGCCCCCAATATGTAAGATTGGAATACCTCTTAAAGTTCTGGAAAACTTCTTTAATAAGGCCACAAATTGAAAGTGTGACTTAGCAATACAAACCAACGTACAAAGAAGGGTATAAACAAGTAGTTACTGTATGTCACTTCATGCAAGAAAAGCATCACTTTTTCACAAGATCTCCAAATACAGTGGCAATGCATGTCTGTTCACCACTCGATTCACGTGTATAGCACTGATGTAGACGCTGCTCCATTCAGAGTATTCACTGACCCCCATTCTCAGGATCACTGGGGTCCCAGTGGATGGACTCCTGTGATCCAATATTTATCACCTACTGCTATGCATAGGTAATACATTCAATATATAACAGACAAAAGTTGTGGTAGAAAATTTATTGTCATAGCATGATGAAGTAATACAGATTCCTATTTACAACAGTAGAACACTAAAAAGTGTACACGCTTTTAATTACTGAAAACATTTCTTACCACAATTCTTCTAAAATGTCATTCCTCATAAGAAAACAAAAAAGAAGCGTTATGAGAAATAACAATATGCCAACTAAGGCGGCTTTAGTTATAAACATGACTGACGTCCACAGTGTCCCTTACTGACTACAAGGGAGTAGCAGTAAGTATTGCTTGGAATCGCTCTTCTCTCTCACGTGGTCTCATTGAATTAGTCCCATATCAAAAAGAAAGTGAAGGTCTCTTCTCTAACCAGAAGACTTCAACCACCGCTGGTTTCACATGGCTCATCATCGGCCTCCTTCATACCGGCAGAAAAAAGGTAGTAATTAGTAGATGAAAAATAAGAAAAATAAGAACCTACACAAAAAAGGAAACTTAAAAGTGGTTTTCCGAGCACTAACACTTCATGTATGTATTTACTTAACGCAGGCATTACAGTAACATTGTCATGTACTCACAGTACCAAAAGTTTTGTTTCGCTGGTGGTTTATGTGATCAGCAATGTTTAGTTCCTTCTGTGATGACATGTCGTACACATCATGCGTGCGACGCCCTAAATCACAGGCCCCTATTGAACAGCGCATCTTCAGTGACACGCCATTCAGGGGGCTGTATCCTGCACTGTTCTGAAGGCCGCATGCACGTGATTATGTACAGTCCAGGAAACACGGCCCATATGTTGGGTGCATCTCTCAGACTGATCACAGCTCATCTGACCCTAATTTACTGCATCATGATGTGAGTAAAGTACAATAGACAGGAGCTCACTGCATCATAAATCACCATGATGTAGTAAGTTTGGGTCAGATGATCCGCTATCTGTCCAAGAGATGCGGCTGTCACACGTGTGCATACTCCTAAAGAAGTATGTGTATTCCCAATTCCCTTTAGCTGGGTCCACACGAGCATGTATATTACTGCACAGTGGCTCAGTTGGTAGCACTGGGTTCCTAGGTTTGAATCCAACCAAGGTCACCATCTGCTTGGAGTTTGTATGTTCTCCCCATGCTTGTGTGGGTTTCCTCCGGGTACTCCGGTTTCCTCCCACACTCCAAAGACATACTGATAGGGAACTATTTAAGTGCATAAAATAAATAAATAAAATTACTGCACTATACTTCAATAAAACATTTGATTTTATGGGGGTTTGCAATAACCACTTTGATGGGTGAACAGAACAATGAGCGCAGGGATAAAGCTATGGTACAGTCTTTGCGGAATATGTTGTTTTCAGCATGGTGCTCAAACGACTGATACACCCCTCTACAGGAAGAGGTCGACAAAGACAGCGCCTAACTGTATTACTGACAATGGCTGAAAACATTTTCCTTTTTTTCCTAAAACAAATGCCATCACGTTGGTTATATGTTTTAGAGAAGTTCTTTTTATTTTGTGTCAGAAACCAAAAACACTGAAATAATCTGACAGACATCCCAACATCTCAAGCATGAGATATGCTGTAGGCAGTTTTACTACAAACTATATAAATCAAACCAGCACCCGGGTCTGAATACTTGTAATTGCATGTAATTAAAAATTTTGTATAGCTACTGAGTTATTCAGTAAAATGTATCTGTATAGTGCCACTTCATTTCTTATTTCTTTGTCCTGCTCACTGAGATGGTCGCACATGCTCAGTTTCATCCTTCACCTGCCTCCTGAGCTGTGACAGGGAGAGCTGAGACACGCCCCCTGACACTCCCTTAAGCGGTCAGCTTGATATAAATCTAGTAGAGCAATTAATGGGGAGATCTCTGGATCCATGTGAGGTAAAGGGCTGGTTCTAGCCGTGTTAGAAAGAGATTGTCATGTGCTATATGGTGTCTGATTTTCATTTTTTACATTATTCATGGGATAACCCCTTTAAGGCACACAGACTGCCAGATGCTGCACCTAATTTATGACGAGGCATACGCTTCGTCATAAATTACCATGGGCGCAGTATCCGGCACTGTGCCCGGGTATCCTAGCCCAGCGTAGTTCACCAGGTAATGATAAATCTCAACCATAGGATCTGAGAAAATACATATATGTTATAAGCAGGCAAAACCCCATTTATAACTTGGATATGTTATATCAAGGTTGTGACATGAACATTTAAAGAATGTTTTACGATTCTTCCTCCTTCACTTCTGAGGCTGGAAATAGTCTTAATTGGCCATGCACACTAAATAAGTCTTCTACATGTAGAGGCAAAAGCCTTATGGATATTTAAAGAAAGCCTGAAATCTCAGATATGCAATTTAACTATGTACTATGCACTTTTAATCTTCTTTCCGCAGTATGGAAATGTCTGTTCCGGTCAAGGAGACCTGTGTTTTACTCCTCTGAGTCAAGGTTTCCCTGGCCATCCCCTGCAGCTTGAACTGAACTGCTTCCACGCCCCTTAAGTGCATGAATAAGGTACTGTGGGCATCTAAAATTGCATAGCCCCTATGCAGAGCTATGTGCCTCCATGGTTACACACTACAAACCTTGTGTGTAGTCTTATCCTGCCATACATGGATGAGGAGCACCTTCTCTTTAATTAAAACAAAGCCTAAGGCATGTTAAGGGGGTTGTCCGCTTTTCTTTTTTTTTTTAATTTTATTTTGATGACCTATCCTGAGGATAGGTCATCAATATCTGATCTGTGGGAATCCGACCCCAGCACCCCTGCCAATCAGATGTTTGAAGACAAAGCGGCGCTTTCACTACAATGGGACAGGAAGGAGCCGTCATATTGCAGTGAATGGGACGACAGAGATGCATTTAGACCTACCCTCTGCTGCAGTTGCGATGGCGAACAGATAAACAATGGAGAAGACAGCGTTTGTACGATCACCGCTTTCTCTTCAAATAGCTGATCAAAGATCTGATATTGATGACCTATTCTGATGGGTCATCAATTTTCACCCTCAGCCTCGTCGCCATAAGTGAACAGTTGGGAGTGTGCATGGCCTAAGTAATACATGATCCAAGCACAGGAGCTGGAGACACAAAGTGGCAGGACGTTCTTGAAGGCTATTCACATAGATGCTTCAATGTTTTATTTCACAAGCACTAAAGCAATACAAACTGGTTTCAAAGATTTATATAGGTCTTCCATTTGCAATCGTATGCTTACACCAGTACAATGTATCACAGTTTTCCGCTTTAGGCTAAATGCATACAATCAGGAAAGTCCACTCCATAAGTCATGCACATTGTATTCTATGAGAATTTGAAATTCTCATGCACACAATGCAGATTTTTTTCCATGCAGATTTTGACCTACAGTGAAGATTTTAAAATCTGCAGCATGTCAGTTTATTTTTCATGTCTGGATTTTCTCTATTCACTTCAATGGGGTCAGGAAAATCCGCACCAACTGATGCGGACTGACCTCATGGATTTCCCTGCGATCACCTGCAGATTTCAGTGCGGATTGTCCGCCCATAAATTCTGAACGCGTGCATTTATCCTAAGGGTATGTTTGCACATGTGCAGTGAGTAATCTACACCAATATCCTCTGAAATACATCCGCATTCCATTGTTTTCAATGGCAATAAGTGTCACTGCTCACGTGGCCATAGATTTTTGTCAGCGGAAAATGAAGCCCAGTAGCCGCACGCAGATCAGCCTCTTTGAATGGGGCTAATCCACTGTATTCAGATTTTAACACTTATTTTAGGCTGTACGAACATACTATTATAAAGCTACCATTGCATTAAGATGGGCTTTGCCCTGTAAAAGAAACTAAACAATTCCAAATCAGGAAGATTCACGCATTCATACTAACCTCTGAAACCACGGCCTCCACCCCCTCCTCTGCCTCCCCTGAATCCACCACCACCACCACCAAATCCTCCACGTCCTCCTCTGAATCCTCCTGAGGGGGAAAAAAAATTTCAGTACAAAATCTCTAATCTACGAACTTGCACAAATAAAATGTATTCTAAGTTTTTGGTGCCAGAAGCACAAAAGCTGTATTGATTAATTAAAGGGATTGTCCAGTTTCAGGTTGAACTCTGGCTACATGAAGGATCGGCTTGAAATAAAGTGATCATTATTTACCTGGCAGGATTTGTTAACCTGGCTGCAGCAGTGACCTCACACAGACCATGTGACCACCAAGTGACCACTGCAGCCAATCACTGTCTTGCGGTGAACCGAAGAGGCCAGCGATTGTTGTTATTGTAATGTCACCACTGCAGAAGGGTTAACAGATTCCAGACTGGAGAACCAGAGAGGCAGCAAGGCATCTGCCAGGTAAATCATCACTTCTTTATTGTAGGCTGATCCTCTGTTTCGCCCAGTTCACTCCTGAACTTGGAGAACCCCTTTAAACATCATACATAACCTTCAGCACTCCAGTTAATGTGAAACTACAATTCCCAGCATGCCCTATTCATTTCTATGTGAGTTCTTAGAAGAGCAGAGCAAGTATGCATGTTGGGAGTTGTAGTTACACAATAGATGGAGTGCCGGAGGTTGCCTACCACTGTACTACAGTGTCTGTAAAAAAAAAAACAGTAGCAGCATTTCATAAAACTACGAAAGGACACAAACCTCCACCTCCTCTGCCAAATCCACCTCTGCCACCACCTCCTCGACCACCTCCTCTACCACCGCCTCTACCACCTCTTCCTCCTCTAGGAGGGCCTTTTTCACCAGGCGGCCGCGGAAGGAACCTTTGCAGTGGCAACAGCTTTGCCGGGTCAATATAGAACTGTAGGAAAGAGATTGGCAGTGCAATCATTTAACAGCACAAAACATGACTGCATATAGTACATAGGTTAAATTAATCAGCACAAGCATGAAACTATATTTACATGAAAGATCATGTCTGTTGTAGTAGCTACTTCCATCCCCAATGTAATAATTCTGTTGTTATGACTAGAGATGAGCGAGCATGCTCGAGTGCCATTTTTGCGTATTTGCGTACGCATTTTAAAATTCGTACACTATACTTTTACGCATATGTTAATCTATACACAAATGCTACGTTGAATTTGTACGCTATTCGTACAGATTAAAATATGCGTATGAATAGTGTACGAATTTTAAAATGCGTACGCAAATACGCAAAAATGGCACTCGAGCATGCTCGCTCATCTCTAGTTATGACTATGCTGTGCCACCCCACTATTATTCCTGCTACAATTTTATGACTAAAAGGTACAACTGGGCATTACCAGCCCGAGGCGTGTCCCTGCAGACTGCCACTGACAGTACTGATTGGATAATTACAATTATTTATTAAAAGAGACATGCCAGGAGAAGTGACCAGTCCTCTTTAAAGGGGTTGCTCCCATTTTATTTTATTAATTCCCCACCTCCCTCCTCTTCACTTGTGAAGAGATCTATATTTCTATGCTCTGGAGCTGTCTTCACTGCACTTCTGGTCCCTGCCTATTAACTTCCACTTGCATGGGGTCACTTGCGCCACTGCAGCCAATGACTGACCTCAGCAGCAACGGGTCTCCAAGTGGCATATGACACAGCAGTGTTGATAAGCTTGGGGGCACATCACAGCTCAGGCCAAACTGGAAGCGCAAGACAACCCCTTTAAGAGGAATTTATTTTGTGACTGAGGCAGTTTTCAGGCATAATAGATCTACACCGATTTTGCTACTGTAAATTTTTTACTGCTTCTGCCAAGTCTTAGAAATAAATAAGAATAATAAGAATAATAATTATAATAATGTGTTGTGGGGGCCCGAGATAATTGCTAGAATTCATGACATAAATTAGTGTACATTTGCTTTTTTAGAGCATAGAGAAACAAAGTTAAAGGGGTTTTCCCATCTCAGACAATGGGGGCATATCGCTAGGATATGCCCCCATTGTCTGATAGGTACGGGTCCCACCTCAAGAGCAAGAACAGAGCGGGGAAACGAACGGAGGGCACAGCCGCCCTCCATTCATTTCTATGGGTCCGCCGAGAAATGAATGGGCGCGGTGGCCGTGCGGTACACTCCCATTCACTTCTATGGGAGCAGCACTTGGTGGTGGATGGACACTGGGAAATCTGGGGTCCTCCAGCCACATCACTCACAGCTACATCCTCGTTGAAGGTGCGGGTCCCAGAGGTGGGACCCCCACCTATGAGACAATGGGGGCATATCCTAGCGATATGCCCCCATTGTCTGAGATGGGAATACCCCTTTAACCAAATTTATTAAGCAGCCCGTGCCGCTTTAAAAATATGGAGCACACTTCTGACCCATTCACACGACCTTATTTTACAAGTTTGCAGATCGAATGTGAACCTGTTCATTTCAATGCGGCCGCAAAAGATACAGACAGCACACTGTGTGCTTTATGTATCCGCACTTCCGTTCCGCGGCCCCGCACAAAGGATAGAACATGTCATATTCTATACACGTTGTTAAATGAGTCGTCCCACAGAGGTCCACCCGCGAACCACCTCCTCCCGCTCACAGTTTGGAAAAGTGGCAAGGGTGTCGGTAAAAGCAAAAAAGTCACAGATTGTGCTGCGAACTGGAACTTGCAACAAATTTGCAAGAAATGGAAAACTAGTGTAGCGCTATAACAAATGACCCCCCCTGTGTCTAGTGTAGCCCTAGACCAGTAATGGCTAACCTCCTTCACTCCAGCTGTGGTGAAAGTACAACTCCCAGCATTCTCTATTCAATTCTGTGGAATTCTGAGAACAGCCAAGCAATTGTGCATCTTGGGAGTTGTAGTTTTACCACAGCTGGAGTGCCGGAGGTTAGCCATCAGAGCCCTAGACCAAAATAATAATAAGTAATGCAGAGAACACTAGAGGACAGAATTAAAGGGCATCTGTCACCAGAGACTCCCTATGAAACTTTTTGCATAGACACATAGATGTAGTTCACCTGCTTAAAACACTCTTTCTTTTGATTATTTGAGGCTCTATTCTCAAGTTAAATTTTTTTTCTTAATTTGTATATTAGTGCAATGAAGGCATCACCATTGCTCTTGTTGCACCCATGCCCCACTCCTTTCTGTGGTCGACCCCTCCGTCACTGCTTGGATTGAGAGGGTCAGGCCGTGGCAAAACAGTGAGGGAGGGAAGAAGTGGGGCATGGGTGCAACAAGAGCAACGGTGATGCCCTCATTGAACAAAAGGCTATATTTGCACATCAGGAAAAAGTATCATATCTTGGGGAAAAGAACATCATATCAACAAAATAAAAACAGTGTTTTAACCCTTTCACGACCGGAGGTTTTTTCGGTTCTGCATTTTCGTTTTGCGCTCCCTGCCTTCAAACAGCCATAACTGTTTTATTTTTCTGTTCACATAGCTGTATGAGGGCTTGTTTTTTGCGGGACAAGTTGTACTTTCCAACGCCACCATTTAATATTACATATGGTGTAGTGGGAAGCGGGAAAAAAATTCCAAATGGGGTGAAATTGCAAGAAAACCGCTATTCCGCTACAGTTCTACGGGTTTCTTATTTACAGCGTTCGATGTGCATTAAAACTGACCGGTTACTTTCATTCTACTGGTCAGTACGAATCCGGCAATACCTAATATGTATAGTTTTTCCTGCGTTTAGATGGTGATAAAATAATTAGAAAGTTGCCCTTTTTTTTTTTTTCCTTGTCATATCTTGACCCCTATAACTTTTTGGTATTTATGTGTACAGAGCTGTATGGGGGCTCATTTTTTGCGGGGCGGTCTGAAGTTTTTATTGATACCATTCTGGGGTGTGTATGACTTTTTGATCACTTTTTATTTAATTTTTTTTAGAAAAAAAAAGCGACAAAAAAATGCGAATCGCCATTTGGACGCTTTTTTTCCGCCACACAATTCGCCGTATTGAAATTTTTTTTTTATATTTTAAAAGTACGGGCGTTTTCGGTCACGGTGATACCCATGATGTCTATATTTATTGTTATTTAGGTATTTATTTTTTACTTCTACGGAAAGGGGGGTGATTTGAACTTTTATATCTTTTTTATTTTTTATATATTTTTTAATTTTTCTGTGATTATTTTAAAGCTCAAACATCATCTGATCTATTGTGTTTAGTTTTTTTTCTTTATGAGCAATCATGGATTTACTAGATGCAGTTAAATCCATGAATTGCTCATTTCTTATCCTGGCCTGCCATCTAGTGACCAGAATAAGAATTGCAGTTTGAAAACTGTAATCCTCACCAGCGAGGATTACAGTTTTCATATGGTGTACAGACACCCCGATTGGCCAATCGGGGCGTCTGTACACCACCCAGAAGCGTGGGCTTCTGGGTTCAGACGCATCCTGATGCCGTGATCACGTGTGATCACGGCATCAGTAAGGCCCCTGGAAGTTGCCGCCGATGGAGGTGAGAAGCGGCAAGTCTCTGCTGTTAGAAACAGCAGAGACTTGCCGGCCATGACGCCCGCCGCACCCGCGAGCGGGCGTCATGTCCCCGCACGCCGTACATGTACGGCGGCGGTCGGGAAGGGGTTAATCAGGTGAACCACAGCTATGGGTCTATGCAAACAGACAGGTGGGCTCACTGGTGACAGATTCCCTTTATGCACCTAAGGAGCCAAATAATCATAGAATAAATGAAACACTTACCTTCTGTAACTTCTTAAAAGATGAAGCTTTCATATTTTCAGAGAGTTTAATAGAAAAATACTTGCATAAGTCATTAAGGAAGTTATAAATGAAAATGAAATAGTGGACAGATTAAAAACGTACCACGTACAAAATATGTTTCAACCCCTTGGTGACCAGCCTGTTTTGGACCTTAAAGGGGTTGTCTCACTTCAGCAAGTAGCATCATGTAGAGAAAGTTAATACAAGGCACTTACTAATGTATTGTGATTGTCCATATTGCTTCCTTTACTGGCTGGATTCATTTTTCCATCATGTTATGCATTGCTTGTTTCCATAGTTACGACCACCTTGCAATCCAGAAGCGGGGGCCATGCTTGCGCACTATAGGAGCACTAAACTGAAAGCACGGCCACCACTGATGGATTGCAGAGTGGTTGTAACCATGGAAACAAGCAGTACGCTGTACAGCCCCCCTCCTCCGGCAGTCTGTGCACCTAAACAGAAATCTATGACAGCTCAGAGCTGCCATAGATTTCTAGCTTCATTTGAGTCAGAAAACTGGTGAAAATTAACATAAATTTGTTGGGCTGACTGGTCAAGCCCTCTCTCTGCCATTGTCACGCCCTTTAAAAAAGAAAAAAAGCGCAGTTAAAAATTTTCAAACACATAGAGGGAGATTTATTAAAACTGCTGTAAAGGAAAACTGGCTTAGTTGCCCATAGCAACCAATCAGTTTCCACCTTTCATTTTCCAAAGGAGGTTTGAAAAATGAAAGGTGGAATCTGATTGGTTGATATGGGCAACAAGCCAGTTTTCCTTTACACCAGGTTTTGATAAATCTGTCCCATAGTTTGCAACTTTTTAACACCACTTTTTAGGAACAATGGAGATGATAAATCTCCCCCTCATTCTGTTCATGGCTTACAGCCAGTGGCACAACTAGAAATGACTGGGCCCCACAGCAAATTTATGAACAGGGTAACCCCCACTTTTACTGTTGGGACTGGGGCGTTCTTTCTATTGCTATGTCTGTACAACAGTTATTCACTGATAACTGAGTTATCAATATTATCTAAGGGGCTCTTGTCTCTATGGGAACACAGGTGGACAGGGAGGTCATGTGACTGCTCCTCTAGACATGCTTGCTGCAGTGCATGCTGGGATTTTTACTTTCACTTTGCAGCTGCTCCTCCCACACAGCCTGTCTGAGGGAGCTCCTCCAGGGAAGTGTGTCATGGTGAACAGGTTAGATAAATGACGTACAGCCAGTACATGTCACCTGAGAAATACTTCATAGTGTTGGCTATCGTCTGGGGCACTCTGGATTTTTGATACTTAGGGTGGCCAACCCTTTTAATTAATGTTGAGAGCTCAGTGGCAGAGAGGAAGACTTGGGTGGCCCCGAGGCATCGGCCCACCAGGAAATTGATTGGTCAGCGATTGGCTGCAGGTGATGACAAACCATACGTTTACAGCGAGGGAACGAAGAAGAGCATCCCAGGCCAGGAGAAGGAACGGGAAAGCACGCAAGTGGGCAAGCTTACTTTTCCAGGTCAGGCCAAATGGGGAGGGTTTGCCAAACCCTACCCCCTCCCATTCTTGCATAACCCCTTTAAAAATTCCCCATATGATAAATCTCCCCCTTTGAGTATCAATTCCTCAGGATTTTTTAAGGTCACAACTTGATAATACATTGTTCTGGACATGTAATGGACACTCTGCTGAACAGATGACATGCTGGAAACTTGGATAACTTTTCAATACGCAAAGAATAAGATACATAGTAATACATAGGAGTGATAAGAGGGATGCTTGATTTTGTTTTGCCCTTCCATAACATATTCTAAGGCTAGTCAAATGATATGGAAAATAATATTAGAAAGGATACAAAGTCTCTCAACTGCCCAAATATTTCGTCCACTTTTCCAATCTGCTCTTTGTTCTCCAGATAAATGGGAGCGTTGAAGTAAGGCACTTTGTTTTCTTCAGTGATACATTTACACACCACGTCGTCTTCACAAGGATGCATGAACTCGCCAACCTCTGCAACATTAACACAATTACAAGTCGCAACAATACATGCGGTTTATTAGTGTTCTGAAGTTACACAAAAGGTTTAGGACCTGGCCGACCAATGTGTGATCACTGCTGAAAGGAGGGGGAATTAATTAGTCCATGGAGCCGGCTTTACAAGATAGCAACATGGCCACAACAATCTGAACTTCCCAAAGCAAACTTACATCATAAGATTCTACGGTGACCCAAGTTTGGTACCTACATTAAAATGGACAGCAGCTATTTCCATAGAAATAGTGACCACCAGTGTCCTCCTCTTTAACAGAAGAGGTACAGATAACCAATCCTCCAGAAACCTTCACACTGACCTTGTTCTGTACTGCACATAGGTACTACTATACAACCAATCAATGAACTGTCTAGTTTATATATTTTTTTTTAAAGGTTGGGAGTTTTAAATACACTTATTGACAAAAAAAAAAAAAAAAAAAAAACGACAGCTCAGCGATATGTCCAGGACATCTTGCGGCCACCATGTGTTTGTTGTCTTTTATGGAAGGGCTCACAACTGGTATTTTCCACACACCCACACAGTAAGGTTTTCCCAGGAATATGTCACACTTTCTTGGCCTGCCCACTCTCCAGATTTATCACCAATCGAGATTTTATAGGACCAGGATCTACGGGCCCAGCTGCAACATCTGTGGGCAAATGTGCTGCAGGATACCATACAGAAGCTGTATGTCTCCATGCCCAACCGTATCTCATCTTGTATACAGGCCAGAGGAAGCTCAACAGGTACTGGAGCCTCCTTTCTTTCTATTGTACAACTTTCCTTAAAGGGGTTCTGTACAACTTTCCTTAAAGGGGTTCTGTAGCTCATCAGCATCTGATCGGCAATAGTCCAACACCCGGGACCCCCTCCGATCACCTGTTTGAGCGCCGGGGCCTTCTCTGCGTTTTCCTCAGGCCCAGTGATGTCACGACTAGTATTACTGGCCTCGGCGGGGTTAACCTCCATTCAAGTGAACAGAGCGTAGCTCCGCCAAGGCCAGTGATACCAGTCATGGCACAGAGAAGGCCGCGGCGCTCCTGCAGTGCTGCTGCCTTCTTCTCAAACAGCTGATTGGCGAGGGTCCCGGGTGTCGGACCCCCGCCGATCAGATGCTGACGATCTAGCCAGAAGATAGACCATCAGTTTAAAAGAACTGCACAACCCTTTTAATAAAATTATCCTAGCTCTAAAATTTTAATTACTAACATATTATTATTACAGTCACACAAAGAAACCCTCATTCGACTCCAACAACTCCTTCTTGGTGTGTTATTTTTTTGCCAATGAGTGCAATTAAAATAACCAATATTCACCTATTTAAACCGTCGCTCTGCTCCCTATTAAACTGTGGGGCAGCCAATCATTAGCCTCAGAGGTGTTTAGATGGCACCCGATCAGTTGTCTGGAAGTAAAAGGAGACTGGAGCTGCAACAGCTTACATGGGTGTGCATAGGTTATTTTAATATTGTAAAGCACTCCCAGCATGTATATAAAACACGTGTATACTGGACAACCCCTTTAAATACTACAGTGCCCCCGATTGGATTTTTGTGCTCTAATATGAAATGGATTCACAAGCATTTCAATGTGCATGCTGATGGCTGTGATAAAGCTTTGTGAAGGTCAAAGAAACACCAATGTAAGTTCAGAAAATACAATGGCTTCATGTTAAAATAGTTTTATAATAATTGTAATACAACATACCAACAACATATTCTGGTGGTCCCTGGTCATAGCCTCCTCTGTTAAAGCCTCCTCCTCGTCCTCCACCTCTTCCTCCAAATCCACCTCTTCCGCCAAAACCACGTCCTCCTCCTCTTCCTCCCCACCCACCACCACCACCTCTGCCACCTCCTCCCCGATTAAAGCCTCCTCTTCCTCCAAAGGACATCCTAAACACACAGAGGGGAACAAAGACATTTATTAGAAAAATGATTTAAACAATAAGTATAGTGCCTGATCTCTCTGGAGGTTCTCCAGCTCTTCTCCTGTGTCATTCTCTAATATACACTCACCGGCCACTTTATTAGGTACACCATGCTAGTAACGGGTTGGACCCCCTTTTGCCTTCAGAACTGCCTCAATTCTTCGTGGCATAGATTCAACAAGGTACTGGAAGCATTCCTCAGAGATTTTGGTCCATATTGACATGATGGCATCACACAGTTGCCGCAGATTTGTCGGCTGCACATCCATGATGCGAATCTCCCGTTCCACCACATCCCAAAGATGCTCTATTGGATTGAGATCTGGTGACTGTGGAGGCCATTTGAGTACAGTGAACTCATTGTCATGTTCAAGAAACCAGTCTGAGATGATTCCAGCTTTATGACATGGCGCATTATCCTGCTGAAAGTAGCCATCAGATGTTGGGTACATTGTGGTCATAAAGGGATGGACATGGTCAGCAACAATACTCAGGTAGGCTGTGGCGTTGCAACGATGCTCAATTGGTACCAAGGGGCCCAAAGAGTGCCAAGAAAATATTCCCCACACCATGACACCACCACCACCAGCTTGAACCGTTGATACAAGGCAGGATGGATCCATGCTTTCATGTTGTTGACGCCAAATTCTGACCCTACCATCCGAATGTCGCAGCAGAAATCGAGACTCATCAGACCAGGCAACGTTTTTCCAATCTTCTACTGTCCAATTTCGATGAGCTTGTGCAAATTGTAGCTTCAGTTTCCTGTTCTTAGCTGAAAGGAGTGGCACCCGGTGTGGTCTTCTGCTGCTGTAGCCCATCTGCCTCAAAGTTCGACGTACTGTGCGTTCAGAGATGCTCTTCTGCCTACCTTGGTTGTAACGGGTGGCAATTTGAGTCACTGTTGCCTTTCTATCAGCTCGAACCAGTCTGCCCATTCTCCTCTGACCTCTGGCATCAACAAGGCATTTCCGCCCACAGAACTGCCGCTCACTGGATGTTTTTTCTTTTTCGGACCATTCTCTGTAAACCCTAGAGATGGTTGTGCGTGAAAATCCCAGTAGATCAGCAGTTTCTGAAATACTCAGACCAGCCCTTCTGGCACCAACAACCATGCCACGTTCAAAGGCACTCAAATCACCTTTCTTCCCCATACTGATGCTCGGTTTGAACTGCAGGAGATTGTCTTGACCATGTCTACATGTCTAAATGCACTGAGTTGCCGCCATGTGATTGGCTGATTAGAAATTAAGTGTTAACGAGCAGTTGGACAGGTGTACCTAATAAAGTGGCCGGTGAGTGTACTTACGCTATTGGAAATGTAAGTGATGTGCAGAAGTCAGAGAAGCAAATTCCCTGCAATCAGGAAAGCCACAGAGAAAATTATTTGTATCAAAGGGGTTTCCCGTTCAATGACGTTATCCTCTATCCACAAATCGGTGAGGGTGCGACAGCTGGTACTCCACCAATCATGAGGGGCGCAGACCTCTGAGCATGCCCATACTGCCACTCTATTCATCTCTATGGGATTCCTGGAAATAGCTGAGATCTTGCACCCTTATCTCTAGCAGTCCCATAGAGAATGAATGGAGCAGCAGTGCATACGCACAGCTTATTGCTCCATTCGTATTGGAGGTACAGGGCCTATGCTCTCCTGACATCCACTGATCTAATAGTTATCTCCTATCCAATCAGTGGAGGTGGCTTCATCAGGTCAAACTACACTTTTAAGAGCAATTCTGCAATCATGAAAGGCATGTAATGCAAAAAAACGTATATATCTCAGTGCGTGTCTATGCTGAGGCAAATTTTAAACAGAACTAGCAACCGTGAAGCTAGTCATCTCCAGATATGAAGAAGCCGCCCACAATGAATTATCAGGTTGAACCATGAAGAAAATCCTCTTTTAAAAAGAAGTTCTGTTCCAGGCCTCAGTTGGTGTTTTTGTAATGTTTTTGTGAGACATTTTTCAGTGTATTTCAGCAGATTTATTTTAAAAGTAATGCTATTAATGCTATTAAAAAACACCCCTCAGGGGTACAAGATAAACACCCCTTTGTCCTGTGTTTAATATTACCCATAGACTTTCAAGCAAAATCTGGAACTGGTGTTTTTGCCTAAAAAACGTGGCAAAAAAATGAGCATTGAGCCAGCCACACAACAATAAGGATAGGATGAAGAAAATTCACCCTGACTGTATTGCTACTGAAAACGAGGTCTGGTGATAATAAAATTCTACCAAGCGAGGCTGCTAATTTGTCAGCAACAACACAGATAACCTATTCTATTACCATGATTCACAGCCAAGCAATCATCACCGTGCTCCAGCACATTCCTGACATGTTTGCTGTAGTAAAGAATTGTATTTCACATGAAATGATATGTCTGGACCATTTATTCTTACGACTATGTTTTGCCACTCTTCTTCTATTCTTACTAGAAGTTTATGGATAAAGGTACAGATGGGAGTTACCAATTGGGGAGGGTGTCCCAGCCTTAACTGGTAACACCCATCTGTATCTTTATCCTTAATGGAAGCACTCACTTGTATTCACTTTATACAGTAACGTAGATAGGGCTTATTTTTGGAGTAGGGCTTATATTTTAAGCCTACTCCAAAAACAAGGCAAAAATAGCACTAGGGCTTATTTTAGGGATAGGTCTTATTTTCGGGGAAACACTGTAAAATCATAAGGAATGACTCTCCAGAATTACATGTTGTGGAATTTCCACTCCAGATTTTGCGGTGGATTTCACCCTTTGCATTGTAACGTTTCGTAGCGCCACAGATTCTTAACTACTGGATACCAACTGCAATCTACAAGAAGGCATACAACCTCACATTCCTGTGGACTGCAGCTGTGCTCAATAGCAGGGCTGTGGAGTCGGTAAGCCAAAGCCCCGACTCCGACTCCCTCATACATGGAGCATGTTAAAATGATAACTTTAAACAAATTTGCATAAAATCAATAGTACAGATAAGTCATGACAAAAACAGTTTGTAATCTATCAGGCTTCTCTGGGTACAGCTCACTTAGGGCCTAATCGAGGCGTAGCTAGAGGTTCAGCACATGGGGGGGCGAAACATACTTGAGTGGGCCCCCCACTTATTGGCTTCCCAAACGCACGTTTCCAACTTCACAGGCACATACTACTAGTTGTGGTTATAATACTGTATTAGCAAGATGACTAGATAAACTGCTAGATCATCTATGCTGTTAAGTACAGTACAATAGACTTTCTACATACCCTACTCTAAATACGCTACCACATAATGCAGTAAAATATAGGAGTAATAGGAGTAAAAAAGGGGACTCCTATGTTAAAGGAAATCTGTCCCCAGCTTTTACATCACTAAACTAACAGTCCCTTGCCCCCATCAGACCTCAGATCGGCTTAATGTGCCCCCATCAGACCTCAGATCAGCCTATTGTGCCCCCATCAGACCTCAGATCGGCAGAATGTGCCCCCATCAGACCTCAGATCGGCAGAATGTGCCCCCATCAGACCTCAGATCGGCAGAATGTGCCCCCATCAGACCTCAGATCGGCAGAATGTGCCCCCATCAGACCTCAGATCGGCAGAATGTGCCCCCATCAGACCTCAGATCGGCAGAATGTTCCCCCATCAGACCTCAGATCGGCAGAATGTTCCCCCATCAGACCTCAGATCGGCAGAATGTTCCCCATCAGACCTCAGATCGGCAGAATGTTCCCCCATCAGACCTCAGATCGGCAGAATGTTCCCCCATCGGACCTCAGATCGGCAGAATGTTCCCCCATCAGACCTCAGATCGGCAGAATGTTCCCCCCATCAGACCTCAGATCGGCAGAATGTTCCCCCATCAGACCTCAGATCGGCAGAATGTTCCCCCATCAGACCTCAGATCGGCAGAATGTTCCCCCATCAGACCTCAGATCGGCAGAATGTTCCCCCCATCAGACCTCAGATCGGCAGAATGTTCCCCCATCAGACCTCAGATCGGCAGAATGTTCCCCCATCAGACCTCAGATCGCAGAATGTCCCCAAGGAATGTTCCCCCATCAGACCTCAGATCGGCAGAATGTTCCCCCATCAGACCTCAGATCGGCAGAATGTTCCCCCATCAGACCTCAGATCGGCAGAATGTTCCCCCATCAGACCTCAGATCGGCTTAATGTTCCCCCATCAGACCTCAGATCGGCTTAATGTTCCCCCATCAGACCTCAGATCGGCTTAATGTGCCCCCATCAGACCTCAGATCGGCTTAATGTGCCCCCATCAGACCTCAGATCGGCTTAATGTGCCCCCATCAGACCTCAGATCGGCTTAATGTGCCCCCATCAGACCTCAGATCGGCTTAATGTGCCCCCATCAGACCTCAGATCGGCTTAATGTGCCCCCCATCAGACCTCAGATCGGCTTAATGTGCCC
The DNA here is from genome assembly GCA_900303285.1 of Rhinella marina. Taxonomy (NCBI): domain Eukaryota; kingdom Metazoa; phylum Chordata; class Amphibia; order Anura; family Bufonidae; genus Rhinella; species Rhinella marina. The sequence continues at coordinate 84,904 of ONZH01013527.1, forward strand.
CCATCAGACCTCAGATCGGCTTAATGTGCCCCCATCAGACCTCAGATCGGCTTAATGTGCCCCCATCAGACCTCAGATCGGCTTAATGTGCCCCCATCAGACCTCAGATCGGCTTAATGTGCCCCCATCAGACCTCAGATCGGCTTAATGTGCCCCCATCAGACCTCAGATCGGCTTAAAGGGTTTCTGTCACCAGTTTTGGGCATATAAAACAGGATGACATTTGCAATGTGCAAATGTCACCTGATGCCCAAACTGGTGATCATTTTTTTACTGGTGCCCCCGTTTTTGAAATAAATCAACTTTTGTCGTATGCAAATGAAGCTTACTAGGTGCAAGGGGCGGTAACCCTGCACCTAGTAAGCGCCGTTTCCCTACCTTTATTCACGCCCCCTTTGTTGTGATAGACAGGGCCAGGCAGCTCGCTCTAGCTGCTCCTGGCCCTGTCCGTGCTGAAAATCCCGCGCCTGCGCCGTTCGGACTTCATTCGGCGCAGGCGCAGTGAGTGCCGATTGCTGCCGGGCTCCCGGCTTCCTCACTGCGCCTGCGCCGATGACGTCACAGAACACCCAGAAGAGAAGGCGGCGCAGGCGCAGTGAGGAAGCCGGGAGCCCGGCAGCAATCGGCACTCACTGCGCCTGCGCCGAATGAAGTCCGAACGGCGCAGGCGCGGGATTTTCAGCACGGACAGGGCCAGGAGCAGCTAGAGCGAGCTGCCTGGCCCTGTCCATCACAACAAAGGGGGCGTGAATAAAGGTAGGGAAACGGCGCTTACTAGGTGCAGGGTTACCGCCCCTTGCACCTAGTAAGCTTCATTTGCATACGACAAAAGTTGATTTATTTCAAAAACGGGGGCACCAGTAAAAAAATGATCACCAGTTTGGGCATCAGGTGACATTTGCACATTGCAAATGTCATCCTGTTTTATATGCCCAAAACTGGTGACAGAAACCCTTTAATGTGCCCCCATCAGACCTCAGATCGGCTTAATGTGCCCCCATCAGACCTCAGATCGGCTTAATGTGCCCCCATCAGACCTCAGATCGGCTTAATGTGCCCCCATCAGACCTCAGATCAGCAGAATGTGCCCCCATCAGACCTCAGATCGGCTTAATGTGCCCCCATCAGACTCCATAATGGAAGCGCTCACTTGTATTCTCCTGATTGTACTAAGGCCATCCCTGCTGGGCCCCCACAGAGGTATTAGGCCCGGAGCATCGCCTCCCCTGACCCCCCCCCCGCCGTAGCTACGCCTCTGGGCCTGATGTATGAAAACTGTCTAGGTCTAAGACTTTTTTTGTTGCCCATAGCAACCAATCAGAGCTCCCCTTTCATTTCTCCAGAGCACTATATGAAATGAAAGGGGAGCTCTGATTGGTTGCTATGGGCAACAAAGAAACGTCTACACCTAGACAGTTTTCATACATAAGGCTCTAGGTGTTTTACATCAGCAGATAGAAGCCATGAGAGCAGCTAACCTCTCCAAACATGAGCTCAGAGGAAACATAAAGCATACAGAGAGAACATGCACTGGACATAAAGGGCAGTACACAGTCATCTGAACTAAAAGCCTAAATCCTTAGACCAGGAATAGAACAGACATTTATAGGACATTTCATCATTTTCATAAATTCTTATAAAAATATATTCAGCACTGAACTAAATGTACTAATTATATATTTTAGGAGTCGGTCCATTTTATACCGACTCAGACTCCACAGCCCTGCTCAATAGTCAGCACTATTAAAGCACTTTAAATCCACACCGCAGGTCAGATGGCACACCGCTAATTAACAGAACATAAGGCACTTTCATACGGACAGTATTTTGAATTTGTCAGCCAAAATTAAGAGTTGAACCTACAGAGGGAAAGTATAATGGGAAGATCTGAGCCACTCCTGTATTTGGCTTACTAATACTGAGCGTGTGAAAGTGGTCTTAGGGCTCATGCACACAAATATATTTTCTTTCCGTGTTCGTTCCGTTTTTTTGCGGACCATGTGTGGAACCATTCATTTCAATGGGCCCGCAAAAAAAAAAAAAAACGGAAGCTACTCCTTATGCATTCTGTTTCCGTATGTCTGTTCCGCACAGTAATAGAACATGTCCTATTATTGTCCACATAACGGACAACGATAGGACTGTTCTGTTAGGGGCCAGCTGTTCCACATAATACAGAATGCACACAGATGTCATCCGTATTCTTTGCATATCCGTTTTTTGCAGACAGCAAAATACATATGGTTGTGTGCATGAGCCCTAAGGGGAATATTGCGGGATAGATGCGGCCCCATTCACTTCTATTAGAGCGGGCAGCCACGGCTCCGCAATACATTATAGAACATTTCCTATTCTTGTCCACAACAGGACACGCATAGTTTTTTTTAGGTGTTTTTGTAAGGGTAAGCTCACATCTGTATTTACACATCCGGCAGGCTGTTCTACTACTCTGCTGGAGTTCAATGCATCCATCCTAGCTGGATAATGCCGTGTACACCCAGATCCCCACTGACTATAATGGAATCTGTCGACTTTCTTGCAAAACGCCGGCTTTTGGCCGGACAAAAAGTCGTGCAAACACAATTTTTTGTCCGGCAGAAATCTGCCATATATGCTGGAAAGAGCCCAGATCCCATCACAGTCAATAGGGACCCGGAAGCGCACGGCACTATGCCGCCAGGCCGGCAGGCTGTTCCTCTGCTTATAAATGCATGTGTGAACGTAGCATTAAAGGGGTTGTCCGGGTTCAGAGAAGAACCCGGACATACCTGCAATTTCACCCAGGCAGCCTGCCTGAAGAGGACATCGGAGCATCTCATGCTCCGATGCCCCCCCCTTGCCCTGCGCTAGATCGCGCAGGGCAAGGTCTCTTGTTTTGAAAATACTCGCTGCCGGGCGGGTACTTCCGCCCGGCAGTGAGTTCGGTGACGTCACCGGCCTTAATGGGCCGGCTTTAGCGCTGCCCTAGCCGTTTTACTGGCTAGGGCAGCGCTGAAGCCTGTCCATCAGCGCCGATGACGTCACCGACTCACTGCCGGGCGGAAGCCTCTGCCCGGCAGGGACCGGTACGTCACCGGAACCCGGCGAAATTCCTTTGCCCTGCGCTAATTAGCGCAGGGCAAAGGAGGGCATCGGAGCATAGGATGCTCCGATGCCCTCTTCAGGCGGGCTGCCTGGGTGAAATTGCAGGTATGTCCGGGTTCTTCTCTGAACCCGGACAACCCCTTTAAGTTAGCACTTTGGGTTGTTTCAGATCACCGTATCTATGCGGAAAAATGGCATAAAGACAAAACTGTATGAAAAATAAAACAAAAAACAGGAAAATTGCCACAAAAACGTGGCAAAAAAAACCTGCTTGTGGTTATTCTGGTATTTTGTTTTGTTTACTGGTAACAAAATGTCATGTGCCAAATTCATGTGTGGAGATCTAGAAGGTAGGTTCACACTGAGTTTTTCGGGGAGGTTTCTGAGGCAGATTTGTCTACATGTTTTCCTAGGTTTACCAAAGCCAGGAGTGGGTTTGGAAGGTACTGGAAATAAGGCCCTACGCACATAACCTTATTTTTGTTCAGCTTCCGATCCGCATAGATCAGAAGCGGAGCCATTCAGTTCAACGGGGACGCAAAAAATGCAAACAGAACACCGTACACTGTCCACATCCATATATATCCGTGCAGTCCTCCTGCAAAAAAGATAGAACATGTCCTGTTCTTGTCCATTTTGCAGACAAGGATGGGACATTTCAAGAGAAGGGGAGAAAAAATGGAGACATGCACAAGGCCGATATCAGAGGTTTGTGGACCACAAAACACATATGGTTGTGTGCAGGAGGCCATACACTTCTCCTTCCTGTAGAATCCACTTACTGGCTTTGGTTGAAAAGCCTGCAAGCAAATCTGTCTCAAACCCTCTTGAAAAAATGTAGTTTGAACCTATACCCTAAGGGGGTGTTCTGATATTTTTATATCGATGGCCATCAATACCCGATCTACAGGGACACCCCTCAACTCCACCAACCAGCTATGCAGGAACAGCTCCAGCAGCAGAACTACACAGCTGTCTATTGTGTAGTGGAGACTGAGATGAACAGAGCTGCAGTAACCAGCTCCGTTCACTACACGAAGGATGCAGTTGTGCAGTTCTGGTACTAAGGCCAATCAGCAAGAGCTGATCAGCAGGTGTCAGGGATGTCACTATCAATATACAAGGAGCGGACAACCCCTTTAAATGTTATATAAATGTATACAGGCATCTAGGTTCACAAAGCACATGTGGATTGTAGCAGCTTCACATTAAGGCTGTGTTCACACACAAACCACTTTTACCAGCTGTATGCACACCACATCCCAGGAGAGGGGACCCGATGTCTTCAACAGGTCTGTGCTCTGCATGTTGCGGCTAAGTATAAGACATGTCCTATTTAGTGCTGAGTGAATTTGTGTTTCAAGTTCGGCATACAAGATTCGGGTAATATAAGAATTTCGTTATGGATTCTGCTACCACAGACCATAACTTATAGTCCGTGGTAGCGGAATCCATGACGGAATTATTTGATAACCCGAAACTTGTACGCCGAACTCGAAAACACAAGTTCGCTCATCCCTAGCTCCTCTCTTTTACTGAGCGGCCACGTGGATGTGAAAGCAGACTGAAGAGCTTCCCTGTGCTTCCCCAACCATGCTTCAAAAGACAGGACATGTCCTATATTTCGCCATAACACTTGGAGCACAGACCACACCATAATGTGACATGCACATTACCGGTAACCGTGGTTTGTGGACCAGGCACAAAGCACATATAAATGTAAGTCTGCCACCAGGAGCGGCCTGAAGGCATGTGGGCACTGAATGAGACCTATGGCTGACTGGCACTTATCTGCCTGGCACCTAGAGTATCACATACCTTCCTCCCCGTATCGCCACTCGCTCTTCTGCACTACACGTGGGGCTTGAGTCGGCTCATCCGGCGCCCTCTGATGACGTCACCGACATGAGACGAGGGGAATAAGTCAATGAAATTTTATCGAAAAGTGATGTCGGATCTAGTGTTCATTTCATCTCTCACATCCGTATATTTAAGTTGCGTTTTTTAAAATAACTATGTATTGTACATTACTAATGAAATACGAAGGGCAGCAGACATGGTTATGTTTAGCCACCAGGGGGCGCCCGATTGCTGCAGCGGAAAGTTTTATGTTTGCAAAAGTAACAAGGACTGCTTACAACTAGGTCATGTGACCAGCGCGTGTGAGGAGGGAGTTACTTTCTCCCATACAGTATATAGAAACTATTGCGAAAAAGAGCAGGTGGCCATGACAATGGGCGACATGGCTGGACAGATAAACCAAACCAGTTCTAAATCCATATATCACCCCACTTTGTGTGATGGTCAGAGAGGCACAGAGCTCATCTTGTGAAAGATCCAGTCACTGGCAGAGCATTGCTGCAGCCAGCGGTTGACTGAGCAGCATTCACAGCCATGCCAAGAAAGTAGCAGGGAGTGAGGACAGCAGGGGGTCGGGGGGTGGACGGGGGTGGTGACCTGCAGGGGCGGATTGGCCATAGACCTTACAGGGAAATTTCCCAGGGGGCCGTCTGAGCCCTCCTCACGGCCAGCCAGTGGAAGTTTATAGGGATGTAGTTTGTGCTGTTGGCAGTATTTTTTGATGCACTGTGGTATTTGGCTCTGTTGGGGTGGTATAATGGGCCACAATATGGTATTGCTGGCCCTGCCTTCCATCAATTTAAACCCGACTACAAAACGGGGCCACTTTTAGTATTTTTTCCAGGGAGCCTTTAAGTTCCCAGTCCGCCCCTGGTGACCTGAGTAGAAGTTCTTGGATTTTTTTTACAGAACGTGCAGCCCCTGGGACACTTTATTTAATTGCGCTTCAATATCCATTGAAATATTAGCCTATAAAACACATAATCATAGATATTTTAAGGTCCAAATTGCACCGAATAATAAAGTTCAGGTGTAATGTACGGGTCGAAACAAAACAGATAGTTTATTGAGCCTAACACGAGACTGACAAAGTGGTGGCCGGCAGTCCCGAGTCCGGCCACCACCAAGCCTTCCTATTGGCCCACAGAAAATAACGGAGCAGTGTGCTCGGCTATTTTCGGAATCCCCATAGAAATGAATAGGACAACACTGCGCTCCCATTCATTTCTATGGGTCCGACAGAAATAGCCAAGCCAGCGGTTGGCTATTTTCAACGGCCCCATAGAAATAAATGGAGGGCAGCCCTGCATGCACTGTATGCCTTCCGGAACTTTGCCAGCTCCGTTTACACCTCCTGGACCTGCACCTATCAGACAATGGGGGCATATCCTAGCAATATGCCCCCATTGTCTGAGACAACCCCTTTAAAGTACACTCGTCAAGGTAAAAGAGTGAAATTTAAGGGGCAAAGAGGTAAAGTGGGGTGTGCCCCCCATATCCATTGTTGCATAAAGTGGAACTTGGGTCAAAAATAGGGAAAGTCTCTTAAAAAGAGGGACACTTAGGAGGCACGGTGATCCATCCATTGTCCTTGGAAGATACTGTGCCGTTGTGACACGCACAGTTTTCGGTCCATTGCCACAGGAGGATGCTTGCGCATTGTGACTTGAGCAGAGTTCTGTCCATTGTCCTTGGGGGACGCTGGCCCATTGTGACATGCACAGTGTTCCGATAATTGTCCTTGGAAGGTGTTAGGCCATTGTGACACGTGTGCAGCAAGCCCCCGAGAGAGTCGGTGTAGAGGAGGTGAGTTATAGTGGCCTCAATGTAGTGTAGTTGTGTCACGGTGTCCTACCTAATGATAGCACTGAAGAATGAGGCCAGAGTTAAACATGGCAAAGTCCTTTTTACTACGTGCAATTTGGAACTTGAAAATACATACAACAGCAGTAGCTTCAGTGCAACTGTTCTCTGGCACCAGCTGAGGAGGTATGGTGGCTGATTGTATGGCAATTGATTGGCACTAGCAGGCACTTGTAGATGTAGGGGTCCACTATAATACCGGTTTCATGTTTGTCTGGCCTGGTGGTGGGTGATGCCTGAGCTATAATCCTTCAACTTGCAGCAGTGTATTTAAAGCTGTAATTTTACTGTGTCTGCTGTCTCCTGCAACTGATAGTTTTGTTCTGAATTCTGATGGTCTCTCTGAAGTGTTGGTCTCATATGAGACCTGGATCTGGTTTCTCACTATCCCTCTGGAGTGTTTGTCTCACAGGGGAATGGGATACAGTTCCTAGGAGTAGGAGCCCTGGCATGTGCTACCTCACTGCTTGCTGTCTCAAGAACTCCCCCTCCTGGTAGGAAGCAGGACTAGCCCAGTCCTACCAAGAGGAGAGGAATGGAATGGTAAGTTTACCACACATGGCCAACCATTCCTCCTCTTGCTGGAATAGAGGCATAACCATGAAAATACATAACAATAACGATACGTAATAAACGTTTGTGACACTTGCAATGTTCTGTTCATTGTCTCTGGAGTATGCTAGCCTATTTTGAGATATGCAGTGTTCAGGATGCTGGCCTATTGTGACATGCATAGTGTTCCAAAAACTATCCCTGGAGGATGCTGGTATTGTGACATACGCTGTGTTCTATTAATTGTCCTTAGAAGATGCTTGACCATTGTGACTTCAGTAGTGTTCCATGCATGGTTCCTAGAGTATGCTGGCCCATTGTTTTACACAGAGTCACATGAGGATTTGGCAACTGTAGCGGGTGCTGTATTTTTCATTTGATTTATTATCAGAAAACTTAATAAAAACTTAATCTTCAAAAAAAAAGAGGATGCAGGCCCATTGTGATACAAGTGGAGTTACGTCCATTTTCCCTGGAGGATGCTGGCCCATTGTTACATATACAGTGTTGTGTCTTTTGTCACAGAAGGATGCTGACTCATTGTGAAACACACAGTGTTCTACCCATTTTCCCTGGAGGATGCTGGCCTATTGTGACATACACCGTGTTTTGCTAATTGTCCTTGGAATATGCTCGACTATTGTGACATACACAATGTTCCGTGCATGTTCCATAGAGTATGCTGGTCCATTGTGACACATGGAGTGTTCCATTCATCGTCTTTGGAGGATGCTGGTCCATTGTGACACATGGAGTGTTCCGTTCATTGTCACAGGAGGATGCTGGCCCATTGTTACATATACAGTGTTCCGTTCATTGTCACAGGAGGATGCTGGCCCATTTCAGCACGCGCAGTGTTCAAGCAGTTGTCTGTTATAGATGCTGAACCATTGAGACATGCGCTGTGTTCTGTGCATGGTCCCTAGAGGATGTTGGCCCATTGTGACACACGGAGTGTTCTGTCTATTGTCACAGGAGGATGCTGCCAATTAAGTGCAGTCTTTACAGTTACCCTATGTAGTTTCCCAAGACTGTATATGAGATCAAGTGGGGGCAGCAGAAGACAGGGTTGTGTCACAGAGCAAATTTTACATTTCAAACTAGCACCTGTATCTGATTACTTTTATAATTGCATGTACAGTAGTAAAAAATATAGTATAGCCAGTGAGCTATTCAATAAAATGTATCTGTATAGCGCCATCTGTAGTTTGTTCATTTTCTTATTTATTTGCCCATCTCACTGAACTGTTCCAACATGCTCAGTTTAAGGCCCCTTTCACACGCCGTATGCGCTCCGAGACATGCGGTCCGTGAGCGGGCTATATGTCCCGAAGCGGCATTGATCGTGAGCACGGGAGAGAACAGCATCATTGATTACAATGATGCTGTGCACGTCGGGCCACCCACGGGACTATTGTCCTGCACTCATATGATTTTATGAGGGCGCACGATCAATGCCGCTCCGGGGCATGTGGCCCGCTCATAGACCGTATGTCTTGGAGGGCATACGGTCGTGTGAAAGGGGCCTAAATGTTCAACTGCCACCAGCCATATGTTCTGTTAGAAGCTGTGGTAGTTACAGAGAGAGAGACGCAGCAGAAAGGACACGCCCCATGAGCTGCCAGGCTGAAGATAATCTAGCAGAGCAATTGGAGCAGTGAATGTGGAGATCTCTGGACCCATGTGAAATTTGTGAACTTTGTTTGAAAGGTATTGTCATGTGCTATATGATGTCTGATTTTCATCTTTTACATTATTCATGACACAACTCCTTTAAGTCTCTTTCCTATAATCTGCACAATCCTCCCAAATCAACCAAGAGGTGTAACTTGTCTCTCTCCCACTCTCACTATATAGTATCTCTGCACTATCGTCAATGGAATACAGTCCCTGAGCAGAGGACCTGTCTGTTCTTTTAATATAGCGGGTAACCTGAAGCCTTTTACTACCACCAGTATGCAGAGAAGTCTGTAGCCACAATGTAGGTGCATTACGTGTCACAAGGGGGAATAGTGAGCCCTGACTTGAGCCCCAACCTCTGTCCCTACCTACTTACACGGCCTGTCCTAGATAACGGCGCGTAACTGGGCGGCAATCCCTTGCCTGAATAAGTGCTGGGGCGTAAAGGGAAGGGGAAACAAGAGGGAAACACAACAAACAAAGACAGAACACAAACAGAATATCGGAAGGTCAGCAAGCCAAAAGTCGTACCAGGAAGTCGCGTCAAAACCAGGGGAGAGAGCAAGAGCAAGGTCAAAAATACACAGCCGAAACCACAGTAGTCACAATGAGAATAAGCAAGCACTAGCACTGGAGGTATAGACCAATCACAGGCAACCTGTGGCCAGCAGGTTGCCTGTTTAAATAACCCTCCAGATGGGTCACGTGACCCATATTATAATATTGACTGAGCGCTGGCTTGTGATTTGCCAGTGCTCTAACCCCCTATCTGCTCGTTGTCTAAGGGGTTAATCATCTCTGAGCACTGGCTTATCATTTGCCAGCGCTCAAATCCCCCTGCTTGCTCGTTGTCTAAGGGGGGCGGGGAGGATGCCAGGCGCGCGGCAGCAGAGAGCACGCCAGGTCCTCCCCACTCTGGGTTGCCATGGGAGAGAGGACTTTCCCTTATGTGGGCCCTATATGTTCTTATGTATCCAGTAGCTCTTTTCTCAAAGGCTGGCACATCTGGTTCACTTTGCCGCTTGTAATCCAAAGGGTAAGAGGTTTTGTGTTAAGCTCTGCTCTTTGCTTCACACATGACCACAGCTCACACTAGACTGCTATTACTTCTGTCTAGAGAGGAAGGGGTGGTGCCAGCCCATACTAGCAACAGTAACAGGAAACTCCCACTCTCTCCATATACAACCTTTAGTACAGGGGTATTCAAGTACTTTTGGTAAAGGTCCACCTACCTGAGTCTGCTGTAGGATGAAGGTCCGAGCTGCAAAACAAAAAAATATATAAGGAGGGACAACACCAGTGGTGTGTAGCCTTAATAGTAGTAATGCCCTCTGTGCACTGTGCCGTCTTCAGAGGAATAATGCCCTCTGTGCCCCCTTCACATTATCAATGCCCATTGTGCCCCCTCCAGAGTAGAAATTCCCATTGTGCCCCCTTCACATTATCAATGCCCATTGTGCCCCTTTCACTTTTGCAATGCCCATTGTGCCCCCTCCAGAGTACATATTCCCATTGTGCCCCCTTCACATTATCAATGCCCATTGTGCCCCTTTCACTTTTGCAGTGCCCATTGTGCCCCCTCCAGAGTACAAATTCCCATTGTGCCCCCTTCACATTATCAATACCCATTGCGCCCCTTTCACTTTTGCAATTCCCATTGTGCCCCCTCCAGAATAAAAATGCCCATTGTGCCCCCTCAGAATAAAAATGCCCATTGTGCCCCCTCCAGTATAAAAATGCCCATTGTGCCCCCTCCAGAGTAGAAATTCCCATTGTGCCCCCTCCAGAATACAAAATGCCCATTGTGCCCCCTCCAGAGTACAAATGTCCATTGTGCCTCCTTCACATTAGTAATGCCCTCTGTGCACCCTCCATAGTAGTAATGCCCTCTGTGCCCCCTCCATAGTAATAAAGACGTCTGTGCCCCCTCCATAGTAATAAAGTCCTCTGTGCCCCCTCCATAGTAATAAAGTCCTCTGTGCCCCCTCCATAGTAATAAAGTCCTCTGTGCCCCCTCCACAGTTATAAAGTCCTCTGTGCCCCCTCCATAGTTATAAAGTCCTCTGTGCCCCCTCTGTATTAAAAAAAAACACAGCACTACTCACCTTGTCCCGTTCCTGAAGCTCCCAGTCCTCCTGTCTTCACTGCAGGCACAGATTGCGCTGCAGCACAATATGGGCGGAGCTTATGCAGATTTCCAGTCTGCAGGCTCCGCCCATATCGGTCGGCAGCGCGATCTGTGCAGACTGAATGGTGGAGCAGGAGAAGTCTTCCTGCTTCACCATTCACAGCGCAGCCGGCCTGAAGGAGGGGAAGAGCGCGGGGAGCTGAGCGGTGAGTGACATCAGCTCCCTGCTCCCCAGCAATGAGCGCGTCCATCTGTATTGATGGAAGCGCTCATTGCTTATGGACTTCTGGTGCAAGCAGGGGTCCGGACAGCTGGCAGCCGCAGTCCACCAGTTGAGTACCCCTGCTTTAGGACATACAATGCCCAAAATGCAGTGCCATTGACATTAATCACTTAAAGGAGGTGTCTGGATTCAGAGCTGAACCCAGGCATATCCCCTTCTTCACTGAAGTAGTCCCTCTGAGATGAACATTGGAGCATTTCATGCTCTGATGCACTCCCTTGCCCTGCACTGAACCGCGCAGGCCAAGGGCTTTTTCATTAGATTTGGTGACGTACCAGGTCTCTGCTAGGCGGAGGCTTCCGCCTAGTAGTGTTCCCGTTGTCATCACCGGCCTTAATGGGCTGGCTTTAGCGCTACCCTAGCCTGTAAAATGGCAAGGGCAGAGCTAAAGCCTGCCCATTAGTTCTGATGACGTCACAGGGAACACTGCTAGGTGGAAGCCTCCGCCTAGCAGTGTAATAAGTTAAAGAGGCTCTGTCACTAGGTTGTAACCTATGTATTTAAATACATAGGTTACAAGTCCTAGTGACAACTTTTAAAATCATACCTTTCATGCAGAGTTCTGCGCAGCGGTCGCGTAGAAATCTAAACTTTAAAACATATGCAAATGAGCCATCGGAGCACCGGGGGGCGGCCTCTTTCCTCTGGAGCACCTCTCCTTCACCGCCCCCCCCGGGCCCGAGGCACATCCCTTGTCTCTAATCACGCCCCCTCCTGTACTTGATAGACAGCGCTAGACTGGTAAGTCTAGCGCTGAACTCTCGCGCATGCGCCCTAAAATTTTCCCGGCGCATGCGCAGTAGCGCTTGCAGTGTCTGCACTGCAAGCGCTGTCTTCTCTTCTGCGCACGCGCCGTCACTCCCGGGACTAGCGAAGTGACGGCGCGTGCGCAGAAGAGAAGACAGCGCTTGCAGTGTAGACATGTACTGCGCATGCGCCGGGAAAACTTTAGGGCGCATGCGCGAGAGTTCAGCGCTAGACTTGCCAACCTAGTGACAGAGCCTCTTTAAACAAAAAAGCCCTTGCCCTGCGCAATACAGCGCAGGGCAAGGGAGAGCATCGGAGCAGGAATTGCTCATCTCAGAGGGGCTGAGTGGGGGAAGAAGGGGATATTTCCAGGTTCAGCTCTGAACTCAGACAACCCCTTTAAGCAGTGGAGCACTGTGGTAGCAATGAGACACTGCAATTCTCATTCCTGCTGCATTAAAAACTTCCAGAAAAAGCTGTGTGTGACACCACCTGTACTATGGCACTGTGAAAAAATTATGCAGCAAGGTTTAATTCATCATCATTTGAAGACATATGTTTTCTGCCACTGGAAATATGCAGAGGTTGAAAATGTGTACAGACCTGATAATTCTTGGGGCTCATTCAGACGGCCGTATGATGTCCGCAAAAATAAGGATCCGTTTTTTTGCGGACCCATAGACTTCAATGGGGCTATGTCCTGATTTTCACTGACAAGTATAGGACATGTTTCATTTGTTTTGCAGAGCCGTGGAATGGAAAAAAAAGGGCCCATAGAAGTGAATGGGTCAGTATGTAATCCGCAAAAAAACTGATACGCATTCTTGCGGACAACATACGGCCGTCTGAATGAACCCTTACTGTGAGAGGTAACAGTCGTACCAAGGTCTATATAATCCTCTGGACTCCGGACGGACACATTACTTAGGCTCTACTCACATCTACAGTAAGTATTTCCATTGTTGACAGTGCTCATGACACCAACAGCACCAGATGGACCCCTTTGACTATAATGGGGTCAGTTGGGTTTCCGTCATGCCTTCCATCATATTACTGATCGGCCTACACCACTGCTTTCAGTACAATAATGGCTTGACTACTAGATATCACAATCAACTACCTTATGTTTCACCCCCAATTCCTTATAGATTGTAAGCTCTAGCGAGCAGGGCCCTCACTCCTAGTTTTTCAGTTGTATATTAGCCAGTAACTTTGTGATATCTTTTGTTTTGTACATGAGCCCTCTGAACTTTAAAGTGCTGAGGAATATGGTGGAGCTATATAAATAAAGGTGATTATTATTATTATATTACTGAACAAAATACCACAGCATGTTGCACTATTTAATCCAGCTTTTTTAATGCTCCTATTGGAACTTCCAACACAGATGTGAACATACGGTAACCATGAATCGTGACATGATATACAATCATGGGACTGATACACGGTTTAAAACCAGTTTCTGCGTATCTAGGCATTAGGGCCAAAAGTACAATCAAAGTCTGAAGGCAAAAGGTACTGATTACTGATTGTTTAACTTTAAAGGGTTTCTGTCATCAGAATTTAGCCTACAAAACCGAGTGTCATTTGCAAATCGCAAATGACACCTGATGACAGAAAGCCTTCTTTTATAGAAATCTGTACAGTACTTTTTGTTAAAATTGCGTTTTTATAATATGCTAATTAGGCCCCCTAGGTGCAGTAGGCGTGAACCCTGCACCTAGGAGCGGCCGTAATAACGCCCCTTACCCCTCCTCCCTTGGGTTGATTGACAGGGCCGGGCAGCCATCTCTTTCGTCTCCCGGCCCTGTACGATCGCGAACTCCCGCGCCTGCGCATTGCGATAAGCAATCTGCGCACGCGCGTTGAGAGCCGGCGGCCGCCCGGGTCCCGGCTTCATCAATGCGCATGCGCGGATTGCTTATCGCAATGCGCAGGCGCGGGAGTTCGCGATCGTACAGGGCCGGGAGACGAAAGAGATGGCTGCCCGGCCCTGTCAATCAACCCAAGGGAGGAGGGGTAAGGAGCGTTATTACGGCCGCTCCTAGGTGCAGGGTTCACGCCTACTGCACCTAGGGGGCCTAATTAGCATATTATAAAAACGCAATTTTAACAAAAAGTACTGTACAGATTTCTATAAAAGAAGGCTTTCTGTCATCAGGTGTCATTTGCGATTTGCAAATGACACTCGGTTTTGTCGGCTAAATTCTGATGACAGAAACCCTTTAATGCCCCATTTTCCTACACTCCATCATGGTCATGTGACATTTTCTGCTGTGTTGATCCCCTCTTCCGATGACATCTGCCAACATCTGAGGCATGGCAAAGCTTGTAAGGCTCTGCCCTGTTGATACAACAGCATCAGTGTCCTTGCCTTTGATGGCGGTGTTCTACATATTCTCCTAGACCCTGCCCTGCAGACGCAATGTCACCAGTGATGCTGTGTCTTAGAGTGGAGGTTTCCTGCAGGGCTTCAAGCAGGCTTGGATCTATGACATTCAAGCTGGGAAGGAAAGGAGAGGCTGAGATGTGATGCTATAGACACTCCCCGTGAGTATTGTGCTGGGATGTAATCACAGATCACACATCTTAATAAAGCTGGGGGACTCAAAATACACTCAGAACTTCATCTGGCTTATATAATGCAGTAAGGTTGACTGCTAATGTTTTTTTTTTTGTGTGTATAACTTGAAAACCCCTTTAACAGTGTAGAGGCTAAATGTATCAACTAGTTCAAGGGGTTGGCCCATCTTGCACTTTGGTGGAATATTCCTAGGATATTCCACCAATGTCCGATAGGAGCAGGTCCCACCTCATGGACCAGCACCTGGCTCTAGAATGGGGCCCCCAAAGCGAACGAAAGTGCACCACGTATGCACAGCATGCTCTCTATTCACTTGTACAGAAGTTTGGAAAGAGCCGAGTACACTCAGCTATTTTCAGAACTCTCATACAAGTGAATGGAGAGCACACTGCTGAAGCGTAGCCCTCTCTCCCTTCCCCTCTATGGAAGTTCTAAAAATAGCTCAGCTGTCGCTTGGCTATTTTCAAGATGGCCATAGAAGTGAATAAAGGGTGCCGCACTTGCACGATGCACCCTCATTCATCTAGAATGTTAGATAGGTGTGGGTCCTAGATGTGGGACCTGCACCTATGAGACATTGGTGGCATATCCTAGCGAAGGGCCAACCCCTTTAACAGCAGCTTTTTTGTATCATTTCGTTTTTTTGCAGACCTTAGCCATCTTTTTCTAATTTTTCCCATAAATTAGTAGTATAAGTGAATACATGTAACTAATATATTTCAATGTTCCATGATCCTCCAATCTTCACATTTTCGTCCTTTCACTTCCTGCTTGTGCAAATGACCATAGCTGTGCAGGGGCTTGCTGTGTCTGCATTATGTATAATTGAAATGTTAGTGAATGATATAACCTGTTTGCAGGGATGCACCGAGCCTTTCTGCTGCCTGAGGCGCAAACTGTAACGGCACTACCCCCATGCCAATTTCTTAACCTAACCCCTTTGCCACAATGAAAGCGCTCATTGCTCATGGCCCTTCCGCTGCCGTGCTCTTGCCCCTTGCTGGTGCTGCCTGAGGCGATCGCCTTACCTGGCCTTACTGGTGGTGGACCTCTGCCTGTTTGGCTTTTTTTTGCTAATTATGTTGAACTTAAGACCTTAAAAAGTTAGCAGCTTACATAGGGATCAGGTTACAGCATCTGGCTATAGAAGTCTATGAATTAAAGGAGTTTTCCAGGATTTTACTACTGATGACCTATCAACGTGACGTCATTGGCCTAGGAAAAGCTAAGAGAAGTCCACAGCACTCACGGGAGCGCCGATACGTTCTCAAACAGCTGATCATTGGGGGTCCTGGGTGTCAGATCCCAAACGATCAGATAACTGATGATCTTTCCTGAGGATAGGTCATCAGTAGTAAAATCCCGGAAAACGTAAAAAATGTAATAACTACACTGTTCATTATGACTGTATCATGTCCTTTACGATGCTTCTGATGGTGCACTAAGAGAGAAGGGATTAGGATGTACTGTGATCTAATGTTACCTGAAACCACCATTACACTTTAATTCCTCTGACTCACAGGCCATGGGCCCATTATGGACATCAACTTTTGTTCACTTTAGTAATACCTGAATTATTTCGGTTCCTGTTATAAAACTCCAATGTATTTCTTCCTGTGGCACCCTGATTAGTTTCATGTGTATAACATCCTCTTCATGCATGTGTATAAGGCTTTCATCACACGATTATTTAAAAAAAGAAAAAAGAAAAAACGAATTTGAGGTGTTTTTCACTTTTTTTCAAACTTTTATTTCTGGCATCCTACCGAGAAGCCTGTGGAAAAAAAGCATAAAAATGCCTTTCCCAGGGTATACTGTCGACTGACTCAAAAAACACTACAAACCAAAATGTTTGGCCAGAAAAAACTGTCAATCCATAAAATTTCACCCAAGCCATGAACCTTGTCTACCAGTTAGCAGTTAGATTGTCAGCTATTCAACAATGTCAACAGTTCTTATCTCCGCTGTTCAATAGAACAAGAAAAAGAAGACAAAGCAGCCAGAAGACTTCTTTGAAAGTGTTTATTCATAGTCAAACAGGTGGAAGACCACATACAGTGCCTTGCGAAAGTATTCGGCCCCCTGGAACTTTTCAACCTTTTGCCACATTTCAGGCTTCAAACAAAAAGATATAACATTTTACATTATTGGTGAAGAATCAACAACAAGTGGGTCAAAATTGTGAAGTGGAACGAAATTTATTGGATCATTTAAACTTTTTTTGTAATAATAAAACTGAAAAGTTTGGCGTGCAAAATTATTCGTCCCATTTACTTTCAGTTCAGAAAACTCACTCCAGAAGTTCATTGAGGATCTCTGAATGATCCAATGTTGTTCTAAATGACTGATGAAGATAAATAGAATCCACCTGTGTGTAATCAAGTCTCTGTATAAATGCACCTGCTCTGTGATAGTCTCAGGGTTCTGCATCATGAAGACCAAGGAACACACCAGGCAGGTCCGTGATACTGTTGTGGAGAAGTTTAAAGCTGGATTTGGATGCCAAAAGATTTCCCAAGCTTTAAACATCCCAAGGAGCACTGTGCAAGCGATCATATTGAAATGGAAGGAGTATCAGACCACTGCAAATCTACCAAGACCTGGCCGTCCCTCTAAACTTTCATCTCAAACAAGGAGAAGACTGATCAGAGATGCAGCCAAGAGGCCCATGATCACTCTGGATGAACTGCAGAGATCTACAGCTGAGGTGGGAGAGTCTGTCCATAGGACAACAATCAGTCGAACACTTCACAAATCTGGCCTTTATGGAAGAGTGGCAAGAAGAAAGCCATTTCTCAAAGATATCCATAAAATGTCTCGTTTACAGTTTGCCACAAGCCACCTGGGAGACACACCAAACATGTAGAAGAAGGTGCTCTGGTCAGATGAAACCAAAATCCAACTTTTTGGAAACAATGCAAAACGATATGTTTGGCGTAAAAGCAACACAGCTCATCACCCTGAACACACCATCTCCACTGTCAAACATGGTGGTGGCAGCATCATGGTTTGGGCCTGCTTTTCATCAGCAGGGACAGGGAAGATGGTTAAAATTGATGGGAAGATGGATGGAGCCAAATACAGGACCATTCTGGATGAAAACCTGTTGGAGTCTGCAAAAGACCTGAGACTAGGACGAAGATTTATCTTCCAACAAGACAATGATCCCAAACATAAAGCAAAATCTACAATGGAATGGTTAAAAAATAAAGGTATCCAGGTCTTAGAATGGCCAAGTCAAAGTCCAGACCTGAATCCAATTGAGAATATGTGGAAAGAGCTGAAAACTGCTGTTCACAAACGCTCTCCATCCAACCTCAAAGAGCTCGAGCTGTTTTGCAAGGAAGAATGGGCAAGAATTTCAGTCTCTAGATGTGCAAAACTGATACATACCCCAAGTGACTTGCAGCTGTAATCGCAGCAAAAGGTAGGGCAACAAAGTATTAATGCAAGGGGGCCGAATAATTTTGCTCGCCCCACTTTTTAGTTTTATTATTACAAAAAAAGTTTAAATGATCCAATAAATTTCGTTCCACTTCACAATTGTGACCCACTTCTTGTTGATTCTTCACCAAAAATTTAAAATGTTATATCTTTTTGTTTGAAGCCTGAAATGTGGTAAAAGGTTGAAAAGTTCCAGGGGGACGAATACTTTCGCAAGGCACTGTACAAACAGGTAAAATCCAGGTGGCATCAAATATTAGCAGCGCAACTTGGTTTGTCATAAACTGGCTTCTTGTATATAGACAGACCAATTTAACAGGCGATTGTCGGGAGGAAAGCATTTTTTCCTGCTCGCTAGCGTTGGAGACCACTGCTATTACATGCAGCGATCTCCTCTTCAGTATAGGGAGGAGCGATCGTTATGCCATCACTGTTCCCTATACTGAATCATTGTTTGCTGGCAGTATATTGTGATTAGGCACCACAATCTGCCGCTAGCAAACGATAATTTTTTAACCTGTCAAAAAATTTGGATTATGCAATGAACGCACAAACGCAGTCGGTGGCAGCATTACAGTGCAAGATGATCGCTAACAAGTGTAACTACAAACACTCGCAATGATGTCAAAACATAAATTATGCTAATCCAGCAAATTTTATAGGCATCATGTCAAACAATCAGACATTCAGTAATAATAATAATTAGACTTTGAGACTTTAACCCTTTCCCTGCTAAGTTTGTATAGCATATGGCCTTGCAGAGTGAGACTTCAGTAGTCAAGGACGTATCTCCTTGCTACTGATATCAGGCTGTGCAGCAGCTAGATATGTGAGGCAGGTTCATTTTTTAAAGCTGTGCTAGTTGTGATAAATCTTGAGATATATCCTTTAGAAAAGGATCCCCGCAAGAGCTGCATATACCTACAGCCCTCACTCCCAATACGATTTCTAAAATCAGTATCCGGCAGAAGGGTAAATATCACCACAGTCCTGGTCTTGTTTAAATTGTCAGCTTTTACCTGTATGACTGTACATGTCCCCAGGGGGAGAAGTAATGTGGGGGGATGGAAAATGATATAACCCCTTAAAGGAATTGTCCATTTTATTTATATTGATGCCCTATCCTCAGGAAGATCGGAAAGGGGGTCCGACTCCTGGCACCCCCTGCTAATCAGTCGTTTGAAGAGAATGCAGGGCTCATATGAAGACAGCGCTTGTACTAATGCTGAATTCTCTTCAAACAGCTGATCGGCGGGGATGCCAGAAGATGGCCCCCCCACCAATCTGATATTGATGACCTATCCTGAGGTCGCGAGTACTGGAAGCGTGCGCTGTCATCCCCTAGTGAGGATCGGTGGAGCTGGATGGTGAGTATGTCAGCCTCGGTCCTCCTGAATGATCTGAGGCTGCTGCAGATAAGTTCCTATAGAGCCCCTGCTATGGCAGTGCTCCACAGAAACATAATGTAATCCTCACCTCCCACAAAACATTGAATTAAAAGTGATCAAAAAGTCATACACACTCCAAAATAGTATCAATGAAAAGTACAGAGCAACCTGCAAAACTGAAAATCGCGCCAAGCTGCAAAATGTCCAAACACACCTGGCAGCGGAAGGGTTCAATAAAATCTCAACACAGAAAAACATGTTCTTTCTTACTGCCCCTCCGAGTTTGATGAGGATCCTAGCACTTAGGCATCAACCAGTCTACAGTTTAAAGGGGCACTGGTTGCCTTCAGAGAGCTGAGCCCCTTCATCTGCTGTTGGCCTCTTTAGTCTGTACTTTAGGGAGAAACTATTCTCCCATATACTATATATAGCGAGGATTAACTAATGGTTAATAATTTCTGTTTCCAACAGTTTTTGGCTCACAAGGAGAAAACAAAATTTTACAAAATGCATTTTTCTTTGTTAGGTTTATCTTCTGGTTGCTAAACACTGGGCAGCCACTCCTTAGTAAAATTCCACATAAGAAGGAAATAACTGATTGAGAAATGCAATGACAGCGGGAACATTAAATGCTGTCTTTGTTCTGTCTCTTTGTGTACTGGATTATGCCTCACTGGGTTACATTTCTAATTGTATGGGGTTCAGATTCCAGCCAGGGTCTGTGCACATTCACAATACAAATAAAACTCTTCACCTTGTTAGATCAGTGGTTAAAGATTAAGCACTGCAGATTTCAGAGGAAATTCTTTATAAACCAGTGGTTTGGGGAGAAAAGACAGGAGAGTTTGGACAAGTCATCAGGATGAAGACCTCGATCTCAACATGGGTTATGTTAAGCCTCATCTGTATCTGCATCAGAGCGGTAAGAGACTACAGTGATTTACAAGTTATGGAGGTTAGCTGATCTCCAGTAACCATGGGTCCTCCTTCACATACTGTAGATGGAAATTCATTGCTGACAGCCCTGGTGCATTGTGTTCCTTTTAAAGGACTTTTCTGAAATATATATATGTATATATATATATATATATATCTGTTTGTTTGCTCGTTTGTTTGTTTGAAGTTTGATCAAACTAAATTGAGACTGGTGTATGAAACTCCCATCGTCATAAAATAAATGTCCCCCTTAGTATTAGATGTGATCTGTTGTTATCCCATTCATTTCTATAAGGCTATATGGCGATCAGCCCTAGCCTTAAAGGGAACCTGTCATCTCCAAAACACCCCCTGAACTAGAGTAAGCGTTGTATAGTGTAAGTGATGCTGAATCCGAATATGTAAGTTTTATCTTCATATTCACTTCCATTCTGACCCTGTGCTCCCACAAACCTGCAGTAAAATGCACTCAGTGGACTCCAGTGCTCAGTCACATAATGGAGAGGACTCAAAGAAGAGTCCTCTGAATGCATTTTACTACTGGTTTGTGGGAGCACAGCGTCAGAATGGAAGTGAGTATGAAGATAAAACTTACATATTCGGATTCAGCATCATTTAGACTATACATCTCTTACTCTAGTTCAGGGGGTGTTTCGGAGATGACAGGTTCCCTTTAAAGTGTGAACTGTGCATCTCCTTGTGACATACTGTACTGTGAATATATCTGTTATGTAACTGAAAGAGAACCTATCAGCACGAAATACTATTCTATCTACAGACAGCATGTTATAGAGCAGGAGGAGCTGAGCAGATTGATATGTAGTTGGTGTGAAAAACCTGTAAGTTTTACATTCATATCTCTGCAATTTCTAACTCCATTGTTAACAGGGAGGTAATATCAGTATGTATACACAATTAAGGCCCCCATACACATTAGTGTACTGTCAGCTTAGGCTACTTTCACACTAGCCTTTACTACGGATCCGGCGGGTGAAGGGGCCCGCCGGATCCGTAGTGATAATACATCCTTGTGGATCCGTAATGAACGGATCCGGTTGTATTATCTTTAACATCTTTTAAACGGATCCGGAATTAACTCCATTGAAAGTCAATGGAGGACGGATCCGTTTACTAGTGTGTCACACCAAACGGATCTGTCCCCATTGACTTGCATTGGGGGTCATGACGGATCTGTCTTGTTGCGGATCCCGAGGACGGAGAGCAAACCGCAGCATGTTGCGGTTTGCTCTCCGGTCTGAAGACGGAACGGAATGCTTTCAGGAGCATTCCGTGCTCTTCAGTTCAGTTTTGTCCCCATTGACAATGAATGGGGACAAAACTGAAGCGTTTGACGGAGCTCTATACCGGAATAAAACAACGCTAGTGTGAAAGTAGCCTAAACCTGCCGAGAACAGCGGGTTCAGTGTATGGGGAACTCTCGACTCTCCACTGTTGAGAGAGAGAAGGACTGGTTGAAAGGAATATTTTCACCTGATTCTGGGAGATAAGACGTCCCTAGAGGTATCCGGTAGCAGCTTTGTCCTCTCTCCACATTGAATACACAAGCACTTTTGGTTGAGCCAAACATGTATATGTTTGAGGGAGCACTCAGAAATTATAATAAACCGCAGCACTCCCAGGTCTTCAAGCAATGTTTATTTATTCACCAAAATGTGCGACGTTTTAACCTCATCCGGTCTTTTTCAAGGCTTGAGAAAGACCGGATTAGGTTGAAACGTCGCTCTTTTTGGTAAATAAATCAACATTGCTTGAAGACCTGGGAGTGCTGTGATTTATTATAATTTCTGAGGACTTGGGGGGTACTACTGACTGGTACCCAACACTGCTGGCACCACCACAATATTAATTGAAGGTACACATCCGTTGGTGTTGCTACAACTTCTTCCTATTTTTGAAGTGTATGAGGGAGCAGGGAGGGAGTCAGGAGAGATAGTTGTCAGCTTAAAGGGGTATTCCCATCTCACAAATGTAGTTTGTATAGTTAGATATAGCCATACCAATATTATTACTAATAGAATGTATTTATATAAAATGTACCGTTTAGAAGATTTTCCTATTTGTATATCCATTATCCGACACACATCAGTCAGGCCGTTGCCCCTGGTTACGGCCACCGCGGCCGTGTAATAGTGGTGGCCGGCTTATTCTTGTTCAAACCCGCTGTAAGGTAACTGCTGTATTGTGAACGCACATTTCCTGAGCATGCGGAGACACATCTTAGGGTACTTTCACATCTGCTGGATCCGTCCAAAATGCAGACTTTATAAACGGATCCTGCTCCATAGAGATGAATTGATCTTGGAACAGGATCCGTTTCTCTGCGTTTTGGAAGCGCAGACAAAAATGCAACAACCCTAAAATGTGTCTCCGCATACTCATGATGTGTGTTAACAATACAGCAGTTAGCTCAGAGCGGTTTTGAACAAGAGCAAGCAGGCCACCAATATTACATGGCTGCGGTGGCCGTAACTAGGGGAAACGGCCTGACTGATGTGTGTGGAACAATGCCTATACAAATAGGCAAATCTTCTAAATGGTACATTTTATATAAATACATTCTATTAGTAATAATATTGGTATGGCTATATCTAACTATACAAACTACATTTGTGAGATGGGAATACCCCTTTAAGGCCTCTTTCACACCAGCGCCAGCACGGATCCGGCAGGTGAAGGGTGCCGCCGGATCCGTGCTACCGCATGAACACATGTGGGGCCGGAGCAGCGCATACACATACATACACATACACACACATACATACACACACATAAACATACACAGACACTTACCTGTTCCAGCAGCTCTGGACCTGACCAGCGGCGAGGAGGACAGCGCGCACAAGGGTAAGCGCCACCTGCTGGAGGGAGGGGAAATTGCAGGGAGACGGATCCGTCATGAACTCCATTAAAAGTCAATGGAGGACAGATCCGTTTACCATTGTATCACACCAAACGGATCCGTCCCCATTGACTTGCATTGGGGGTCATGACGGATCCGTCTTGGTGCGGATGCCCAGTCCGGAGAGCAAACCGCAGCATGTTGCGGTTTGCTCTCCGGTCTGGAGACGGAACGGAATGCTTCTAGGAGCATTCCGTTGTCTTCAGTTCAGTTTTGTCCCCATTGACAATGAATGGGGACAAAACTGAAGCATTTTATTCCGGTATTGAGCCCCTATGACGGAACTCAATACCGGAATATTAAAACGCTAGTGTGAAAGTAGCCTTAAGGCCCTTTTAGACGGGCCGATGTGTCTCCCTGCCCGAGCGCCGATCAGCAATATCGGCGCTCGGGCAGGGAGCCTTTACATGGCCCGATGAATCGAGCGCCGGGCCGCACGAGTGATCGCTGTATCACTCGTGCGGCCAGGAAGCTCCATACTGTCAGGCGCACATCGCCTGTTTACACAGGCCGATGTGCGCCCGACAGATTGGATCTTTTGTAGAAACCAAAAGATCCAATCAGCCGACGAACGAGCGTTTTGCTCGTTCGTCGGCTGATTAGGGCCACTTTTACACGGGCCGATTATCGGCACTAGCGTTCCTAGGAACGATTTTTCGGCCGATAATCGGCCCGTGTAAAAGGACCTTAAGGCCCTTTTAGACGGGCCGATAAGTCTCCCTGAACGAGCGCCGATCAGCGACATCGGCGCTCGTTCAGGGAGCCTTTACACGGCCCGATGAATCGAGCGCCGGGCCGCACGAGTGATCGCTGTATCGCTCGTGCGGCCTGGAAGCTCCATGCTGTCAGGCGCACATCGCCTGTTTACACAGGGCGATGTGCGCCCGACAGATCGGATCTTTTGGTTTTTACAAAAGATCCAATCAGCCGACGAACGAGCGTTTTGCTCGTTCGTCGGCTGATTAGGGCCACTTTTACACGGGCCGATTATCGGCACTAGCGTTCCTAGGAACGAATTTTCGGCCGATAATCGGCCCGTGTAAAAGGACCTTTACACATAGAACGCTATCAGTCACTGATAACACTTCCCAAGTGAACAATGTAGTCAGAAAGAGAAGAGATTTAAATGTATAAATTACAGTGATTCCTCAAGATACAATGGCCTCAGGATACAATATGTTCAGCATACAATGGTCTTTTCTGACCCATGGTAAGTTGAAACCAGACTCAACATACAATGTCTCAGACTCAGATCCAACCAATCTCATCCACTTCTCTGGTACAATATCTGTATTAGTCGCTAGTTAGCAGCTATTCCTGACTGTTATATGTAAGGACTTGTTTTATCTCTCTTAGTTATCTGCTTATTTTTCTTAAATCTTCATTTTCTCTTATCTTGGATGACATATGGGGCTTTGGAATCGATTACTCAACTTACAATGGTTTCAACATACAATGGTTTTCCTGGAACCAATTAATATTGTAAAGGCCCTTTTAGACGGGCCGATTCTTCTCCCTGCCCGAGCGCCGATCAGCGATATCGGCGCTCGGGCAGGGAGCCTTTACACGGCCCGACAAATCGAGCGCCCGGCCGCACGAGTGATCGCTGTATCGCTCGTGCGGCCGGGAAGCTCCATACTGTCAGGCGCACATCGCCTGTTTACACAGGGCGATGTGCGCCCGACAGATTGGATCTTTTGGTTTCTACAAAAGATCCAATCAGCCGACGAACGAGCGTTTTGCTCGTTCGTCGGCTGATTAGGGCCACTTTTACACGGGCCGATTATCGGCACTAGCGTTCCTAGGAACGATTTTTCGGCCGATAATCGGCCCGTGTAAAAGGACCTGTACTTGAGGGACCACTGTACAAGTTTTACTGAATCTTTTCCCACAAAACTATAGATCAACCTGCTCAGCTCCTCCTGCTCTATAACATTCTGCCTGTAGATTGCATTGCATTTTGTGGTGACAGGTCCTCTTTAACATTTTATGTTGGGTTCTGTGACATCCTAGAATTAGTTTAACTTCGGGAGACCCTTCTAACAAAAAATATGTGACCGTAGCTCTTTTCAGTAGGCTTGACCAAATCGAGCTTCGGATTCATTAAAAAACTTGAGTAGGCTTCCATAGTAGGCTTGAGCGAATCGAGCTTCAGATCATAGATATGAAGTTGATTCATTTAAAAAACTTTGTTGCTATTGCTGTTTCTGTACAGCATTAAAATGTATTGGCTCCGTGTGACCAAACTTCATCGAAGTTGCACAAGACTTTGGTGAATGCCTATTGTATTCCTATCTGCGTATTTAAAAAAAAAAATGTAAAATAGGACTCTGAAGTGGGCTTTGGTACAGGCTGATACCTCGGTACCAAAGCTGACTTCCTATTTTAATTTTAATTTATTTTTTTTAATATGCAGAAAGGAATACTGTAGTCATTCGCCGCAGTCTCGCGCAACTTTGGCCGAGATGAAGTTTGGCTACACAGAGCCCTTACATTTTACTGCTGTACAGAAACAGAATTACCAACAAAGTTATTTTTAACAAATCGACTACAGATATATGATCTGAAGCTCGATTTGCTCAAGCCTACTATTCAGGATAGGTCATCAATATCTCATTGGCAGGGGTCTGACACCTGGCACCCACGCCGATCAGCTGTTCTGCCGTAGCTCTGACACCTGAACTATACAGCCCCATCCACTGTGTAGTTGAAGTGAATGGGAGCAACGTTGTAAGTAAACAGCTCTATGTACTTCTGATGCCAGAACTACTCAGGAAAGCCTAACCTACGTCAGACCCTGCCAATGAGATACTGATGCGCAATCCTGAGGATAGGCCATCAATATTAAGATCTTGGACATCCCCTTTAAAGTTGGTAGGTGACTTGCTTACAAATGCGCACTAACATGGATTTCTTAGTTACTGCACAGTTGTATACATCTAATCACTCCCGTTTTCCTCTTCTCTGCTCAGTTGGTACCAGTTATCCCCATCCACAGGATAGGGGATAACGGGGGGTAGGACCCCCATGATCTTAAAGTTATCCCCTATCCACTGTCATGACAGCACAATGCCATCACAGGGTGAAGAGAACTAGGAAGCGATGAGTAATTCCAATGTAGCATTAGCAGTGACATACCCACCGCTTCCTGCTCCTCCTGTTCTTTACTAATGAGCACTTCCACAGTGGAATCATCCATCAATTAATAGGGCACCCTACTCCCCCAGAGGTCTTGTGGGCCGCAGGGAAGAGTCCCAGGGTCACATGAGGCCTGCAGATCTGCAAAACCAAGCACAGCAGCTATCCAATGGACGGCACTGTACTTGGTACTTGGGGTCTCTGCCACTCTGATACTGAATTTCTATCTTGAGGAAAGGTCCTCAATATTAGAATCTCGGTCTAGCTCATCAAAATCTGTTCAGTGGAGGTCAAATTCCTGGCACTCCTGCAGTTTGAAAGGTGCCTGTATGAGCGCTGTAGCCTCTTCATAGTATACCAAGCGCCGTATTCATTTGATTAGGACTGTGCCACCTAAAGGCCATGTGACAGATGAATTTGATGTCACAGGCCAAGGAAGAGACCTGCAGGGATGTCAAGAATTGAGGCCCCTATGATCAGATATTCATGATCTATCCTCTGAATATTTCATCGGTATTTAAGTCCTGGGAAATCACTCAACTAGCTAAATTTTGAAAACTAGCTGAAAATTCTGAAACAATGATTTCCAATATCCCACTGTGTAAGCTGAGCTGTAAGGAGTTGTTTGGTAGGTGCTCACACTGTAGAGCGTCTTCTGACATGCCAGTTTATGATATAGAAGAAAAACTACATAAATCAACATGTATTGCTGCTTCTGTAAGAAGGGACTGGAGAGAGGAGCTACTTTACTGGATGCGGAAGCCGGCGATACTCTCACCAGATGGGACAGTGGTTATGGTACCCTGTTCTGGAGATAAGATTGGGATCCAGAGGTGGATAGTAACACGTTAAAGCTGAGTACTCGGCCACTGTGGGGCCAAACTGCTCCAACATAGGGTTTTACTGCAAATCAGGGCAGTTTTCATATTGATTGTTAATGGCTGTGTGTTTTGTAGTTATTTATAGTTATTGTTTTGTAGTTATTGACTATGTGTAGATCCAACCCTAAGTAGTTCTCTGGTGTGGCAACCTTGGAGAAAGAACACATGAGGAACAAACACCGAACTAAGCATGTATAAGTACAGAGGAGTCGAGAGTGATAGCTTTCATCTAGTTGAGCGGTCGGCTGACAGCTATCGAAGGTATATGGTAACTTTACAAGGAAACAGGTGAACCCTATAGTCGGCAATGGGTTTGTTTCCAGTGGCTTTTTTGGTAAGCTTGTGTAACACATAGATCTCCTAGACCAAAGCAAATATTGGATATAGGTAAATACATGGTTATCAGTAAGGGTTGTGAAATATCTTACTGCAATGCTGGATAAACATGTTTGTTCCTTGGAAATGTTAACTACACCGAGTCCACAATGCAGCATTGGAAAAAAAAAAAAAAAACATTTGAAACAAAACATTACATTAGGATTTAAACTGCTGTGGGCAAAAGTGAGACTATGCTATGCCCAACACATGGTATGAGGGGGCAATGCAAGTGAAACAGCTATACATAGAAAGTTATCACTGAAATATATATTTTATTTTGTTATATATTTATATATATTTTATTCATCATAATCAGACAATACATTACAAATTATCAAAACAATTAAAATGATGGAAATAATGGGGATCACAACAATAAGGCTGGGGCTAAACAGTGCTCTTGGTCACACAACCAAATATCAGTGTGTAGCGGTACAGTCATCAGTACATTTTTCAAAAAGATGCGTTTCAGCCTGTCCTGGCCTTCCTCAACTTACATAATATACAACTGACTTTCTCAACATATATAATAAACAAGTTCCTGTGACGTAAGACCAGATATATACAAACCCCGGACTGTCATCAAGGAATGGGTTCACTACCAAAGCAGGAAAGCTTATAGAATATCAATATGCTCTGCAAAACAATACATAAAATAACAGTAAATCACTACATCAATTATATCGGACCAATATCAAAATCCCTGTTGAGGCCCCGTGGATGTAGGGTCCCAAGGGTATAGATCCAATAAGCTTCTCTTTTTTGAAAAAAACTCTTTTATAGTACCTCCTCTTCTGGGTAGTTTCACTTGCTCAATTATTTGAAATCTCAACTGAGAAATGCGATGTTTCTTCTCATGGAAGTGATATGGAATGGGTAGTAAGAGGTTTTCAGTCCGGATTGTGGACTTGTGCTTACATATCCTGTCTTTAATTGCCTGTATTGTTTCACCCACATACAGTAAGCCTCGGGGACAGTTTATCAGGTAAATTACATTTGTTGTATCACATGTATAATATGCCTTAATTGTATATTATACAATGTGATACAACAAATGTCATTTACCTGATAAAACGTCCCTGTGGCTTACTGTATGTGTGTGAAACGATACAGGCAATTAAAGACAGGATATGTAAGCAGAAGTCCACAATCCGGACTGAAAACCTCTTACTACCCATTCCATATCACTTCCATGAGAAGAAACATCGCATTTCTCAATTGAGATTTCAAATAATTGAGCAAACTGCCCAGAAGAGGAGGTAATATAAAAGTCAAAACTCACTTCCAACAATGTATGGACAAGGAGGGGGTTGTAGTACTCTTTCCCTTTTTCTATGACTGGCAATATTACTGTTGCAATGGTGGCTGTAATTTCTAACTAAGGAACTAGGGTAGGGTGGGCCAAACCATGTCCAAATGTGAAGGGTGTATTAGCAATGTCTCTCTTATTGCAGACTTAGACAGCAAATACCTTACTGTCTGACCTTCTAGGTTCTTTTCTTTTATCTCTCTCTTTTCTCTGGAGAACTGTAAAGTAGCGAGGTCTTTCGTTTGAGTACATAATCCTCAGAGATAATGGTTCTTTGGAACTTTGGCCTAGTCCTGTGAGGAGTGAGGCACATGTCACTGCTTACTCTTCCTCTGCTAACTCACAACTCATGGAGCCAGGAGCAAATCTAAGTCCACATCTAACTTCCTGTAGGGGCTGAGTCAGGATTGTTAACCCTGACTGATCCATACAGAGATATGCAGGAAAATTACATTGCATTTACACATTAGATAATATATAACAAGAACAGCTTGGTAGTACCCTCTTCTGGGGTACTGAATGTGCATCGATACATATATACATGTTTGGATTTGTAATTATTAACCCTAGTTTGGCATACACTTACTATCCTTTGGGAGATATGTCTATGTATAGGTATCACTAATCTAACATCTGTCAGTCGCACTGTGCATTCTCATTTTTGATTATTCTTATCTATTTAATAAAGATCTTCTGCAGATCATGAAGAGCACATCCAACTATGATGGCATATATTAGCAGGGGTATCACATTCACAACCCTTGTATGAACCCTGCAGACAGGGATGCACCTAGCCTTTCTGCTGCTTGAGGTAAAAATTGAAAAGGCGCCTCCAACGCCCCCGCCCAGCCCTACTGTTAAAGGCATACTGTGATACACTTCCACAATGAAAACGCTCATTTCTCATGGCCCTGCCACCGCCCCCTCTTGTCTCTAGGTCTCGCCGCCTGTGGCAGTCGCCTCACCGGGCCTCATTGGAGGTGCACTCCTGCCTGCAGAGTACACAGCATGGGAACTATAGCTAATATATTGCATTTTAGTCATACCTTCTTGTCTTTTACAGGGCACCGTGCCACAGAAAACATGCTGGGATCATAAGTACACTATCAATTCATGCCATAAAGTATTTTGTGCTCCCTGGCAGAGATGTGTGGATGGGAAATGTATTTGTAAGCTGCCTTACCAATGTCCTCGAAATATGACCATAGGGGCCTGCAGTGAAAGCAAGAAAAGCTTTATGAACTACTGTCAGTTAAAGAGTGCTGAATGCACCAACAAGAAACACAGGTTTTCTTCAGAGACTCCATGCGTTGGTGAGAATATCAAAATCTCTGTCATGTGCTAATTACTGTAGATTTCTATTTCTATGAGTCCTCCATATGATTACTGATGACTATGGTGGTTCTGTTTAAAGAAGCATACTGGTCACTGATTGATATATTTTTTCATGCTCTAACCAAAAAGCAACTACCAGTCTATATCTGAAGTCTAGTTTTCATTGGCTAGATAAAAATAGTTTATACTTACTAATTTATATCCATTCCAACTAAAACCAGATATATGACAGTAAACTAAGGTTAAAGGTATGTGGTACAGGCTGAAGACCTACTGTGAACCACCAAGGACTAAATACTATATAGCTTAGTCACTATTTGGATTCTCTCTGTCTAAGGCTAGACACTGGCCCACTGGTTATTACCCTACTCACTTATTTAATGTGATAGGTGTCTAAAAGCCCCCTCACTCAAGTGAAGCTTCAGGATTGCAACCATTTAAAAAAAACTATATAGCAACTATAGCGCTACATTGTAGCACAGTGGCGTACATTGTATAGCGGCTGTGCTTGGTATCACACCTCAGCCCGTTCCCTTCATTGGGGCTAAGCTGCAACTAAGCTATTTGACCGATGAACATCTCGTCACTCAGCCTAGGGAAAGCTGAGAGAAGGCTGTGACGCTACTGCAAACAGCTGGTGACCCCCACCGACGAGAGGATAGGTCACCAGTATCAACATCTCAGAAAACCCCTTTAAGTCTCTGACAATAGAAATGTGTGAAATATTTTCTTTCTAACTAAAAAAAAAGAATTAAAAGCAACCTGGATAAACCATTTTCAAACTAACATTTACATGAAGAACCATATTAGTATGTGTGCACTAAAAATAATTTACATGTGACTGATGAGTTACTTCACCTACTTAATAACATAAAAACCTTACATTTATTTTGTTCATGTTTTAGGCACATTTGAAACATTTTTGAAGTTGAAAAATGGAAATCCAACAAATCAGAAGGGTATTATAAAAATCAAATTACCCACACAAAATAGTGAATTCTTTGTGTGTCCTGAAAAATGGACTATCACAGAAGCAAATGTAGCCTGCCAACAACTTGAATATTCCCAGTAAGTTACGATACAATTGTCAGTGCTAGTTTGGTTTCTAGAGAATGGCATTCTGAAAATGGGCAATAACTACCAAATGATACTGATGAACATCAATCTATAGTGTATGATTTAATATAGGACTATATTCTTCAAGATCCTAGTTGAGCAGGAAACTGCATCACAACACCATGCAATTCCCTGCATAGCCCATGGCCAGGAGGGATGGTGAGTGTGCAGGGGAGAATACAGTGCTAAACCAGAGCTATGGCCGCTTTTTCCTCAACATCACTGGGGTTCATGGCAATCTCATCCTCGCTGATCAAAAAGTGATGGCATTTCCAACGTATGGGAAAATCTATTTAAATGGGCTTTGCTGTGCACAACATGTGAATACAACCTTACTTAGCAAAAAGTGAGGAGGCCCCGGCCCAACCAACAATGTTATATCTTCTTATAGAATATTATTGTTCATTCTTTTTTCCAGAGGAGCTTTCAGTGAAGATTTACAGTATGATCTCTCAGAGACTGATGATAGTCAGCTGGAATGCCTTCAGGTGACATGCCGAGGATTTGAGACCACCCTGGCGGAATGCAATATTAAGAAGAGCACAAGTACAAGCAATATGCGAGCTGGTGTTTCATGTTATAGAGAGACACATGGTATGTATTGAGGTCCAAATAACACACATACTAACATCAGTGCTGCTCAGAAAAAAGCACATGAACTCATGGGAAAGTTGAAAGCCACATTTCTCAGACAGAATACCGCTCGTGTAACCTGAACTCAATGCATCATAGTGATTTATGACGCTGTGAGTTCCTGCTGACTAGAGATGAGCGAATCATCAAAAATTCAGTTCAGCGAATAATCGCCGAATTTATGACAAGATTCGTTCTTAATACGAATTTATTCGGTAGAATTTACGTTAAAAAAATAATCATTGTTTTGCAAACATTACTGCACAAATTACGAACATACACTCTAAGTGTTGTTAAAAGTATGCTACTGAACTGAATGCGCAAGCATTAGCGTAAAAAGTGCGTACGAATCCTTAGCGTATGACGCAATCACGAGGCTAAGCCACGGCGTACAGTCCACAGAGAAAGTCCATATGAGGTAGAAAAGTAAGGTGCTCACTGTTAGCTATCCGGCTAAGTGCATAATTTACTAAAAACACCATACAATAAGTGCATAATAGGACACATTGCAGTACCTGAAAAAGAATACACACAATGGGCTAAAGTGCTTGATAGTTGCTGAACCTGTAAAAACATTATTGCTATGCTAAAATACAGCAAAGACATAATTATGCAAACATTTTAGTGCAATCAATTTCACATTTGCAAGCGTAATAGGCTCAGATATACGTTTGAGTCTCTCCTCATGGCATCTTGGCATAAAACACTGGAACACAGTCCAAAATTCAATTTTAATCCACGTGAGGTAATTTTGTAATCCAAACAGGTAACGTGTAATCCATATTGATAATATAAAATAGCAGCAAATAGAGAACCCTTTTTGCAAAGGGGGCTCCCAAATAACCTGAGAAGGGGGGAAAAAGTAAAATAGGCACGCTTAGGCGCAACTGGGAATTTTCTGCGGAATGGGGGGGGGGAGTCCTGACAAGGCATGTCCATCTGGGTGAGAGTCAAACAGGGGGCAATAAAAACAACATAAACTAAAAACAAGTGCCAACAGCTCTCACCCATCAGGTGCAGTCCATGTTGTGGTCCAGAGGTGTCCTTTAAATCAGCCACTAGAAGGGTTCCTCAGATGAGGCACCTGAAGTCCTCCTTGCTGGAACTGTTGCTAAATGACATTAGAGGACACTCCTGCCTCCTGGCTGCCGTGGTTGAGCTCCACTGCCCTCTTCTGCCAGAAGTCAGACTTGACCGACCGGGTGGTGGTCACACTGGTGAGCGCTGCAGCCAATTGCACCTTCACTTTTCCGGATACTCCTGCCGGGTCAGCAGGGGTAAGGATTTCTCCCCTGGCTGCTGCTGACTTAATTTTCCATGGTAGTTGGTACTGGATCACCGTGAACTGGAAAGTAAAGGATGATGTCTTCAGCTGACCCAGGTGAAAGGACTGTGTTGGTGGTAGTGGTGGTGGTGGTGGCGGCAATCCAGGGATCAGAGGCTCCGGCTGTGGCTTCTCCCTGAAATGGAGGGTGCCATCTGGTGACTCCTGTAGGCAGCGCATGTGTCCTGCGCCTGCTGGTTCCTCCGGCCAAACTTCTGGTGGTGATGCAGGTACCAGGGGCAGGTCATAGCCTCGCTCCACTGAAAACCATAGGACGGTTCCCATACGCCATTCCAGTGTAGGGTCTCCCGGCCTCAGATGGCCCAGTACTTAGATGACCCAGTCCTCCACCGCATTCTTGTAGTCCCATAGGGTCTGGGCGTGGGCCGTCACTGATGCAGGCACAATGGGATTCTGCCGCATGGAAGGTGTTGTTGCTCTCCTCCTGGGTGGCGGAGTGGATGCTCCAGCCGCCTCCGCTGCACCAGTCAGCACGGCGAACATCGAGTCAGGAGCTGGTGGGTTTCTCTTGGCCAATTGTGACACTGTGATCTCCTCTGAACTGGATGGTGGGTTGGGGTATTCGCTACCAAACACCATCTCTCCCCACTTTGGTCGCAGTTGTTTCGCCATGCTGTGGTATCTTGTTCACCGCTGGCTTGAACTGGAGAGGAGGGTGGAGTAATGAGGGAGGTGTCTTCACGCCCTATACGTGCAAATAGTTAGTTCCCGGTGGGCCGGGCTGTTTTTTCCTGCTTCTGAGTGAGGTGTATCTTCACTTTCCCACTCTTGAGGGGGCGTATCGTAATTTTCCCGCTTCTGGGGGCCCGGGGGGGGGGTGTTAAGAAGAATGCGTACATAGTGTACGTAGCGTTAGCGTTCAAAATTTTAAGAACATTTACGAATAATACAAAGCGAATCTGAATAAATCCAGATTCGCTTCAGAGTAGGAAAAAAGGAGGATTTATAATGAATCTATGAAACGGCGAATAGATTCGCTCATCTCTACTTCTGACATGATGCTATGAGTACAGAACACTAGACTATGATGCAGTGAGTTTGGATCAGAAGGGGTGCATTCACCCTAGGAAATGCGGAGAGTTCACTGTCACAGATGAACGCGCTATAATTATTCCCCTAGCTACACCAGTTACATGTAGAATTTCAGTGGTGGAGATGCAATGAATATGCCTTTAGGCAATTTATTGAATGTACATTGAGAAATGATGATAGGGATCGTAAGAAAATCTTCCCTCCACCTCTATAATGCATGTCTAACAAACACGAAAAGACTGAAGGACGTTTGATATAAGTTCACAGAACAGGAGGAGTTAGATGAATGACATAGAATTACAATCATCGATAACTTACATAAACCAAATATAAAAATCTTCACTAGATGGCAGCAAAGCATACTTAGTATAGTGGTTAACAGACATAACACAATACAATTACGATGGATTCTAAATGAGACAGCACAGTTTTAACAAAAAATTGATTGTTTTAGAGTAGTACATAACTCCCAAAGCTTAAGGAGGGACAACAGCAGCAGGCTGTGGCAACATTTTCTTGGCACTAAGTCACACCTCTAACTGAATGCCTACCTATAAACGCCCAATCCGGCCCAGTCCCCTTAGTACTCCCATACAGTAATTATTCCCCTTTACTGCCCCCACACAGTATATATGTGCCATAATGTCCCCACACAGTAGTTATGTCCCCATAGTGCTCCCACACAGTATTCATGCCCCCAAATGGGCCCTACACATTAGTTATGCCCTCATAGTGCCCGCACACAGTAATTATGCTCCCAAAGTGCCACTAGTTATGCCCCATATTTCCCCCACACAATAGTTATGCCCTCTTAATGTTCCCACACAGTAGTTTTGTCCCACACAGTAGTTATGTAGTATATATATATATATATATATATATACACACACACACACAATCAAGTCACATTTTTATGACCACTTCCTACTTTCGAAGTCGGCAGCGCGTAGCTCATGAAGGAAGTCACATGTTGTGAGTTGGCTTGGTGAGTATATAAGGTGTGCGATAGACTGCAAACACAGCTATTGTTTATGTTATGGGTAAAAGGGGCGATTTATCATACAAAAAGACATGTTTATTGGCTTTTGGGCAAAGGACGGCAGTATTTCTGAAAATGTGCAATTTGTGAACTGTTCACTTGCTGCTGTGGTGAAAGTAGATTGGAAGTTAACAAATAGCACCACTGCAAATAAGCGAAGTGGAAATTGCGGAGCCCCAAGTGCCATTGATGTGACAGGTTATTGTTGGCTACAAAAATACACGAGGGTGGACCGATACGTTACAGTGGATCAGTTCACCACCAAAATGAACTACCAAAATGAACCAGGGGGCTACCAGACGTGTGTCTAAAACAACAGTTCAGCGAACCCTACTGCATATGGGGCTTCGAAGCAGACGAATGGTCATTGCACTTCTGCTGATGAAGTTGCATCAGTAGAAGAGGCTTACATTTTCACAGCAATATCAGAATTGGACCTACAGTGATTGGCAAAGGGTTGCCGTCTCTGATGAGTGCCATTTTCTACTTCATCAAATGGATGGACATTGGTGTGTCAGACGAAAAACATAAGAAAATAAATACCCTGCAACCTTTTCTGGAAAAACAGAATCTGCTGGTGGCAGTGTTATGGTCTGGAGAAAGGTTTCATGGCACTCTCTGGGCCCACTCATCCATGTGGAAGACACTCTCAACTTATTTGGGCATGAATCCATCCAAAACAATGTGACATGTTACATGGCTAGGAATGTCCAACTTTGGTTGGAAAAGCATGACCATGACCATGACCAAGTACTACCCTGGCCCACTAATTCCCCAAACTCACTATGTTCTCTCTATGGATCCTCCCGCCATGCACCCTACAGCAGCTGTGGGATGTACTGTAGTCAGCATGGTTCCAGATACCTGTGACAACTCACCAGGACATGCGGTTATGTCTCAGGCAGATGTGTAAATGATTATAGGTGTGGTCAGACACTGGGTCTTGCCACAACAGCTTGTAAATGTTATTCCTGTAGTTTTGCTGGCACAGAACCACAGAATACAGGCAAGGGCTCACACTTTTGCACAAATGGTAAAAAGTATAAACCTGAAGGTGTCAGCCCCTTACAGAGTAATGAGGGGGGAGTTGCAGAGAGCGATGAGGAGAAAGCAAAGCTACTAAATATCTTTTTCTCCACTGTATTCACTGAGGAAAATAAACTGTCAGATGAATATAATCATGCAGATTATGCAGAATATAAAAGTAAATTCCCCATTAAAAGTGCCCTGTCTGATCCAGGAAGAAGTAGAGCTGCGTCTTAAAAAGATTAAAATAGACAAATCCCCAGGACCGGATGGCATACACCCCCGTATCCTAACAGAATTAAGTAATGTCATAGCCAGACCCTTATTTCAGATATTTAAGGACTCTATACTGACAGGGGGTGTTCCACAGGATTGGCGCATAGCAAATGTGGTGCCAATATTCAAAAAGGGTCCAAAAACAGAGCCCGGAAACTATAGGCCAGTAAGTTTAACTTCTGTCGTGGGTAAACTGTTTGAAGGTTTTCTAAGAGATGCTATCTTGGAGTACCTCAATGAAAATAAGCAAATAACTCCATATCAGCATGGCTTCATGAGGGATCGGTCACGTCAAACTAATTTAATCAGTTTCTATGAGGAGGTAAGTTCTAGACTTGACCGCGGCAAATCAATGGATGTCGTATATCTGGACTTCTCCAGAGCATTTGACACGGTACCACATAAAAGGTTAGTATATAAAATGAGAATGCTTGGCCTGGGAGAAAATTTCTGTATGTGGGTAAGTAACTGGCTCAGTGATAGAAAACAGAGGGCGGTTATTAACGGCACATACTCAGATTGGGTCACTGTAACTAGTGGGGTACCACAGGGGCCAGTATTGGGCCCTAGTCTCTTCAATATATTTATTAATGATCTTGTAGAAGGCTTGCACAGTAAAATATCAATTTTTGCAGATGACACTAAACTGTGTAAAGTAATTAACACAGAAAAGGACAGTACACTGCTACAGATGGATCTAGATAGATTGGAGGCTTGGGCAGAGAAGTGGTAGATGAGGTTTAACACTGACAAATGTAAGGTTATGCACATAGGAAGGAATAATGCAAGTCACCAGTACATACTAAATCGTAAAACACTGGGTAGCACTGACATGGAAAAGGACCTAGGAATTTCAGTAAACAGCAAACTAAGCTGCAGAAACCAGTGTCAGACAGCTGCTGCCAAGGCCAATAAGATAATGAGTTGCATCAAAAGAGGCATAGATGCCCGTGATGAGAACATAGTCCTGCCACTTTACAA
Source organism: Rhinella marina (assembly GCA_900303285.1). NCBI lineage: Eukaryota > Metazoa > Chordata > Amphibia > Anura > Bufonidae > Rhinella > Rhinella marina. Next base: position 122,862 of record ONZH01013527.1, read on the forward strand.
ATCACTAGTCAGACCACACATGGAGTACTGTGTACAGTTCTGGGCTCCTGTGAACAAGGCAGACATAGCAGAGCTGGAGAGGGTTCAGAGGAGGGCAACTAAAGTAATAACTGGAATGGGTGGACTACAGTACCCAGAAAGATTATCAAAATTAGGGTTATTCACTTTAGAAAAAAGACGACTGAGGGGAGATCTAATAACTATGTATAAATATATCAGGGGTCAGTACAGAGACCTCTCCCATGATCTATTTATCCCCAGGACTGTGACGAGGGGATATCCTCTGCGCCTGGAGGAAAGAAGGTTTGTACACAAACATAGAAGAGGATTCTTTACTGTAAGAGCAGTGAGAAACTGGAACTCTCTACCTGAGCAGGTGGTGATGGTAAGTTCACTAAAAGAGTTCAAGAGGGACCTGGATGTATTTCTGGAGGGTAACAATATTACAGGTTATAGTTGGAGATGGGTCGTTGATCTAGGAAGTTATTCTGATTGCCTGATTGGAGTCAGGAAGGAATTTTTTTCCCTAGAGTGGGGAAAATTGGCTTCTACCTCACAAGGGTTTTTTGCCTTTCTCTGGATCAACTTGCAGGATAACAGGACGAACTGGATGGACAGATGTCTTCTTTCGGTATTATAAACTATGTTACTATGTTTAAGAGCTGCCCCTGCCTCAGTGGTCTCAAGATTCTCTAGATTATCAGAATTTTAAGTAAATATTTTATGTATCAGGCAGTATGAACTGTTTTTGAAAAGTCCCCACATTAAATAAAAAACGTACATGTATAAGTAAATGCCCTATTGTTTTATTGCAGAATGTAGAGAAGATCAGTTCACTTGTGTTAACAGAAAATGCATCGCTGGTAATCAAACCTGTAATGGGCAAAATGACTGTGGAGACCTCAGTGATGAACTCTGCTGTACAGGTAACTATGACGTAGAAATCACATAGCATTCTTAAATTTAATTAAGCTAGATAATATTAGTGGGTACGTGTTTGCTATTTCTGTAACCTAGAGTCTTCTTAGTGCTCAGTTGGAAAAAAACCTGAGTTTAATAGTCCTGCTTAGAACCTGTAATTATCTCCAAGTACTGCCTCACATGTCACGTGTCTCATGGTGCATGTATGTGACATGGATAGATAAAATTATGGCACATTCATCATTAGATGACTGGATTACAATATAGATGTATATAGATGAGAGAATAGTCAGCGTTTCATTAATTCTGTAACAAGTTTGTAAGTATCTCAGCCCTTGAAAATATCCGCCCTCACTAGTATGGTGATTATCACTGTTGTCTTACAGCAATTGGATTGTGAGTTCAAATCTGTCCAAGGACAACATCTGTATGGAGTTTGAATGTTTTCCCAGCGTTTGTGTGGGTTTCCACCAGGTACCCTCATTTCTTCCCACAAAGGCCCCCTGTGAAATTGTCTCTAGTATGTGTGAGATACAGTAGTGGTCCCAAACTGTGTACAGCAATGAGTTGGTGCTAATTAAGCAACAGAAAATACATATCTATTAAAAGGGTTTTTCAATTGTAACAAATTATCCCCTATCTTTGAGGCTCCCATGATCATGAGAACAGAGCAGCAGGTCGAGCATGTGCACTGCCGCTCCACTCATCTCTATGAGAGTTCTGGAAATAGGCGAGCACTGTACCCAACTATCTTACGAACTCCTATAGAGATGAATGGAGCGGCAGTGCATGTGCATAAGAAATAAATAGCTACCTCTTTAAAGAGAGTCTGTGACCTAATCTGAGCCTTTAAGACCGCTCAGATCAGGTTATAGACTCATTTGCCCTCATTACAATAGCACCTTTATTTGTTCTTTTTCTCGCCGAGACCTTAAAAAAAAAAAAGCCTTTTTAAACGTATGCTAATGAGGTTCGGCGGTTCCAAGATCTGGTGCCTGCGCCGCTCCACACCTGCGTACTGCTGTGCCCATTATTGGCAGACTACACACACATGGGGATAAACCCCAAATAAACCCCTACTATAGGTTCCTAAGCCTTTGGTAAAACTTAACCTTTATTTATATAAGTAAAAAAATAAACAATTTTTCTTGGTGTGACCAACAAATTAGTGAATTAAAACCTTCATCAGGAGGCTTAGAGTTTGTCTTTATTTATTTATCTATCTAGGCCAAATGGCCCATGGGAGGGACTGTTAAACCGTAAGATGCACTGTGTGGTGTTAGGTGTGCGGCTAATCCTGTGCGGTCCTTAATTGGCCACACTATTGCCAGTCCTATATAGTATACTTTTATGTGTCCCTTTACAGGGATTATGCTCTTTACAAATATGGTTGGCAATATTTAGTGTAACCCTTAATGGCCGCACTGGGATTTACCTATGCTAGTATGCGCATTATATACCTCTGAAACGGTCATTTTTTATTTTTTATTTTATATATATGCGGTTATCTATCTCTGTGCGCACCTAGCGTGGCTGTACTTTTGTTAGTCTGTGCTCCAAGTGCTGCCAGAGACCATGTGCAGTAACTTATTGTATCAACACATACACTCCACTATCCCTATGCAGTCCTTGCTTGGCTGCACTATTGCTGGTCTATACTGACATGCTGGAACACACACTCAGTCACTATGATGTTGTTTGTACACACAGCTTGCTATCCCTGTGCAGTCCTTGGCTGCACTATTGCTGGTCTATACTGACATGCTGGAACACACACTCAGTCACTATGATGTTGTTTGTACACACAGCTCGCTATCCCTGTGCAGTCCTTGCTTGGCTGCACTATTGCTAATCTATCTAGCCACCACACACAATCACTGCTCCATACTAGCTCCAGTCACTTGCCTCCTATAGTATATACTATGCTATGAATCCCTGCCTCCTGTGTATTAAAATGATAGCACCCCCCCCCTACATGTTTCGCCACGATGCGGCTTCGTCAGGGGAAAAGAGGGTAATAGTGTGCGCGCGTAATCCTCCTGTGCTTTAAACACAATATCTCCACCCCTTTTTAAGAGATTCACCTATGTGTGGCCACTGCGTCATTTGACGCTTCCTACAGATATCTTACCTTTCCACCGGCGCATCCAGATCCCCGTGTGCCAGCGCTACTCTGTGCGCATCATCACTACGTTGTAACGGGGCGTGTCTTTAGTCCGGGCGAGCGCTCGCTGTTACCCCGCTTCACGCTTACTCTTGCGCATGCTCAGGATTGACAATCCCTTTTTCTAATGTACAAAGGGTTATTTCATGGAACTGGATTGTCCAATTCACACTATGGTGCATATTTATGTAAGATAAGATAAATAATAGTAGCACCTAGTTTTAGGATTCATGAGACATTTCTATATAAAATAAGGAATGGTGGCACCTATTTTTTAGGGTTTCTGAGAATTTGTATAAGGGGAGATATGTGCTTGACAGGGGATGTTTCCTAATTTGTCAGTTTCTTTATTATTTAATTCTTGGACAACTCTATACACTTTTTACAATTTGACATGCTTATATAAAGGCTGAGAATAAGAATCCTTCATTTAGGCCATTCGGGCTAAGGGATTTTAACCTGTAAATCCACTTAGCCTCCTCACGCAGCAATAATCTGTCCAGATCACCGCTTCTTGGTCCTAAAATCATTTTAGCGATGCCCCAAAATTTTAATACTTCTGAATTACCATTGTGCACATACTTGATGTGCCTATATAAAGGAGTATCTTTTTTTGTATTGATTGCGCTCAAGTGCCCAGATATCCTTCTTCTCATCTCCTGTACGGTTTTTCCTACATATAGTTTCGGGCATGTGCACGATGCTATATATACAACACCACTTGAACGGCAATTAAAATATTCATTTATTGTATATTCTCGATTGTCCACTGGATTCCTGAATTTCTTAATTCTGGGAAGGCATTTACAGGTATATACAATAAAAATCCTACAATTGCAACGTTTTACGCTTTACCTAAAGTACATAAGAGAAAGATACCAGTTCCTGGACGACCAATTGTATCAGGAAATGACTCATTGACACAGTCGCCCAGCCAATATGTGGACACTATATTGAGACCTTTTGTAACATCTTTACCCTCGTATATCAGGGATACCACCGATACCCTTGCAAGAATAAACAATGTAACATTAACAAGATCCACATATTTGGCGAGTCTTGACGTTGAAGCGTTGTACAGTAATATTGATCATAATCTAGGACTTACAGCAGTTAAAAACTATTTGGATACAAAGAGTGTCATTTTTCAAAAACACAACGATTTTGTGTTGGAACTATTAAAATTCACGCTCACACACAACTATTTCTTGTGGAATGGCAAGTTTTTTAAACAGATAAACGGGACCGCGATGGGGACACCTTGCGCACCGACTTTTGCTAATCTATTTCTTGGGTGGTTGGAGGACACTATAGTTTTCACGGACACCCTATCACAATATACCTAGCACATTTCATTTTGGGGGCGTTTTATAGACAACATTTTGATTTTTTGGGAAGGGGAGCAACAGGAATTCAAGGAATTTGTGAGGATACTAAATTCCAATTGTATTGGCATGCATTTTACATATGAGATCCACAAGGACAAAATATGCTTCTTGGATTTGTATATTCACAAAAATCCAAGAGGCAATTTAGAAACGGAGATTTTCCGCAAGCCAACATCTACAAACAGCTTTCTGCATTGGTCCAGTTGGCACCCCGCTCCACTGAAAAATGGTATACAGGTAGGCCAATATTTAAGGGCCAAAAGGAATTGCAGTACGGAAGAAGCTTCCGAAAAGGAGGCTGGTGAATTGTACCGAAGATTTAGGGCACGTGGATACCCTTCAAAAACCCTAATAAAGGCATATAATAAAGTCAAAGGTCAGAAAAGAGAGGACCTATTGACATCAAAAAAGAAAGAAAGTGAAGGAAAGGTTATACGATACATTGGGACCTTTGACAATCAAACTGGTAATATAAAAGAGATTCTCAGAAGGCACTGGAAAATACTGATGAGTGATCCGGACCTGAGACCAGTATTAACAACTTATCCCAGTATAACATATCGAAGGGGACGAAACCTCAGAGAAGAACTAGTGCATAGCTTTCTAACAACTCAGGGTACAAAGATAACCAAATCTATAACAAACCTTAAAGGCTCTTTCCCATGCGGGCATTACTCTTTTTGTAAATACCTTCCCAGAATTAAGAAATTCAGGAATCCAGTGGACAATCGAGATTATACAATAAATGAATATTTTAATTGCCGTTCAAGTGGTGTATATATAGCATCGTGCACATGCCCGAAACTATATGTAGGAAAAACCGTACAGGAGATGAGAAGAAGGATATCTGGGCACTTGAGCGCAATCAATACAAAAAAAGATACTCCTCTATATAGGCACATCAAGTATGTGCACAATGGTAATTCAGAAGTATTAACATTTTGGGGCATCACTAAAATGATTTTAGGACCAAGAAGCGGTGATCTGGACAGATTATTGCTGCGTGAGGAGGCTAAGTGGGTTTACAGGTTAAAATCCCTTAGCCCGAATGGCCTAAATGAAGGATTCTCATTCTCAGCCTTTATATAAGCATGTCAAATTGTAAAAAGTGTATAGAGTTGTCCAAGAATTAAATAATAAAGAAACTGACAAATTAGGAAACATCCCCTGTCAAGCACATATCTCCCCTTATACAAATTCTCAGAAACCCTAAAAAATAGGTGCCACCATTCCTTATTTTATATAGAAATGTCTCATGAATCCTAAAACTAGGTGCTACTATTATTTATCTTATCTTACATAAATATGCACCATAGTGTGAATTGGACAATCCAGTTCCATGAAATAACCCTTTGTACATTAGAAAAAGGGATTGTCAATCCTGAGCATGCGCAAGAGTAAGCGTGAAGCGGGGTAACAGCGAGCGCTCGCCCGGACTAAAGACACGCCCCGTTACAATGTAGTGATGATGCGCACAGAGTAGCGCTGGCACATGGGGATCTGGATGCGCCGGTGGAAAGGTAAGATACCTGTAGGAAGCATCAAATGACGCAGTGGCCACACATAGGTGAATCTCTTAAAAAGGGGTGGAGATATTGTGTTTAAAGCACAGGAGGATTATGCGCACACACTATTACCCTCTTTTCCCCTGACGAAGCCGCATCGTGGCGAAACATGTCGGGAGGGGGTGCGCTATCATTTTAATATACAGGAGGCAGGGATTCATAGCATAGTATATAGGAGGCAAGTGACTGGAGCTAGTATGGAGCGCTGATTGTGTGTGGTGGCTAGATAGATTAGCAATAGTGCAGCCACGCAAGGCCTGCACAGGGATAGCGAGCTGTGTGTACAAACAACATCATAGTGACTGAGTGTGTGTTCCAGCATGTCAGTATAGACCAGCAATAGTGCAGCCAAGCAAGGACTGCACAGGGATAGTGGAGTGTATGTGTTGATACAATAAGTTACTGCACATGGTCTCTGGCAGCACTTGGAGCACAGACTAACAAAAGTACAGCCACGCTAGGTGCGCACAGAGATAGATAACCGCATATATATAAAATAAAAAATAAAAAATGACCGTTTCAGAGGTATATAATGCGCATACTAGCATAGGTAAATCCCAGTGCGGCCATTAAGGGTTACACTAAATATTGCCAACCATATTTGTAAAGAGCATAATCCCTGTAAAGGGACACATAAAAGTATACTATATAGGACTGGCAATAGTGTGGCCAATTAAGGACCGCACAGGATTAGCCGCACACCTAACACCACACAGTGCATCTTACGGTTTAACAGTCCCTCCCATGGGCCATTTGGCCTAGATAGATAAATAAATAAATAAAGACAAACTCTAAGCCTCCTGATGAAGGTTTTAATTCACTAATTTGTTGGTCACACCAAGAAAAATTGTTTATTTTTTACTTATATAAATAAAGGTTAAGTTTTACCAAAGGCTTAGGAACCTATAGTAGGGGTTTATTTGTGTTTTTTATCCCCATGTGTGTGTAGTATATAAAGGTCCCCGAGGTTCCAAGCTAGGGGAATTGTTTGCATTATTGGCAGAGGAACAGGTAGTTGGACATCCAAGATATTGAATGGAGAGGAGGATGTAATAATAGGAAACAAGAGCGGGCCAGAAGGGTGAAAGAGGTGTGGTTATCTGGGCACATCGCCGAGGGGCCTGGGCACTTGCTGCAGTAACGCTGCCCCTGGGCACTTGCCAAACCTCTTCAGCATAAGTTTAAAAATTCTTTTTTTGAAGATCTCGGTAAGGGACAGAACAAATAAAGGTACTTTTGTAATGAGGGCAAAGGAGTCTATAACCTGATCTGAGCGGTCTAAAAGGCTCAGATTAGGTGACAGACTCCCTTTAAGTCTTTAAGCCCTTATGTCTTATGGCTTATCTTCCATTTATATTCTCATTTCTTTTTGAGCTGACATTTTTCCGTTTCAGAGTCATACATTTACAGTTCTATTCTATTTATTGTATTATGCCATTACAGAATGCAAGGCTGCTTTTCACTGTAAGTCAGATACATGTATACCCCAGGACTATGTGTGCAATGGTGAAGTGGACTGTATCAGTGGAGAAGATGAGGTCGACTGCAGAGGTAAAATAAACATATAGTCATCTTGTATTGTCCTTAGCAAGAACTAGAGGTACATAATTAAAATCTCTTGTTTTAATCTTGTGTTGTGAGGCTTATTCATAAAAATGGTACACAGACATACTGGCATAAGAACTGATTACAGTATGCAAGCCAAACACTCACTGTATTGCAATAGAGGGGACTAGGATATATCCTATTTTCCAAACAGTTGCAACATGGCATACTACTGAGTTACTTAATATGGGAACTCTCTCTCTCATTAGTGATGCCAAGTGCAGGCTGTGAACAAGTCAAAAGACTGTATCAGTTACAGTATGTTGGGCTTGATCCAAATTGTTTGATTTAAAGTAGAAAAGAAAACAAAGTCATTTCAAATCATCATGTTAAATAAATCAGTGTTTAATTTCTTGTGGCCTAGGTGACAACACACCTCAGTAATACAAAGGCGTCATAGTTAGGAGCTTAAAGGAGGACATGTCACCACAAAATGCAATGCAATCTGAAGGCACCATTGGGGTCATTTATGAAACTGGTGTAAAGTAGAACTGGCTTAGTTCCCCATAGCAATCAATCAGATTCCTCCTTTCATTTTCTAAAGGTGCTGCCAAAAATGAAAGGTGGAATCTAATTGATAGCTATGAGCAACTAAGCCAGTTCTACTTTACACCAGTTTGATAAATGACCCTAAGTGTTTTAGAACTGGGGAAGCTGAGCAGATTGATATATTTTTTTGGGGGAAAATATTCAGTAATCAAACCTCAGATCACACCCCCTCAGCCTCAGATCAAACCCCTATCAACCTCGGATCAGACCCCCATCAGCCTCAGATCAGACCCCATGAACTTCAGATCAGATGTTAAAAAAATAAACCTACCTGACTTGCTCCGGATGGTGCTGCCACCCACTCACTGCTCCCTGGTCTTCTTCCAGCCCACGCTGCACTGTGACCTGATGTGGGAGCCTATGTCAGGTATGTCCTGACGCTGTATGCAGTCCAAAGCAGAGCAAGGAGGAAGACCAGGGAAGTGCAGTGCTTCCCTCACCACTTACCGCACCTCCCACATGCTGATAATTGAAGCGGTCATTAGCATTCGGACTATAAGATGCACTGCCACTTTCCCCTCACTTTTGGGGAAAAAGGTGCGTTTTATAGTCTGAAAAATACTGTAAATTACAGGTTTTACTGAATGTTTTCCCATAAAACTATATATCAATCTGCTGAACTCCTACTTCTCTATAACATGATGCTTTTAGATTGCACTGAATTTTGTGGCGACAGGTCCGCTTTAACCCTTTCTACCCCGGAGGTTTTTTTTTTCCCCGTTTTCCCTGCCTTCATACAGCCATAACTTTTTTATTTTTCTGTTCACATAGCTACATGAGGGCTTGTTGTTTGCGGGACATGTTGTACTTTCCAACGCCACCATTTATTATTGCATATGATGTAGTGGCAAGCGTGGAAAAAATTCCAAATGGGGTGAAATTGCAAAAAAACACAATTCCGCCACAGTTTTACGTTTTTTTATTTACGGCGTTCAATATTCATTAAAACTGAGCAGTTACTTTCATTCTACTGGTCAGTACGAATCCGGCGATACCTAATATGTATAGTTTTTCTTGCGTTTTGATAGTGATAAATAATTATAAAGTTGGAAAAAAATATTTTTTGTCATATCTTGACCCCTATAACGTTTTGGTACTTATGTGTACAGAGCTGTATGGGGGCTCATTTTTTGCGTGGTGATCTGAAATTTTTATTGATACCATTCTGGGGTGTGTATGACTTTTTGATCGCTTTTTATTTAATTTTTTTTTAGGAAAAAACGTAAAAAAAAATGGCGAATCGGCCATTTTGACGCTTTTTTCCGTTTCGCTGTTTTACGTATGGGAAATAAATTTTTATATTTTTATAATATGGGCGTTTTCGCACATGGTGATATCCATGATGTGTATTTTTTAAATTTTTTTTAATACTTTTATTTTTATTTCCCGGTGTTTTGAACTTTTACGTTTTAAATTTATTTATTTTTTTTTTTTTAAAACACTTTATTTAATTTTTTTGTACACTTTTTTTATAGTTCCCATAGGGAACTATAAGAAGCAATCGTTTGATTGCTGATATCATAGACTCCAATGCACTTGCATTGGAGTCTATGAGGATTTCAATGCTTTCCTATGGAGCCCTAGTACACAGAAGGGCTCCATAGGAAAGCCTATGCAGCAGCCTCCTGTCATTCACTACTACAACACCGGAAGCGCCGGCATTACTGCCGGTCACAGACATGAGCCGTGGGTGTCTGCTATAGGAAATAGCAGTTCACCCGCGTCCATGACGCCCGCTCCTAAACTCTCTTTTTCTAAATGTTAGACTACCCTATGCCCAACTATTAGTGACTAACAGCTATGTATATCTCTTGGGAGTCAATATAATAAAGTCGGGGAGAATGCTTAAAAGCTGTGGCGCAATTGGTAGCGATTGCCTGATAACACCTAATGCCACCAGTTATCTGACGAAACATGTCAGGTCATGTCAGGTGGCAGTGTGTAAGTTCTGAAGAGTGATACCACACATGCCACATCGTGACCAGCCACTTATGTGCCTGCAGGCACAGCGGAAGTGCCATACATATTTACTGCATGACTGCACTATGTGTGTTTAGCAAGTTACAAATGTTCCCGCATATGTATACATAGATACATAGTAATTGACTATATACCACAAGAAAGTAGCGCATGTAGTTAGTTAATGACAAAAGGAGGGAGCAAAGAGCTATAGAAGATAGCAAGTTTATGTAGTATAAAAATGTGACGAGTAGCTAGAGGAGCGATATACAGTAATGAATGGAAAGTGGTGTTTATTGTGACATCCCTTCTATGACAGCATATAAATATAGCAGGAACGTGATAAATAATACTAAGGTAAAGCAGTGCACATAAAGCCACACACATAGGCTGTTCGATGGTATACAAAGATACAAGGTCCATGTAGATTGTTACATATAGTATACAACTACCAGGAGGGTTAGTGTTTTTAAATGTGTGAGCTAAGTCCCAATTTTAAACCTAAGGCCCCATTCACAGTTGTCTTGCGACCGTATCTCTGCCAGATCCTAGTATAGTCAATGTGGGTCCAGTGGGCCCTGTTGTATCTGGTAATGCCGGATACGGTGAGCTCCATTAGCCTCATCCTTAGTAGAATCATGCTTCTGGATTCCAAATGCAACTGTGAACGGGGACTAAGTCATGCATAATAATGATAAGTGAGAATTGAGGTTTATGTCAGTTCTACGGCTGGTTATAATGAAATAGTAGTATCTCACACTTATCAGGGTCAGTTTTGATTAATAGACAACTTCAAGCCATGATACCTAAAAGGTGTAGTAAGAACTTGTTGAACTTCACTCAATGGAGTAGCTACAGGGAGTACAGAGGTAGCAGTTGTCCCTAGGCCCTGCTGCCCGAGGAGTTATAGAGGCTCCTTGCCACATAAGAAGAAAAGTATTTTAAGTGGCCTATTGGAGGACCCTCTTAACAGACTTTGCACTGTGGCCCAGGAGCTCTACATTTCTATAGTCCTAAATAGGAAGGATCTTTACATACTAAATCACTAGCAATCTGTGGCTTCTGATATTACAAAAAAATGACCTTTAAAATTTAAATTTTGAGTTTAAAGGGGTTGTCCCATGAAAAATATTCTACAGTTTTCAAACCGGCACCTGGATCTGAATACTTTTGTAATTGCATGTCATTAAAAAATTTGTACAGCTACTGAGTTTTTCAATAAAATGTATCTGTAGAGTGCCATTTAATTTCTTATTTCTTTGACCTGGTCACTGAGCAGGCCGCACATGCTCAGTTTCAACTTTTAACTGTCTCCTGAGGTGTGATAGGGAGAGCATGGACACGCCTCCTGAGCTGCAGCAGAAAAGACACTCCCCGAGCTGTCAGCTTGTTATGAATCTAGCAGAGCAATGAATGTGGAGATTTCTGTATCCATGTGAGGTACAGAGCTGGTTCTAGCTTTGTTAAAAAGAAGTTGTCATGTACTATATGATGTCTGATTTTCATTTTTTACATTATTCGTTGGATAACCCCTTTAATTTCCTTTAAGAAAGAGAAAAAAAGAAACTCCACATTTTAAAGCGATTATAATAAAAACATCTGCCAGCAGACAGTTAACTGTGCCCTTTTTACCCTTAAGTATTAGAATCTACTGCAGCAAAATCAGAAAATCCTGTACTTGGTGTTGATGGTAAGTATACATTTACTTTACATGTCAAGTATGTCTGTGTACAGTACTTACAGGTCCAGTGGGCGGGTCGACTATATGTCACAGGAGGCCCTAAGCTTCATATTTTTATATATTTTCCCCCGAATGCTTGTGCTAGAATACGATATACCATAACTTTAAGATGCTTGTTGATCCCAAGAACAGTGTAGAAGCCCTTTCAGCATTTTCTCTGCCCTGTAGCATAGCTCAATTCAATTGAAATCTTTGAAGAATCCACATTTTTACACCTCTGAGGATCAGTGGAGGTGCTAGCAGTCGGATTCCCACTGATCAACAAGTGACTCTAGCCATATGTCTTCATTTAGACAAGTGAAATGACAATGCAACAGCACTCTGCATACAGTGGGGAAAAAAAGTATTTAGTCAGCCACGAATTGTGCAAGTTCTCCCACTTAAAAAGATGAGAGAGGCCTGTAATTGACATCATAGGTAGACCTCAACTATGAGAGACAAAATGAGAAAACAAATCCAGAAAATCACATTGTCTGATTTTTAAAGAATTTATTTGCAAATTATGGTGGAAAATAAGTATTTGGTCAATAACAAAAGTTCATCTCAATACTTTATATATCCTTTGTTGGCAATGACAGAGGTCAAACGTTTTCTGTAAGTCTTCACAAGGTTGGCACACACTGTTGCTGGTATGTTGGCCCATTCCTCCATGCAGATCTCCTCTAGAGCAGTGATGTTTTGGGGCTGTCGCTGGGCAACACAGACTTTCAACTCCCTCCAAAGGCTTTCTATGGGGTTGAGATCTGGAGACTGGCTAGGCCACTCCAGGACCTTGAAATGCTTCTTACGAAGCCACTCCTTCGTTGCCCTGGCGGTGTGCTTGGGATCATTGTCATGCTGAAAGACCCAGCCACATTTCATCTTAAATGCCCTTGCTGATGGAAGGAGGTTTGCACTCAAAATCTCACGATATATGGCCTCATTAATTCTTTCATGTACACGGATCAGTCATCCTGGTCCCTTTTGCAGAGAAACAGCCCCAAAGCATGATATTGCCACCCCCAAGCTTCACAGTAGGTATGGTGTTCTTTGGATGCAACTCAGCATTCACTCTCCTCCAAGCACGACGAGTTGTGTTTCTACCAAACAGTTCTACTTTGGTTTCATCTGACCATATGACATTCTCCCAATACTCTTCTGGAACATTCAAATGCTCTCTAGCAAACTTCAGACGGGCCCGGATATGTACTGGCTTAAGCAGGGGGACACGTCTGGCACTGCAGGAGTCCCTGGCGGCGTAGTGTGTTTCTGACGGTAGCCTCTGTTAGGTTGGTCCCAGCTTTTGCAGGTCATTCACTAGGTCCCCCCCGTGGTTCTGGGATTTTTGATCACAGTTCTTGTGATCATTTTGACCCCACGGGGTGAGATCTTGCGTGGAGCCCCTGATCGAGGGAGATTATCAGCGGTCTTGTATGTCTTCTATTTTCTAATTATTGCTCCCACAGTTGATTTCTTCACACCAAGCTGCTTGCCTATTGCACATTCAGTCTTCCCAGCCTGGTGCAGGTCTACAATTTTGTTTCTAGTGTCCTTTGACAGCTCTTTGGTCTTCACCATAGTGGAGTTTGGAGTGTGACTGTTTGAGGTTGTGGACAGGTGTCTTTTATACTGATAACAAGTTCAAACAGATGCCATTACTACAGGTAATGAGTGGAGGACAGAGGAGCCTCTTAAAGAAGAAGTTACAGGTCTGTGAGAGCCAGAAATCTTGCTTGTTTGTAGGTGACCAACTTATTTTCCACCATAATTTGCAAATAAATTCTTTAAAAATCAGACAATGTGATTTTCTGGATTTGTTTTTTCATTTTGTCTCTCATAGTTGAAGTCTACCTATGATGTCAATTACAGGCCTCTCTCATCTTTTTAAGTGGGAGAACTTGCACAATTGGTGGCTGACTAAATACTTTTTTTCCCACTGTATATGCCTATATTTTTCAGATGCACCAGAACATAAGACGCACACCTCTAATCAATCAGGAGGTCTGACACTGCTATACCTCCCTGACTGCAGACTATAAGACGCAGACAGTTTTAGCAGGATTTTTTTCTTGCTAAAAACTGTATCTTATAGTCCAAAATTACAATAAATGAATATGAGGTCTTGGCAGATATTGTTATCAAAATCATTTATGTCCATCCACCACGAAAAGATGACCTCTTATAAATAGGAACCTAATATAAAGTAGGCCTTTAATGAATTCAGTGAAAGTAGGGTCCAGCTATATATGATCCTATTGAAAACAACCTTGAAAAGATGGGTGGCTAGGGTGCAAGACCAAAACTGAGGCAACCACACCACCATACGTACAGTCGAAAGCAAAAACAAGTGACCAGCCATATGCAATCACTTGCATCCCCATTTTAATAGAATGAATAAGACCCAGTAGTTCCTGCAACAAATTGGTGATATTTCACATGCCCTAAAATACATGTTGATTTTTTCCATGTCACTGTTTTGTAAATCCTACTAAACTACACTCATTGACAAAAAATAATAATGAACCAAGAATTGTTGGAATTGAGCAGGCCCGCAGGGGAGAGGCGGTGGCAGTAAGGGTGGTTGTCCCTTTTATGGTCCTCAACCTTCTGCAAATATTCAATGCTTCTTTCCCTCAGATGTTGATTCTTAGCAAAGCGATTATAATAAAAACACACCTTTAATTTACATATCTGCATGAGACATAATTGCATGCCAATTTAACATTTCTATCTGGCTGTGTTATGTTTTTCTCAATTAGTGCCATTTGTCAACTAATGCAATAGACTTTAGGGTGAAGTTTACAAGCATCCCTACAAAGAGGAAAGCATTTTATCTTGCACCTAATGGCTATAATGTAACAATCTGAAAAGAGAAGATGATTCTTCTATAATATAATAAGCATAGTCTACACAGTCACAAAGTTTAAAGAGGTTATTCAAGATCTATAATGCCACCCCATATGCCCAGGTCCCTCACACAGGTTATACTTACCCCGATCCCCGACACCCACATCGCTCCTGATGCCGAAACTGCTTCTCCCCGTTGTGCGGATGAAAACATCCAGCGTCGGGGGGGCAGCCAATAGCAGGCGTCACCCGCGATCCTAGGGAAGCTCCTCCCTGTCGCGGGCTGCTATTGGCTCCCCCCGCATCGCCAGATGTTTTCATGCGTGTGATGAGGAGATACAGCGGTGGCATCAGAAGTGATGCCGATGCCGGGGAGTGAGGTAAGTATAACCTCTGTGAGGGGCCCGGGCATATGGGGGTCATTTTAGATCTCAGATAACCCCTTTAAGGACCAATAGTAAACCACCATTTTGTAATGATCTTCTAATAAGCTAACCAATGTTTTGTATTATGCAGGGGGAATCAATGCAGTAAACTATGACATTAATGCAGGTAAGTAAACATTACAATTCACCACCATTTTAATATCAATTTAAAACTACTGTATGTGTATCCTGACCCTCTGTCAATGGTGATGTTCCAGTGGTCCTGAAACATTTTTCAAAAAACATTTTTAACTTTTTGAACAATGTTAAGACATACTTGGAAGGGTCATCAATCATTCCTCTTGTGGTAAAATATTTTTGCATGTAAAGCTTTCTTATAAGGTTGTATTATTAGTAAATGCTTGACTGTCAGTCTGATCAGCGAGAAATTATTCAATTTAAATCTAGTTGAAATGTATACTTTTAAAGGGTTTGTTCAATCTGGACACCCCTTTTCAAAAAGAGAATCCACTGGTGATCAGCTGTTAATGCCTTTGAAATAGGGGCATTCGGAGTGCACACACATCTGAAGAAACCTCATTTTACATGGTAACTATTCAAATGAGTGGGCGACCATGTACCACAGGAGCTGCTCTTTGAGTAATATAGGGAGCTCTTAACTAATAAGGTATATGGACATGGCTTGGTAAATTGAAGGATATCATACAGCACTACATCCTTTGCTGTAAAACTGAGGGGTACTTTTAATTCCAGTTGCATTTAATAGGTTATCTGGGCATTTGATATTGATGGCCTATCCTGTAGTCTATAATAAAGGTCCAGCTGGGTTCTAGCAATTGGGGATGTGTCCCTCCACATTATGACACTGGCAGCACTGATCAGATGGTGGGAGAATCGGGAGATATAGCTGTCAGTGAACAAGTGTATGGCCAACTTAGGCTACTTTCACACTAGCGTTTTAAAATTCCGGTATTGAGTTCCGTCATAGGGGCTCAATACCGGAATAAAACGCTTCAGTTTTGTCCCCATTCATTGTCAATGGGGACAAAACTGAACTGAAGACAACGGAATGCTCCTGAAAGCATTCCGTTCCGTCTTCAGACCGGAGAACAAACCGCAGCATGCTGCGGTTTGCTCTCCGGTCCAGGCATCCGCACCAAGACGGATCCGGAATGACCCCCAATGCAAGTCAATGGGGGTGGATCCGTCTGGTGTGACCATAATGGTAACCGGATCCGCCCTCCATTGACTTTCAATGGAGTCCATTACGGATCCGGGTACACATAGACACATACAGACATAAACATACACACACATAAAGACATACAAACACACATACATACTTACATGCTCCCCGGCAGGTCTTCGGAGCGTCAGGACGGCTCACACAGGTCACGATTCCCCACAGCGCCCTCTGCTGGGCGCCTGGTGGAATCGTCAGATGACGATTCCACCAGGCCCCCAGCAGAGGGCGCTGTGGGGAATCGTGACCTGTGTGAGCCGTCCTGACGCTCCGAAGACCTGCCGGGGAGCATGTAAGTATGTATGTGTGTTTGTATGTCTATATGTGTGTGTATGTTTATGTGTATGTATATGTATGTACTGTGTGACATGTGTGGGGCCGGAGCGCGGTTCCGGCTCCACACATGTCACTGCGGCAGGCCTGATCCGGCAGCACCCTTCACCTGCCGGATCAGGCCTGCCGCCAGTGTGAAAGTAGCCTTAAAGGGAATGTGTAATCAGAAAATGGCCTATTGTTTAAGTAATGTTTTTAGGTTAAATATTTCCATGTCAATATGTATATTGAAAAAAACACATAAAATCCTTTTCACACTGGCCACGAAGCCTAATAGGCACCAGTTCTTGGTCTGTACAGATCAGTTCATTGCAGTTATCTACTTATCATCACAGATAAGATTAGAATGACTGATATCCCCTATATGTATAGATAACACATGATCCACTGTTTACAATAGGTGATTGTCATAGCTTATCTACTTCTAAGGCTAGTTTCACACTAGCGTTACTACGGATCCGGCGGGTGAAGGGTGAAGTCAATGGAGGACGGATCCGTTTACTAGTGTGTCACACCAAACGGATCTGTCCCCATTGACTTGCATTGGGGGTCATTCTGGATCTGTCTTGGTGTGGATGCCTGGACCGGAGAGCAAACTGCAGCATGCTGCGGTTTACTCTCCGGTCTGAAGACAGAACGGAATGCTTCTAGGAGCATTCCGTTCTCTTCAGTTCAGTTTTGTCCCCATTGACAATGAATGGGGACAAAACTGAAGTGTTTTATTCCGGTATTGAGCCCCTATGACGGAGCTCAATACCGGAATTCAAAAACGCTAGTGTGAAAGTAGCCTTACTTGTACAATGACCTCTACAGAGGTCACAGAGCATGCCTAGAAAACTCTGCCTTAGAAGTCAGTGAGGTCCCCGATATCCATTGTGTCTATGGCCCATGGGGCTACTGTAACACATCTCTCCAAATGTTGTTAAGAACAGCTTAAGCAAGATGGCAGCCCCCATAATCATGATCAAAACTTTTGGAGGAAAATTTGGAGGATATGTTTTGCTATCTGGTTTCCCTTTAAGATTGGAGTACTGCATGCATGAACTCTAACTAAATGTTGTTATGTGGACAGAAAATAACTCCATAGCATATCATCATTTGTTGTAGACTATACTTTTTCCTTTAAAGGGGTTCTCCCATGAAAAATATTCTACAGTTTTCAAACCAGCACCTGGATCTGAAAACTTTTGTGATCACATGTAATGAAAAATTTAGCATAGCCACTTATTCAATAAAATGTATCTGTATAGCACTACCTACAGTTTATTTTTTTTCTTATTTCTTTGTCCTGCTCACTGAGATGGCCGCACATGCTCAGTTTCATCCTTCAACTGCCTCTTGAGCTGTGATAGGGAGAGCTGACACACGCCCCCTTAGCTGCACCAGAAAAGACACTCCTCTTGAGCTGTCAGCTTGATATAAACCTAGCAGAGCAATGGATGTGGTGATCTCTGGATCCATGTGAGGTATAGGGCTGGTTCGAGGTTTGTTAGAAAGAGATTGGCATGTTCATATGATGTCTGATTTTAATTTTTTTACATTAATCATGGGATAACCCCTTTAACATGTTTTTCTTGTATTCAAAAAGAGAGAAGACTTATAAAGGAAAGTATTCCAAGCCTCTCCTGTGGAGTTGCTAAACAAGAGCACACAAGAGTGAAGAGAATTGTTGGAGGACAAAAAGCAGAAAAGGTAGAACTGCCTTATATTACACTGCATAGCACTCAAACATTTACAGTGTGAATGACCTTTAGAGGGTTTGTTCACCCCTGGTGACTTTTTCTTCAGACAACCCAGCGTGACCGGACTTGTGGTTCCAGCTCCATCACTGCAAGTCCTGGGTAGTAACACCTCAACATCCGTTTCAGTGCAGGTCATGTGACCTCTGCAAACAATGACTAGGCACAGTGGTAATGTGACACTCATGTGGCACCTCGTTGGCTCACTAGCTGCATAGTTGGCACGTTACCACTGTGCCCAAGTCACTGGCTGCAGCAGTCATGTGACTTGCATCAAAACTAATGTTGACGCAGGGAGTCCTTAGATCTGCAGAGCCGGTGAGACAGCAATGGAGCCGGAACCTAGCGACGGGGATCAGGTAAGTATGATTACTACCACAGCTTCTGCTTCACCCTAGTGGAACTTGGATCTCCTGCTGCTCTGCTGAGATGACTGCCTGTCACAACAACTCCACAGTGATCTAGTGAGATGGTGAAATTCTACAGAACACACAGCTAGACCCGCCTGATATTGTCAACACTGATTGGTTAGAGACAGGGCGGTATGATTCACAACCCTTTGACATTGGTGCAAATGTCAGTTTATTCATACTAATTAGCGTATGAGGCATGGAAAGTAACAGCGCTAATTGCAAGGGTGACCTAGAGAAGAAAAGTACAATCAGTGTGCAACAAACACTGAAAGTAGGGTTTTTGACGTGAAAATGTATCAGTATAGGTTAGGTTCATGGCTTCTTTTTATTACAGAAGGCAATTATACTTTGCAGATCCCTTTGCCCATAGCATCCAGAGGGTGACCGACTGACCCTATTGACTAATGGGTTCTGGCATTTTCTATGACAGGGAAAGTGCTGCAGATTGTGTGATTCTTACTGTCAAAAAGTCAATAGCGGAGCACTTTATTTTTCGTATTCCAGTGCAGGTAATACACAGGAGGCAGACACATGGATGTCAGCAATAACTGTTTTGTGTCCTGTGACACTTTCTACAGGCCGATCTCCAAGTTTGTCCCCCTTGTATTACCTGCAGTGAAGCACTAAAACTAAGGATTTCTGCTGCTGTTAATGGTGAGTGCCGTGGACTTCTCTTAATTTTAATGGTAATTTATGTGTTTTTTTCAATAAGTGTATGTAAAGTGAAAAGAAGCTTCCGATTAATTTGTTACTCATTATTGAGTTTATTTTAGTTCCATAAACCAGTTACTTAAAACCTTAACCTGGCGTGTGCAATAGTTCTTCCATGAGTGATGTATCACTGATTTTCTTTTTCATTTTAGAATCAGTTTCCATGGCAAGTGGCCATAAAAGATGGCAGCAAAGTTAACTGCGGAGGAATTTATATAGGTGGCTGCTTTGTATTGACAGCTGCTCACTGTGTCAGGTACAGGGTTTTTCAGAAATAACTACAATAATATGTCCAACATTCTGTTCCTGTTAATTTTATAGTTGTCTTTAGAGACGTTAGAACTCCATATCCTTGCTGGGCTTTAATCTGGAGCAATGTACATGTATGGGGCAGGTTTAAAACTCCACCTCCTGTAATCTAGCAGGCGCAAGTTGGGTCCTTAGCAATTATAGACAGCTAGGTATTTTGAGGAGAAGACAGAAGCTGTTTATTAGAGGCTATTATTTGTGCAAAAAAAAAAAAACACTACAAAAAATAATAGTCTGTAAAAAAGGATAAATAAAGTATCCTGGGTGTGACATAAATAAACTGTAAAATAACGTCAAATAAAAAGTTAGGGCTATTCCAGCAGGTGCCACTGTCAATAGCAACCATGGCATCTAAGTGGTTGGCAAAGGTAGGAGGCTCTCTCTGTCTAGCCATTAGCATCTCACAATGTAATCATGTGGTGCCATTGGTTGCTATGGTCTCTGGGTCTGCCAGCTACTGTAGCCGATTAAACCCTGCCACAGGCAGGGTCTAATAGGCTTGCTGTAAGGGGTGGATTAGCCATAGACCTTACAGGGAAACTTCTCGGTGGGACGATGCCCAGGGGACTGGCCAGTGGAAGTTTTTGGGGATGTATTTTGTGCTGCTGGCAGTATTTTGTGATGGACTGTGGTATTTGGCTCTGTTGGGGTGGTATAATGTGCCACAATATGGTATTGCTGGCCCTACCTTCCATCAATTTGGACCCAACTACAAAACGTGGCCACTTTAATATTTTTTTCCAGGGCCACTTTAAGTTCCCAGTCAGCCCCTGCTTGCTGTCAATGTAAAACTGACAGGTACAATGCCCTGTAATAGATAAAAACTGCAATATATTGCACCAGCAATGAGGACCGTGCAAGCTGAAGTATAGTGGAATTTAAATGTAAAAAAATGGATTTTTGAAAAATAAATTTAAAAAATCAAGTGATAAAAAATCCCCTTTTTTCCGCTTATCCAGTTTCTTACTATTGAAAAAAGGAAAAAAAAACTACACATAATTGGTATCACCATGTCTGTAACAAAGTAACTGAATTGCAATTTTTTCACCTTAACTGTGCAAAAAATGGCATGAAAGAAGTCTTATGTGGTATCAAAAATACTACATCTTGACCCCCAAAAACACAAGCCCTCACAGAGCTGCCTCTACAGAAAAAAATGTTGTTGTTCTTAGAAGATGCAAAATACATATCATTTTTAATTTAAAAAAACTTTGATAAAAATATATAATATTTTTTGTAATCATATAAACCACCAGAATATAGCCATCATTTAAATTTTTTATGGGGTTTGCCAAAAATTAGTGATCAAAATAGTGATCAAAATGTCAAATGTACCCCAAAATGGCACCAATAGAAACTACTATGTTTCCTGCAAAACAAACACTCATACAGCTACATCAACAGAAAAATGAAAAGGTTATGGCTCCTAGAATATGAGGACGTAAAGTACAAATGATTTTAAAAAAGTGATGTAAAAGTAATTAAAAAAAAGCTATATAAATCTGGTATTGTCTTAATCATATCAACCAATAGAATAAAATAATAACTTTATTTAGCAAACCTAATGAACCCCACAAAAATAACAAAATGCATAATAACAAAAAATGTAAAAGTTATGGTTCTAAAAAATCATTTCAACAAAATCCAAATGGCCCCCCTTCCCTTCTTAATCCTGCCATTTGCCAAGACAACATATTACTACATATATTATTACTACATATGCGGGGAGTTTCCATACATGGGAGAAAATGTGTAACATATTGTTTGATGCTTTTTCTCCTTTTACCCTGTGTATAAATTAAAATTTGGAGCTATAACAATGTACTATTGGGGAAAAAAATTATTTTTTCATTTTCACGGTCCATTGTTAATAAATTGTAGGAAACACCTGTGGAGTCAAAACCATCATCCCAAATCCCTAGCTCCTGAGCTAAATTATTTTGGGAGGGGGGGGGGGTATAGTTGTCAAAATGAGGTTATTTCTTTAACCACTTCAGGATCTGGGCCATTTATCCCCTTCCTGACCAGGCCTAATTTTGCATGTCACGCAATGTGGTAATAACTTTGGAACGCTTTTACTTATCCAAGCGATTCTGAGATTGTTTTCTCGTGATACATTGTACTTCAAGTTAATGGTAAATTTGAGTCGATAAGTTTTAATTTTATTTATAAAAAAATCCAAAAGTTTTGGATTTTCTAAATTTGAATCTCTCTGCTTTTAAGACAGATAGTGATACCCCATAAAATACTCATTAATTGACATTCCCCATATGTCTACTTTACGTTGGCATCATTTCGGTAGTGTCATTTTATTTTTTTAGGACCGTAGAAGGTTTAGAATTTTAGACGCAATTTTCGCAAATTTGCAAAATCAACTTTTTAAAGGATCAGTTCAGTTCTGAAGTCACTTTATGGGGCTTACATAATAGAAACCACCAATAAATTACCGCATTTTAGAAAATACACCCCTCAAACTATTCAAAACTGGTTTTAGAAATGTTGTTAACCCTTTAAGTATTCCACAGGAATTAAAGCAAAATAGATGTGAAATTTCAAAATTTCCCATTTTTTTCAGATTTTCCATGTTAATCATTTTTTTCCTGTAACACATCAAGGGTTAACAACAAAACAAAACTCAATACTTATTACCCCGATTCTGCAGTTTGCATAAACACCCCACATGTGGTCATAAACTGTTATTTGGGGATACACCAGGGCTCAGAAGGGGAGGAGCAGCATCTGCATTTTCTAACATGGAATTTTCTGTCATGGTTTTTAGGAGAGATAACTGATTTTTTTGTGGACTGAGCTGCGTGAGGTCTTATTTTTTGTGGGACAAGCTCTGCTTTTTATTGGCACCATTTTGGAATACATCTGGCTTTCTGATCACTTTTTAATCTAATTTTTGGGAGGTTAACTAAAAAAAAAAAGCAGTTTAGGGGCATTTTTCTATATTTTTTTTTACACCGTTCACTTGATGGGGTAGATCATGTGATATTTTTGTAGAGCCAGTTGTTATAGATGCAAAGATACCAAATATGTCTATGTTTTATTTTTATTTTTTTTACGTTTTACACAATAAGAGCATTTTTAGAACAAAATCATGTTTTTGTGTTGCAATTTTTTAAGAGCCCTTTTTTTCATTTTTCTGGCTATGATCTTTTGTGGCAGCTCATTTTTTTGCGGGATGAGGTGATGTTTTTATTGCTACCATTTTGGAATGCATATGACTTTTTGATTGCTTGATATTATGTTTTTTGGTAGGTGAGGCGACAAAAAAAAGCTGTTTTGGCATAATTTTTATTAGATTTTTTTTACGCAGTTCACTTGATGGGGTAGATCATGTGAAATTTTCATAGAGCCGGTCGTTGCGGACGCGGTGATACCAAATATGTCTATTTTATTTATTTATAACATTTTTTTAATGACATATTTGGGGGAAAATTATTTTTTTTATATGTGATTTTTTTTATAATACTCTTTTTTTTTTTAAATTGTTTTATTTTTTATTTTACACTTTGTGTCCCCCATAAGGTCATACAAGACCTCAGGGGGACATTTAATTTCACTTATTTATTTATTTTTTTTACACTTGATTTCTCCTGTAACTGGGGCTGACATAGTAGCCCCAGTTACAGGGGAAATACATCCCCAGAGAGGCTGTACAGCATAATACTATGCTGTACAGCCTCAGTGCAGGGCTGATCGGGTCTATGAGAGACCCGGCAGCTCCTGCACTCTCCCGGCCCCGGCGATCACGTGACCGCCGGGCCGGAACAGGAAGTGCAATAGCGCTTCCTGCTCTGTATACACAGCGCTCGGTGAGCGCTGTGTATACAGCGATCTACAAGGCAGGGACCCCTGGGAACGGTCCCTGCCTTCTCTTTGGGGTACCCTGCTGTCACTGACAGCAGGTACCCCACTGTGCAGCTGCACGATTAGCGTGCAGCTGCTATCTCTGAATGGACATTCAGAAACGTCCATTCAGATATAACTAACCACTTCCCGGACGTTTATATACTATGGGTGGACGGGAAGTGGTTAAGTTTCCACTGTACTGGTACCTCAGGGGTGTTGCAAATTCAACATGTCACCTAAATCCATTCCAGCAAATTCTGTTTTTCAAAAGAAAAATTGTGGTCCTTCCATTCTGAGCCCTGTTGTGTGACCAAACAGTAGCTTGTGACAACATATGGGATATTGGAGTACTCTGAACAAAATTCTTTAAAATGTGTGTAGTACATTTTTTCCTGTTAAACTTTCTGAAAATTAAAACTTTTTAGCTGCATATTTAACTGCATATTATTAGAAACATTTAGTTTTTTTTTTATTTTCACAGCCCAATTCTAATAAATTCTATAAAACATTTGTTGGGTTCAAAATGGTCACTACACTCCTAGGTGAATTCCTTCAGCAGTGTAGTTTACAAAATGTGGTATTTTTGAGGTGTTCTTATGTTTTATCACCTCAAGACCTCTTAAAACCTGAAATGGTGCCTGAAAAACAACCTTAAAATGGAGTCCCCAAAATCCAGTAGGTGCACCTTCATTTATGAGACCAAAAATGGAGTCAAGTATCACTAGGAACACATGGGATATTTCTAAAAAAAATTGCAGAATCAGCATAATAAATGTTGAGTCATATGTCTCTTTCAACACCTGCTGTGTTAAAAATGGATTAAAGGGATTCTGTCACCAGGATTTGGCCTATAAAGTTATTCACACTACCGGATTGTGCTCATTGCGGTGAATGTAAAAAAGTTATTCTTATTGATCCCAGAGATGTATTTTATGTAAAAAAATCGTTTTTTGTGATATGCAAAGTACTTACATAAGGAGCCCAAGGGGATGTGCCCAGTGCCGTTGGAGCCCGGCAACGCCGCAACTGTTGGAGCCCAGCACCGCCCCACCTCATTATTATTCACTGCAAATCTTCAAGCAACCTTCCTCCGGCACCAGCGTAATCCCGCGCAGGCGCATGCGCACTGATCTCCTTGATGCCGATGCCAGTAGACCGCACGGGCGCAGACTGCTTGAGGTACTGCGCCTGCGTGGGATTACGCTGGTGTCGGAGGAAGGCTGCTTGAAGATTTGCAGTGAATAATAATGAGGTGGGGCGGTGCTGGGCTCCAACAGTTGCGGCGTTGCCGGGCTCCAACAGCGCTGGGCACATCGCCTTGGGCTCCTTATGTAAGTACTTTGTATATCACAAAAAACGATTTTTTTATGATATTTACAGTGTTTTTTTATCTTAGGTGAAATGCTCTTTAAATGTGTTTTTTTAAAGATATGTAATTGGCGGAATTCTCCTTTTAAGCTGATGTTTCCTATTTACAGGTCAGACCAGGCCCATAGATACCGTATTATTGTTGAGCTCCTGGATCGCCTGGCTTATGACAAAGACATTGATTCCTTCCCAGTGAAAAGTGTAAGAGTCCATGAACTCTATAACCCTAACACATATGAAAATGATATTGCTCTGCTGGAAGTGATAAATATATACAATGAACCAGCATGCATGCAAGTTGACAATAATCTTGTAGCTGCATGTGTACCTTGGTCACCTTATCAGTTCAAGGCAGGGAAGATTTGTACAGTCTCTGGATGGGGACGTGCAGAAGGTAAATACATACAATTAATGGAGTTTCTTGTTTGTATTATTTTTGTAATTTTACATTACTGCTGTGAACAGTATAGTGGTCATACTTCTCACATTAGGCTAAGAATGCACAATACTTTTCCACTGCATTGACTAATATAATGCATCACTTGATTTAGTTGATACAAAGGTTTATGGCAGCAATCACATGCTGGAGATCTCATAACTGAGGACAGTAGCTTTTATGTTGCAAGTGCTGCAGTATTGAGACTGTGACCGAGGCCACAAGATAAACATTTACTGTCAAAATGTACGACATGGCCGATTAAAGTTATAAAGTGAAGATTTAGGCCTCTTTCACACGGGCGTCACGGATTCAGTCCGGATGCGTTCCAGAAAATCGGCACGCATCCGCACGAAATCGCAGTCAGTTTTTACTGCGATTGCGTACGTTCTTTCAGTTTTTCCGCGCGGGTGCGAAGCGTATGGATGCATTTCGCACGCGTGTGATAAAAAAACTGAATGTTTACAAACAACATCTCTAAGCAACCATGCGTTAAAAATGCATTGCACCCGCACTTGTGTGCGGATGCAATGCGATTTTCACGCAGCCCCATTCACTTCAATGGGGCCAGGGCTGCGTGCAAAACGCAGAATATAGAACATGCTGCGATTTGCACGCATCGGCGAACTCAGGCGTGAAAAAAAAATCGCCCATGTGAAAAGCCCCATTGAAATGAATGGGTCAGGATTCAGTGCAGGTGCAATGCGTTCGCATCACGCATTGCACCCGCGCGGAAACATCGCCCATGTGAAAGGGGCCTTAGACTACTTTCACATCAACGTTTTCCTTACTGGTTTTGAGATCCGTCATAGGATCTCAAAACCGGAGGAAAACACTTCAGTTTTGTCCCTATTCATTGTCAATGGGGACAAAACTGAACTGTTTCCATGTTGTGTTCCCATGCCAAGCACAAAACCACTGCAAGCAACGTTTTTGTGTGCGTCATTTGATACTGATCAAGACGGATCCGGCATGAAACACAATGTAAGTTAATGGGGGCCGGATCCGTTTTTGGACACAAAAGAAAACAGACCCAACGCCCACTGACTTACAATGGTTTTAGTGCCGGATCCCTCTTGGGCATTTTAGAGATAATACAACCAGATCGGTTCAGAACGGATGCAGCCGGTTGTATTATCATAATGGAAATGTTTTTGCCGATCCCTGCTGGAGCCTTACAGAGGACCTGCCACCTCTCCTGACATGTCTGTTCTAGTAATACTTGTATTCCTGTGCAATAACAACCTGGAGAAGCTATTACTATGACTTGTCACTTTATGTTATGCTGTGTAGTATTCCAACTAGAATTTTATAAATGACTTGCCAGCAGTTTGCGAAAAAAAGGTCCAGCTGGGTGTAACAATTTGCAGTGTGCCTGACACTATCCAATCAGTGCTGCCAGTGACAGACTTAGCAGGGACGTAGTCACAACTGATAACACTCAATTGGACTCTAATTCACACTGCTGCCAATTAATTCATAAACTTCTAGGATAAATGACATAACGTAGAGTCATAAAACAGATGCTCCACAATTGTTTTTACATAGGGAAATGAAAGTATTTACTAAAACAGACATTTCAGGAGAGAATTGCTCATTAAAAAAATATCCTTCATGCTTCAGCTAGAGTATCTATTTCTCAAAAAAACAAAAACAAAAAAAACAGAAGCTATTGAACCTTCAAAACAGGCTGACACTTCTGCTTTTGAAATAACTATTAAGCAGTCATCTCATTATCATCACAGATGGTTACAATGAAAGGTACCATCTCTGTTATAAATCTGGAGGTGAACAACCCTTATAATTAGCAATTAGCTTTATAATTAGCAATAAGTGATGCACACAGCTCATCTCCTCTTGCTCACTGCACAGTGATGTAGGTCACAGAGCATGCCCGCCACACTCTCCCATAGGTTGTTTTTTGACATGGTACCTCCTGTGAAGCAAATCTCTGGAGTTACTGTTAGCCATCCTGCTTGAGCTGCATCAGTCACCTTCACTGCATGAGGATAAACAATGGCTACTGCAATCACTTGTCCTCATTCAAAAGCATTTTTTGGGTAGCAGATTGCAGTTTACACAGCACGATCTGCTGCCCAGAAAGGATGGTTGAGGTGTCTGTATAAATTATTTTATTCGATGAATGAGTGTTGTGCTCATTCATCAGGTAATCTGAGACACCTTTGCTAAAACAAAAAAATCACCACACAGCTTTTTAATGTGCAAACGTAGTAAGACATAAAAATCTATATAAATTTGGTATTGCCAATATATTATTAACTGCAGAATAAAGTTACCATGTCATTTATCCCCTAAAAAATGCATTTTTTTTCAATATGCTACACTGTATGTTCCTGAAAACAATGCAATTAAAAAATACAACTGTTTCTGCACGAAAATCAAGCTCTCGTATGGCTATGTCAAAGTGAAAAAAAAAATGGTTGTGTACACAAGATCCAAAATAGCTGCATTCTTTCAGTACTAAATTCAAGGTTATGTACACCTTTGGGCGCAATTTTTTTGTTTGTTTGTTTTTATTGTATTTTTTGTTAATAGTTTTTTGCATTGTATTAATTTTCAGCTAAAATATTTTTTTAAATTGGACTTTATTAAAATTAAAGCTCTGTATAGAGCTGAGATGCCCTAGTAACACCCTTTGTATTTTCTTTTTTTTTTCCGTCAGACCAGGAGCTGACGGACTCCTTATCTCTGCTCTCTGACATTATAAACACTCATTATAGCTCAGTTCTTATCTTATCTTAGGTGTTTATGACCTCCCAGTAGTTTAGGGATAAGGTTTATTAGGCACATAGTGAAAGTACCAGTCACACAGCTAGAAAAACAGTTAACCCTTTGTGACAGAACAGCTCAATATTTTTAATAAAGGCCAAGTGAAAAAATATTTTTAACCAAAAATTAGTAAAATTAAATCATAAAAAAAAATAACCTCCGAAGGTGTACATCAGTGAGGGACCTTGTGGTATATGATCCTTAAAATGTAATTTTGCTGACTGGTTTTCATAAGATACATTCAATAACTGATACAGTAAAAGGATTGTAACATGTACCATATTTATTTCTCCTCCCTAGGGTTGAGCAAAGTGTTTCATCTAAAGTGGGGCCATATTGAACTGATGAACAATTGCTCAACTATTTACAAAGGACGCTTCTTTGATAAAATGGAGTGTGCAGGTAAGACTAAAATCTGCCATTGCTGTGCTCTTTGAGAGAAAAGAGAATGTTCAGACTCAAGTTGTTTGTATTTATTTCAGCTTGAAGCATTGTCCATCAGGGTGACATTTTTTATATGACGCAGAATGGGTAAAAAACAATAAGCGGTACTCACCAATCCTCAGCTAATACTGTTCTGTCCTACCAAGTCTCTGCTGCCCTCTGTTTCCTGGTCCCAACTTGACATGCAGAAAATGCCTGGAGATGCCGGCTTACCCAGTCACTGACTAAGATAGGTCACCACTGCAGCCAGTAATTGGATGAGTGGGCATCTCCTGCCATCTCATTTGTGTCCAGCCAGGAGCAGGAATTGGGAGACCATCAGTATTCCAGCATCAAAACGGCAGTGGCCATGGATTGGTCCTTACATAACATTTTTTTTAATCCTGCCATACAACCCCTTTAAGACCAAAGAGTTATCTCCTGTATCAACATGCTCAGTAGCTCCTACCTCTTACCATCTAAAATTATGGTTTTGTGGTGTCCTATCCTAACTTTTACCCCAACCTTTCTACACATTGCACTTGCTGTGCAGTAAGTGTACTGCTCAGTTTTTAGAATTGTGATTCATTCTTCATAAACCTGATTTTATCCAATACAAATTAAACAGTTTTCCAAGACTTTAATACTGATGACCTATCTTCTGAATGGGTCATCAGTATCTGATGGGTTGGGGTCTGACACCCAGGACCCCCGCTGATCAGCTGTTTGAGAAGAGAGCAGCACTCGCTGTAGTAATACTGCCTTCTCCAGCTTTGACTTGGCCAAGTGAAGTCACATGGCTCAGGCAGAGCTCAGCCATATTGAAGTGAATGGGGCTGAGCTGCAATACCAAGAACAGCCACTATACAATGTAGGGCACTGACCTTGATAAGCACGGAGAAGGCCACCGGTGTCTTCTCCAATAACTGATCAGCGGTGTCAGTGTTAAAGTCTCGGAAAACTCCTTTGAGCTCTCTTTTAGTGACACAATAAACCACAAGTTGCGATGATCTAATGTCTCACACTTCCAGCACTCATACAACCAATCATTCCAATCATTGTAAAGGTAATCTGGGCAACTTTTTACTGATTTAGGGTTTATAAAATCTTGAACCCACATGATACACAACTTTGAAATGACCACGTCAAAAGTGATAATTTACGGTTGTTATTGTTTTAGGAACGAATGATGGATCAATAGATTCCTGCAAAGGCGACTCAGGAGGACCTCTGATATGCCATGATTCTGAGAATGTGGCATATGTATGGGGAATCGTAAGCTGGGGAGAAAACTGTGGTTTGCCTGGTTACCCTGGAGTATACACAAAGGTCGCTCACTACTTTGAATGGATAAGTCGACATGTGGGAAGACAGCTCATTGCAAAACATAATATTTGATGCATCTTACAAGTTCTTCCAGAAGTGAATGATGTCTTAATATGATTTACTTCCTCTGCACCTTTTTATGTATATTCACACAGCAACAATAATAAAGGCATACTCCCTCTTGCAGTTTTCATCAATGTTTCTATTCTTTTTGCAATTAAAATCCCACAAGTTTGGTTTAGGCAACATACAGAGATTTTGGGGGCGTAATTAGACATTTAGAGGGTCATTTATAAATGACGTTTTTTATGCCGGTCCTAATAACCCCTGTGCAGATGTAGAAAATTATAAATGGGATGGGCCTAGTGGCCCACCGCCTTTTTTAGATCTGGCGTGAGAATGGAAAAGTTGCAGATTGCAGAGCAAATAACCTTTGCGCATCAATCTGCGACAGATACAGTGCCTTGCGAAAATATTCAGCCCCCTGGAACTTTTCAACCTTTTGCCACATTTCAGGCTTCAAACAAAAAGATCTAACATTTTAAATTTTTGGTGAAGAATGAACAAGTGGTCACAATTGTGAACCCTGAGACTATCACAGAGCAGGTGCATTTATACGGAGACTTGATTACACACTGGTGGATTCTATTTATCTTCATCAGTCATTTAGGACAACATTGGATCATTCAGAGATCCTCAATGAACTTCTGGAGTGAGTTTTCTGAACTGAAAGTAAATGGGCCGAATAATTTTGCACGCCCAACTTTTCAGTTTTATTATTACAAAAAAAGTTTAAATGATCCAATAAATTTTGTTCCACTTCACAATTGTGACCCACTTGTTGTTGATTCTTTACCAAAAAAAATTTAAAATGTTATATCTTTTTGTTTGAAGCCTGAAATGTGGCAAAAGGTTGAAAAGTTCCAGGGGGCCGAATACTTTCGCAAGGCACTGTATATGCCAGAAAACTGACCCCCTTCATTTTTATTATCTTTTATGAAATAAGAGTGAAACTGTAGTCATTTTTTTGTAATTATAGATTGGAGCTACCAGGGTTGTTAAGATACCAGTGCTGATGAGTCTTTCCTTCTGCTCTACCACAGGCAAGCGTTCAAGGTGCTCTAGAGCTAGAGAAATAATGCACCAAATCAAATAAATCTTTAAGAGGTGCTGCCTTTGAAAAAAAAAATGAGTAGAGAATGTAACCAATGAACACATAACTTTATTTTCCCTTACAACAGTGGCACAAATTCTAGATGGTTCTAAACTCAAGGTGGCACAATAAGCATGGCAACTACAGGTCTCACTTGGTTGTATCAAGCACTTGATAATCACTTTTTAGTTGTCCTCTACTAGGGCACTGTGTGATAAGTATACAGAGAATCAGGTGCACCCCTAAGAGACTGTCAGCTTTTACTTGTCCTACAGCGCTGCTTTGGGTCTTTAGGAGGCTACTTCATGTGTCAGCCTACCCTGCCTACATGTTTCATCAGTCACTTTGTAGAGATCTGCCTTGCACCTTTACTGGTCCACGTGACTTCTATCAAGTACGTTGTCCAACTCAGCAAAGTCTGCATTAATTAGATGTGGGTTTTGCAATGGATTTCGCCCTCTTCATTTCAAAGGATGAAATCCATGGCATAAAGAGTCTTGCAGAATTCAAATCCGCACTGCAGGCCCATCTGTGGTGTGGAATTTGTATGCAGCATGTGGATGAGATTTCTTTAACCCCTTCAAGACCCTGCCATTTTTCACCTTCCTGACCTTGGCTACTTTTGCAAACCTGACATGTCATTTTGTGTGGTAATAACTTTGGAATGCTTTTCCTTATCTAACTGATTCTGAGATTATTCTTTTGTGACACATCAACAATTTGGAGAAATTTACAATTTCTCTGCTTTTTAAACAATTAGTGATGCCTCATAAAATATTGATTACTTAACATTCACCATATGTCTACTTTATGTTGCCATCATTTTGTAAATGTCATTTTATTTTTTTTTAAGACGTTAGAAGTCTTAGAAGCAATTTTTATAATTTTCAAGAAAATTTCCAAAACCAACTTTTTAAAGGACCAATTCAGTTATGAAGTCATTTTATAGGGCTTACATAATAGAAACCACACACAAATTACCACATTTTAGAAACTTTAATTAAGCTATTCAAAACTGATTTTACAAACTTTATTAACCCTTTAGGTGTTCCACTAAAATTAAAGGCAAATTGAAATGTTATGCAGAAATTAAATAGCAGAGGACCATGCAAAATTAAAATTACAAGTTTTTCACAGAAATGGCATTGCAGGGCCAAATATGCTGTGCCCAGCTCATGCCATCTAAGACCTCACACCCTTTAAATTGTTAGGTGGGTTCTACTAGGGTAAGGAAATGCCATCAATGTGGATGTAAATTGCTGTTTGGGTATGCTGCAGCGTTCAGAAGGGAAAGACATTGCATCGCAGAATTTAATGGGTTACGGGCGCCATGTTGCTATTGACCAGCCACTGGGGTAGTAATACAGCCATTTTCTGAGAACTATACATTTTTTTCTCTTGATGGAGCTGTGTGAGGGCTTATTTTTTGCAGGATGAGGTAACCTTTTTATTGGTACCATTTTGAGGTGCATAAGACGTTTTCATCACTTGCTATTGCGCTTTATGAGAGGCAAGGCGACCAAAAAAATAACTTTTCTGGGACTGTTTTTATTTATTTCATTTTAACAACTGATTGGGTAGATCATGTTTTTGTAAAGCAGGTCATTAAGGACACTGCAATAACTAATATGTCTAATTTTTAAAAAAAATTTAACGTTTTATTCTAAAACAATTTTGAAAAGAAAAAATGTTTTTGTGTCCATTTTCTGAAAGCCATATTTTTTTTATTTTTCTGGTGATTGTCTTATGTGAGGGCTTATTTTTTGCGGGATGAGGTGATGGTTTTATTGGTATCATTTCGAGGTATATGCAACTATTGATCACTAGCCGTTATGCTTTTTGCAATGCGAAATTACCATAAAATGGCTGTTCTGGGACAGTTTTAATTATTTTTTATGGTATTTACCTGACAGGGTGTATTATGTGATATTTTTATACAGCAGGTCGTTATGGTGATACCTAATAAGCCTATCTTTTTTATTATTTTTGTTCGGTTTTACACAATAAAAACATTTTTGAATAGAAAAAATTATGTGTTGCTATTTTCTGATGATGTTTTTGTGCGCAGGATCATTTTTTGCAGGATAAGTTGATGTTTTCATTGGTATCATTTTGGGGAACATAGTACTTTTTTGATCACTCGACATTACACTTCTTTTGGTACCGTATGGCTTTGACGGGATGGATCATGTGATATTTTTGTACAGCCAGTCGTTACGGACACGGCAATACCTAATATGTTTATTTTTATTTTTTTACATTGTAAGGCTACATTCACATGAACGTATTTTGTTTTCACGTCCATTCAGTTTTTTTGCGGATTGGATGAGAACCCATTCATTTGAATGGGTCCGCAAAAAATGCGGACATCACGCCATGTGCTGTCCGCATCCATATGTCTGTTCCGTAGGCCCGCAAAAAAATAAAATAAAAATACAGCATGTCCTATTCTTGTCCGTATTCTTGGGCCTCACAGGCCTCCCTACCTGGCGGCCCCAAGGCCTTTGCAAGGCTTGGGGCTGCCATGGCAACCATAGGCTCCCTGGCATCGCATAGTCAAAGCCTATATTACACCTCAATACAATATCAAAGTCATCTAATCACCCCCAAATAGCGATATCAGCATATCTCCATTACTACAAACAAACTAATGGGGACACAAATCCATACAAATTTGCTCATAAAAGCAACAATCTTTATTAAATATTAATAAATTATCATATACAAAATCACAGAAGCCAGAATACCTATATGCATGATACAGAGAAACACAGCGTGAAAAGAGACCTATGTATACGTGCTGTCCTAGAATGCAGCATCAATCACAATTACTGAAATTGTATATAAATACTTTAAATATAATGCCGCACTATAGGTCAGCACATATTGCCGCCACAATCGCCTATAACAATGCTGGGGTGCAATGATGATATCAGAATCCACAATATTCCATCGGTGTAGTCCAAAGGTATAATATCTACAGTTGTCAATCTGGGGTACAATACCCACTACCTGTCCACACCTTATGTCCCCACATATAAATGGCCATCAACACATACCCGAAGACATGATAGACGCGGCTCCAATAGTCTCCGTCACGCACTATATACCTCGACGCGCGTTTCGCCACCAAGCTTCGTCAGGAAGTATTGTGAAATAAAACAGCAGGGTATATATAATGTTACCGGGAGGCTTAAAGTGTAGTCACCTGTATGGCCAGATAATTGGGCGCGAATCCGCCATGATGTGAAGCCGGAATCCATCGGCGCATCCCCGCCGCATCACTGCGCATGTCCATGCGCAAATGACGCGGAATAGGAGCACGTCCGGATCCCGGCCCACAGCGCATGCGCCGGATCGCGACCCCACTGGCCAGACAGGTAACTACATCTCATCCAAC
The DNA here is from genome assembly GCA_900303285.1 of Rhinella marina. NCBI lineage: Eukaryota > Metazoa > Chordata > Amphibia > Anura > Bufonidae > Rhinella > Rhinella marina. Next base: position 157,468 of record ONZH01013527.1, read on the forward strand.
CAGAGGAAACATACTCACATTCATAATACACTGAATGGGTATTTTATGTATAATACGACCTAAATGTGTTCCAAGTTATATCCCCAAGTATGCTAACATTATGATAGGAATATATGTCATATCTCCCACCATGCCAGTCCGGCAACCAATTAGCTGCCTATCCATGGCTATATATCCAAAATATAGCACATCGCTATTGCCATAAACATTGCATTATGGGTAGAGATGACATAAAGAAGGACATGAACCCAACATAAATATATACCATATTGTGACATAGTGCTAAACTGTCTATTACTCAAGTGTAAACCCCAACTACTCCTCCTACTATGTAAATATTTCTTGTCAATGTGTCAAACAATGAAAAAACAAATAAAACAAAATGTGAAAATTAAACAACATGGCCTTACCAATGGCCCACTGTCAAAATATCCCATGTGATACCATAAAAAATATAATCGATAAATTCTCCTTACAAGCAATAAACGCCATTATTATTAAAGTGAAAAGTGAAATTAAGAGAGTCCATGTCCTAATATCCCATACATTCACTGATACATATCAGGACACATCTTGATCGTGATCTCATTCTTATCTGTTTCCTCCTACATTCTTTTTTCTTTTTTCAATTTGCCTCCACCGGTCATCAAAACCTTCAAAGCTCTTTTTTGATCACTCGACATTACACTTCTTTTGGTACCGTATGGCTTTGACGGGATGGATCATGTGATATTTTTGTACAGCCAGTCGTTACGGACACGGCAATACCTAATATGTTTATTTTTATTTTTTTACATTGTAAGGCTACATTCACATGAACGTATTTTGTTTTCACGTCCATTCAGTTTTTTTGCGGATTGGATGAGAACCCATTCATTTGAATGGGTCCGCAAAAAATGCGGACATCACGCCATGTGCTGTCCGCATCCATATGTCTGTTCCGTAGGCCCGCAAAAAAATAAAATAAAAATACAGCATGTCCTATTCTTGTCCGTATTCTTGGGCCTCATAGGCCTCCCTACCTGGCGGCCCCAAGGCCTTTGCAAGGCTTGGGGCTGCCATGGCAACCATAGGCTCCCTGGCATCGCAGCCCGGGGGGAAGGAGCAATAGAGAGACAGAGGGAGCCCCTTCCCTCTGCAAACCCATTAGATAGCATGGTCAGCATTCACCATGGCCATGTTATTGTGAGCCAAAAACAGCTAAGGGTCAAAAACACTGAATAGATGCAAATCTTTACATTACATGTGATCTCTGAGTAGGCTTCACTACTGGTTTTAGCTCACATTAACTGACCAAATAACTGAAGTGTGAACTTGGCCTAAGGGGTTAATCCGCCAGCATTGCCGGCAGATACAGCGGGTCAGTAAGTCGGGCCCTTGCCACTTACTGCACCGTACTATTATGCTGGAGGTCAGGAAGTCACTTCTCTCTGCACCTTAATAGTATAGTGGAGGTCAGAAAAGGTTAAAAGGGTTTTGCAAGATTTTTTTTACTGATGACCTATCCTCTGGATTGGTGTATCTGATCGGGATTTGACACCTGGGACCCCCGCCGATCAGCTATTTTGAGAAGGCAGCAGTGCTCCTGTGTTAACAAGCACAGCGCCGTTCATTGTACAGCGGCTGTGCTTGGTATCGTGCTCAGCCCCATTCACTTGAATGGGGCTGAGCTGCTTCTAGGCCACGTGACCGATGAATGTGACGACAATGGCCTAAGAAAAGCTAAGAGAAGGCCGCGGCGCTGATGGGATCGCCGATGCCTTCTCAAACACCTGATCGGCGGGGGTCCCAGGTATTGGAAAACCTCTTCACACTTCATCCACTTTATCTGGTACTGTACAACACTACAGATCTGCAGCACACAATTCAGCTGAGGCAAAGAAACAATGTTTACACCACATGTCAAAATAGTGTGTAATGCCACAGCCTCTTCAAACTGCTGATCAGTGGGGGTGCTGGGAGCAGATATATAGTTTTATTGATTAGGTATAGGGCTAATCTCACAGGCATGTTTGGTCTGGGAAACATGCTCCATGTAACAGCCACATTTTCTAGACCAAACACTGCTGCTCTGACCACTTTCCTTTTCACGTCAAACATACTTGCTACTTTGTGTTGGTCTATCACATAAAATCCCTATAAAATACATTTAGCCCCCTTTCACACGAGCGGGAGACTCGGACGTCTCCCGCATCATGTGCCGTGTACTGAACTGCCTGCACTGAACGGGGTTACATAGCATTATACTGATTTATGATGCTATGTAACCCTTACAGTTCTGGGATGTGTTGGATAACACTGTCAGCATTATCCAACACATTATGCCTATCAAGCCGTTTATAGGTTATGGTAGTTCTCCTGCTTTAGTTTTGCCATAAAATCGTTTTTATATACCTATCAATTACCTCAGAAAAGAGCCCAAGGGGCTGTGCCAAAGCTCTGTGGAGCCCAGCCACGCCCATTCCAAGAGAGCCCAGCAATGCATCTCGCACAAGTGCCAGTACTCTTCATGTAAGCACATGTGCAGTCCGCTCCCTGAGGTGGATGCCAGTATAGGGCTGAAAGACAGCGCAGGCGCTTATGTGAGGAGTACAGGCGCTTGTGCTATCACTGTACAGCGACGGCCTCAGGAAGCGCACGACGTCATAGCAACCAATGACGCCGTGCGCTCCTGCCCTAAGAAGGAGCACAGTCCCGGTTTTCATGGACCGTCCCGGGCTGTGCTCCACAGTCGTGTGAAAGGGCCCTAAGCTGAGTCCTCTGAATGACGTTGGTGGATCTAGGAGGGGACTCTGGGATACGGGGTGGTGCTGCGCTCCACAGACCTTTGCCACGGGCCATTGGACTCTTAGCAAAGGTGATTGACAGGTACCGTATTTTTCACCCCATAAGACGCACTTTTTTCCCCCCTAAAACGGGGGAAAACATTAGTGCGTCTTGTGAGGTGAATACAGGGCAAATAAATATACAATGTGCAGTGCATTTCTCATTATCGGTACTTCGCAGGCTGCGCTGCATACGAACAGCAGCCTGCGATGTACCCGACATGTTACCTGAAGAGGGAGAGCCCGGCACAGAGTTTGTTTTCATGTGGATCGGCAGCGGTATGTGCTGGCTAGTACGAAATAGAGACCGGCCGGCCCTGTCTGGTGCTAGTTGATAGGCCGGCAGATTCTCAGGGAGAATGTAGGTTGAAGCGCGGGAGCAGGCAGATGAGGGGCGGAGCAGGCTTTCTTCACACTGCCTGCTCCTGTATAGGAGGCATGGGGGCTGATAAAGGACTGGGGGCTGATGAAAGGCTGGGGGCTAATAAGAGACTGATAACAGATTGAGGGCTGCTGAAGGACTGGCAGCTAATGAGAGGCTGGGGGCTGAAGAGCCCCTTGGGGCTGATATAAGAGGCTCAAGGCTAATAAGAGGCATGGGGGCTGATCTGAGGTCTGAATGAGGGTCTTACTTATATTGGGGCCAGGGGTGGATTAAGGATCCCATGGGCCCTGGGCAGTTTATAATGCATGGGCCCCTGCCCCGCCCCCACACGCCCCACCCCTGCCTCGCCCCCACACGCTCCACCCCTGCCCCGCCCCCACATGCTCCACCCCTGCCCCACCCCCACACGCATTTTGCCTCCTTAAAAAAAAATGGTAAAAACACAGCATAAGGCCTTGCTGGGTAACCTATTTAACCCTATGCTGCATCAATAACTAATATAGCCTGAAGGCTATCTTTACATACAAGCAGGATAGGGTTAAAATGGTTACCCAGCAAGGCCTTATGCTGTGTTTTTACCATATTGAGGCAGCAAAAGGCCTTGGTGAGTAACCTTTTTAACCCTATGCTGCTTGTATCTAAAGATACCCTTAGGCTATATTAGTTATTGATGCAGCATAGGGTTAAATAGGTTACCCAGCAAGGCCTTATGCTGCCTAAATATGGTAAAAACACAGCATAAGGCCTTGCTGGAAACATATAACCATATGCTGCTTAAATGATGCATGCAGAACTTTTCTGTCCGGTCTTTTTAACAGAATCTGTGACCCAAACGCAAATGTGAATGGATAGTATTAGACGTATAGCATCAGATGTCTGTTTAACACACAAATACAGAGCAAGAACCAAGATCACTACATACACACAGCACCAAACCAAATCCATAAGTCAAATACAGCACCAGAACCAAGTTCTCTACAAAAATACAGCACCAGAACCAAGTTCTCTACATAAATACATCACCAGAACCAAGTTCTCTACATAAATATACTATAATATATATATATATATATATATATATATATATATATATATATCATATACTATATATCTGTACACACTGCATCTATTATACCTTGTACCTCACATATCAGTACACTGCTGTATATACTATATATCTATACACACTGGATCTACTATACTTTTATAATACATGAGGTATATACAGATATATAGTATATACAGCAGTGTACTGATATGTGAGGTATAAGGTATAATGTAGTGTGTACAGATATATAGTATATACAGCAGTGTACTGATATGTCAGATACGGCGTGTATTAGATGTAGTGTGTACTGATGTGTGAGGTATAATAGATGCAGTGTGTACAGATATATAGTATATACAGCAGTGTACTGATATGTCAGATACGGCGTGTATTAGATGTAGTGTGTACTGATGTGTGAGGTATAATAGATGCAGTGTGTACAGATATATAGTATATACAGCAGTTTACTGACATGGGAGGTGTGATGTATAAATTACACCTCGTATCTCACATGAGTACACTGCATGTGTTATACCTCGTACCTCACGAATACACTGCTGCATATACTATATATCTATACACACTGACAGGTATAAGGTATAAATGACAGCTTTTACCTCACATATCAGTACACCGCTATATATACTATATATCTACACACTACATCTATTATACCTCACATACCAGTACACTGCTGTACAGTCATGGCCAAAAGTTTTGAGAATGACACAAATATTATATTTTCACATGATCTGCTGCCCTCTGGTTTTTATGTGTGCTTGTCAGATGTTTTTATCACATACAGAAATATAATTGCAATCATATTATGAGTAACAAAAGCTTATATTGACAGTTAGAATGAGTTAATGCAGCAAGTCAATATTTGCAGTGCTGACCCTTCTTCTTCAGGACCTCTGCAATTCTCCCTGGCATGCTCTCAATCAACTTCTGGACCAAATCCTGACTGATAGCAGTCCATTCTTGCACAATCAATGCTTGCATTTTGTCAGAATTTGTAGGTTTTTGTTTGTCCACCCGTCTCTTGATGATTGACCACACGTTCTCAATGGGATTAAGATCTGGGGAGTTTCCAGGCCATGGACCCAAAATCTCTATGTTTTGTTCCCTGAGCCATTTAGTTATCACCTTTGCTTTATGGCAAGGTGCTCCATCATGCTGGAAAAGGCATTGTTGATCGCCAAACTGCTCTTGGACGGTTGGGAGAAGTTGCTCTCGGAGGACATTCTGGTACCATTCTTTATTCATGGCTATGTTTTTAGGCAAGACTGTGAGAGAGCCGATTCCCTTGGCTGAGAAGCAACCCCACACATGAATGGTTTCAGGATGCTTTACAGTTGGCATGAGACAAGACTGGTGGTAGCGCTCACCTCGTCTTCTCCGAATAAGCTATTTTCCAGATGTCCCAAACAATCGAAAAGGGGATTCATCAGAGAAAATGACTTTACCCCAGTCCTTAGCAGTCCACTCCCTGTACCTTTTGCAGAATATCAGTCTGTCCCTGATGTTTTTTCTGGAGAGAAGTGGCTTCTTTGCTGCCTTCCTTGAGACCAGGCCTTGCTCCAAGAGTCTCCGCCTCACAGTGCGTGCAGATGCACTCACACCTGCCTGCTGCCATTCCTGAGCAAGCTCTGCACTGCTGGTAGCCCAATCCCGCAGCTGAAACACTTTTAAGAGATGGTCCTGGCGCTTGCTGGTCTTTCTTGGGCGCCCTGGAGCCTTTTGGGCAACAATGGAACCTCTCTCCTTGAAGTTCTTGATGATGCGATAAATTGTTGACTGAGGTGCAATCTTTCTAGCTGCGATACTCTTCCCTGTTAGGCCATTTTTGTGTAGTGCAATGATGACTGCACGTGTTTCTTTAGAGATAACCATGGTTAATAGAAGAGAAACAATGATGCCAAGCACCAGCCTCCTTTTAAAGTGTCCAGTGGTGTCATTCTTACTAAATCATGACAGATTGATCTCCAGCCCTGTCCTCATCAACACCCACACCTGTGTTAATAGAGCAATCACTGAAACGATGTTAGCTGGTCCTTTTAAGGCAGGGCTGCAATGATGTTGAAATGTGTTTTGGGGGATAAAGTTCATTTTCTAGGCAAATATTGACTTTGCAAGTAATTGCTGTTAAGCTGATCGCTCTTTATAACATTCTGGAGTATATGCAAATTGCCATTATAAAAACTGAAGCAGTAGACTTTGTAAAAATTAATATTTGTATCATTCTCAAAACTTTTGGCCATGACTGTATATGCTATATACATTTACCCACTGCATCTATTATACCTTGTACCTGACGTATCAGTACTCTGTATGTATACTATGTGTCAGGTGTGAGGTATAAAAGATGCAGTGTGTACAGATATATGTGGACGGTCATATATTATGGTTACTGTGAGGTACGTGAGGTATTGGGGGTTGGTTCCAGTCAGTTTTAGGGATAGGATTAGCATTAGTGTTAGTATATTAGGGCCAGTATTGGGGTTAGGGGCCAGTATTAGCATAAAGCTACATTTAGACGACCGAAAGTGTTTAGCAGTCCACAAATTGTGGATCTGCAAAACACATTTTGCAGAACGCACAGTGCCAGACCTATATAGAAATGCCTATTTTTGCGGACAAGAATACGACATATGCTTTATATTTTTTGTGGGGGCACGGAACAGAACTACGGATGTGGACAGTACATGGTGTGTGTGTCAGCATCTTTTGTGGCCCTATTGAATTGAATGGGTTGGCACTCATTCCGCAAAATTGTGGAACGGATGCAGACCCAGAAATATGGTCATCTGGGGCGTGGCCTGCAGCTGAGCGTGGTGGACGTCTCTGCCAAGAGCTCCATATCAAGCGATCCTATCCACAGCCATCCAGCCTCTCACTGGGCTTTATTTGGACCCTGACACCCACACTTTGGACCCCCACACTAGCGGCCTCCTATAGAGCCTGGTCCGGGTGCTGCTAGGCCCGCGGGGGCGTCAGACCTGGTTGTGGCCTACGAGAATCTTGCCGTCCTCGGCACCGCGTGGTGGACCCGCCGGAAATCTACTATATTCACGGGTAAGCCGCACTTACCCTGACGCTGCTGGGGGACCCAGTCATCTCCGGTGGAGAAGTGGAGGAAGGTCGGGAGCTGGCAGACACGGCGCTGAGGTCCGGAACTGCGGGCGCGTGACTGTGCTGCGGCGTGTCTGGCGTTCTCCTTCAGGCGGATTCCCTTATTATCGGCGTCAGGGAGTAGTACCTGAGACCTTCAACAGCAGGGGAATCGTCGCTGAGCCCTGGAGTGTCTAGGGGAGGGTACCGAGGGGAGTAGTGGACAATTTAGAGCAGCGGTAAGCGTCCGCCATTTTGGGTGTATGGCCTAGTTTACAGGAGGTACAGGATCAAGCCATCACATCCTGGGGCCCTGAACATCAACTGCCTCCATCACCTAACCTCACCCTCATAAGCAGCCCTTCTCATCCCCTTCTGTTAAAAGGGAAACAGCTGCTGGCCATACCATCAAAAGAGGACTTGGTCTTAATTTTTCTCAGGGCTGATCGACTTCAGCCTGCTCTTAGTGCAACTTTCACCGGGCCTTTCTGTCCATCTGGCCACTTACTTTAAGGCCTGTGGCCTAGTTTTTTCTGGTCGTCCACGAGAGGACTGCCTTATTCATGTTTTACTAACTCTGCGGGAATTGTGGTCACAGACCATCAGCCTACTCAAGCTAACAGTTTCTGATTTCATATACAATCCTGATATTATTGCTCAGGAATGGTTAAAGTGGGCAAACCGGATCTGTCAGGCTTACCAAAGCCTCAAAAGAGCCAACCAGAAATGCAAAAATTCTTTCACAAAAGATCTGATTCTCCTTCTGCAACTCAGAAATCCAAAAAGTGTAATTCTCCACCCCGCGAAATGGGGACGCAGGGTTCAGGGGGTCCAGACAGAGGACTGTTGCCTGATGCGGACTCACAGCTTCATACTTCCCAAAAAATGTTAGAGACCATTATTGAAAAAGCTCTACAACCTGTCTTAGCGGAATTATCAGATATCAAGTCGGAAATCAGAGATGTAGGTGGCAGAGTGGAACAACTTGAAGAAACTCAACAGTCCTTAATTAACCATGGAGAAGCAACAACGTCGGCTTTTCATACCTGTCAAATTCACCTCAACAATCTCCTATCTCACATCGAAGATCAAGACAACAGAGGCAGGAGAAATAATTTACGCATAAAAGGCGTTCCTGAACCCTCATCCTCCGAGGATGTTCTCCAAACCACTTACTCGATATTGAGACCATTATTGCCCTAGGATATGGCGGGTGAATTAATCCTAGAAAGAGCACACAAGCCCTCAAGCCTAAGCCCAAAGAAAGTGAACCTCCCAGGGACATCATTTGCAGGATACTCAACTTCCAGCACAAAGAAGCCATATTGCAGTCAGCCAGAAATGCTAGTGAGTTGCAGTTTGATGGATTCACCTTTGCTATCTTCCAGGACCTTTCTCCGGTGACTCTCAATAAACATAGACAGCTGAAGCCAGTTACAGATGCTCTTTGGGCCAAAGGCTACCCGTACCGCTGGCTATTTCCGTTTGGGATTGCATGCACGATTCAAGGGTCAACCAGATACGTTAGGCGCCCGGATGACATACTCCCCCTGTGTGATCTCATTGATCTGGATCCAGCCGATATCCCCTCCTGGGTGCAGATCGCAGATGTGACTGATCTGCCCAAATTGCCTGGTACTTCTTCGTGGATGACTCATAGATCTCGTGGGGGGAAAAAACGCTCAGGAACCTCGACAGATTGACTTAATGTGTGAAGCGGTTCTTCTCACCTTTCTCCTTTAATGCAGGTTTACTTGCTCATTTAATTGCTCATTTCTTTTCTGCTTATTTAACATTGGCTGATGCTAGGTTGTTTGACACATTTACAGGAATCAGTATTGTATAGAAACTGTTTTTTCTTAGCCAAGAAGTAGTTATACCTCAAATATCTGCAGTTTTCCGTTTCTTGCCCTATGCCACAGGTTTAATTAGTTCTCTTTGGCATTAAGCTGAGGTCGAATGTGACCCCTCCCAAAAACATTTTTCCCACTTGGTTGGATCTGCTCATAGGGCAACAAATACCTTGGGTAGATCACTGTTTACCTACATACATAGGTTTTGTTTTAGGTTCTATACGGTTATTTACACTTTGTGTCTTGTGTTTTGTACAAAATGACTGACATTAAGGTTGCCTCTTGGAACGCACGAGGGATGAACACTCCACAGAAACGCTCCCGTATCTTCCAGCATCTGAGATCTCTCCACATAGACATCGCTATCCTTCAAGAAACGCATTTCAAGATGGGTAAAGTACCCACCCTGCCCCTGTCGTATTTCACCCAGTGGTACCACTCTTGTTACTCATTGTCTAAAACTAGGGGAGTGTCTATAGCAATTAAGAGAGCCTTACCTTTTACACTATCCTCTAGCTTGGTAGATGCGGAGGGGCGCTATCTTTTCTTGAAAGGGACTTTGGCTAATACCAAGGTCACCATAGCGGGTCTCTACGCACCCAATTCTAACCAGATATCTTGGCTTGTTGATGCTCTTAATAAGCTTAAGATATTCCAAGAAGGCATGTGTATTATAGGGGGTGATATTAATGTCACCTTAGAGCCATCGTTAGATTCCTCCTCTGGCAAATCCCATTTTTCGCACAAGAAATTGAGGGCCCTAAAACACTCTCTCTCAAAACTCGCGGTCCGAGATGTGTGGAGACAACTTCATCCCAAGGATAAGGAGTATTCGTTTTATTCGGAAGTACATAATTCCTATCAGCGTATAGACTACCTATTCCTTTCCTCCTCATTTTTGCACTGTCTCAAAAGGGTCGAAATTGGTACTATAGGAATCTCAGACCATGCTCCAGTGACTATGGTAACCACGATAGATTCTCTCCCGTCTAGCACCTACACGTGGTGCCTCAATGATAACCTCCTGAGGAACGCTACCCATAAATCAAAGATTGAAAAGGCTATAGCACATTACTTTAAAGAGAATATATCATCACAGGTGTCCCCTACAGTGATATGGGAGGCACATAAGTCAGTGGTCAGAGGGGAGTTGATCTCCTTGGGCTCATACGTTAAAAAACAGAGGAGGCTTGAGATAGACGACTTGATTGGTAGGATCACTAAATTGGAAAGAGCACACAAACACAGCCTTTCGGTGCAGATCTTAGCTGAACTCACTTCGTTGAAGGAGAACCTGAACCAAATTCTTAATCTTAAAGCTACTAGGGCATACACATATGCGAAACATAAGGTTTACATACATGGTAACAGAGGTTCACGTATGATGGCACTAATGGCTAAAAAAAGGAGGGAGCAACTATATATTCGAGAGATAAGGGACAATCTGGGGAACACCCATTCCTCAACTAGAGACATAGCCACTCAATTTGAACAGTTTTATGCTTCCCTCTATAACCTGAATGCGGATAACTCCGACAGTTTGCCAGAACGGAGGGACAGCATTGAGAGATTTTTAAGTTCTTTGAATTTGCCAAGTCTCTCCTCCTCACATTTATCTTCCCTCCAGTCTCCGCTTTCGTTGCAATAAATACAAAAAGCCCTAAGGGATATGCCCCCTGGGAAAAGTCCCAGCCCTGATGGCCTTCCCGTAAATTATTACAAGTCTTTCTCTGAACTATTACTCCCTCATATGTTATCTGCCTTTTCCGCTGCAGCGGAAGGTGCGGATTTCCCAACTCAATCATTAATGGCCCACATTACGGTCTTGCCCAAAGAGGGAAAAGACCCGGATTATGTGGCAGTTATCGTCCTATATCATTATTGAATATGGACATTAAACTCTATGCTAAAGTGTTGGCAAACCGCTTGCAACCCCTTCTCCCCCTGCTGATTGATGCTGAACAAGTAGGTTTTATTAAAGGAAGGGAAGGTAAAGACAATACGCTGAGAGTTCTACACCTTATTCACTTTGCAAAGGCAAAACGTATACCCCTAGCCTTACTGTCTACTAATGCCGAAAAGGCTTTTGACAGGATTGATTGGGTGTTCATGGAAAGGACTTTACATAGATTTGGGCTTCCAGAAAGTTTTGTTATGGCTGTCATGGCACTGTACACATCACCCTCTGCATCAATTAGAATTAATGGGTCTCTTTCCTCCTCGTTCCGTATATACAATGGCACGAGGCAGGGCTGCCCGTTGTCCCGGCTCCTGTTTGTTCTATCTATGGAGACCCTGATACAACATATCAGATAGCACCCAGAGATTAAAGGCATCATAGTAGGAGGAAAAAAGCACCTAACTGCAGCATTCGCTGATGATCTTTTAATACTAACAACAAATCCACATACCTCATTTCCTGTACTCTCGGATATATTTTGTCCATTCCAGTCTCTTTCCAATTTCAAGATAAATCCTACCAAATCTCAGGCTCTGAATGTCTCGTGCTCTTCCAGAATAGTAGAAGAGGCAAAGAGTAAATCTACCTTTACTTGGTCCTCTACATCAATTCCTTACTTGGAGGTTCAGGTGTCCCCCTCTCCTGACCAGTGGTACTTGTTAAATTACGCCCCTCTACTTACATCCATTGAGCAACAAATTAAGGATTGGAAAATACCGTTTATCTCTTGGCTAGGAAGGGTCAATCTTTTGAAAATGCTAATTGTACCGAAAATACTATACATGATGCAGGTTTTGCCAATATTTCTCCCTCGTTCCTTCTTCACAAAAATACATAGTGTTTTCCTAAAATACATCTGGAACAAGGGCATGTACCGAATAGCTTATAATACGCTTGTTAAGCCTAAAGATAAGGGAGGGGTAGGCCTTTCTGATGTAGAGAAGCTGTATGGAGCGATCCAACTCCAGAGATCATTAGATTGGTATGAGATTACTTCCACAAAATTGTATGTCCCTATCGAAATGGAGGTTGTGGAAATGTCTCTCACGCAGGCTCTAGTATGGGCGAGACTTGGGCATCGGCTCCCGTCGTCTATAACCAACTTGACTAAAGGGCCTCTCTTGTTTTGGAAGAACTTCCCGCAGGCTCTAGATTTATGGTCCCATCCCTCTCCCTTACTAAGGTTAGGGCGTTTACTAAAGAGTGGCTTACTGCACAAAAGGTGCTTAATAAAAAATTCCTGGGAGATATACTTGAAGATGGTTCCTTCCCTAGTCTATCTTGCCTATAGGAGAAGTTGCCTGGGGCTCATCTGAATTTCCTAACATACTCACATCTGCTCACCAGTTTCATGCCCTTATCTGACAGAGGGAACCTGAGTAAGGAGCTTTCTTGGTTAGAGAAGCTCGCTGCCCAGCAGTCTGCGATACCCAAATTGATTTCTAAATTGTACTCAGCTCTGATTGCGCCGCCCCAATTGATATGGCTTCCCTATATTGATGCCTGGGAAAGGGAGTTGAAACTTACATTGTCCTCTGAAGAAATTAGAGAAATTTATGCTAAAAGCTGCGGTCCGTCGAGATGCATTACACTTCAGGAGACGTCCTATAAACTGGTGAGCAGATGGTATAAAACTCCAGAGGCGCTGCACTCCATATTTCCCTCAACTCAGCCACTCTGCTGGAGATGTTTGTCGGCAATCTTATACTCACATATGGTGGGATTGTACAACCATTAAACCTTATTGGAAGTCCATATCCAAGATTCTAGGGAAGGTTTGTCCCGGGGCCCCAGGGTTAACCCCCACTATTCTTTTCCTCAATCTTATTCCCTCGACTGCAGCCCATTTTAATATATTTCTATGGTGGCAACTAGTTCTAATAGCAAAAGCTATGATACCTCTATACTGGAAGCAAACGGCGGCCCCATCAATCAACCATTGGATTCAGAAGGTTGGTCAGGTTGCTAGGCTGGAAGAGCTGAGCGTCGCTTCTCAGAAATCTTTAGCAAGATGTAAGAAAACGTGGAAACTGTGGTTCGACTTTATCTCCCAGAGAGATCTCCACACATATTTCTCAGGGAGTTAGCTGGGGGATTCCTCTTGCCCTCACGTTTGATGCTGGTGGAGCTTCTACTTTATCTCTATCTTGCTCTCATGGAAGGAGGGCGTTATGACAGGAGGCGTTTCTTCCCTTGGTAAACATGAAGCGTTCTTTCCCTTTTCTGTCGGTCATTTCTGATAGGAAGGATCTGGTTGTGGTTTCAACTCACCAGGCTCTTCTATATTCCTAACAAAAGTGTGATTTTCAGTATCTTCTTTTGCTTGTTATGTTATATAAAAAACAACAGACAATGTTTGATTTTTTCTGTATTGCTTTATTAAAAATCAATAAAAAATATATTAACAAAAAGAAATATGGTTATCTGAATGCACCCTTAGGGCCAGTATTGGGGTTAGAGGCAACATTAGGGTACATTCATATTTCCATTAACTTCAATGGGGCTGCAAATCCGTAGTTCCGCTCCACAGCCCTGCAAAAGATAGAGCATACCCTATTCTTGACCGCAATTGCAGACAAGAACAGGCATTTTTATCTTAGGGCTGGGCATGTGCGTTTCACAAAATGTGGAATGCACATGGCCAGTATCCGTGTTTTGTGGAGCCACAATTGTGGATCGCAAAACAAATATGGTCATGTAAATGAGAAAGTATTATGGGTCAGTACAGTACATTAGGGTTAGCGGTCAATATTAGGGTTAGGGACAGTATTAGAGTTCAGTATTAGGGTTAGTGGGTCCAGGGTTAGAGGTCAGTACCGGGGTAGGGGTCAGTACTAGGGTTAGGGATAGGACAGGGCCAGTATAAGGGGGGTGAGACAGGGCCAGTATTTGGGGGGTGAGACAGGGCCAGTATTTGGGGTCGATACTAGGGGGTCAGGGGCCAGTATAAGGGTTAGGGGTCAGGCAGGGCCAGTATTAGGGGGTCAGGGGCCTGTATTATACTGTATACTATACAGCATGGTGTACGGATTATACTGTATATTATACAGCATGGTGTACGGATTATACTGTATACTATACAGCATGGTGTACAGATTATACTGTATATTATACAGCATGGTGTACAGATTATACTGTATATTATATAGCATGGTGTACGGATTATACTGTATATTATACAGCATGGTGTACGGATTATACTGTATACTATACAGCATGGTGTACAAATTATACTGTATATTATACAGCATGGTGTACAGATTATACTGTATATTATACAGCATGGTGTACAGATTATACTGTATATTATACAGCATGGTGTACAGATTATACTGTATACTATACAGCATGGTGTACGGATTATACTGTATACTATACAGCATGGTGTACGGATTATACTGTATACTATACAGCATGGTGTACGGATTATACTGTATATTATACAGCATGGTGTACAGATTATACTGTATATTATACAGCATGGTGTACGGATTATACTGTATATTATACAGCATGGTGTACTGATTATACTGTATATTATACAGCATGGTGTACGGATTATACTGTATATTATACAGCATGGTGTACAGATTATACTGTATATTATACAGCATGGTGTACGGATTATACTGTATATTATACAGCATGGTGTACGGATTATACTGTATACTATACAGCATGGTGTACGGATTATACTGTATATTATACAGCATGGTGTACGGATTATACTGTATACTACACAGCATGGTGTACAGATTATACTGTATACTATACAGCATGGTGTACGGATTATACTGTGTATTATACAGCATGGTGTACGGATTATACTGTATATTATACAGCATGGTGTACGGATTATACTGTATACTATACAGCATGGTGTACGGATTATACTGTGTATTATACAGCATGGTGTACGGATTATACTGTGTATTATACAGCATGGTGTACGGATTATACTGTATATTATACAGCATGGTGTACAGATTATACTGTATACTATACAGCATGGTGTACGGATTATACTGTGTATTATACAGCATGGTGTACGGATTATACTGTATATTATACAGCATGGTGTACGGATTATACTGTATATTATACAGCATGGTGTACGGATTATACTGTATATTATACAGCATGGTGTACGGATTAAACTGTATACTATACAGCATGGTGTACGGATTATACTGTATACTATACAGCATGGTGTAAGGATTACACTGTATACTATACAGCATGGTGTACGGATTATACTGTATATTATACAGCATGGTGTAAGGATTATACTGTATACTATACAGCATGGTGCACGGATTATACTGTATATTATACAGCATGGTGTACGGATTATACTGTATATTATACAGCATGGTGTACAGATTATACTGTATACTATACAGCATGGTGTACGGATTATACTGTATATTATACAGCATGGTGTACGGATTATACTGTATGCTATACAACATGGTGTATGGATTATACTGTATATTATACAGCATGGTGTACGGATTATACTGTGTATTATACAGCATAGTGTATGGATTATACTATGTATTATACAGTATAGTGTATGGATTATACTGTATACTATACAGCATGGTGTACGGATTATACTGTACATTGTATAGCATGGTACAGGGATTATAATATATACTGTACAACAAATGCATGGCTGTTACACCATGCCGGACAATATAATCCCTGCGCCACACTGTACAATATACAGTATGTACAGTGTATGCATATACCCACACACATATATACACACACATACATACAACACATAAATACTTACTGTTACTTGGCGCTTGTCCTGACGCCACTCTGGAGGGGGCTGGGCCTTGGTCTTCTTCTTTCCCCTCTTGCCGCGCTGCACAGGTCCTTCCCTGTCCAGGACCAGCAGCGCAGCATGAGGGAGGAGGCGGGGCCAGCTGGGAGCACACAGGAGCGCTCTCAGTACGTTAGGGGGGCCCAGAGCGCAGGGACGCATCTTAATGATGCAGAGTAGGGGGCGGGGCCTCCCCTGTGCCGCGGGCCCATAGCGAGTCCTAATGTGATTATAATGGGGGCAATCCGGCCTGTGTCTCCCCCCCCCCCCCCAGGAGGCTGGGCCCCGGGCGGTTGCCCAGATTGCCCTCATTATAATCCGCCTATGATTGGGGCTCTTATCTGAGTTCTGTTTGGGGGTCATTCACATTGGGGTCTGAGCAGTTCTGATTGGGCTTCTGATCTGAGGTCTTATTAACGTTGGGGGTCTGGTTGGGGCTGTCAGTTGAGGTCTGATTAACATTAGGGGTCGGGGTGGTGGTCTGGCAAACGAAAAATATTTTTTTCTTATTGTCCTCCTCTAAAACCTAGGTGCGTCTTATGGGCCAGTGCGTCTTATCGGGCGAAAAATACAGTAATTAAAAACAATTTTATGGCAAAACTAAAGCAGGAGAACTACCATAACCTATAAACGGCTCGATAGTCATAATCTGGCTGACAATCTCTTTTAGGGTTGTGGGTGTAATGTAGAAAAGATCAAGGGGTGTGAATACTCAGGGGGCTGTAGATCACTCTGTGTGTAATAAATCTATAAAACAAATATGTTTCACTTTTTGAATTGAAGTACTGAAATACATTTTTAACTTTCTGATGATATTCTAATTTATAGATGCACTGGTATACTATTACACTCTATGGTATGAGTGATTGAATGTTTGCAGGCTCAAGTTCCTTATGGGGAGTAAAAAGTAGAATTATATAAAATAAAAAAAGTTTTAATAGAAGAACACAAATATATATTGAATATGACCATATCTCATATTACCGTGTCCAAAAAATGGAAATGTGAACAAGGCCTTCTGGTCAACAATACACTAATGTGTACATGGGGTCTTTAAGGCTGAGTTTACACTTCAGTTATGTCACACAACCATATCTATCGGTCCACATCTGGTCAAAAATTTTGTGTAACAGATGCGGACCCATTCATTTAAAAAAAAAAACCCAGAGCATGTCCTATTCTTCGCCGCAATTGCGGACAAGAATAGACATTTCTATCATAGGACTGGCTATGTGCGTTCCATAAAGTATGGGCTGGTATCCATGTTTTGCGGATCTGCCATTTGCAGACCACAAAACACATATGGCCGTCTGAATGGGCTCTTAGGCCCCTTTCACACTAGGGAAATGCATGAATTGAACGCATAGCATCCGCACTAAATCCTGACCCATTCATTTCAATGAGTCTGTGTATATGAGCATTTTTTTTTCACGCATCTGTTCATGAAAAACGCAGCATGTTCTATAGTCAGTGTTTTTCACGCAGCCCTGGTCCCATAGAAGTGAATGGGGCTTCAGTGAAAAACGCATTGCATCCTGAAGCAAGTGCGGGTGCAATGCGTTTTTCACTGATGGTTGCTAAGAGATGTTGTTTGTAAACCTTCAGTTTTTTATCACGCGCGTAAAAACGCATTAAGACGGAATGGATGGAAATAACTATAATAAGTGTGACAATAAGTAATAATAAGTGTGAACTCGGCCTAAAGGCTCATGCACACAAACATTTGCGGTTCCCGATGCACAGGCACCATCCGTGTGGCTGGTGCAGACCCATTCCACTTGAATAGATCTGTTATCCGTCCACACCGCAAAAAATACATGTGCTGTGCAGAGGCATGGACAGAAAACCCATTCAAGTCAATGGGTCTGCATCCATGAGGCGGTGCCCATATATCACAGATCTTCTGTTTGCAGGCCGCAATACGGGCCCGGATATTTGTAGGCATGAGCCCTAAGGCCAGCCATACCCATGCTGCGGACCACAATGCACAAGCACATATCGTGTGCCCGCCATTTGCAGACCCATTCCCTTAAATGTGGTCCGCAATCCACATCCGACGGTCTACACTACTTTTCTTGCGGTCCAGAGGCACAGCGCTTTCAGTCCATGCCTCCATTCCGTATCTCCTGGATTGTGGACCCATTCAAGTTAAAAGGTCTGCATCAGTGATATGGAGCACACACATCCGGTGCCTGTATATTGTGGACCAGCTGTTTGTGGTCTGCAATACGGGTACTGTCGGCACACGGTCACATCCATGAGGCCTAAGCTGGGTTTCCATGTTTAGTTTTTGAAGCAAAAGTCAGGAAGACATCATAAAATGAGGAAAAGGCGGACACTTCTCTTTGTGAATCACCCATTCATGGCTTCAAAAACTACATAAAAAAACATTGAAATCCGACCTATACTCAAACATATTAAAAACTTTCACATGTAAAAACCTCGCAATTACTACATCACAAAATTGAACCAAACACGTTAACAATGCGGTTTTTAGAAGAAAACCTGTGCAGCACAGTACTGATACCCACAGCCCTGCCTATAAAGAAAAGGTGCGACAGTTATGGAGGGGCAGAGGAGACCATATGGAAACACAGCGCCCGGAGCTGCGCTTTCCTCCTCCGCTCCCCGGAACATGCCTATACTCTCTGAGTGTCACAGACTCCTTACACCCGGCCCACGCTGATGACGTCAGTGACAGGAGCCCGGAGCAGGACTGTGATGACAGTGTACTGGAAGGACTGCAGCAGCTGTTCTGATCGTGAGCCTGCCCCATGTCCTGGATACACCGGAGAATCCACACCTCTGTCGGTCGCGTCGCTTTGCTCTTCCACTAGCCGGCCATGAGCCCCTGGCTGCCGCTACTTGCCGGTCTATACTCCGTCCTCCTGGCTGTCAGCTCCGCGGAGCACCAGTCCCATCAGCAGCCTGAGACCCCAGACTGGAGGATGACGCTGAAGACCATCAGGAACGGAGTGCACAAGATAGACATGTACCTGAATGCTGCCCTGGACCTGCTGGGAGGAGAAGATGGGCTGTGCCAGCACAAGTGCAGAGATGGTAATGTCCCCAGTGTAACCTGTGCTGTACAGCCAGGGGTATCTCTTCCACATGCCAGGGCTGTGCCAGCACAAGTGCAGAGACGGTATTGTCATCAGTGTAACCGGTGCTGTACAGCCAGGGGTATCTCTTCTACATGCCAGGGCTGTGCCAGCACAAGTGTAGAGATGGTAATGTCCCAAGCGTAACCTGTGCTGTACAGCCTGGGGTATCTCTTCTACATGCTAGGGCTGTGCCAGCATAAGTGCAGAGACGGTATTGTCATCAGTGTAACCGGTGCTGTACAGCCTGGGGTAGCTCTTCTACACTGCCAGGGCTGGTGCCAGCACATGCAGAGACGGTAATGTCATCAGTGTAACCGGTGCTGTACAGCCTGGGGTAGCTCTTCTACATGCCAGGGCTGTGCCAGCACAAGTGCAGAGACGGTAATGTCACCCAGTGTAACCAGTGCTGTACAGCCTGGGGTAGCTTCTTCTACATGCCAGGGCTGTACCAGCACAAGTGTAGAGACGGTAATGTCACCAGTGTAACCAGTGCTGTACAGCCTGGGGTAGCTCTTCTACATGCCAGGGCTGTGCCAGCACAAGTGCAGAGACGGTAATGTCATCAGTGTAACCAGTGCTGTACAGCCTGGGGTAGCTCTTCTACATGCCAGGGTTGTACCAGCACAAGTGCAGAGACGGTAATGTCATCAGTGTAGCCAGTGCTGTACAGCCTGGGGTAGCTCTTGTACATGCCAGGGCTGTGCCAGCATAAGTGCAGAGATGATAATGTCCCCCATGTAACCGGTGCTGTACAGCCAGGAGTAGTGTTTCCACATGCCAGGGCTATACCAACACAAGTGTAGAGATGGTAATGTCCCCAGTGTAACCAGTGCTGTACAGCCAGGGTATCTCTTCTACATGCCAGGGCTGTGCCAGCACAAGTGCAGAGATGGTAATGTCCCCAGTGTAACCAGTGCTGTACAGCCAGGGGTATCTCTTCCACATGCCAGGGCTGTGCCAGCACAAGTGCAGAGACGGTATTGTCATCAGTGTAACCGGTGCTGTACAGCCTGGGGTAGCTCTTCTACATGCCAGGGCTGTACCAGCACAAGTGTAGAGACGGTAATGTCACCAGTGTAACCAGTGCTGTACAGCCTGGGGTAGCTCTTCTACATGCCAGGGCTGTGCCAGCACAAGTACAGAGACGGTAATGTCACCAGTGTAACCAGTGCTGTACAGCCTGGGGTAGCTCTTCTACATGCCAGGGCTGTGCCAGCACAAGTACAGAGACGGTAATGTCACCAGTGTAACCAGTGCTGTACAGCCTGGGGTAGCTCTTCTACATGCCAGGGCTGTACCAGCACAAGTGCAGAGACGGTAATGTCATCAGTGTAACCAGTGCTGTACAGCCTGGGGTAGCTCTTCTACATGCCAGGGTTGTACCAGCACAAGTGCAGAGACGGTAATGTCATCAGTGTAGCCAGTGCTGTACAGCCTGGGGTAGCTCTTGTACATGCCAGGGCTGTGCCAGCATAAGTGCAGAGATGATAATGTCCCTCATGTAACCGGTGCTGTACAGCCAGGAGTAGTGCTTCCACATGCCAGGGCTATACCAACACAAGTGTAGAGATGGTAATGTCCCCAGTGTAACCAGTGCTGTACAGCCAGGGGTATCTCTTCTACATGCCAGGGCTGTGCCAGCACAAGTGTACAGATGGTAATGTCCCCAGTGTAACCAGTGCTGTACAGCCTGGGGTATCTCTTCTACATGCCAGGGCTGTGCCAGCACAAGTGCAGAGACGGTAATGTCACCAGTGTAACCAGTGCTGTACAGCCTAGGGTAGCTCTTCTACATGCCAGGGCTGTGCCAGCACAAGTGTAGAGACGGTAATGTCACCAGTGTAACTGGTGCTGCCCAAGTAGTGGCCTCCTAAAACCACAAGAGCATCAAGATCTTTCTGGCTGACTATTATTGTGAATTGACTGATGATTTCGAATACCTTCCAACTGTCCTGAATCCAGTGGGCCAGTCCCTGGTTTTAGGAGCAGTTGTCCTGGAGGGGCTGTGGCATGTCCTGAGCACACAGATCCAGTTAAATCCAATGATGGAGTAGGGATCTGCGGAATCCTGCTCTACCATTCCAAGGCCAGTGCTTTCTCCAGCAGCAGGTGTGATGTCATCGCTGCTGAGCTGTGCAGGAGAGCTCACAGGCCAGGGATCATCCCCCAGTCTTTTCCCAGCAGGAGCGAAGATGTCACTGCACGGCACCTGCTTCTGGGGAGAGCATGATGTGTTCTTTTCTTCGGGGGAACAGGGCTAGGTGAATATTACTTTTTAATATTCGGAATCCATGTCAAGAATGGACATCACTTATTTTTTCTGCGTTGTGAGTTTTAAAAGCAACAGTGGAAAAAAAAAGTGGCATATAAGTTAGGGGCCGTTCAGACAGCCGTGGAATTGCAGATCCGCAATACCACGGATACAGACCAGTGTGTGTCCCGCAATTTGCGAAACACATGGCCCTGAACCCCATTCAAAATGCCTATTCTTGTTCGCTACTGCACATGCTGTTTTATAACTTTTTTTTTTAATGGGACTGAGCTCTGCCTAGGCCATGTGACCAATGAACATGATGTAAATAGTCTAGGAAGAGGTCGGAGCACTACAACGGATTGGGGGGGGGAGGGGGGTGCTGGGAGTCAGCATTATGTGTCCTGAGGATAGGTCATCGATAACCAACTCCCAGTAAACCCCTTTAAAAATGCAATATTATGGGGTTTACCAAACTGGTGTAAAGTAGAACTGGCTTAGTTGCCCATAGCGATCAATCAGATTCCAGCTTTCATTTTCCAAAGGAGTTGTCCAAAATGAAAGGGGGAATCTGATTGGTTGCTACAAGCAACTAAGCCAGTTCTACTTTACACCAGTTTGATAAATCTCCCCCTATGTGTGTGTTTGGGGGGGATTGGCAAGGGAAACGCAATAGTAAGTGTATAAATAGTTTAATTTTTATATATTTTATGGCAATAGGCACCTATATTAATACCCAGAATACCCATTGAATCAGTGTCATAGACGTTGTGAACCTAGCTGAACATATACTTTGGGTGACCACGGCCACATTTAGGTTGCAGTGCTCCATGTGCTGACGTTCTACAACCTTTACCTCTCATTGCCCCATCAGTACACAGCAGGGTTTCATACATTGTTTTTAGGTGACCTCATGGGTTCCTGTGATAAGGCTCCTGTGTCTGGTTTATTACACCATAAAGTCTCCCTGTTCTGTTTTGCAATCATTACTCATTACTGTTGTGTTGTGACTCAGTACAATCACAAACAGAGATATTGTGGAACCAATCAGAGTCCACGTTGCATGTTTTCTGTGCAGCAAAGAAAAAAAGCTGAGGGTTGATTGGTTGCTATGGGAAACTACACCACTTTACCTCAGATAAAAGTTTGTTTAATTGAAGCCCCTTGTTTCTGACATAAACCTGGTGTGAAGGGGCCACCTGCCCTTAGAGCACCCCTGTTCAAGTGTGATTTTAGCAAATTACACTTAGGACTCCCTCATTTAGCTAAAGTCAAGAACTGTTATGTGCCAATTTCTTAATCAGAATAATTTTAAAAAATGCTACTTTGGGAGCGTTCACATCATCATTTCATTTTTTGTTCTTCTGATCCATCAGAAGAACAGAAAATACCACAGGCAAATCCCACATAAGTTAAAAAGATTTGAATACAGATTTTCTGCAGATTTCACCCTCTGTATTGCAAAGGGTGAAATCTGCAGCATGCCAGTTTATGTGCGGATTGCGTAGCAGAAATTTTCCACAGCATGTGGATGAAATTTTTCAAAATAACGCTACTTTGCCACTACTGTATGCAGATTTTCCGCACTCAATTCCACTGTGGATAATATCGGCATATCTGCCACATGTGCCTATACCCTTGTAGCGCCCCCTAGTGCTCTTTAGAGTTTCTGCCAGAATATCCGCCTAAGTTTTCTGCGTTCATAAAAAGAAGCTGCTTTTAGGTCTCTGATTCTTATTGGATGACCTGTACAATAACGGGAATTACTTTGAAGCCGGTGGGCATGTATGGTCCTGGTACTCAACTCTTTAGGCTACCTGCACACAGATACCGTCTGTCTTGCAGAAATTCTCCACAAATTTCCATGCAGATTTCTGTTTTCACACCAGATCTGCACAAAAAAATGCATTTGTTACTTGCATTTTTTGGTGAAATCCGCACAATCAACAAGAAGTGAAGTTTGGCGGCAGTGTGCAGTGCAAACTCGCCTTTTGTTATGGAAGACAGCCTGAACACCTTACCTTCCAGTGAGATTAAAATAAAGATGTTGCTTAGATAATGTATCATCTTTCATCTACATAGCACTGATATATTATCAGGAATGATGAACCTTTATCAGGTCAGTGACTGTGATGAGCAGAGAGTCATACACGTTTACTGCAGGAATACTTCTTAAAGGGGCATTCCGGTTACATGAAGTTATCCCCTATCAGCAGGATAGGGGATAAGTATTAGATCGGTGGGGGTCCTACCACTGGGACCTCCACCAATCACAAGAATGGGGGCCCCATGCCCCCTGAAATGAACGGAGTGGCAGGTTAGGCATGCGCGTGACTGCTCCTTTCATTTCTATCGGAGTTCCGGAGATAGCCGATGACAGAAGAAATCTCTTTAATTTCTGTAGAAATGAATGGAGTGTCTGCACTCATGCCTGATCAGCCACTAGGTTTATTGCAGGGGGTACAGGGTCCCTGTTCTTGTGATCGGTGGGGGGCCCAGTGCTAGGACCTCCATGGATCTAATAGTTATCCTCTTTCCTGTGGATAGGGATAATTTAATGTATCCAGAATAACCCTTTAGGGCTTTCTGAAAGCATTACATGTGGGTACCGTTGCGCTCCCAGTGGGTATTGTCCAGGTTAAAAAAAATTATCTCTTGCAGTGTGAGATTGAGGACTTGTCCACATTTCCTTGTTAGTGACACTCTGTGGAAAAAAAGCGTACGTGTTTCATCCGTGGATGGTCCGTGTGTCCGTTTTTACCATCCGTGTGTCATCCGTAATACACTGACATTGTTCAGCTAAAAAATTAATTTCCAAAGAATCTCCTATTAGTTCAGTGAAAAATGGATGCACAACAAATGCCATCATGGACCCATAGACATCTATGGGCGTGCTTGGTCCGCATTACGGATTAATGTAGTGCATGTCTTGGTGATTTTTTTTTTACTGACCCACAGTCAGTAAAAAAAAATACTGAAATGTGAACATACACATTTAAATCAATGGGGGTATGTGTGCTGCCCGAGGAAAATGCGGACAGCACAGGTCCGTGAAAAACAGAAATGTGGATGAGGCCTGACTAGGTAATGAAAATCTAAGACCAAAAACATAAGAGAAATAGTTAAATGTATGCAACTTGAACTTTCTACAGCTGATTTGTTTTCATCCACAGGATCCAAGCCACTTCCCCGTTATGGCTACAAACCTTCACCACCGAATGGATGTGGATCTCCTGTGTTTGGATTTCATGTAAATAATTATTTTAATGTTGCAGTATTGTTAATTTGTAGGCATATACAGTACAGACCAAAAGTTTGGACACACCTTCTCATTCAAAGAGTTTTCTGTATTTTCATGACTATGAAAATTGTAGATTCACACTGAAGGCATCAAAACTATGAATTAACACGTGGAATTATATACTTAACAAAAAAGTCTGAAACAACTGAAAATATGTCTTATATTCTAGGTTCTTCAAAGTAGCCACCTTTTGCTTTGATTACTGCTTTGCACACTCTTGGCATTCTCTTGATGAGATTCAAGAGGTAGTCACCTGAAATGGTATTCCAACAGTCTTGAAGGAGATCCCAGAGATGCTTAGCACTTGTTGGCCCTTTTGCCTTTACTCTGGGGTCCAGCTCTCCTCAAACCATCTCGATTGGGTTCAGGTCTGGTGACTGTGGAGGCCAGGTCATCTGGCGTAGCACCCCATCACTCTCCTTCTTGGTCAAATAGCCCTTACACAGCCTGGAGGTGTGTTTGGGGTCATTGTCCTGTTGATAAATAAATGATGGTCCAACTAAACGCAAACCAGATGGAATAGCATGCCGCTGCAAGATGCTGTGGTAGCCATGCTGGTTCAGTATGCCTTCAATTATGAATAAATCCCCAACAGTGTCACCAGCAAAGCACCCCCACACCATCACACCTCCTCCTTTTCTGCGTCGCACAAAGACACGGTGGTTGGAACCAAAGATCTCAAATTTGGACTCATCAGACCACAGATTTCCACTGGTCTAATGTCCATTCCTTGTGTTCTTTAGCCCAAACAAGTCTCTTCTGCTTGTTGCCTGTCCTTAGCAGTGGTTTCCTAGCAGCTATTCTACCATGAAGGCCTGCTGCACACAGTCTCCTCTTAACAGTTGTTGTAGAGAGGTGTCTGCTGCTAGAACTCTGTGTGGCATTGACCTGGTCTCTAATCTGAGCTGCTGTTAACCTGCGATTTCTGAGGCTGGTGACTCAGATGAACTTATCCTCCGCAGCAGAGGTGACTCTTGGTCTTCCTTTCCTGGGGCGGGATTTCTTGCCTTTATAAGGCAAGAAATCCCACTTATTAAACCTGACAGGGCACACTTGTGAAGTGAAAACCATTTCAGTTGACTAGCTCTTGAAGCTCATCAAGAGAATGCCAAGAGTGTGCAAAGCAGTAATCAAAGCAAAAGGTGGCTACTTTGAAGAACCTAGAATATTAGACATGTTCAGTAGTTTCACACTTTTTTGTTAAGTATATGATTCCACATGTGTTAATTCATAGTTTTGATGCCTTCAGTGTGAATCTACAATTTTCATAGTCATGAAAATACAGAAAACTCTTTGAATGAGAAGGTGTGTCCAAACTTTTGGTCTGTACTGTATACTAGCACAACGACATGGGAAATAAAGGATGAAATAATTCTCAGTGGGCTGTTGGGTCCTCTAGAGTAGGAGACACTTTTTGTATCCTTTCTCTGCTCTAGCTGATAGGTGCAGGTTCTAAATCTGAGACAGATTTCCTTGATAGAAAATTCTTTTATAGGGTATTGTATTTTATAGCTGGTAACACGTGGTTGGACCTTAATTGCAAACTGCTGGCAATTCATTCATAAACTTCTAGAAGGAATAATAGAGTAATGGCACAACACAGAGTCATAATAATATATGCTCCAGAATTGTGATTTCCTGAGGAATACAAGTAGTTATTAAAATAGACATGTCAGAAGAGGTGACAGGTCCACTTTATATGGGGGTTGTCTGTGACTGAAATATTGATGACCTATCCTCAGGGTAGGTCATCAGTACCACATCAGTGGGGGTTCCAATGCTGGCAACCCCACCAATCAGCTTTTGGAAGATGTTTGGGTGAACTCTGCAGTTTTTTCCTAGCTATGTCACATCAGTTGGTCACATAGCCTTTCTGCAGCTCAGTGCCATCCAAGTGAATGGGACAGAGCTGCAGTACCAAACACAACCAATATAAAATGTATGTCGCTGTGCTGGGTAAACAATGAAGAGGCTGATCATTGGGGTTCATGGAGTCATACCCTGACTGATCTACTGATCTCATATTGATGATTTTTTTTTTATTACGGTGTTCACCCTACGGGAAAAATTACATGATAATTGGGTAATGTGGGTCATGACGGACGCGGTGATGCCAGATATGTGGAGGAGATTATTTAAAAAATATATATTTTTCCACTGAAAAGTGTTTTTTTTAAATTTAACATATATATATATATATATATATATATATATATATATATATATATATATTTTTTTTTTTTTTTTACTCTGTTTAATAGGAGTTAAAGGGCCCGAATCGGCATTCTTGCTGGTCCAGACCGTTAGAGCAGGACCACAGCTTGGAGAGCCAAGCCCTAGTTCTCTGCTGCACCGGAGACCCATACAGCGATTAGACTGGGCCGCTGTAAAAAGGCAGCGACCCAACCTAAGGCCCCTTAGTGACCGCTGTAAAAAAGGCGTATTGATGGTCCCTAAGGGGTTAAAATAAACCTGTCTCACTTTATTTCATCATTTTAGTCTATAGTATAGTCTAAAGTCTTTAGTATGGGGGAGTTCACAGATATTTGTGCAAAGCATCTTAATTTTGCCACAGTTTATTGCAATTTGACCACGAGATGTGGACTCACCCTAAGTATCAATTTTTAGGTCTTTAAAAAAAACTAAATACCTTAATTTATATATAGCTCATGGGTGACATTCTTTTTTCCAGTTTGATGTTGGCATTCCATCAATGACTAGATGCTGCAACCAACATGACCGCTGCTATGACACATGTGGAAACCTGAAGAATGATTGTGATGAGCAGTTTCAGAGCTGCCTCTCCAAAATATGCCGAGATGTACAGAAAACGTTAGGCATTTCTGAGAGTGTTCAAGGTGAGAGCAGTTGTACAACCAGCCTCAAATGTTCTTTCATCTTGTTTTAGTCTCAGACTGGCAGTTTTAGAGGGTTGTACGATGTGTATGAGGCAGTCTCTCCCTTCAAATACAATAGTTCATCAGTACCCCAGAGATCAGCAGTCTTTTACCAGTGGTGATGCCTGGTTACTATAGTAATGTAATCAACTGTTGTGGCACAGAGGAGCAGGTCACCTCTGTGATTGGCTGCAGCGGTCACGTGTCGCCCCATCAGCAATGCAGGAGTGACAGACACCAAACCCAGCAGCTGGGACCAGGTAAATATGATCACCACCGCAGGTCGGTCACACTGGGAGGTTTATATTAATCTTGAATAGCCTTTTAAAGAGTCTCTGTCACCAGGATCAATCCTAGTAAACCAGGCATATAGCTTTGTAGGGTTTTTTTGTTTTGTTTTATGTAAGCGCCGGCATTGTGGAGAAATGTAGACTTTTATTTTTATGCAAATTAGCCATAGGAGCACCAAGAGGCAGTCTTATGCTGTTTGAGCACCGCTCTGGCGACTCCCCTGGTGTTCCAAACACCTCCCTCCCCTTAGATTGGAAGCACTAGACTTCACGTCTGGCGCTGCGTTCTCTAGCCTTCTCACTCGTTTGTTAACATGGTGCATATTCACCTTGTCTTCTGCTTGCGGAGCAGGGAAGATGATTAGTGCACATGCGCCGTTGACATCACTACACCAGGAAGTGGAGGTTACTGCAGATGAAGCCAGTGGTGGCTATATGCCTGGTTTATTAGGGTTGATGCTGGTGACAGAGCCTATTTTAATTGGAGCAGCACTGTGGTAACCAGGCAGTAGTAAAAACATCTGATCAGCAGGGGTACTGGATTGTTGGACCCCCATTGATCAGATATTGATGGCCTATCCTGAGGATAGACCATTAATATTAAAGTATCGGAAAACCCTTTTAACGCTGACAACTCGCTTAGGCTACTTTCACACTAGCGTTTTAAAATTCCGGTATTGAGTTCCGTCATAGGGGCTCAATACCGGAATAAAACGCTTCAGTTTTGTCCCCATTCATTGTCAATGGGGACAAAACTGAACTGAAGACAACGGAATGCTCCTGAAAGCATTCCGTTCCGTCTTCAGACCGGAGAACAAACCGCAGCATGCTGCGGTTTGCTCTCCGGTCCAGGCATCCGCACCAAGACGGATCCGGAATGACCCCCAATGCAAGTCAATGGGGGTGGATCCGTCTGGTGTGACCATAATGGTAACCGGATCCGCCCTCCATTGACTTTCAATGGAGTCCATTACGGATCCGGGTACACATAGACACATACAGACATAAACATACACACACATAAAGACATACAAACACACATACATACTTACATGCTCCCCGGCAGGTCTTCGGAGCGTCAGGACGGCTCACACAGGTCACGATTCCCCACAGCGCCCTCTGCTGGGCGCCTGGTGGAATCGTCAGATGACCCAGCAGAGGGCGCTGTGGGGAATCGTGACCTGTGTGAGCCGTCCTGACGCTCCGAAGACCTGCCGGGGAGCATGTAAGTATGTATGTGTGTTTGTATGTCTATATGTGTGTGTGTATGTTTATGTGTATGTATATGTATGTACTGTGTGACATGTGTGGGGCCGGAGCACGGTTCCGGCTCCACACATGTCACTGCGGCAGGCCTGATCCGGCAGCACCCTTCACCTGCCGGATCAGGCCTGCCGCCAGTGTGAAAGTAGCCTTAAATAGAGTCTGCCAGCAGTTTTGGTTGTGCTAAACTGTTGAACACACTAGGTAGTGACTGGAGAGGGCAGGGTGAATGTGCCTTTTGTGGAATTTTTATTGTCAGGTGTTGGAAGAATTATTTTGCCAAATTGTGCTCCCCCTACTGTGAGGACAGCTGCATCCAACCAGGAGACCAGTAAAGCTGTCACTCAGAGGGGAAGTGCTGTGAATTAACTCAGTACACAGACGGCTTCACAGTGAAACCCAGCCCCAGACACTTGAGAGAGCAGTTTGGCAGAATAAAACCTTGTATTCTTACTACTCCTGATGAGAAAAGCTCCACAAAATGTATGCCCTGCACTCCCCAGCACCTGTTTTAGGGCTGTCAACAATTTTGCATGGTCAAAAGTGCTGACAGATTCCCTTTAAGTTTGCAGTGCATTGCCTCTAACATAGGACATTCAACTCAATCAAAATTATATGAATGTGACTCAGATTGGCAAGAGAACTGTGGACTGAAGAAGTAAGGAGTGGCTGTACTTTACTAGCACTGAGCCACTTTATTCTAGTGATCAGTAAGATGACTTATATTCTGTGTTTAGATGGGTTAACACATTACCAAATAAAGCAGTTATTCCATACAAAATAATGTCCTGCAGGGAATGAAACTTATTAATATTTATATACTAGCAGAAGGACCCGGCTTAATGTTTGTGTGTGTGTCCTTAAGATATCGACAGTATCCCCCCATAGCAGTGACCTCTACAGCACCCTTCCCCCTTAACAGTGACCTCCACAGCCCCACCCCTTACCTCCCCACAGTGCCCTGCCACCTTAAAATTTGACCTCCACAGCAGCGCACCTCCTTAAAGGGGTTGTCCGGGTTCAGAGCTGAACCTGGACATACCCAGGTTTTGACTCTGGCAGCCCTCCTGAACAGGGCATCGGAGCATCTCATGCTCCAATGCCCTCCCTTGCCCTGCGCTGGATCGCACAGGGCAAGGGCTCTTTTGTTTGTAAACATTCACTGCCGGGCGGAGGCTTCCGCCCGGCAGTGAGTTCGGTGACGTCACCGGCCGTAATGGGCCGGCTTTAGCGCTGCCCTAGCTGTTTGAATGGCTAGGGCAGCGCTAAAGCCCACCCATCAGCGCCGATGACGTCAGCGGGCTAACTGCTGGGCGGAAGCCTCCGCCTGGCAGAGCCCGGTACATCACCGGAACCAGGCTAAATTCCTTTGCCCTGCACTAATTAGCGCAGGGCAAAGGAGGGCATCGGAGCATAGGATGCTCCGATGCCCTGTTCAGGCGGGCTGCCTGGGTGAATTGAAAGGTATGTCCGGGTTCAGCTCTGAACCCGGACAACCCCTTTAACTTTGACCTTCACGGCTGCCCGCTCCTTTAAAAGTGATCTACACAACACCCTACTCACCCCCTAACAAAGACCTCCACAGCGGGGCATTATTGTCTTTAATTGACAGTATATAAAACCTCACAGAATTAGTATACACTTAAGGTCATGTAAGTTACATCAGCCTCTACAGTAACATTGACTAAGCGGCACAATCGAAATCATATTAACTGACACATAAGAATGTCCTTCGTTGCCTATAACAACCAATCAGAGCTTATATTAATGACCTGTAACAAAGTAGAAGCTGCGCTGTGATTGGTTGCTATATGCAACCTGATGAATATCCAGGCTAACTCCCACAACAGTCAACAGACAATGGCTCCTGTAGTTTGGCGGTTACTAAGAGTATTTTTTGGCAAATAATTGGAAAGTGAGGGTGAAAATTTCCTCTCAATACTTAGTCTATGATGTTCCCCAAGTCACAGGAGGTGGCTGTGCAAAATACATACATACGGACATACGTACATGCTTACATACATACACTAAGCTTTATATATTAGATTCACCCCAGGCCTCTCTTCACCAGTATTGTGCTCCACTGCGTTTGATGACTGGAGATCTGACCTCTGGGACCCCCATTGATCACAAGAACTGCCCCATGAGATTGAAGGGGTCGTTTACACCTCTATGGGACTGCTGAGTAGTGCGCACAGCAGTTCCATAGAACTGAACAGAGCGGAGGACGCATATGAACACCACTGCTCTATTTTCATGCGGCAGTTCGGAGTCCCTTCTGGATCCCCCGTTCTAGTGATGGCTGATGTCAGTGTCTCTTTGTTGACTTGTGCACTCATTTTCTCATTCTCTTCCTTTAGCTTGTGAATCCACAGTGGCACTCCTGTTTGATGCAGTCATACATTTGGGATGTAAACCCTATATGGAAAGCCAAAGAGCTGCGTGCGTTTGTCCATATGAAGAGAAAATAGATCTATGATTGAGGATATCTCGAGTTACTCAGCTATCAGCGCTGATGTGTGCACCACTGAAGGACTATAGAAAGCATGTTAGATGCTTTAAGTTATATTCAATGCTTAATGAAGGAAGTATGCAGATACGTTGCATATACTATGGATAATTAACCTCAGGATGATTTCATTTCTACACAACTTTGCACTTTTTCTTTGTTTAATGCAGTACTATGTATTATAGATTACATAATGGTAAAACAGGGTCTGCAACCACTTTAGATGCATGTTGTTCCACTACTTTTGTAAATGTGTCCTATCATGTAAAGTTTCAAGTTGCGCCAGTGTTGCAGCCAAACTTTAGGATGACTTGCAACAGCAGCGCAACACCCATATCCCAATAGATGTGAAGAGGTACCAAGTTTAACTTGCAAAAGTCATACAACTTGAATCCCAAGAAAGACGCAGCGCACGATTCAGGTCATGTGATTGGCCTGCACGTGAAACCACCATGCCAAAGTCTTCATATAAAACTTTTTATTTTTGGTTAATATATAGCTTCTGTCTTCTAAGCCATGCAGACAGTAGCTGTTGCTGAAGCCACTATGTGGAGTTTATGGCAAATATCAGATGGATGTACATCTTACCAGGTGATTCCCTATTGTAAGTTAATTGATTATTAAATTAAATTGTGAATATTTCTCTTGTCGCATATTTGTTCTTCTTTTCATTATAAAACGTTTTAGAGACACAGGTTGTTGATACAACATTATGTACAAAGGCATTAGGCTACAAAACACTACTTTAAAGTGTGCCCCATGATTAATGTAAAAAAAAAAATTAAAAAGTAACATACACAGAGCTTTGAGAAAGTATTCATACCCCTTAAACTTTTTTTCACGTTACACCCACAAGCATAAATGTATTTTTGCGGGATTTTATGTGATAGACCAACCCAAAGTAGCAAGTATGTGTGACGTGAAAAGAAAGTGATACATGGTTTTCACAATGTTTAATAAATACAAATCGCATGTGGTGTGCATTTGTATTCAGCCCCCCTGAGTCAATACTTCGTAGAACCACCGTTCGCTGCAATTACAGCTATATATCTTTGGTGGTATGTCTCTACCAGCTTTGCACATCTAGAGACTGAAAATTTTGCCCATTCTTCTTTGCAAAATAGCTCAGATTGGATGGAGAACGTCTGTGAACAGCAATTTTCAAGTCTTGCCACAGATTCTGCGATTTAGGTCTGGACATTGATTGGGCCATTGTACCACATGAATATGCTTTGATCTAAACCATTCCATTGAAGCTCTGGCAGGGTCATTATCCTGCTGGAAGGGGAACATTCTCCCCAGTCTCAAGTCATTTGCAGCGTCTAACTGGTTGTCATCCAGGATTGCCCTGTATTTAGCTCCACCCATCTTCCCATCAACTCTGACCTGCTTCCACATCCCTGCTGAAGAAAAGCATCCCCACAGCGTGATGCTGCCACCACCATGTTTCATGGTGGGGATGGTGTGTTCAGGGTGATGTGCAGTGTTAGTTTTCTGCCGCACATAACGTTCTGCATTTATGCCAAATAATTCAACTTTGGTCTCATCTGTCCAGAGCACCTTCTTCCACATGTTTGCTGTGTCCCCTACATGTCTTGTGTCAAACTGCAAATGGGACTTCTTCTGGCTTGGATTCAAAAATAGCATTCTTCTTGCCACTCTTCCATAAATGCCAGATTTGTGGAGTACACTACTAATAGTCCTGTGGAGAGATTCTCCCACCTGAGCTGTGGATCTCTGCAGCTCCTCCACAGTGATCATGGACTAGTGCTCTCCATGCCTGGGCATGTCTTGGTAGGTTTGCAGTTGTGCCATACTCCTTCCATTTTCGGATGATGGATTGAATAGTGCTCCATGAGATATTCGGAGCTTGGGATAATTTTTTATATAACAAAACCCTGCTCTACATTACTCCACAATTTTATCCCTGACCTGTCTGGTGTGGTCCTTGGGTTTCATGATGCTGTTTGATCACTAATGTTGACTAACAAACCTCTGAGGCCTTTACAGAACAGCTGTAGTTATATTGAGAATAAATTACACAAGAGTGGACTCTATTTACTAATTAGGTGACTTAGGTGAAGGCAATTGGTCACACTGGATTTTATTTAGGGATAACAGTACAGGGGGGTTGAATACAAATGCACACCACACGCTCCAGATTTTTATTTATTAAAAAATGTTGAAAACCACATATGCTAATTTGTGTTGGTCTATCACATAAAATCCCAATAAAATATATTTGTTTGTGGGTGTGACGTGAAAAAATGCAGAAAAGTTCAAGGTGTATTGAATACATTTTCAAGGCATTTTAGTAAATAACGATCTCTAACAAAGCTAGAACCAGCCCTGTACCTCACATGGATGTAGAACACCACTGCTGTAGTTGCTCTGCTAGATTTATTGCAAGCTGGCAGCTCAGAAGGACTGTCCTTTCTAAGAGGGTGCATCCTTTCTGCTACGGCTCTATCCTTGTAACTGTCACAGCTTCTAACAGTAGAAACAGTTGATGGCAGTTGAAGGATGAAACTGAGCATGTGCAACCACCTCAGTAAGATGGACAGAAAAATTAGACAAAGAACAAACAGCAAGCGGCACTATACAGATATTATTGAATAAATCAGTGGCTATGCAAAATCCATACAAGTCTATGTAAGCGATTCTTCCCATAGAAATGAATGGGGTGGTTAGGTGTAATTACACCTACTCACCACTACCCTGTAATGGCCAGCATGTAAACAGTGAAGATGAGTGCCGGGTGTCGGACCCCCGCCGATCTGATATTGATTACATATCCTGAGGATAGGTCATCAATATATATAACTCGGAAAACCCCTTTAATGGCAAAATTCACAACGGGTGTTTGATCCATGATCACCCAATAAATTTACTGGTTCAATTAAAATTGGTATTTAAACAGTCCTTATCATGTTGTTCATATTTTGACATCATGAGACCACAACACCTATAAATTGATCAATAGTACCTCGCCATTGTGACGCTTCAAGCAGGATGTTCTCAGACGGAAGTGGCAGGTTGCAACAGAGAGACTGGAAGAGTCACAGAAAGGGATAGAAGTGGATGTTCATTGTGAACAATGCCCTGCGGAACCGGATGATGAATGCCACACAACTCCAGGCACATTTAAGGAAGGTGAGAGCACCCTTAGAGAGTATCATGTCAGATCATTCTAAATCATTTACATCAGTATGGTCTGCATGCTAGACGACCTGCAAAGGTACCTGACCACACCACCAGGCACAGGCGTCATTGTCTTGTCATCTATGTTGGACGAGGGACCAGTGGGCCTCAGTGCTGTTCACTGATAAAAGTTGATTCACGCTGAGCAGAAATGATGGCCATCAACGATGTTGAAGACGTCAACAAGAGCTCTATGCATCAGCCACTGTTGTCACCAGGCGAGCCTTTGATAGTGGTGGTGGTGGTGTTACAGTGTGGGCAGGTGTGTCTAGTCAATACAGAACTGCCCTGCACTTTGTGAATTGTACAGCGACAAGCCCATACTATTTGAAAAACATAATTAATCCAGTCATTGTGCCTCTGCATGAACAACCCAGGCCTAATTTCATCTTCATGGACGACAATCCACCAGCTTATCAAGATTGCATTATTAGGGAATGGCTGCTGGAGACTGGGGTACCTCAAATGGAGTGGCCTGCACTTTCTCCAGACCTGGATCCCATTGAAAACCTATGAGATCAGCTGAGTTGCCGTGTAGAAACTCTGGTTATGCCAGTACGGAGAATAACATTGGTATTTCTAAACTAATTAACTGTGACCTCTACATTACCTCGCCACCTTAACTGTGACCTCCACAGTGCAGTCCCCTTAACAGTGACCTCTATATCACCCCACCACCTTAATATTCACCTCCACAGTACCCCACCCCCTTAACATTGACCTCCACAGTGGCTCACACCCTTTATAGTGACGTTGAAAAATTATTCATACCCCTAAATAAAATTTAGTGTGACCAATTGCCTTTAGAAGTCACCTAATTAGTAAATAGAGTCTACCTGTGTGTAATTTATTCCAAGTATAACTAGAGCTGTTCTGTGTGTGAAGGCCTCAGAGGTTTGTTAAAGAACATTACTGATCAAACAGCATCATGAAAACCAAGGAACACACCAGACGGGTCAGGGATAAAGTTGTGGAGAAGTGTAAAGCAGGGTTAGGTTAAAAAAATATCCCAAGTCCTGAATATCTCACGGAGCACTGTTCAATCCATCATCTGAAAATGGAAGGAGTATGGCACAACTGAAAACCTACCAAGACACAGCCGTCCACCTAAACTGACAGCCCAGGAAAGAAGCAGCCAACAGACCCATGGTCTCTCTGGAGTAGCTTCAGAGATGCACAGCTCAGGTGGAAGAATCTGTCCACAGGACAACTATTAGTTGTTTACTCCACAAATCTGGCCTTTATGGAAGAGTGGCAAAAAGGAAGCCATTTTTTAAAGCAAGCCATAAGAAGTCCCGTTTGCAGTTTGCCACAAGACATGTACGGGAAGAAGGTGCTCTGGTCAGATGAGACCAAAGTTGAACTTTTTGGCCTAAAT
This sequence comes from Rhinella marina, assembly GCA_900303285.1. Lineage (NCBI taxonomy): Eukaryota > Metazoa > Chordata > Amphibia > Anura > Bufonidae > Rhinella > Rhinella marina. The sequence goes on from ONZH01013527.1 coordinate 193,678, forward strand.
GCAAAATGCTATGTGTGCTGGAAAACACTACACATCACCCTGAACATACCATCCACATTGTAAAACATGGTGGTGGCAGCATCATGCTGTGGGGATGATTTTCTTCAGCAGGGAAGTTGGCCAGAGTTCATATGAAGATGGATGGGGCTAAATACAGGGCAATCCTAGAGGAAAACCTGTTAGAGACTGCAAAAAACTTGTGACTTGGCGGATGTTCACCTTCCATGGCCCTAAACATACAGCCAGAGCTACAATGGAATGGTTTAGATCAAAGCATATTCATGTGTTACAATGGTCCAGTCAAAATCCAGACCTAAATCCCATTGAGAATCTATAGCAAAACTTGAAATTTGCTGTTCACAGACGCTCTCCATCCAATCTGACTGAGCTTGAGCTATTTTGCAAACACACACACACACATATGGGGAGATTTATCAAACTGGTATAAATGAAAATTGGCTTAGTTGTCCATAGCAACCAATCAGATTCCACCTTTCATTTTGCAAAGATGCTGTGAAAAATGAAAGGTGGAATCTGATTGGTTGCTATGGGTAACTAAGCCAGTTCTACTTTACACCAGTTTTGATAAATCTCTCCCATAGTGTCAATGGATGCATACATTTCACCTAATATATATATATATATATATATATATATATATATATATATATATATATATTAGGTAAACGGCATACAGTATATATTCAATAAGAATCCAGCGGTGTGTGGCGGTAGCCAGCTATACCAGATACTGTAAACTTGGGTACTAGAGATTATGCCACATATGTGAACGGAGTATTGTTTGATTTATTTTGAAGTCAAGTAGTTTTAATATAGTTAAAACTTTATTTTACATGATTATTTTTGTTTTCATTAACTGAATGTGATTTCAGAATTTGGGGCTCCACTTTTAATTTTACTCAGGACTATATTTTGTCTAAAACCGGCCCTGACAAAAATGTGACGTGAACACAGCCTTCTCAGTATCCAGCCCCATCATCACTGGTGTCCTGTGTGTGTCCAGCAGGTGGCAGTCATCTTTACACAAGAAATCTCTACCTAAGTGTAACACATGAAAGTATCAAATACATACAGAACACACACACACACATATATATTTATTTATTTTTTCCTCTATTGGCATTTACCAGCATGTTGCAGTAGCAGAATTTCCGGAAAACAGATACAAACATCCTGCACGATATAATAGTAAAATGTGCGGATGTACAAGCCTTATAAACTATGTTACTATGTTACAAGGCTAGATTTAAAAATTCACGGAAAAACAATGCACTAAAACAATAGATGCAAACAATATGTGGACTAAGCCCTCACTCTATTGATAAAATCTGAGACTCTTAGCCAATACATTTTGATCAAAATACATCTGTGCCCGCCCACCTACCCAGCACCACGGTGGTCTCAGTTCAGGCAGGTCCTACGCTAAACCTACCTATGCGGTTGTGCATCTACTGTATGTTTAGGTGCACAGACCCTGCACATACAGTGTGCTGCTCCTAGTTACTTCTATGTGCATCAGCAACCAATGAGAGGAGGAGCACACACACCTATATGTACCACCTAATCAAGGTCGCCTCTTAGATAGGTGGGGCAAAAGTGCACATGAATGCTACTCCCCTGATAATAGGAGCGCATTTACACCAGAAGGTGCCACTCCTTCAAGACACATCAAAAAAATATTTGCGGAAAACAGATACAAACATCCTGCACGATATGATAGTAAAATGTGCGGATGTGCAAGGCTAGATTTATAAAATTCACGGAAAAACAATGCACTAAAACAATAGATGCAAACATATGGACTAAGGCTACTTTCACACTAGCGTTTTAAAATTCCGGTATTGAGTTCCGTCATAGAGGCTCAATACCGGAATAAAACGCTTCAGTTTTGTCCCCATTCATTGTCAATGGGGACAAAACTGAACTCAATGCATGCATGCTGAACGCATGCTGCGGTTTGCTCTCCGGTCCAGGCATCCGCACCAAGACGGATCCGTCATGACCCCCAATGAAAGTCAATGGGGACGGATCCGTTTGGTGTGGACATACCAGTAATCCGGATCTGTCCTCCATTGATTTCCAATGGGGGGTCATTCCGGATCCAGCTACATACATACAGACATACATACAGACATACTTACACACATACATACTCACATACTCCAGGGACGCCGGCAGCATGTCTTCACGCGCCTCCTGCGCGCAGCTATGACGTTTCCCCACTGCGCCCAGCAGAGGGCGCTGTGGGGAATCGTCATCACTGCGCGCAGGAGGCGCGTGAAGACGTTCTGCCGGCGTCCCTGGAGTATGTGAGTATGTATGTGTGTATGTATGTCTGTATGTCTGTGTGTCTGTGTTAACATGTGTGGGGCCGGAGCGCTGCTCCGGCTCCACACATGTATCAGCGTTAGCACGGATCCGTTGGCACCCTTTAGGTGCCGGATCCGTGCTAACGCTAGTGTGAAAGAGGCCTAAGCCCTCACTCTATTGATAAAATCTGAGACTCTTAGCCAATACATTGATGTGTCTTGAAGGAGTGGCACCGTTTGGTATGAATGTACTCCTATTATCAGGGGAGTAGCATTCATGTGCACTTTTGCCCCACCTATCTAAGAGGCGACCTTGATTAAGGTGGTACATATAGATGTGTGTGCTCCTCCTCTCATTGGTTGCTGATGCACATAGAGGTAACTAGGAGCAGCACACTATATGTGCAGGGTCTGCGCTCCTAACCATAGGTGCACAACCCTATAGGTAGGTTTAGCATAGGACCTGCCTGAACTGAGACCACCGTGGCGCTGGGTAGGTGGGCGGGCACAGATGTATTTTGATCAAAATGCCTAAAGAGACATTCCGTTATTCATTCTCTCATAATAGAAGTCTATGGCCTGCATAACGGATACATCCTGTCTCAGTTATGCAGGAGAGGATTCCGTTATGCATTCCATCATAGAATTGCGTTATGGTCTGTGGTAATGGAATACATAACGCAATTCACTTTTTCCAAGTAAACGAAGCGTGAATGAATTTCATAACCTGAAATTTGCTCATCTCTAGTTGGTTAAATGTCTTCAAAGAGAGTTTGTAATGGTGTAGTTAGACAAACACATAATCGTTACAATTCGAACGCTAACGATTCATGACAAACAATAATCATGTAGTGTAAATGTACAGTATGGAGCGACAAAACAATTGTGATAAAAAGCTTGTTCGGTGCTTGAAAATTCATTTATGCGAATAAGTAAAATGATCTTTTGTCATTATTCAATCGTGTTAATGTAAAGGTACATAGTGTGATCTTTCAGCGATGTGAATGATATGAAAACAAGCGCTTGTGAATTAATTTGTACGTGATAACTTTCACATGAAAATACTGGTCTGTCATTGCTGTAAATCACTAAATGCGGTCGGATTGTTAATCGCCTATGCCAGGGGTACTCAAGTACTTTTGGTAAAGGTCCACCTAGGAGGGACAACACCAGTGGCATGTAGCCTTAATAGTAGTAATGCCCTCTGTGCCCCCTTCAGAGAAATAATGCCCTCTGTGCACTGTGCCCCCTTCATAGTAGAAATGCCCATTGTGCCCCTTCACATTATCAATGCCCATTGTGCCCCCTCCAGAGTAGAAATACCCATTGTGCCCCCTTCACATTTGCAATACCCATTGTGCCACCTCCAGAGTAGAAATGTCCATTGTGCCCCTTTCACTTTTGCAATGCCCATTGTGCCCCCTCCAAAGTAGAAATACCCATTGTGCCCCTTTCACTTTTGCAATGCCCATTGTGCACCCTCCAGATTAGAAATTCCCATTGTGCCCCCTCCAGAGTACAAATGCCCACTGCGCCCCCTCGCGTAAAAATGACCATTGTGCCCCCTCCAGAATAAAAATCTCCTTTGTGCCTCCTTCACATTAGTACTGCCCTATCTGCCCCCTCCATAGTAGTAATGCCCTCTGTGCCCCCTCCATAGTAAAAATGCCCATTGTGCCCCTTCACATTAGTAATGCCCTCTGTGCCCCCTCCATAGTAATAAAGGCCTCTGTGCCCCCTCCATATTAATAAAGGTCTCTGTGCCCCCTCCATAATAATGAAGCCCTGTATGCCCCCTCCATAGTGATAAAGTCCTGTGTGCCCCCTCCATAGGGGTAAAGTCCTGTGTGCCCCCTCCATAGTAATGAAGCCCTCTGTGCCCCCTCCATAGGGATAAAGTCCTGTGTGCCCCCTCCATAGCGATAAAGCCCTCTGTGACCCCTCCATAGCGATAGTGTCCTCTGTGCCTCCTCCATAGCGATAATGTCCTCTGTGTCTCCTCCATAGCGATAATGTCCTCTGTGCCCCCTCCATAGCGATAATGTCCTCTGTGCCCCCTCCATAGCGATAATGTCCTCTGTGCCCCCTCCATATTAAAAAAAAAACACAGCACCTAATCACCTTGTCCCGTTCCTGAAGCTCACAGTCCTGCCTTCACTGCAGGCACAGATCGCTCTGCAGCACTGTGTGGGCGGAGCTTATGCAGATTTCCAGTCTGCAGGCTCCGCACACATCGGCCGGTAGTGTGATCTGTGCAGGCTTCAGCAGGAGAATAGTGGAGCAGGAGAAGTCTTCCTGCTTCACCATTCACAGCGCAGCCGGCTGAAGGAGGGGAGGAGCGCAGGGAGCAGAGCAGTGAGTGACATCAGCTCCCTGCGCTACAGCAATGAGCGCTTCCATCTGTATTGATGGAAGTGCTCATTACTTCTGGACTCTGGCACCCCGTGAGAGCCGGCACCCTGGTGCATGCAGGGGTCCGCCAGTTGAATACCCCTGGCTTATGCTATTATCCACTCGTCTAAATGCACCATTAGACAACAGTGTCTAGGCACGCACATTTATAATCCAGCCTGAGCCTATATGATACAGTTGTTGCATAATTAGATGGCTCAGGTTACACAATCTATAGAATTAGTAACTGTACCCCATTTTATATATATATATATATATATATATATATATATATATATATATATATATATCACATATACAGCTTCTAAACTGCCAGGAATGGTTTGAAAACGTGGGTGGGTAGCTAGTCGCAGTAGGATGTTGCGGGAGAACTTTCTTGGGGTAGAGAGGTCCAATTAAAAAATTTGGCCCAACCTTTTCTAGTTTTTTCTGCCCCTGCTCATGCACACAAACGATTGTGGCCCGTGGCCATATTGCAGCCCGCAAACAGCAAGTCTGCAATATACAGGCACAAGCCGTGTGCACTCCATATCACAGGTGTGGACCCATTCACTTGAATGAGTCTGCAATCCGCAAGATACGGAGCAGAGGCACGGAGCGGAAGCCTATGGAGCTCTTCCAAGGGATTTCAGTCGATGCCTCCGCACCGCAAAAAAAAGAATATGTTCTATTTTTTAACGGTGTGGACTGATTCTCGAGGATCACGGACCCATGGCTCAGGATCTGCAAACAGTCACACGGTAGGCACCAGGTGCACGCGATCGTGTGCATGACCCTAAGTCTAACTTCATTCTACAGTTTTTATCTTGTTTTCATGCCGTTTTTTTTAACGGATGAATTTTGAAAAATGGTCATTAAAAACAGACCCCTTGACTTGTATGGATGCCTTCTGCCATGAAAACAGACAAAATAGGACTTGCCATATTTTATAGGAGACAGTCGGTTTAGCCTGTCTTCGTTCTGAGAATGGCACTTGTCACAATAAGAAAAAATGACATTTCTGGGAGGATTTTCCCAATTTGTGGACTGAAAAGTAAAATTTTGAGCATCAGTTATACTCAGTTAGCACTAAAATTAACTGATATTTTTTGAGCATCAGATGTGATCAGATTGTGTTACTTCTGTCAGAGATCTGTTACTTCTGCCTGTGATGCAGACCACAAATAGCGGCTGCCATTTGCAGATGCGGAATCTTTCACTTGAATGGGTATGCAATCTGCAAGATTCAGTTGACACCACAAAAAAATAGAACTTATGTGGTCTGGAATCCATAATGGAATTCTTAGATAACCGGAACCTTGCACGTCAAACTTGAAACGCAAAGTTCGCTCATCCCTAGAAAAGTCCTGCAAGGAGGACTTTTTCTCCCATCAAAAATAATCAGTCTGCTCAGCTGCTCCTGTTCTCTTACATGCTGCTGGCAGATGACACTGCGTTTTCTTTAAATAACCTCTTGCGACCTCTGCCATATATGTTTAGTGGCAGAGGGCACCATAGCTACCGAGTTTCTGCTGTTTCAAACAGAGATCCAGGGTGAATGCCATAGGGCCGATCACATACATTTAAAACCTCAGATGCCATAGTGCAGGGGTGGCCAACCTGTGGCTCTTGAGCCGCATGCGGCTCTTTGCCTCTTCAAGTGTGGCTCTTTTGGTGGAGCCGGGAAGCAGTCAATCTGGCTCTCTCTCCACCCCATGCTCAGATCTCCTTTCCTAATTGAGCACTGTTACTACTCTGCAGCTCCAGCTCACTCTCCACTACGTTCTGATGCACACAGTGTCAGAACGTGGTATGTGGAGACGCGCGCTATCACCAGGCGTTGTGCGCATCAGGTCACATTGGAGAGCATGTCAGACCTGCACAGTAGCAGATGCCCGAACAGGGGAGGTAGGAGATTTTTCTAAATTATAGAACTGAGCATGGGAGGTTCTGATCTGAGCATGGGGAATCTAATCTGAGCATGGGGGTGGGGGCCTGATCTGAGCATGGGGGGGGGGTCTGATCTGAGCATGTGGGCTCTGATCTAAGCATGGGGGGATCTGGTGTGAGCATGAGTGGTCTGGTGTGAACATGGGGGGGTCAGATCTGAGCATGTGGGATCTTATCTGAGCAAGGGGGTCTGGTCTGAGCATGGACAGGTCTAATCTGAGCATGGGGGGGCCAATCTGAGCATGAGGGTCAGACCTGAGCATGGGGGGGGGGGGGGTCTGGTGGGAATTTCTTTTCAATATTAAAACACAAAATTTTTACAGCTCCCCACTACTTCATATGCAATATTAAATAGTGCTATTAGAAAGTACAACCTGTCCCACAAAAACAAGCCCTAATATGGCTATGTGAATGGAAAAATAAAAAGTTATGGTTGTGGGAAAGAAAGAGTTAAAAACGGAAAATCGCAGGGTTCTCTGAGGGTTAACAAAAACACGAGTAGCAAAAAAAAACTGCTTGTGTGTTTAGCCTATTTCCCATGACATTTTCACTGCAAAAAAAAAAAAACAAAACCGTCAAAAGGCATTAATACACACAAACATATTTTTGGTCCGCATCCGATCCGCATTTTTGTGGGTTGGATGGAGACCCATTCACTTCAGTGGGGCAGCAAAAGATGTGGACAGCCCACCATGTGCTCTCTGCATCCGTATGTCCCTTCCACGGCCCTGCAAAAAAATAGAACATGTCCTATTCTTGCCCATTTAATGGACAAGAATAGGACAGTTCTATAGAAGGCAGGACGTTCCTTTCAGCAAAATGGCCGGTATCCGTGATTTCTGGACCGCAAAAATGTAAACGGTTATGTGCTTGAGCATTAAAACAATAAGACTGTACAAAAACGCCACTAAAGGATATGTGTGAACCCACCCTAAAAACTGCATGTAGTATGGAAAAAACACAAGTGGTTTCAATTTTTTTTTTTGTGGTGTAGAGGCTCTTGCGGGTGATCACATATAAGATGCACATGAATTTCCATGAGGATTTATGTGCATTTCTGCAACATATTCGAACCAAATTTTCTAATTGCGGATTTTTATGCGGATTACACTTTGCTGGTTCTGTACTATGCTGTGCTTTGTCCGCATGGGAATCCGCATTGAAAAACCTTGCGTATTCAGCGTGTTCAGTCACATAGCAATTTTGGTTGTGCAACAGTTGTCGCCCCCTGAGGATCGCAGTGGGATCGTATTCATTTCTATACAAGCACTGCTAGAGTGAGATTCCACTGCGATCCCTGTGTTCGACCAGGCCAAACCCTTAGGCCTCTTTCTCACGCAACACAGAACTGATGCGTGAAAAAAAACGCTCATGTGCACACACTCATTGAAATGAATGGGTCAGGATTCAGTGGGGGTGCTTTGCGTTCACTTCACGCATCACACCCAGGTGGAAAACTCGCTTGTGTGAAAGGGGTCTTAGGCCTCTTTCACACAAACAATATGGATTGGCTCAGGGTGCGCTCAGTGAAACTCGCATCATTTCACAAGCAAGTTCAGTCAGTTTTGTCTGCAATTGCGTTTAGTTGTTCAGTTTTTTCCGCGCAGGTGCAATCCGTTTTTTCACGTGCGTGAAAAAAAAAAAAGAAAGTTTACAACATCTCTTAGTAACCATCAGTGAAAAACGCATTGCATCCGGGCTGCATCAAGATGCAAAGCGTTTTTCAACGAAGCTCCATGAACTTTTATGGGGCCAGGGCTGCGTGAAAAACGCAGAATATATTACATGCTGCGATTCTCATGCAACGCAGAACTGATACGTAAAAAAAATGTACAATGAAATGACTGAGTCAGGATTCAGTGCGGGTGCTTATGCGTTCACCTCACGCATCGCACCCACGCAGAAAACTCACTCATGTGAAGAGGGGCTTTAGGGTACAGCTACATGACAACAACAAAAGGGTACAAGTACACTGCGACATGTCACGTGACTTTTTTGTAATAATAAATAGTGTCGCACTGCAACCTACTGCGACGTGATATTCACACACAAATCCAACTTGGATAGATTTCGCAATGCGGCACCATTGACTATCATTACAAAAATGTTGTATCATAGATGGTATAAAGTACCAACACTCTTACACAAATGGTACCCCTCGGTTTCGGATAGTTGTTGGCGATATGGCGAGGCAGAGGGCACGCTCTTACATATATGGTGGCAATGCAGGGTCCTTCGTCCATTCTGGGACTTAGTACATAAAGCCATTCTTAAAATAACTAGCTTCCCAATGCCGAATTTGCCAGAAACTTTTCCCTTGTATGTTTTTGACCTCAATATCCCCGCATATAAGAAGTCTCTACTTAAATATCTTATCCAAGCAGCAAAAGCAGTGATTCCGCAACACTGGAAGTCAGAGAATCCCCCGACCTTAAAAGACTGGTTTGAAGAAGTAATGATGTACCAGAGAATGGAAGAACTCATAGCTCACACCCCTCAAAAATATGCTCCAATGCTAAAAGTGTGGGAGCCCTGGGAGGAGTTCTGAACAGAGTGCTTGGTCAGTAGCTGGTGAACTAAGTGTTACCTTTTCTCGTGCATCTTATCTTTCTCTTCCTTTTCTCTACCCTTCTATTCTACTCTTCTCTTTTCCTTCTTTATTCCCCCTCGCCCCCACCCCCCTCCCTTTTTTTTTTCTCATGCAAGTTTTCCTTTATATTCGCATAAATGCTTTTGAAATGTATACACTAGCTCTACGGACATACGTTGATCTGTAATATATTATTCTTGGCTGTGGTAATACCTACTTTCTTAATTGTTGTTACAAACGCAATTGTAACCATTGTTTCTTTTCCTTTTGAAAAATGTTCACGATTCCATGTGATTTTCTATATTTAACTTCCGTTTTACTATCTGCCTCAGAAAAAAGTATTATGAAAAAAACCAATAAACTTTCTAATTTGAAAAAAAAAATGTTGCACCGTACCCTTGGGCTGGAAACACATACACAGTTTAGTATGTAGTTTTTTGAGACAAAGCATGAAATGGATCCTACAGGAAGGAGAAGTATAAGTCCTTCCTTCATAGTGCCCCTTCCTTTCGAATTAACCCCCGGCTTTTGCTCAAGACTGCAACAAAAACTGTACCAAAAGTGCAAGTGTGATTTCAGCCTCACAAAGTTACTTCAGGACGCTCCAGTGAGTAATACCATGAGGAGGAAGAAGGAAGGGTCTGCTGGTGAGAGGAGTGGGAGGAGGCAGGGTGGAGACTGCTGACTGTGAGGAAGTAAATAACAAAAGAGAGAACGCTTACCTGCAAGAGAGTGATGAGAGTGCAGAAGAACTGCTTGTAAGGAGTGAAAGCAGTCACCTTTCACACACCCCATACTTTCAGGTAGAGAAGCCAGGATCATAGGGCAACATGTCCAGCAAAGTAACAGGTCAGTAGAATTGTCACTGTACTCATACTCTACACACACAGTAACTTTGTCATTCTTTAGGTTGTTTTTTTTTGTGAATTACATTATGCTTTGAATGTTATGTGCTACACACGGCTCTGTGCCATGTACTATTGTATACCTATCAATATACTGGAAAGTCTAATAAGGAAGATAACTTTTTCTCGCATCAGTCTTTGTTACATAAAGTAACACAAATAGGGCAGCACGGTGGCTCAGAGGTTGGCACTCCTGTATGGAGTTTGTATGTTCTCCCCGTGTTTGTGTGGGTTTCCTCTGGGTACTCCGGTTTCCTCCCACACTCCAAAGACATAATGAAAGGGAACTTAGATTGTAAGCTCCATTGGGGACAGTTGGATGCTTATACCTGTAAAGCACTGCAGAATATAGTAGCGCTATATAAGTGCATAAAATAAATAAATATTGGTTGGCTATGCAAACAGAAATCACAATAACGTATAACTAGTATAAAAGACGGGTGTACTATGGTGGTAATATGCAGGTGGCAAGCAGAAGGTACCTGCACATATCTATGGATCTGGAGATACATTATAGGTGTAAAGAAGAGTAAAAGGCTTTGGGTCAAAAAGTGGCCACGGTCCATCTAACCGAGGAAGTTTTATTATAGTACATAAAGTAACAGTAATTTACCATGCCACTTGTAGCTATGGTTACACAGTCTGTGGCCCAGAATTACTAAACCCTGTATTACACCAACAGATTATCTGACAAATTTTCTTATCAGTCATTGGTCAGATGGCCATTTATACACACAGATCTTGTGTTATACACACCAACTATTGGTCTGATTGGACAGATAGTGATCAGATAATCTGTTGGTGTAATACAGGCCTTAGGGATTGTTCACAAGGCTGTTGTGTGGCCGTGGCCGTATTGCGGCCCGCATACAGCAGGTCCGCAATACACGGGCACCGGCCGTGTGAACTCCACATCACGGATCGTGGACCCATTCTCATGAATGGGTCCACAATCACGCAGATGCGGTGCGGTGCCGAACAGAGGCACGGATCGGAACTTGTTCTATGTTTTTGCGGTGCGGACAGTTGGATGCAGAATTTTTGGATTTGGATGCGGATTTTTATTGAATTGAATGGGTCCGCGATCCGCATGCGGAAGCACCACACAGCGGCCGTTTGAACAAGCCCTTAGCCTGTAGATGGCATAAACTTAGACAAAGTATCTAGACCTGCACCACATTTATCACGGGCTCAGGCTTTTCTCTGACTTTATACCAACAATTAGTTGGCTTAGGCTACTTTCACACTACAGTTGTCTTTGCGGCCTCCGATCCGCATATTTTGCTGATAGGACGCGGACCCATTAATTTTAATGGGTCAGCAAAAAATGCTGACAGCACACTGTGTGCTATCCACATCCGTATGTCCGTTCCGTAGCCCCGCAAAAATGTAGAACATGTCCTATTCTTGTCCGTTTTGCGGACAAGGATAGGCATTGTTACAGTGGATCCACAAAAAAAAAAACGGATGCCATACGGAAGCCATCCGTTTTTTTTTTTTATGATCCGCAATTTGCGGATCGTGTGAAAGTAGCCTTAGAGTTTGAGACCGATTTTTACATCCCAGGTCCTGCCCCTTTCACGTGAAGCTCTGTGCACTTAAAGGGGTATTCCCATCTCAGACAATGGGGGGATCCCTGAAAGTTGTGGAGGGAGCACAGCGCATGCGCAGCCGCCGTCCATTAATTTATATGGGGCTGCCGAAAATAGTCAAGCGCTGGCTCAGCTATTTCTGTCGGCCCCATAAAAATAAATGGGAGCCGTGGCCACGCAAGCGCATTGTGCTCCCATTCACTTCTGTGGGGAGAGCGTTTCGAGGTGGCCGGATCCCGGAAAACCCGTGGTCCTCCGGCCACCACCCTCCCCGCTCTGTCCTCAGGTGTGGGTCCCACACCTACACTATCAGACAATGGAGGCATATCCTAGCGATATGCCCCCATTGTCTGAGAAAGACCTGCCCCTTGTCAAACATGTCGGGGGAAAAAGGGTAGAAACCCTAGATGCGCCAAATTGCACCACTTTTTTAGACAGATTTTTGGTGTAGCCACATTAGTAAATCTGGGCCTGTGTGTCTACAGTTGGCCACACAGTCACACTAGTGATTTTAGCCATTAGTTGTCTTATTGCTTTTTTTGTTATACTCTGGGGCTGCCATTACTTGCACAGCACAGGGTATAGTGATGCTAACTATACTACACTTCGAAAAGACGGCTGCGGTATTTGTCCAGCCGCCTCTCGGCATGCTTGCATATCTGTGGCTGCATCTCTTGCCTGTTCTCATTATAGTGAATGGGGCCTGGCTGGACTTCCAGCAGCACACAAGTGCAAGCTTTAGTACAGATCCGGCAGGCTGTTACCGTGCCAGAACAGCCTGCCGGACAAGCCTAACACTAGTGTGAAAGAAGTCACCTATGTACCCCCACACAGAATGATGCTCCTTTAAAGCCTGTGATGATGTCAGTGCATTGCCCCTGCCTGTGCTGAACCACTGATGGCAAGGCAGTAGGGAAGCATGGCTTCTGGATTTCCCCAATGTATTCAGCTGTATCTGTTCCTGAATAAGGCCCCTTTCACACGGGCGAGATGTGAACGCATTGCACCCGCACTGAATCCTGACCCATTCATTTTAATGGGGCTTTTCACATGAGCATTTTTTTTCACGCATCACTTTTGCGTTGCGTGAAAAACGCAGCATGTTCTATATTCTGCGTTTTCATGCAGCCCTGGCTCCATAGAAATTAATGGGGGTGCGTTAAAAACGCAACGCATTGCATCCGCATGCAATCCGCGCGTTTTTAACCCAACGCATCCTGAACAAATCCGCGACGCTTGTGTGAAAGAGGCCTAAATCAGGACATATATGAGTCCTGACAGCTGGCATCCATTGTCCAAATTTGCTCCACCAGTTAAGTGCCCCTGCCCCACACTGTCCAGTAAGTGCTCACTTTCAGACTTTCATTTCTTTGACAATGAGAATGGTAATATCTAGTTGTCAATGTATTCATAGATTTCTATTGGGCATAATAGAGGGATTTGATACATGATTTTTATTTATTTATTTTTTTAATAAAATCTTGTTTCCTGTAAATGAGCCTGCATGTATGGAAGGAGTATTCAGGGAAAGAATCTGTACAACTGCAATAACTGTTAGTAAGGTTGAAAAACAGGAATGGGAAGGTCAGTAAAGATGCAGGGCAGGTCTTTAGAGTATTGCTCTAAATACTGCATGGAATTTCTGGTTCGTCTTCATTTGTAGCCTCTAGGGTTACTTTGTGCTTCAAGGCCTCCATAATAGTTATTCATGTACAGACATGCCACCTCCCAGCATATTTTAGGCTAGGGCTACACGACGACAGTTGTCGCGCGACTTCTTGTCGCACCAAAGTCGCGCAACAATTTTTATAATGGAAGTCTATGGTGTCGCAATGCGACATGCTGCGACTGCAACACGACAGTCGCAAAAAATCCACTGTCGTTGTGTAGTTGTGCACTATGTGTCGCGCGCCTTAAGCATATCTTGTATGTATCAGTTTTTTATGGTAAGTCTGCCTAATTTTTCAGAAAAGGAATCTGTGGTTTCACACAGGTATTGTTTTCTTTTTTTGCCAGCTCCAGAGGTTAGTTGAAAGTCTATGGGAATGATGAAACGCAGGATACACAGTTGTTTGTTTGTTTGTTTGTTTGTTTGTTTTTGTCTGTTTTTTGTTTGTTTTTTTGCTACAGTTTTTTTTTGTTAATTGGGCGATTTTATTTGGGTCTCTAGGATTTTTATAAATGCCGCATGTTGAAGCTTTTGCTGTTTTTACATTGTTTTTACCGTACATCTCGCTTTCTATAGGGGAAAAAAATGAATTGCTGCTTTAAAAAAAGCCATAAAAACCACGTGCAGTATGAAGTGAGTATAAGGGTCAGTTCACACAACTGATTTAAAAAAAATAAAAAAAAGTTTAAAAAATAAGATTTTTTTTTTGTGAGGGTTTTGATGTGTGTTTTGTTGTGTTTTTTTTTTTTTTTTTTTTTTTTTTAAATAATGGGTGTTCATTACAAATTTTCTGCTTGAGGTTGTTTTTTTTTTTTAATATCTTTATTGAGTAACATAGCAGTTGATGCTTAAGGTTTTTAAAGCTGGTCTGTGCCAAAAGAAACGCGGAAAATGCACAAAAACTGCATGGACTTGGAGCTGTATTTTCAGCTTCCTATTCATTTCAATGGGAAATTCAGTGCTGATTCTGCTCCAAGATAGGACATGCTGCTTCTTTTTTACATGCTTCTTTTTTACACACTTCCCATTGAAATGAATGGGAGGCTGCTTTGAGGCGTCTGTGGATTTGGAAACAGAAATGCTCCAAAATCAGCCCCAAAAAACTCTGTGTGAACTGGCCCCAAGTGAGAAAAAAAGACAAAAACAAATTTGTGTGTGAAGATGTCTTTAGAGTTCAAAGTAAATATTCCAGCCAAATTTGACAATACTCTCTAGGAGTCATATGAATCCCTAAGCAACTGTACTGTCCATAGTGTGCCAATGTCTCTCCAGGCATAATGGCAGTGGGGAGATTATGACTGGAGGGATACTTTGAGGGTATGTCCACATGGGGAGTAAAATTTTCATTGGAAAAGTTTGCAGCAAATTTTTTTTGTTAATCTTATTTTGCATGTACATGAGTATTTTGCAGTGGATTGGCCACAGATTTCACCATTTGTATTGCATAAATACACATACTCATGAAGTGTGCCAAATTTAGCAAAATTTAGCATATCTTCTGGAAGGCGCCTCCATTTTTTATTAAAAAGGTGCAAATTTTTGTATAAAATGAGGCTTGTATAAAATGAGGCTTGAGTAAAAATGTGCAACCAAAGCACATGAGCACCAAAGGTGTAAAGCCTGTTCTGACTTTTTTTCTCACAGGAGGACAAGTTACTTCACAACACTGAGGTAAATAGCTGCCTCATCCTCCTCTCTGCTCTACTTGCAAAATCCCGGGAAGAAAGTGGTCACCTGACCTAGTGGGCAGGGCTTGCTCTGATTGGCTCAGGCTCGGTAAGCCAGTGACGCATCACTTCTGCTTCGACTGCTGAGACGAGCAGAAGCACTGTGTGTGAAGTTCTGAGACACTGAGACCTGTGTTGTTGAAATTGGGGTATAATTGCTCTATGAATCCATATTACACATCAGGGATACTGCAGGACAAGTGCAGGGCCAGTTCAGGGCTAGTAAGTAATCAGACAGGGAGAGAGAGACAGGGACAAAGACCAGCTGCAGGGCCACAGAGTGAAGTGAAAAATGTCTGGAATGGATAAGCAAAAGAGGTCCAATTCCAGCCAGACCTCGAGCTCTAAAAAAAAGAATAAGGTGGCACAGGGCAGCAGTGCCAAAGGACCAGTAGCCGGAGCTTCTACTTGTAGTATTCGCAATACTTGGCCGGTGTTCCACCGGGCTAACCCACCAAGGCGCAAAATTGTAGTGGAGGAGAAAGTGGATGACATAGTGGAGTGGATGGCATGCTCATCTCAGTCTCAGAAGGATGATCTGCTGTCATCTGCTGATACAGTATCCATAAGTAGCCAGGGATCAGACTCAGAGCGTTCCTTCTGCTCCACCATTCCTCTCCAGCAAAGCCTGTCATTTTCGTACACAATTTGTACGCTCATGCGTACGTGTTCAAAGAAGTTGTGTACCTTTTAAAACTGAATGTTCGTTATTAGTGCGCGAATGTTCACTAAACGCCACATAATAACGTATATTTTGTACACAGATTCAACTTATATATATTCGTCGACTATACGAATCTTATGAAAAGTTTGGCGAATAATATTTTGAATGATTCGCTCATCTCTAGTCAGGAAATATGATCCTGAATACAGCTGATAAGATCTTCAGCTGAGTCTCTGTAGGAATGGAGTTCATGAGGAGACATGAAGTACAGAGAGGACGGACAGGACAGATTGTGGTAATGTAGACGACAAGTGCTGCTGCTCATTACTTACAGCCCCACCTCCTCTCTGTACATCCCCACCTCCTCTCTGTACTTCATGTCATTCCTACAGAGATTCAGCTGAAGCTCATATTAAACTCTCTTCAGGATCACAATTCCTGACAAGCAGAGCAGAGAAGAAGATGAAGCAGCTCTTTAGCTCAGTGTTGTAAAGTAACTTGTCCTGCTGTGTGAATTGGACAGGTTTTACATGTACTAATAGGATGGCAGCCATTTTATTTCTCCTAATGATTGCTCCCAAGACAAAACAAGCCATTATCAATAATGAAAGGTATTTGGGAATATATTTATAATAAAGGAATATTTAAGTATTTTCACTTTCTTAATTATCCAAGAAACCGTTTAAGCAGTAGTTTGCCACCACGATTTACCTGCATGAAAAACACCAATGTGAAAAAGCCTTATAACAGCATTGCAGTTTTCTTGTGCTGCCTTGTCCTGTTGTTCATATTTCAGTCTCTTGTGGCCGGATTTGATGGTGCTCTGAACACCAGAGGTGCATGTGAATAATGCGTGACATGCATGTCCCTGTGGAGAAGCGTTTCAGGTTTCTTGCTAAATGAATGAATCCCAAGATACCACTACTCCATTTGTTTTCATCATACAGAATCATATAATATATGATATATAATCAAAACTAGTCTTGTTCTGTAACGTTTTTGTCTTTGAACATATTTCACATTATGTTCGTTGTGTGTCAAATTGACAGTATGAATGGGATGGGACCCCTACTGATCTGATATTAATGACAGATCATCAATATCTGTAGCCCAATATCTGTAGTTTCTATCTGTAGATAGAAAACTGAAATTCTCAGTGGCATCCCTGTAACCCTTGGTAGAGCGTTATTAAATTATATAATGTATATAATGGCGGCTTCACACATAGATTTTTAATGGTGTTTTTGTGCACTTTTGAGGTTTTATTGTTTTGGGGTTTTTTTTTTTTTTGTAATTGCAGCTTTTGGTGCTTTTTTTGCAGTAAAATGTCTGCTCTAACTGACAACTCACTGCTTCACCATTGTGTTCAACTGTATCTGTGTCTCAGGATGAAGATACAGTATAAATTGGGACATGATTCAGCTCTCCCAGGACAGTGGCCAAAATCCGAGACTGTCCCCGGTATCCAGGATGATTTAGAGCCATGCTTTCTGCATGGACATCTACATGCTGCAAAAGAAAGTACGGTAGTTTTAGCAGATATCCTGCAGTTCAGAGAAATGCTTCCTTTCTCCCAGCCCCTCCATCTTCGTCTGGGGATCGGCTTTAATAGTATATAATTATAGTATACCAGGGCAATGCCACTACTGAAAGTGTTACCTAGATTTCCCAGGTGCTTGAATGTCAACTGTGCCTATATAGGCCGGAGCGATTTCTCACTCTCTTGGCAAGTATGACATTCATCAGTGTTGGAAAGCTGAAATACAAGTCTTGTGGAGCTGTCCATATAATGTTACCCTTGCATTGTGTTCTCCATACAGTAAATCTTTCTGTGACATTATGATATTGAGCAATCAGAAGATATCAACCAACCACCAACAAAGCGGTACTAAGGTTGACACTCCAAACAAAGCCAGCTCTTAGCTGAGGTAGTGAGTACAGTGAACATTACTGCATGTTTGGTTGCCTAAATCTAAGGCCTCTTTCAGACGAGCAATATGGAACTCGTCCTCAGTTTGCTTTAGAGTTTTCTGTGAATGCGTTCAGGTTTTTTTTTTCAGTGTAGATGTCATCAGTTTTCTTGCGTTTTTCACGTGCATTAAAAAAAAATAAAAACAGAAAAATAACACTCAACACCTTCCTTTCAACCATCAGTGAAAAGTGGACAGTCCTTCAGTGTGGTTTAGTTTTTTTTTTTTCACCGACCCATTGACTTGAATGGAGCAGTCCTGCACGAAAAAAGGTTGAAGACATGCTGCGATTGTTCCTGAACGGACTGATGGTCAATATATGCATATACCCTTTGAAATGAATGGGTCAGTATTCAGTTAAGATTCTGTCCATTGTAAAAGTGGACCTCAACTGGACTGAAACATCTCTCTTGTGAAATAAGCCTAAAACAACAAGGTGTCAACTAGTGATTAAAACACTTCATCTACCAACAGGCACTTCTACTAAAAAGTAACTGGCTACAAGCACATGTATAGTACTAAGTTTTTGAAATGCATTCAAATTTAATTAAACCATAATATCACAGAACTGTATGGACTGCACCATTTTCAATAATTACCCAATAAAAGTTGAATTTAGAGACATATCATGACCTATGCATATGTGACATCAGCAATCTGCTTTAGCTCAATGTGAGGGCCACTTGTTCTGTTTTATACCTCATAACCACGCTTCTAACTCCTTCTTAAAGTTCTCAAAGTTCTTCACCTAAAAATGCTAAATCGTAACCCACTGCAGTCCCTAGCTTTCTTGCCAATTGCTTCAGGGCCTGCTTTTTTGTGGATTTTACAGAATAAGAAAATAATTAGGAATCAATAGCATTCTTTACATGCATAATTTACTGATATCTACAGATCCTTCTCTACTTATACCACAAAAATGTGAATGGAACACAGACATCATCTGTATTTTGCGGATTTGCAATTTCAGGACCGCAAAGTGCATATGGTTGTATGCATGGGGCCTTAGGCCCCTTTCACGCGAGCGTGACGGATTAGGTCTGGATGCATTCAGGAAAACTCGCACCATTTTGCAAGCAAGTTCAGTCAGTTTTGTCTGCGATTGCGTTCAGTTGTTCAGTTTTTTCCACGCGGGTGGAATGTGTTTTGATGCGTTTTTCACGCGCGTGATAAAAAACAGAAGGTTTACAAACAACATCTCTTAGCAACTATCAGTGAAAAACGCATTGCATCCGCACTTGCTTCAGGATGCAATGCGTTTTTCACTGAAGCCCCATTCACTTCTATGGGACCAGGGCTGCGTGAAAAACGCAGAATATAGAACATGCTGCGTTTTTCACGCAACGCAGAACTGATGCGTGAAAAAACGCTCATGTACATAGACCCATTGAAATGAATGGGTCAGGATTCAGTGCGGGTGCGATGCGTTCAGTCACGCATCGCACCTGTGCGGAATACTCGCTCGTGTGAAAGGGGCCTTATAAGGTGCACCATATCAGCGGGGGGTTTTTTTTTTGCACCACAAAGCATAATAAACATGCCCCATTTTGTGCAATAATGTGCAACATTTTAAGATTTTCTGTCACTCATAAGCATGTGGGCTTATTGGAGGGGGACAGAGCCTCCTCGGCCTGACACATTCAGTATACCGCCATCAATAATACTTGAAATCTATGCCAGGCCATATTACCTAGGTGTAGGCCCTAGTCTTTAGTAAATGACATCCAAATTCTCTGAGTTTGTAGGCCCATCAGCTATCACAGACTGTGTAAAATAGGCCAAGGTACATTAACAGAATACCTGTTGTTGTAAACCCGCATTCTACGACAGGTCTGCAGAGCAACCACAGGATATTTGAAATTCCTTACAGGTCTGCAATTTACGATCAGAAAGTTCCCTTGACACAAAGGTGTTATTCCAATAACAACACTATATCAGGAAATTTCAACTCACAAAGATGTTCTTTACACTTTAATGTGGCCTAAGGTAGAACTTTATCACAAATTGTTACACTGCACTAATAAAGCGCAGTTAATACTGTTAGGCCAGATGCACACAAGCGAGTTCTCGCAGCGTGTGTAAGTGAGAGGTCCCGTTCTGGCCTCTGCTCCTCTGACAGGATTGCACAGCATTAGGGCTCATGCACACAAATGTAAGGGCTCTGTGCCCATGCTGGGGACCGCAAATAGCGGTCTGCAATGCACTGGCGCCGGCCGTGTGCACTCCGTGCTATGGATGCGGATCCATTGCCTTGAATGGTTCCACATTTGCAAGATACGCCAAAAGATAGGACATGTATTATCTTTTGCGATGGGGAGGCTTGGACCTGAAAAGCCTATGTAAGTGCTTCGCAGTGTTTCCATGGGCTTCTGATCGGTGTTTCTGCTCCGCAAAAGAAAGGATCGGCCATATCTTGCAGATCGCGGACGCATTCAAGTCAATGGGTCCGCATCCACAGCATGGAGTGCACACGGCCAGTGCCCGTATATTGTGAACCCACTGTTTGCAGTCCGCAATACTGGCACAGAGCCCTTACAGTTGTATGCATGAGCCCTTATACTGATTTATAATGCTGTGTAACCTTGAGGGTCCTGGAATCTAGATCAGTGTAATTCAGTAGATTTCAAGACTCTACAGAATCTGTTTAAGAAACATTATAAAAGATAGTCGTAGGGCTCATGCACACGAACATATTTTCTTTCCGTGTCCATTCTGGGTTTTTTTGCAGACTGTATGCGGAACCATTCATTTCAATGAGTCTGCAAAAAAAACGTAATCTACTCCGTGTGCATTCCGTTTTCATATGCCCGTATTTCCGTTTTGCAAAGAAATAGAACGTGTCCTATTGTCTGCATTATGGACAAGGATAGTATTGTTCTATTAGGGGCCAGCTGTTCTGTTCCGCAAAACAGCGGAGACGCAAAAAATACGGAATGCACACGGATGTCACCTGTATTTTTGCGGATCCATTTTTTGCTGACTGCAAAATTCGTACGGTCGTGTGCATGAGCCCTTATTCTGACACTTTTTTCTTTGCATATATTTCACATTATGTTCATTGTGTGCCGAATTGACAGTATGATTAGTCGCAGGACAATGTGTAAATTTAGTGCAGACCACAGACCTTCTAAACAGCTGCCTAAGAGCCTACATATTCTTGCACAGGCTGGTATGACAGGTTTAAGCAGACACTGCATATTTACCATGATTTTGCAATGCAGTAATTGGCCGTGCAGTTTTTACAAGTGAAACACATTTATTAAGTGTATCATCTGTAAAAACCACACTGATAATAAGACGGAATCCAATGAAGCCTTACAGTAGTGCACAGAGTCTGTACCGCTTTATACAAAAGGATCCATACAGGCTATGTGCCACTATGTATGAGCCATTATACTCCATTGTAAGTATTAAGATATCACTAATACTTTTATTACAGATCAGCATATTAAACATAGGTCTCAAAAATTTCTGACAAGGCACACAAAAAATACATCCATGTATTGGCATTTTAGCTTTAAGTTCCTGTCGTGTTTCCATTTTTAGAGGTGACAAAGCCGGCTGCAGAGCAGCAGACTGTGCTGGATTCACAGCGCAAAAGACCAATGCCCATGGTGCAGACGCTCAAGGCGAGTCGTCCCAGGGTGCTCACTACAGCACCCACAGATGCCGGTTATGAAAGGGTGTTAACTGGAGAGGTACCAGGTGAGGTATATAATATGCTCCAATAAGTGTTCTAATGTGGTTTTTCAAATAATTTTTTACTAGATTACGGAGTAGTACAAAGTAGAGCCTCCTGCGTCTTTAGTAACGACCTTGCAACCAACGGCAGAGGTAGTACTATACAGCAGACACTTCAGTATTTCTGGTAGACTAGGACACAAACTTCTTTTACACATCCAAGTTCTGTCAGTGAAAAATGAATGTTTTATTCTATATATACTATATAGTATATACTATAACATGCTGTGACTTTTCCTGATCAGACAATTGGTCAGTGAAAAACAATGCTCATGTGCATATATCCATAGAAATAAATGTGTGAAATAGGCCTTAGATAGTTTTGGTCAGCTTATGTTAATCCTACAGCATCATATTTTGACCACTGATACAAACAGCAATGATGCATGTGGTCATATGATAGGCGTATTAAAGTGTAACTGTCCTTTTTTTTTTTTTTTTTTTTTTTTTTTGCAATGTGTAGGGGCAGTGATATTAAACATTTTTGTAATATACTTTAATTACTGAAATCATACATTTCTATTAGAAAAATAGTTGTAAAGTGGCCCATTTTGAGCCTTAGCAGCACTCCTCTGTCTTCTGTTTACATAACAGTCAGTGTTAGCAAGTCTGCACTGTTATGTAAACAGAAGACAGAGGAGTGTTGCTAAGGCTCAAAATGGGCCACTTTAGAGCTATTTTCTAATAGAGATGTGCAATTTCAGTAATTAAAGTATATTACAAAAATGGTCAGTATGACTGCACCTACACATTACAGAAATAAAAAAAAAGAATGGCAGTTACACTTTAAGATCACAATAAAGATCAGAGGTTACAGTGTACAGTACAATACAGCACCCATTGTGTAGTCTTCTTCTGCCCATCCCCACCATAGTGAATGGGACCGGGCCAGGCTTCTGGCACCACATTTGCAAGCGTTAGTACGGATCCGGCAGGCTGTTCCTATGCCGGAACAGCCTTCCAGACAAGCCTAACACTAATGTGAAAGAAGCCTTATGCCCCTTTCACACGAGCGGGAGACTCGCATGTCTCCCGCAACGCATCTACAGGGCTGGACTCGGCACTGACAGGGATCGCAC
Organism: Rhinella marina; assembly: GCA_900303285.1. Lineage (NCBI taxonomy): Eukaryota > Metazoa > Chordata > Amphibia > Anura > Bufonidae > Rhinella > Rhinella marina. The sequence continues at coordinate 216,286 of ONZH01013527.1, forward strand.
AGCATTATATGCGATCCCAGTCAGTGCCGGAGTCCAGCCCTGTAGATGCGTTGCGGGAGACATGCGAGTCTCCCACTCGTGTGAAAGGGGCATTACTGGTCTAATTCCTCCCACTGGTGACATCCTCAAAGGTCCTCTAGGTACACTAAAGTCAGAGTTTTCATGTATTTCCCTGCAATAGTGTTTAAAGTCCATGTGCCGTACGGACCTTCTGATGTCACAGGGTCATATGACATTGGAGGCCTCAATCCCAAAGTGACCACATGTTTCGCCATCAATGGGGTAGTAAGTTATTATTTTTATATTAATCTTTTTTTTTCTTTTTTTTTTTTTTTTACTAGAGTGCATGGGATCAGTGGCATGCCAAGGGGGATATACTATGTGTAACTGTAGAATCGAGCATCTTTGGCCTAGTGCTATGCTTATTAGAAGTTATTTTCAGTTTCAACTTTCATGTTGTAGATTTTTAGCTTTTATAACTTTATAGGCATTAGTTTTATTAGATTATATTGCACTGGTGTCCAGGAGAAAAGAAAGAAAAGGTAATAAAGATGTTATGATCCCATAAATTATTCTACTGACGGTAGAAAGTCCTTCTTTTAGTGAGCCGGGAGCAAGGTAATTTTGGGATGACTCATGATAATAAAAGTTAGTCATACTGTAAGTGTAAACCAAATCTTGCACAACATAAACCTGTTGCAAAATACATAGGCTAGACATGGATCACACAGGGAAACTGAAAGTATATACAATGTGAGAGATGCTTATTCAGACATATTTTATACCTTGTGTACTGCAGTTATTTAATGCCGTATGTGTGCCTGGTCTTATGACGATCTAGTGCCATGTAATTATTCCATGTAATTTAAGGTCGTGATCTGCTGTGCAGAGCGGGGATGTCCATGACCCAACACCTTGCTCAATAATGATTCAAAAATAGATTTGTTTTCGAAGCCTCTGACCCAAGATGTTCTCAACGGGTTGAAAATGATCAGTTTTTTTGTCCATTAACATGTCCCTACATTTGATGCTCAAAATACTACTTATATTCAATTAGCCTGGTATAATAATCTCATGTTTGCTGATCTTCATGATTTCATCCATGATTTACCTCAAGTATGTTACTGTGCAGGCTGCAGAAATGTCTTGTATAATTTAGGAACCATAAAAAAGTGAATTTAAGCTAGAATCCGGTTTGGATGAATCTGGTTGTCATCTTATTCCTTATTTTAGTTCTCAATGCTATGTAATCAGAAGCAGTACTGTCATCTAGATGGACTTCACAGCAACATATATCTGCCAAATTATGGTGCATGCATTGTATTTGCTATGCCTTTCTTCTATTGCATATATCAGAACTTTGAATAAATGTAAAGAAGGATAACATCTGGACATTTTTCTATATTAAGCCATGCCTCACTGATCTGATATTTATGGCCTATTGTGAAAAAAGGAAATCAATATAAAAATCTCAGAAAATTTCTTTTATAGGGATAGACTGTGTCATAGTTAGGGCTCATGCACACGAACCTGTGCTGTCAGTGCCTGTGCTGTGGACCGCAATTTGCAGTCCACAATGCACGGGCACTGACTGTGGGGCTGCCAAATTCGGATTGTGGACCCATTCACTTGAATGGGGCTCGTGATCCGTATCCGACGGTCCGCACCACAAAAAAGTAGTGCGTGCACTACTTTTTTGCGGTGCAGAGGCACAGCCAGAAACACCACGGAAGCACACCGTAATGATTGAAGTGAATGGGTCCGCAATCCGTGATGCGGGCTGCACACGGCTGGTGCCCGTGTATTGTGGACCCGGCCGTGTGCATGAGCCCTTATACTGAGAAAGGTCAGTTATACTAGAAATGGTATCTTCACAGTAATGCTGTGAATAATTCTCATGCTGGAGGTTCTACTGTGCAAACTTTTCACAGATCGTATATGTCACCTGTCAGCGGTTCTTCACATGCGGATATTTTTCATTGCCTCTGGTCTTGTGATCTTATTCAGGCTTTCTGGTCAAGGGTCTAGGACTCTATCCATACACACTTAACCATCTTTCGACCTCTTAATACTCTTTGGGGTTTGTTTGGCTGTTGGACAAGAAGCAATATCATTGTGATCCAGGAACCAGAAAATTGCTTCACACTAGGTTAAGACATTCTACAAATATGGATAGAACCATGAGCCCCACCACAGCGATTGTTCTTAGACAAGCTCACATTTTGATTTAAAATGGATTAGGTTGAAGCAACTGTTCATATGGAACTTAAAGGTGTTGTCCAGGCATTTTTCTATTGGTGACCTATTCTCCAGATAGGTCAGCAATATCAGATCAACGGGGGCAGGATAGGTCATCAGTAGAAAAAGCCTGGACAACCCCTTTAAGGTCAAAAGGTTTTGTCAAATATGGGAAAGTTTCATAGGCATTCTTCCTGACCACATTCAAAATAGGTGACTTCAAATACACTACCTGGTACCTGTAGAGTGAAATACAGGCTGATCCCCCAATTTGAGTGACTTTGTATGTTATATATTACATTTATTGAAAGTTTCTCTGTGTTGCCTGCACCTCCGGTTATCCATGCCATCTTCTTTAGGTGTCATGACCTTGTACTGTGATGCTGCCACAGTCCTAGTCTTAGTCTCTACCTACTTCAAGGTTTAAAGGGGTTGTCCGAGTTATTTTTTTTGTCCTTTTGTATGTTTCTAACTAGTCAAATACAACAGCTTTTCCATACACTTTCTGTTTCTAAACTTGCTGGTTTCTCAGATTTCATTCAGGGTCACATGACCTGTGATGTCAGCTTCAGTGCCTGCTAATCTTGTATTCGTACACAAGCAGATAAGAGCCTGTACACCAGACGTCACTGTGCTGGCCACGCCCCCTGCTCTGCTGGACTACTATCTGCTCTCTCCCTGTATTCTTTCAGATAAAACATTAACCCCTTTAGCCAGAACACACTGAAGGCTTTACAACAGCAGCATACCTGCCAACTGTCCCGGATCCAGCGGGACTGTCCCGGATTACAGTGGCAGTCCCGCTGTCCTGGTACGGGGGAGGTATGTCCTGGTTTCTGGCAGCTGTCCCTACATCCATAGGAAGCAGAGACAGTTGCCTGAATGGTGATGAATCAGAGAGCCGGCATCGGCTCGCTGCTTCATCCATTCTCTCTCCCATCCTCCCTGCAGGCTTTCCGTACCTCCAGGCGGCTCTCCACACCTGCCGGTGCTGGGCGTCAGTCAGCCTTGGCTCCGCCCCCTCCAGACTAAAGAAGATGTCCTGCTGGTGATGCTGCTAGGAAGAAGGTAAGTATTATGGTGTTTATTTTTTTTTTCACCTTTCTGTGAAGGGCACAAGGTTGGCATATTACTGGGGGACAATATATTACTGGGGGCACAATGTGGACATGTTACTGAGGGCACAACATTACTGGGGAGCACAAATGTGGGCATATTACTGGGGGGCACAACATAAACTGCAGAGCACAATGTGGGCACATTAGTGGGAGCACAACATTACTGGGGAGCACAATGTGGACGTATTACAGGGGGGCACAATGTGGACATATTACTGGGGGGCACAATGTGGGCATATTACTGAGGGCACATAACTGGGGAATAATTACTATGTGGGGCAGTAAGGGGACTGGGTGGGATTAGGTGTATAGTTATGTTTTGGGCGGAGTTAGAGGCGTGGCCTAGTGGCGAAAAAATTTTCAGCGGCGCGCGCACAATATGTCCCTCTTTATCCATTTCCAAAGTTGGGAGGTATGCAGCAGCTGCAGATGTAAAGCGACACAGGATCTGCCCTCCTCATCCTACAGACACAGAGCTGACACTGGAGCTGATCTGGAGGAGATCTGCAAAGTATTGTATTGTACAAGAAAGATAGGGGAAAGATCCTGTGTGTATCAGCAGTGTCATTGTACAGCTGGGACTTGTAGTCCTACACATACAACATGCTGCTGAGTATTCCTGCAGACATGTCACTCAGGGCAGCACTTGTATTCACTCCCTTTGCAGAGCAGGGGGAGGGGAGGGGCAGAGATTGCTATTACTGCAGGTAAACAAAGGCCAGAAGAGAACCAGAAAGTTTTCTTGCCTAAAACTTGCTTAACTTAGTTATATATTGCTGTCAGATTTACAGTACTATATTTTTTTTTCATAACTCGGACAACCCCTTTAACATCTGTTTTTCACAAAACTGCTTACTTAAATTTGGTTAATGGGTCAGAGTATGGGACCGGTATCCTACATATGTTGTCTTTTGTATGATTTAGTTTGGAAGAAATTGTAGGAAAAATTGAATAAATACATTTAAAAAATTCTCATGCTGGATGTACATTTTTTCCCTAAGAATATGAAGACTTTATTGTGTTTTACAGGTCAGGAGGAAATTGACAGCAAAAAAATACCAGAAAATAAAGGTATTGATTTCCTTCTCTTGCTTGATAACCTTGTTTTTGTGTTTGCATAAAGGTTTATAATTTACCATAAGGCCACACAAGCCGCCTCTCAACAGAAGTGGCCAATGTCTATACAGTATATAACTATGCTAAGATAAAGACAGTATGTTTGAACTGATCTGTGTGCCTTCTTTCCATGTCTATGATGATTTTACCTTACATCCATCTCTATGACAATATCCTCATCATTCACTACAAACTTGAAATTGTAGGGCCCTGATCTCCAACCTTTGTCTTTCCAACTGGGAGTTGTAGTTCAGCATCAGCTTGAGAGCTGAAGGTTGTTGACCAGTGCTTTATGGCAGGGATGGCCAACCTGAGGCTCTCCAGCTGTTGCAAAACGATATCTTCCTGCATGCCCAGACTGCGTACAGCTATCAGCCTACAGCAGGGCATGGTGGTAGTTGTAGTTTTACAACAGCTGGAGAGGCGCAGGTTGGCCATCCCTGCTGTAGGGTAAGCCATGTTTTTTTAGCACTTCTAAGGTACAGTTCATTGAATTCTTAATGAGCAGAGTACAGACAGTTAAAGGAGTTGTCTGAATTAAATAGAAACTATGGCAGCAGCAAAAAAGTCACAAAATAACAAAAAAAGTGTTACTCACCCCTTTTCCCCTTGCTGCTACAGCACTGACATCGTTTTCCTGGCTACAGCACTGACATCCCATACACAAAAGGCCACTGTGCAGTCAATCACTGGCCCCAGTCAATCACTGGCCTCACTCGCACATTACTGCTAAGGCCAATGATTGGCTGCAGCGATTATGTAAAGGATGTCATTGCCGCAGCCAGAAAAATGCCAGGAAGGAGGACCCTTGAGCTATGCTGGAAGTGGCAGGGGAGACTTATGACACTTACTTCTGCTACCGACGTTTTAATTTATCTTGGTTGGACAACCTCTTTAAAATGTTATGTTTCTTTAGCTTTGTAACAAGATGTTGTTCTAAATTGCTCACCAAGGTGATGTGGCTTGATGGAAAAGGGTAGTCACTAGAGATAAGCGAACGTGCTCTAAACGAGCACTGTACCGCTCGGCTCCCCTGCGCTCGCATGGGCACAGGCAGCCGCTTCCGTCCTCCTCACCCGACGGAGGGCGGCTGCCTGCGCCCATGCGAGCGCAGGGGAGCAGAGCGGTACAGTGCTCGTTTCGAGCACGTTCGCTCATCTCTAGTAGTCACTTATATGCACCATTCTGCACAAACATTGCCACACAATCCTGTAAAATTCTGTTGCAAATTAAATCAACCAATAGTTGGTATAATGTTATTTTTTTTCAACTTTTTCTTTACTTTTATACATTTATCCTCCGGTTTGAGCCACCATGATAAATCTGGTGCAGGTCTAGACAGCCTAAGACTGTTTAAGTTTATGCCATGTAAAAGATTAGTAAATCTGCCCATAGTGCTTGGCTTATATCATTTATTCTTGGCTTTGTGTATAAGAACTAGTGCAACCAAAAAGTGGAGCAGTTGCTTATAGAAAACCACCAGGTTTCAACTTTCATTTTCCAAAAATGTTTTCATTTTAGAATTAGAAAACTTTTGTAGGCAACAGCTCCATTTGTATTTGTACATGACGAACTCAGAAAGAGACACCCTCCATTATTGGAAGTCTGCAGAATTACTGTTTAATACCATTGGTGGTTCAGTGATGGCAGGAGGGACCTAGATTCCTGAGTTGTGTGTATCCACATACATGTGCAAGAACACACGCGCTTCTGTGCAGGCAACAGGGGCAAAAACTGTTCCTTGCTTCCATCAACCACCAATAACATCGACAGTAGCCTAGGTAAGGGATCCTGTGACTGTCGTGACAGTGGATTTCACTAATGCAGGGGACTCTATTTTGAATATAGGCAATGGTAGGGAGGTTTGTGAGCACCCCTTAAATATATTCAAGCGGTGCCTATTACAGTTTAGCTTTGTGACATGTTCCCAAACGGCCCGTAACCCCGCAGTGATGTGTCGCCTGGGGACAAATCACCACTGAGGCCGGTCATTGGCTGCAGCAGTGCACATGACCCAGTCCACCCAGAAGTTTACAGGGCAAGAACCAGAAGACCGCTGAAAAGAGCAGCAGGGAGCAGGTGGGTATACTATTTTTCAACAGGTACAACAGGCTGGGAAAAAAAAAAAAGACCAAAAAGCTGGGCAACCCCTTTAAGTCACAAAGGACAATGGGACATCTATTCTGCAACCTGTTTATTATACTGTATGACAGACTATGCACATGTAGAATACCACCGTGTATTTACATACATTAACATGTTTATGGAAAATATTTGATAAATGGAAATGTTTCCTTTGAAATGTGTTTTTTTTTTTTTTCTTCCTTTCCCTAGATGGGGATGCAGTCATCACAGAGACCGATGGTTGGTTTGCAATGTGAGTGGGCATTTATACTGTTCATATTATTTATTGAGATGTATTTGGAAGCTTGAAGTGCGAGCGTAGAAGCGGGCATAACCATGCTGTATGTGTGCATGTGTTCTACATTCAGTTTTCAACATGGTAAGGCTTTTATTTACATTGACATTGGTTTTCTGTCAGTGGTTCAGACTTTTCAGAATTTTTTTTTCATGACAAGAATAGCCTGAGAATCTTGGAGTCAAATACCAGAAAGCTGATGGAAACCCTATGGACCCCGTTTTAAGTGTATAGAATCTGTCAAGATTGGTCAGAATCCATTTAAAAAAAAAAAAAAGAGTCTGGTGAACAAAGCCAGGACTGCTGATGCGCACAATTTTGCCAGTCTTTGTATTTGGAATGTAGCAATTAGCTAGCAGTCCCTAAGGCCAGTTTCACACTGGCGTCAAGCTTTTCCAGCAGACTGTACAATGTGGTGAGACTCTAGGCTAATTTGTCGTGCTGCAGCCGGATCTCCGGCCGGTCCCCATTATAGTGAATGGGGGCGGCCGAACTTCCGGCAGCAAACGGAAGTACGGGTCTTGCAGGCCGAGCCCCTGTGAAACTGGCCTAACTTGGACTGCTTTCTAAATTCAGCTAGTTCTCCACAGATATCCTGTTTCCTGTTAGAGACTTGACGAGTTCTTAGTAATGCTAAAGGGCGGATTTACTAAGACTGGTGCTTTATACACTACTATTAGTCAAAAGTCCGATGGAGTAAGATGCGCTAAATTTGTTAAGAGGTGTTTTCTCATAAAGCTCACTATTAAAGGAAAAAGGCCCACCCTATGGTAAGTAGGTTCCGTGCACATAAGTCATGGCACGGAAAGGCAGAGGCTCACCTCAAATGGATTGTCCAGGATTATTTTTAATTGTCCCCCCAGTGGGACCTGTTAAGAGAGTTATACTGACCTGCTCCGTTATGGCTTCATGGCCCCTGCCTGTAAACTTCCTGCATGGACAGGGTCATGTGCACTGTTGCAGCTAATAACTGGCTTCTGCAGTAATGTACCCCCAAGAGTCAAGTCACTGCTGGGTTATGTGCCACTTGGAAAATGTCACGGCTGAGGCTAGTCATTGGCTGCAGTAGCACACATGCCCCCGCCCATGCAAGAAATTGACAGGTGGGGACCAGAGGGCTGGTGACAACAGCCATATAACTCAAATGAAGTCCCGCTGGAGGGCACAGTTAAAAATCCTGGACAACCCTTTTAAGAAATTGTTCTGGTATAAACACAACGATAATACAATAAATCTAAGGCTGAGTTCACACTTTAGTGATTTGGTCAGTTATTTCCATCAGTTGTTGTGAGCCAAAACCAGTAGTAAAGCTACTCAGAGATAAGGTGCGATGTAAAGATTTCCTCCTATCCCACACCTGGGTTTGGCTCACAATAACTGACCAAATAAATGAAGTGTGAAAACAGCGGTGGGATTCAAATTTTTAACGGGTTCCCTGGTCAGCGGCGGACACGCTGCGTCATGACACATGTTTACATATACATCACATATATGCAACACACATAAATACACCATATACATGGTACACATATATAAATCAATATATATACACCACACACTTATACCACCCAACTAAGGAGCTAAACTATCAGCGGCACGCAAAGCGCGGTAATGCAGTTCCCCCGATCCAACTGTAATTTTAACAATCGGATCTGGAGAACTGGAGGGAACTGGCTGAATCCCATGCCTGGCCTAAGGTATTCTTCCAGTCTGTATACAGTTTCTGTATGCCTTCGCAGACAGGAGCCCACCATGGGGGTGGGATAATGGTAATATCAGGAGAATAGTGGGTAAGTGACATTCATTCAATTCCCTCAGATGGACAATCCCAGGAAGCAGACGGCCAATGAGAATCTAGTAGTCAGATTGCAACAGTTTTTTTTTTTTTTTTAAGCACCGTTTCATTTAACAACACATTTGGGGACTATTAAGTGTCCCTAGGGACCCTACCCCAGGTTACAAATGACAATCTCTTGAACTTGACAAAGAGGTGCTGTTACAAAGTGATTTCTTAAACTAGCAATCCTACTGCCAGATACCATAATGTGGGATGGGGGGAGGGACGGGGTTCACCCAGAGAGTCAGTCATTGGGACTTGACTGCACGTCACATACCCACTACTCTCACTTCATGTAGAACACAAATGAACTGATCACATGTATCATATTTTGGTTATATTTAAAGGTCTCAAGCACTGGACCCGGCTGCAGAGTATAACATGAAAAACAGACGGCGAGGCTTGGCTCTGATCTTTAACCATGACTGGTTCTTTTGGCAGTTAACACTTCCAGAAAGACGGGGAACCAATACTGACAGAGATAATCTTCACAGAAGGTAGGTACAAAATAAAGTTATCCAAATTGGACCTTTTTTTTCCTTAATTCAGCTGATTGTCGCAGGTCCAACTACTGAAACTGCGAAGATTTGAGTGGTCATACATTTTGGCATTAAAAGGCAGTCCTTTAACCCTTTGGCGACCTCCGCTGTACATGTACGGCGGAAGTTGGCACTTTAAAGACGGTGCCCACTCGCACTTGCAGCAGGTCCCATAACCTCCAGCTGCTGTTTCAAACAGCAGAGGCCCGGGCAAATGTAATGTATGCGATCAGCCATTTAACCCTTCAGATGCTGTGGTCAAATGTGACCATGGCATCTGAGAAGTGCAGACTTGAGAGCCGCGCGCTCCCACGCCCGTAACAGAGTTCCCCGGCTGAGACCAGGGAAGCTGTGATATCCTAGTGATGGCTTGAAGCCTCAAGCAGATTCCAATACCGATCATTGGTATATACCAATACAGGTGGCAGCACTGTATTGGTATATAGTAAATGGTCTGTGATGGATATATACCAAATCACAGAACACAAATGGCAATCTAAGGCTACTTTCACACTTGTGCTTTTGCCTGATCTGGCAGGGATCAACGAAGACGCTTCCGTTACTGATAATACAACCATCTGCATCTGTTATAAACTGATCCGGTTGTATTATCTTTAACATGGCAATGACGGATCAGTCATGAACTCCATTGAAAGTCAATGGGGGACGGATCCATTTCCTATTGTGTCCATTGACTTGCATTGTGGGTCATGTCGGATCCGTTTTGCTCCGCATCCCATGATGGAAAGAAAACTGCAGCATGCTGTGGTTTTCTCTCCGGTATGAGAACAGAACGGAATGCATTTTGAAGCACTCTGTTCTGTTCAGTTACGTTTTTTTTCCAGTATTGAGATCCTCTGCCAGAAAATGTAAACGCTAGTGTGGAAGTAGCCTAATGATTGCCACTTATAGTCATCTAGGGTGACTTAAAAAAGTAAAAACAAAAAACAAAACCGTTTTTAAAAAAAATATAAAAGTTCAAACCACTCACCATTTCCCAAAATCAAAATGAATAAACAATAAAAAAAATAATATGCATCGCCATGTCCGAAAATTCCTGTAAAATATAACTATTAATCCCATATGGTCAATGTCGTAACGTAAAAAAAAAATTCACAATGGCCAATTTGCCAATTTGCCAATTTTTGTCACTTCACTTTCCCCCCCAAAAAATTGATAAAAAGTGATCAAAAAGTCACACACCCTTCAAAATGGCATCACTGAAAAGCACACATCGCCCCGCAAAAAATGAGCCCATACAGCTCCATACACAGAACTACAAAAAAGTCAGAATATGGTGGTGAAAAGAAAAAAAATATTTTTTTTTCAAGGTTTTTTTCCCCCAGTATTAAAATGCAATAAAAACTATTTAAGTGTGACATTGTTGTAATCGTACTGACCTGGAGAATGAAAGTAACAGGTCAATTTTACTGCATAGGGAACGCCGTAACTAACCCCCCCCCCACCCCACCCCCCCCACACACACACAATTTGGAATTTGTTACCAGCTTCCCATTAAATCATATCCAATATTAAATAGTGCCATTAGAAAGCATAACCTGTCCCCTTATAAGGCTATGTGAAATGGAAAAATAAAAAAGTTATGGTTCTGGGGAGGCAGGGAGTGAAAAATGAAAATGAAAATTCACAAGGTCCTCTAAGGGTTAAATAAATGCTTCAATCGTCATAGAAATCTCATAGACTTTAAAAGCCTCCAGGAAGTATTGGGGGTATATATTTCCCTCCTTCAGAGACTGGAGGAGATGCATAAAGAGCCTAATTAGCAGGGCATAGGCACAGGCTCTGCTTTGCAGCAGTGTCTGCCCAGGTCCTGAGCCTGTGCCCTTGCTCTACTAATCAGAGTAGTGGCACAGGCAAGAAATTGCTCAGTTACAGTTGTCACTACTAGGGGTTGTGCCAGACCTGTTTATACCTAGCAGCAGCCTCCTAGCATCGGCATTCCGGTCACATGATGACTGCAATGAGGCAGTGCCACCGTCTCTATTCTATATACTTTGCTCATTGAGTGAACCAAGAAGACAGAAGCAGTGAAAACCACTTCTTCCCAGGGTCTCCAATGACTCAGGCAGCAGCCTTAAACTCATGCTGTATAAGGGCCTGGTCCACCCACCATATATATATATATACTGTGGTGGGCAATAAGCAGTTAAGTTGGGCATACACATCTGATGAATATTCTCTGAACCTCTCACATAAATATATATTTTTTTAACTTCTTTTCAGGTTAACTGACCTTGGTTTTGACGTGAGGAGCTATGATAACCTGAAAGCTGTGGAAATTCTTGAAAAGGTCCATGATGGTAAATTGATTCTGTATTTGTATTCTTTACATTTTTCCCCATTCTAAATTTGAGGAAATAAAAGCACAAAAGCAGAATATTTTTTCCTAATGATACAAACATTGTGACTTTATGTAAAATATCAGTGGTGATGTGTCCTATAGTAACTTAGTGTCACATGACAGCAGTGTCTACACGCCCCATACACTTTCAATAACACTGTCCGTCGAATGATCATTCAGCCAACAGCTGTCTCTCCGTACTCCCCCCATCATACACATTGGATCAAATTTACTAAGCTATCCTTTTTTCTTTTTTTTTTTTTGAGCAAAAAAAAACAAAACCCACGCGTATTGTTTGGCTTTAATTTGCGCCTATATTATACTTTTATAAATCATGTTTTTCCTTTTTGGTTTAAGTCTGACATCTAGTGGTTGTTTTCTTGTAAGACAGATTCATAATCACTAAGACTGGTCTAATAAGTATGCGCATGAAATTGTCGCGCAAATGAATTAGGCGCACATCTCCATAAAAGTAGCCAAAATGTGGCGCAACTCCCTACTCAAAACAGACACAAAAAACTACACCGGGCCCAGAATGGAGTAGAAATTAGATTGTTTTTAAGGCTAAATAGGCGCAAAAGTTTGAATACTTCGGAATTAGTCTTAAAACTCAAAATAGGCGCAACAGGCACAAATGCCTCCAAAACAGGCACAAAATCAGTAGGTACATGAGACTGAAAAAATAAGACAGTCGGAAACAGGCATTTTACTCATGAAAACAGGAGCAGACACTGTAGCAAATGAGCCCCGTTCTGTTTGGCTCAACGTCAGGGGCGTAGCTATAGGGGGTGCAGAGGTAGCAGTCGCTACCGGGCCCAGGAGCCTGAGGGGGCCCAAAGACCCTTGTGCCGCATAAAAAGACACACAGAGCACTAAGGGAAGGGGGGCCCAAGCTGAACTCTTGCACCAGGGCCCATAAGCCTTTAGCTACGGCCCTGCTCAACGTCATGTGTATTCAATGGGGAGAAGAGACCAAAAGGATCAGGCAAAAATAATTATTTTGTTCAATACATTTTTCCCCCAATTATCATCTGTAGGAGGAGATTTTGGAGCACCCCATAGACCCCATGTCTTGCAATCAAAGATCTGTCAATAAGGGGTACACTACCCAAAAGTAGCACCTGAGAGTTGTTTTATAGGGCAACAGGGAAAGCACTTTTATGTCCTCTTGGTCTAATCAGACCACACCTGTAATCATTTACATATCTGCCTGAGACAAGTACATGCCCAGCAATTCAACATTTCTCTTTAGGTACGTAACTAGCCTATGTTTTAGCGATCATATAAATAATGTTTTATTCATTTTTTTTATTCTTTGTCTGATTCTGCTAGTCTCTAAATCTGCTTTTGCTTTCCAATTGACCTTCCCAGCTGCAACAAGCGATCACAGTGATGCTGACTGCTTCCTCTGTGTGTTCCTGAGCCATGGAGAAGATAATCACGTTTATGCTTATGATGCTAAAATTGAAATTCAAAGACTGACCTCTTTATTCAAAGGAGACAAGTGCCAGAGTTTAGTGGGAAAACCTAAGATTTTCATAATCCAGGTAAATATTTAATGGTTCATGATTTAAAAAGACATAAATCATCATCAATATTGTAAATTCACCAAATATGCCCTTTAATTCACACTGGTCATGAAAATCGCACTGGTCACAAGGTCTAATAATAGACACCACTTCTTGGTCTGTGCAAATCACTTTTTAGCAATTATCTCCTTATAATTACAGGCATGATTAGAGTGACAGATTCATAGATAGGATCCACCATTCATAATAGCTTATATGCCCTATACTTCATAGTAGGGGGTAAATTGCTCCCTTTAAGGGCTCATTCAGATGGCCATATGAATGAGTCCGAGTTGCGGAACGGTTGCGGACCCATTTATTTCAGCACCGTGTGCTGTCTGCATTCATGGTTCCGTTCTATGGCTCAGTGGACAAGAATAGGCATTTTCTATTATGGTTGCGGATCCGCAAAGCACTATGGCTGTCTGAATGTACCCTAAGACAGATTTAAACGGCTATATCAGCTCTTTTTGAACAGTGAAGATTAGGCTGTGAGTGGTGTGGATGCTCTGGTGTGGCACTGCATGTGGAAAATCTGCAGCATTTACAGTAGCCGCAAGATTTCAGAAATCTTATCCACACACAGAAAAAAACCTGCAGCGTACACCGACCTGCACTGTGGGTTTCCATTCCTCATGCCAACTTTTACTTGCAGCTTTCAACCTTCCCAATGAAAAGGTTGAAAGCAGTGGAAGACTTTCTACAATTCCTAAAGCGATGCCATTTGCAATGTTGATTTTCTCCAGATCCACTGCGGACGCCTAACCTTACCATAAAGAGAATAATCCTGTTCACCACTGATTTAGGGCTCATGCACGCGGCCCCCAATACATGGGCAACGTCCATGCGGATTCCACAGACGGATCCAGACCCATTCAACTTGAATGGGTCTGTGATACGTCCGCAGCACCAAAAAATGGAACATGTTCTTTTTTTTTTTTTTCTTTTTTGCGGTGCGGAGGCACAGAGAGAAACCCCAGGGAAGCACTCCATAGTGTTTCCGCAGGGTTATGAGCCTCCGTTCCACACCAGATCTTCCGGGAGGGTCCGCATCTGTGATGCAGGGTGCACACGGCCGGTGCCCGTGTATTGCAGACCCGCTGTTTGCAGGCCACAATACGGGCACGGCCAGGCAATGGTGCACAAGCCATTAGTGATAGCAAAATTGCTTATTCCATTCAAAAGGATCTGCAGCATATGCAATGTGCATTATATTGTACTGCAGCAGTTGGGACACTTTCTTACTAGCAGCTGGTTAAGAACCATTCTTAAAAATGAAAGGGAGCACTAATTGTCATTTTCAGGTAGTTCCTTCTCCTTTGCCAAGCACTGATTGACGCTAGATTTCCTCCTAAGGAAAAGTGATGTCTATGTAGTGCCTCTCGCCCCCTAGTGGTTGAGCATAGCATCAGAACAACACTTGTACTAAAGAAACAGTAGACATTGCCGAATATGAAACGGTTAGATGAATAATGCTGCTGGTTTCTGAGAAGAAGTCACAAGGTACACTTTAACAGTGTTTCCCACAATCCCACAAAAGCAAGTGATAAGCCATCAAATACTGATCAATAGGGGTCCAACTAACTGGATCAGCAAAAATCACTAGAATTAAGGGGCTCCAGCACTGCTGCTTCTTCACTGATTTTCCATACATAGTGGATAGACTGAAGCGCTGCCTCTTCACTCTCTGGCACGGGGAGGACCCTGAGGTCGGACCTGTAATGATCATGTTCTAACATATCCTGGTAGTATGCTATAATGATGGAAATTCCCTTTGAATATATTGGAACAATTAATAATCTGAAAGATATTCTGGATTTGACTTTTTTTTTTTTTAAATTCATTCTCCCCTCTTACTCTAGGCATGCCGGGGTGCACAACATGATGAACCAGTCATGGCTACTGACAGCACTGACAGCAGAGCAGACATCCCTGAAACAAATATCACTGAAGTAGATGCAGCTTCTGTCTATACTTTGCCTGCAGGGGCTGACTTCATCATGTGCTATTCTGTTGCAGAAGGTATCCATGTTTGTATTATAAAAAACAAATTACAATATGTACCACAAGCTAGATAGGAACTATTGCAATCTGTAATTGTCCAATTATCAAGCAGTTATGACAGCTAAATTCATCCAAACTTTGGAGGACACTTATTAAAGCTTTTATGCCACTATGGTGACGTTAAATTTTGTGCCATAATTTGCATTTTTTTCAGATTCTCACCACTTTTCTGAAGTGATGAGAAAAGAGTCAGGGCTTAGCAGGAGGGGGCTGCCCACCAGATTTACTATAACTTGTGCCAGAAACTGGCGTAAGTTATAGCTCGTCTACTCCAGCTCCTGGCGTAGTCTTGAATTTTTGGAGCACAGAGTGCAAGAGATGCAACTAATCTAGTAAATATATAGCCATGGGCTAATTAAATAGGATTAATAGTGGAAATAAGAGCTCATTTACTATGTGTGTGTATATGTAAAAGTACTATATTGCTGTCTGGCTAGTGACTGGTTGCTATGGGCAACAAACTTTCTCTTTTAGACATTTTTTATCAATGTACTCCACTGTATACAGTTTTCATGTAAAACAGCAAATTTATAATAATAGTCCATACAGGGAGATGAGACGCAGGCTAAGAAGACGTGCCTGAGCAGTTACAGTTAGCACTGTATGTCTGCTTTAACCATGCTTTTTATATAATAGTATGATAACATTTTAGGGTAGGTGGAGGCTCTACATTATATTATTTGGTCAACATGAATATCTGTGGTATATTCATATAGGAATAGTTAAAGGGAAGCCTTACTGTGGGGTGTTATGATGACTTCTTAGAAATCGATGTGCTGATCACAGAGCTCCAGTGTAGTTATTTTTTACCCCGCACCCCAAGGTACTTTAATATGTAAAGTGATATACATTCCCAGCTAACTACTGTGTGTGCTAATGCAGAACATTGAAAGGAGAACGGTTAGTCAACATTCACTCCTCCTTCTGGAAGGCATCTCTGAGCACAATGAGTAAACGTTACACCCCATAGTAAAAGCTGGAATGAGACCCCAGACCACTAGGACTATCTTAGTACATTTGTAACTCTGGTTTAAAACACATTAGTATCATTTATCATGTTTATATGTAAAATTTACTATTATGTTAATGGGAAACTAAACCCTGCAAATTAGGAGAGTTCTTGCAGAGAAAGCATCCCCCCCTCCCCTCCTCTTCTCCATCTTGAGCTACAGAACGGCTAGGTGAACGTACCTGGCGTCACACACTGAACAGGAAGTTCAGGAGAGGGTGGGGGTTAACCAGCTACCCTGAAATGCCGGAGGATCGATCTGCCTGCACTGTTTTAGGGGTCCCTGAGTGAGGAGGGGGATTTGTCTTGGTAGATTTAGTATGCTGCAGTCTACTACAGTTCCACATGGTGGTAACCCAGCTTCCCTAGGAACATGAAAGGTAAATCTGTCTAGCTGTGGCATTATTCAGGAATGGGTAGTGGGATTTATCTTGGTAGATTTAGTATTCTGCAGACTCCTTTACAGATCCATAAGGTAAATCACAGAAAAGGGGGTTCTAGTGCACAAAAATGGATGCAAACAATATATACTGTATAAACTAAGACCTCATTCTGATATGATAAAATCTGAGACTCTTAGCCAATATATTTTGATCAAAACACATCTGTGCCCACCTACCCAGCGTCACATTTATACAGTATATATTGTTTGCATCCATTTTTGTGCACTAGAACCCCCTTTTCTGTGATTTACTTTGATATGTATAGCCACTGACATCCGCAGTCATTATCACATCATGCAGGATGTTTTTTATCCTTTTGTCTCTGTGAGTTTTGTTTAGTTTATAACATGTACCTGAGGGAGTGGCACCTTCAGGTCTGAATGCGCTCTTAGCTTATCATGAGTAGCATTCTTGTGCACTTTTGCTCTTCCTATCAAATTGAGCGTCTTGATTGCGTGGTACATATAGGTGTGTTTGCTCCTCCTCTCATTGGTTGCTGTATGCACATAGAGGTCACTAGGAGCAACACGCCTATATGTGCAGCGTCCACGCTCCTAGATATAGATGCCCAACGGCATAGTTAGGTTTAGCGTAGGACCTGCCTGACCTGAGACCACCGTGACGCTGGGTAGGTGGGCACAGATGTGTTTTGATCAAAATATATTGGCTAAGAGTCTCAGATTTTATCATATCAGAATGAGGTCTTAGTTTATACAGTATATATTGTTTGCATCCATTTTTGTGCACTAGAACCCCCTTTTCTGTGATTTACTTTGATATGTATAGCCACTGACATCCGCAGTCATTATCACATCATGCAGGATGTTTTTTATCCTTTTGTCTCTGTGAGTTTTAGATCCATAAGGTAGTAACTCTGCATGGGTCTGGAACCTGAACGACGAATCTACCTAGCCGTGGTGGTATTTATGAGTAGGGAGGATTATTTAGTATTCTGCAATCTATTACAGTTCCACATAGAAATAACCTAGCTTGAAAGGCAAATTTGCCTTGCTATAGCACTATTTAGGATTTGGGAGTGGTATTTTCTTGGTAGATTTAGTAGTCTGTAGTTTATTACAGTTCCACATGGCTGGAACAAAATCTGTTTAATCTGGTTTCTTCCAACAAAATGGCCACTCAACCCCTTCCTTCTATATTTCCTGGCTCATGTTCACTATGTTCACTAGCATGAGAGGTGGCAAAAGATGGAGTAGTAGACATGGCTGCAGCATGAAAGAACAGTGCACTGCTTTCCTACTGTATTTTTCATGGTCTGCAATTGTGATATCTAACTAGAGAAGAAACATTTTGCTTTATTCTGGCTTTAGTTCCTCTTTAATGTATTTTGCTTTTACTCCTTTTATTTTCAAAGGCTACTATTCTCATCGGGAAACTATAAATGGGTCCTGGTACATTCAAGATCTATGTGATGCACTTAAGAAGTACGGAAAAGAGCTAGAATTTACAGAACTGCTGACGCTGGTGAACAGAAAAGTGTCTCTGCGCTCTGTCGAAAATTGTCTTGATCGAAACGCGATTGGGAAAAAACAAGTCCCCTGCTTTGCCTCCATGCTGACCAAGAAGCTTTACTTAAGACCAAAGTAAATCTAGTGAAACTTGCCTGTTTTCTACGTACAGAACTACAATTTGGTCATACACTGTCACATTTCAGATCTAAAGCCATTAAAGGACCAGCAAACATTTTGCTTAGGTTTCCAAATGTTTACCATGTTGTGCTGCAGTCCATTTTATTGTAGCCAATGGATTCTTTTTTATAAATTCTCAGGAAAATGCAGAATACTTTCAGGTTAATAGAGTCAGGATGCATGTTTTATAAAATGTAATTCTTAATATAGCTCAACTTTTTTACTGTGATACTACTGCTTTTCTTTGCTACCGTGAAGCATGTAATGCATTATTTCACCATATGTGGACCTATAGCAATAAAATGTCTTCTCATAACATATGTTTATGTGGTTATTTATTATAATAAATGAGTGTATTTGTCCTCATAACTGACTGTGCTACAAAAAATTGCAAAAATAAAATAATAAAAGGCTATCATCACTTGATACACAATAGCGTTCATGACTAGTGCTAGAGAAAAGTGGAGGCATTGCACACTAACGCTTCAGAGCTCCGGAAGGCTGTTCCGGCAGGGTACAGCCTGCTGGAGCTCTCTGGATCTAGCATTGCCAGATGCTGCCTGAATGCCTGCCGGCCCTGATAACTATAATGGGGAACAGCGGAGATCCAGCTGCAATCTGGCAAATGTGCCGAGAATCATACTTATGAATCCTGATCAGTTTTATCCTCACTGAATTGAAAACGCAGATGAGAAAGTAGCTTAAAGGGAACCTGTCATCTCCGAAACCCCCCCTGAACTAGAGTAAGTGGTGTATAGTGTAAGTGATGCTGAATCCAAACATGTAATTTTTTATCTTCATACTCACTTCCATTCTGACGCTGTGCTCCACAAACCTGCAGTAAAATGCACTCACTGGACTCTTCTTTGAGTCCTCTTCATTATGTGAGTGATCACTGGAGTCCACTGAGTGCATTTTACTGCAGGTTTGTGGGAGCACAGCGTCGGAATCTCTCTGCTGCCGAAAAGCATCAAATAGTGCAATGCCTTGGACAAGGGATGAAAACATTAGATCTCCCCGCTGCGCTCATAGAAATGAATGGGAGCCGGGCCGTGCATGCGCGGTGCGCTCCCATTCATTTCTATGGAGCCGACGGAAGTAGCCGAGCCAGCGCTCGGCTATTTTCGGCGGCCCCATAGAAATGAATGGAGGGCGGCTGCGCATGTGCAGTGCACACTCATTCAGTTCGGGGGCTCCGTTCTGGATATAGGTGCGGGTCCCAGCGGTGGGACCCGCACCTATAAGACAATGGGGGCATATCCTAGCGATATGCCCCCATTGTCTAAGATGAGAATACCCCTTTAAGCGTGATCATCGTACTGTGAAGAGATTTGTGGCTGATTCAGAGCACAGACGTGTTTGTGCTGATAAAGGCAGAATAAGGAAGGTTTCTGCCAGGCAAGTTCATCGGATTAAGAGAGCAGCTGCTAAAAAGCCATTACAAACCAGCAAACAGATATTTGAAGCTGCTTGTGCCTCTGGAGTCCCTCGAACCTCAAGGTGTAGGATCCTTTAAAGGCTTGCTGTGGTGCATAAACCTACTATTCGGCCACCCCTAACCAGTGCTCACAAGCAGAAACGGTTGCAGTGGGCCCAGACATACATGAAGACTAATTTTCAAACAGTCTTGTTTACTGATGAGTGTCGTGCAACCCTGGATGGTCCAGATGGATGGAGTAGTGGATGGTTGGTGGATGGCCACCATGTCGATGTCAGCAAGGAGGTGGAGGAGTCATGTTTTGGGCCGGAATCATGGGGAGAATGCTGATAGGGTTCCTGAAGGTGTGAAAATGCCCTCTGCAAAGTATATAGGCCCTGATTTATCATACCATCACTCCAGAATTCTGGCATCAAAAAGTCGCAAAATAGGGCTTTTTTTGTGACTTTTTGCATGTGTACACCACTCACTCCAGTTTTGTAATATGGGAGGAAAAGTGGGTGTGGTTAGCTATGGTAATGAGTTTCACTCCAGATTTATCATTACGACCTTTTAAAAAAGTCGCAAAATAGTCGCAATCTCACTCCAGGAGGAGGGTGGAGTAGGAAAAGTGGAGGAGCTTCTCTAGACAGAAGTGTTAGGTTTAAGGACAAGCCACATTTATCAAACAACCTGTGACATTTGATAAATGTGGTACAAAGTACTCCAACACAGACTGAAGCAAAACTGACTTCAAATATTCTCCTAATGATAAATAGAGTTTCTGACAGACAACTTTCTTCCATGGTACAAAAAGCAGAAACGTGCCTTCAGGAGCAAAATCATCTTCATGCATGACAATGCACCATCTCATGCTGCAAAGAATACCTCTGTGTCATTGGCTGCTATGGGCATAAAAGGAGATAAACTCATGGTGTGGCCACCATCTTCCCCTGGCCTCAACCCTATAGAGAACTTTTGTGAGTATCATCAAGCAAAAGATCTATGAGGGTGGGAGGCAGTTCACATCAAAACAGCAGCTCTGGGAGGCTATTCTGACATCATGCAAAGGAATTCAAGCAGAACCTCTCCAAAAACTCACAAGTTCAATGGATGCAAGAATTGTGAAGGTGATATCAAAGAAGGGTTCCTATGTTAAAGGGTTATTCTCATTTTAGACAATGGGGACATATCGCTAGGATATGCCCCCATTGTCTTATAGGTGTGGGTCCCACCGCTGGGACCCGCACCTATATCCAGAACGGAACCCCCAAACTGAATGAGGGCGCACTGCACATGCGCAGCCGCCCTCCATTCATTTCTATAGGGCCGCCGAAAATAGCCGAACACTGGCTCGGCTACTTCCCTCGGCTCCATAGAAACGAATGGGAGGGGTGGCCGCGCTTGCGCGCTGCGCTCCTATTCATTTCTATGTGATAGGATAACTTGACGTATACTACTGTTGGTGCACGGAGTAGGGTTCCCACCCCAAGTAAATCAGATACGACAAAACTCCGGCTTTTTGGTGCAAATAGTAGAAGTAGGTATTTTATTTAAATTGCGGCAAAATCACACAAATTGTGACGTTTCGGCTCATATATCGAGCCTTCATCATACTGGTGCCGCTTGGACTAGAAGGAGAGGCATAGATAATAGCGCTGTGTAGATCTAAAGCGTCCTGCTACACTACAGCGAACGCTGTAGATCTACACAGCGCTATTATCTATGCCTCTCCTTCTTCTCCAAGTGGCACCAGTATGATGAAGGCTCGATATATGAGCCGAAACGTCACAATTTGTGTGATTTTGCCGCAATTTAAATAAAATACCTACTTCTACTATTTGCACCAAAAAGCCGGAGTTTTGTCGTATCTGATTCATTTCTATGAGCGCAGTGGGGAGCTACGCCTGGTGGTGGCCGGACCCCCGGAAACCCGGGGTCCTCCAGGCGCAGCGCTCCCCGCTCCGTTCTGGATCCTAGCGATATGTCCCCATTGTCTAAGATGAGAATACCCCTTTAACATGTAACTTGGCCTGTTAGGATGTTTTGGATTTAAATAGCTTTTTATTTCAGTGAATGTGACCTCCTAATGCTGCAAATTCCACAAATGAGCATTTTCAGTTCTTAAAAACATATAAAATGTTTAGAAACTCTACTGTGCTTAATAATTTGGAATTTGCATTTTGAGTTTTTTTAATTTTTGAAGAATATACTGTTATCATTGGGAAGTTTGTTCAATAAAATTCGATGTATACTCTAACAGGTGATGACTTTTATTATACTGACTGTCATTTGCACCGACCATTTAGGAAAATCAGAGATAAATATCATTTGCATAATAATTTGGAACATATATATATATATATATACATGTGGTAAATATGAGCTTTGCCAACCTCAATATACCGTATTATTTTTATATTGTTTTTATTTGTAAACTTCTCCTTTTAAACATAATTGCTGTTTGTCACAAAGTTACATGAAGGTGGACATGGTTGTCAACAGTCTGCAAGTTGTATGCTTTCAGGAAGGTTTGGGGGGGTTCACCTAGTTTTCAAGGAGATTAATCCATGTATTTTTCGGTTGTTACTTTTATTTTTAATTTCCAGCTTAAAAACAGATTTTTGTTGATTTTATGAAGACACAAGAGCATATTACTTTAGGCCTAAGGGCTAAACATCGTTATAACATCGGAAATCCAAATGGACACCTATAAGAGGTATTCTGTTTTGATCCGTCATAATTAGAGTTGATTGAACGTGCTCGTAACGAGCACTGTACTGCTCGGATCCCCTGCGCTCCGCTGCGTAGCCATCCGGATACGACCTCACCTGCCTGTAAGTCAATGGGCACGGATCCGTTTGGTATCACACCAAATAACACCAAACGGATCCGTCCTCCTCACCCGACTGTAAGTGTGTCATACCAAACGGATCCGCCCCCACTGACTTACAGTCAGGTGAGGACGGATCCGGATGCCTGCAGCCATGCGAGTGCAGGGGATCCGAGCACTACAGTGCTCGTTACGAGCACGTTCGATCAACTCTAGTCATAATAGAAGCCTATGGGAAAGCATAACGGATCCGTCTAGTTTCCGTTATGCTGGACGGAAAACAAAGTCCTGTCGACAGAACTTTGTTTTCCGTCCAGCATAACGGCTACCAGACGGATCCGTTATGCTTTCCCATAGGCTTCTATTATGACGGATCAAAACAGAATGCCTCTTAAAGGTGTCCGTTTTGATTTCCGTCCTATGGATTCCGTTATTTTCCGTTATAACGATGTTATAACAGAAAGCTAGAACGGAATCTCTAACGGTGATGTGAAAGAGCCCTAAGTTGTATTTTTATGAGATGGACCATGCTCCTGAATCCAGGTCCTATCTGCTGAGGAAATCTGCACATTGTTATCTGTTCCCTTTAGATGAATGGTGGTGATAAAAAGCACATTTTTTCTTCTTCTAACCTCTGAAGATAGAAGATCTTTTTCCTCCTTCTTGTCCCTGATAGGCTATAGTAGTTGCATCGTCAGAAAAGATGTGTTCCTCTTACTAGAATGGCTGGGTTTCCCATATTGCTGTATCGATGTCCCCATAATTTGAAGATTTCAGGCTTATTTCTTTAGACCAGAAACCCTGAAAGTATGTGTTGTATAGATTGGAGAAATGTGGGTAGACATGCAACGGAACTCCTTTGAAGGTTCGTTTCCATTGTCTGCCAAT
Organism: Rhinella marina; assembly: GCA_900303285.1. NCBI lineage: Eukaryota > Metazoa > Chordata > Amphibia > Anura > Bufonidae > Rhinella > Rhinella marina. Next base: position 239,783 of record ONZH01013527.1, read on the forward strand.
TTAGGGATATTTTTTCCTGAAGAGGGATTTTCACTGTCTTGTCTAATGATGGCTGCTTTTTCATATCTACAGGACTGTAGAATCATGGAGTGACCCTGACTCCAAGAGAAAGAAGGGATGCAAGATGTAAAACTCCCCAGCAAATTCATAGCCCTCCTTATGCTACAGTAGTTCTGAAAGTCCAGAACTTTTTAATGCAGGTTCCTTATTTTTTCCTGTTGGGAGAAAAGAAGACTGTTTCTTTGAGTTTAGAACCCCAAGAACATTTTCTACTTCACGAAGTTCAAATGTAATTTCTCTGTGTTTATTGTCTAGCCCAATTCCTTTAACAACTGAAGACAGACTTATAGATTTTTTTTATTATAACAAGCCTGAGTTCTCCGATTTACAGGAATTCAGCTAAATATGGAATTAGTTTTCTTAGGGCTGCAACCACCTCTAGCATAACCTTTATAAAGATTCCTAGGGCGGATGAAACACCAAATGGGAGCGGTGTGAACTGGTAATGTCAGATATTTCTGCTGCAAACCTGAGCAATTTTTGCTATGCTATGTGAATTGAGACAGTTGTTGTATGTGTCCCTTAGATCTAGGGAACACATTTCTGCCACTTGCATTAGAATCTTTGGTAAGCTATCCGTCCCGGGGGGGGGGACTGGAAGCTTAAAGTGGTCCTGGAGAACAACCTAAAACTGGTCCCATGTTGTAGGTGGGTCCAAACTGACACAAGTTGGGCCACCACAAGAACGGACAACAGAAGTAGTAGGGGCTGGCAACACGGTAGTACAGCACAAAATACCACCCCAGCAGAACCGAATACCACAGCACAGCACAAAATACTGCAGCCCGCTGCAGTATTCAACTGTATGGTCAATCTCAAATGAATTCAAGACAGCACCTGCAGCCGCCGGCCTGGTGCATATTTAGTTTATCCTCCTCAAAGTAATTATTGCTGAGAGCATCAGATCATTGTGTAACTGGCTGGCAGCAGTGAGGACGGCTCGGGCGGCCCTCTGGACATCGGCCTATCTGGAAATTTCCATGTAGGGTATATGGCCAATCTGCCACTGTATCATATGTTGAGATATTTCAGGTTTATCGTGCAGTAAGTAATTTGAATAATGTCCTTTCTCTTAATCTTTTTTGGGAAATGAGGTGTTCACTCCTGCTAATCATAACTTCAATTTCTTGCCATAGAAATGTGGAAGGCTGACTTGTAACTAAAAATTTCTGAGGTGGAAGGGAAGCAAATTCTATTCTGTGTCCGTTTTTAATAATATCAAGAACCCATTTGGTTTTGGTAATATTGTTCTAGGCGCCAATTACATTTTTTAACCCCTTCCTGATATCAGGTCTTTAAATATGGTCCCCACTCAGTTTTTCACAGCAGACACCCAGGGGCAAAGCTTGTGATCAGTTGCCATGGTCAATTGTGACCACAGCGTCTGAGAGGTCTTTTCCCAGAAGTACTGCGCTTCTGTAGCCTGAACGGTCGCAGACATATGCCGGGGACCTCTTCTGTTTGAAACAGCAAAGACCCGCCGGCTAAGGCCATGATTAAAGACCCTCCTAACACCATACATGTATGGCACTGGGAGCCTAATGGTTAAAATGGTTTATAATGTGTCTCTTCTTGCCTGATCTCAACTCTAATGAATTGTATTGAAATAATGGCGTCACTACAAATCATTAAGAGTTGAGGTAAAGAAGGAATACACAGCTTTATAAATCATGATTTCATTTTTCTCACTAATACGCTCGTGTGAAATTGGCCAATGTGTGAAGGAAGGCTCAGACATGACATGGGAGTAGGATCTGAGTAACTTTGACAAAGGCCAAACTGTGCAGGTCATGTGGGATCTTTCCAGTGGGCAGTGTTTAGCATCTACCTAAAATGGTCCATGGAAGGACAACTGAGGAACCAGCGAAAGGATTATGGATGCATGTGAAGACTATAGGCTAACCTGTCCCATCCCACAGAAAAGCTACTGTAGCAAAAACGGCTGAACAATGAATGCTGGCTACATGGAACTGCATAGTCACAGAGCATTAATGGTGCTCATACTGACCACACTCCACCACTAAAAGGGCCTACAATGGGCACCTGAGCATCAGAACTGGAACATGGAGCAACAGGAGATGGTGACTTGATCTGAGGAATCATGTTTTCCTCTGGACAGCCTTATGTGTGTGTCACTTACATGGGGAACAGATGACACCAGAATGCACTTTGGGAAGAAGAAAAGGAGGCAGGGTGATGCTCTGGGCAATGTTCTGCTGGGAAACTTGCTAACACATTGCTGATAGATACCAAAGGACACCTTCAGAAGTCTGTGGAGTCCATTCTCCCACAGATCATAGCTGTTTTTGTGACACAAGAGGGACCTGGTTTTAATGTAGTTATGATGGTGTATATGGTCACTATTTCTTTAAGCTTGCACTACATGACCTGTCTGGTATGGACCTCTAGTCAGTGTACTACTGCATGCAGTAATGGGTGTTGTATGGGACTCTCTCGACAATGACGTGTTAGTGGTACTGGTTTCTAGTTTTTTAAGCTTTTGTGCTGCTTACAGTCATGATCTTCAAAACCCATGTCCTTCACCCCAACAACCCTCACCCTAGACTAGCCTCACATAAGTGCTGCTTACCGATTTTCTGTTCTGTTATAGGAAAAAAAAAAACGGAGGGACTTGATCTGACATAAGCCGGACACCAATGACACCCAGCAAATCTCCTTGATTATAATGATGTCTCTTTCTCCCTCACAAAATACTGAGGCATGCAGAAGTACACGGTCCTGCTTTTTTGATGAAACCTCCACTGCAGATATGACACAGCTTACTGAGCCAAAGCCAGAAGTGGATCCAGCAAGAAGTCCTTCCTTCATATTTCTTACTCCCTTCTACCTCACTGCTGGCTTGCTACCAGGGGTGGATTGTCCATAGACCTTACAAGGAAATTTCGTGGTGGGCCGATGCTAAGCAAGCCCTGTTTTCTTCCATTGGCCAGGTACATAATGAGCTCTCAGCAGTAATTAAAGGGGTATTCCGGTTACCATAAATATAACATGTTTTAGACTAATTCATCATCAATCATTACCTAATATAATGTCAATTTCACTTATTTACCGTTCAGTAGTTATAAAAGTAGTTTTTTTTTCCTCTGCTACCCACTGTGTTTCCTCATAAGTTACCATGGCACTGACCTGTAGTTCTGAGCCTTTGTCAGGTCAGACATGTTCAGTGTGTTGCTATCAGTTCTCTAGCTAAATATTAGTGTGCTGGTGAGTAGAGGGGGCATGACTGGACTGTGATATCAAGCAGCCAATCAATAAACATCAACACTCATGAACAAGCAGAAACTCACAGCAGGAAAGCTAGAGATTGTGGGGATTGTAGTTTTGTGAGGGAAGATCAGGAGCCATGATGCTCTCAGCGTGTTGCAGGCTCACACAGGAGCTAGACAAATGGATTGCAAGGTAAATTGAAACTCTGGTTATATCTTTAGGTATGGGGTCTGGTTAGGTCACAGCTTGCAGCCTTAATGCAGTTTTTCAAAAATTAAGTTGCTTTTCCGGAATACCCCTTTAACGTTGTGATAAACAGGCACCCCCACCCGACCAGTGACTGTACATGCCCTCCTGACTTCAACTGTTGTGGACCACATCAGGAAGCCCCTACTTCATATCTTAATCAAAGACAACTGGAGGAAAAAAAATGGAAGTGGGACAGCTTTTTATTGTGCTGCACTATGGTATATGGTCTGATGGGGCAGCATTTTGCTCTACTGGTATTGCTGACCCTGCCTAATTGTGTTGTCCTACCTTCTGTCTATCTGGACCCCTTACAACATGGGGCTATTTTGAGGATATTTTCCAAGGCCACTTTAAGTTCCCAGTCCGACCCTGCTTGCCACAAAAAGCTATGTCTGCCAGCACCCTCTAGGCTCCTTATCAGCAGTAGTCCCTGCCTCGGTGTCATGTGACCTAACCCTCCCAGTCGCCCATGCACTGTAAGCTGACCCCTTCTTATTGAATAAGATGCAGAAAGAACCTGTCTGTGGCAGCGGCCATGTTTTTGTAGATCTTGTACGCGTCAGCAAAATGACTGGTAAGTGCATTAGCGCAGCAGTTTGTCCTCTAGGGGCAGATGGAGTGTGTCATGTGACAGGAGCTGGCGACGTCCTCGGAATGCCGGCTGGGTGAGGCGGGTGTCCGCGCGTTCCGCGTCCCCAGGGCTGCCGTGTGCGCGCCCGGCTCAGTATGCCATGGGGATCTGCTGGACACGGTGCTGGAGTCTCTTCAGGAGAGAGAATAACCGCATCCAGAGATCCGGAGGAGGGTAAGCGGCAGGGGCATGCGGGCGGGCTAGTAGAACGCCTAGGACGGTGTCGTGGCACTGCAAGGGTTAAGCCAGGTGACGGCTTCCCGGTGTCGCAGCGATTATCCGCGAATAGCTTCTGTCACTCCTTTGTATTAGCCCACATTGTCGGGCACACAGCTGGAGTGGACTGTGACTGGAATTAAAGAAGAACTCCAGTCACGACCTGACATTACACTGGTGACCCCTGTAGCTGTGATGAGAGGTCTTGTGTAGAATGGGAATGTATAACTACTAGCCAAGTCACGTGATGTGACCTTCTGGACCACCATCTGTAGGTGGAGCCTAGCCCCCAGGTGACAAGGTATGTGCACCTGCCAGAAGGGGCGGAGCCTGACACCTATCAGGTGGTTTTGTCATTTTTCAGAACTTCCTGCTGCTGAAGAACAGCACAGCTAGTCTCTTCCTGGACTGAAACTGGGAGAACAGATGTCTTCATGTGACATGGCCTTTATTCTGGTGATTAGTGGGGGCCCATACGATGACGTCCCACTTCCTAGGTTATGCCATCCACCCTTGTGTGTGTTTTTTTTAATAAAAGTAAAGGACAGATGTCACAGTGGCATGTGCGGTTAGGGGAAAACCATCCACATGATGGCCGCATACCCTGGACCGATCCCGGCTCGCTGCCTATAGTAATCTGTGATATTTTACATCTCCTAGGCAAGTCTGGGTAGTGTGGCCCCCACAAGGACTGTGTTTCCCAGACCACACTCTCCCCAGAGTGGGAAGTGGTATAAAATACAAATATAACCTATACTCACCTGTTATACTCCCTGCTCCTCCCACGTCCTTCAGTCACACGACCGCTGCAGCAGTGATGACACACCTGAGGCCAGTGATTGGCTGCATCAGTCACATGACGGCTGACTGTGACATCAGACTTTAACTGTGCAACTTGAAAAACATTTTAAAACTGCAATCTGAAGCTGGCTTCGGTACCTCGGTACCAGTTGGTACCAAAGCCGACATCAGATTTGTGTCACCTCGGCGCAGCCCATACCTGTGAATGCTGTATGGAGACTGGTCTCCATGCAGCATTCAAATGAAGTTTTGACCGAAGCGACTTTGGTTCTCCCCTAGTTGTGAGATTCGGCAGGCTACGCGTGGCGTGTTTGCCGGGTTAGGGACGGATCTCTGCCAGTCCCCATTATACGCAGCAGCTTTTGGCAATGCCGGATCTAGAGAGACCCAGCAGGTTGTTCCCTCCCGGATCTCACGACGTTAGCAGGAAACTGGCCGTAACAGGTGAGAATTTTACCATTTCCTGCTTTTAGGGTTTAATTCACATTTTTTTTTCTGCTGGTAAAAACTGTACACAATTATTTTTATCATTTTTTATGGACTTTTTTTAACTTTTTTTCCAGCCTGTAGATGTTGGTCAACTATCCTCTGAGTACACCATCAATATTGAATTGATGGGGGTCTGTTTTGTTGCAAGTGATGGTACGTGAAGCAAAACCATAGAGAGAGTGTGAGGCAGAAAGCGCCATCCGCTGTGTAGTGGCCGTGCCGGGTACTGCAGCTCAGCATGTGAATGGGAAGCGAGCTGCAGTACGCCACGGTGCGGATTTTCATGTGGAAAAAACTGCAGCGTAGTACAGTCCCAGCAAAGTGTATGCCAGTGGACCAATCCCATGTGCACTTTGCAGATTTTTTTTCTGTGTGGAAATTGACCTGTGGTGTGGATTTTGAAATCTGCAACATGTCGATTTTACCCTTTACCCTCAGCAATGCAAAGTGTAAGATTGGGGCAAAACCGCAACAAAATTGGAAATTGCGCATGTGAAAAAAAAAAATCAGCACGAAAATCCGGGTGGAAAATCAGTTTTAAAACCCGCACCCATGTGCAGGTAGCCTTAGAGTATCAGTTGCTTCCTTGTAAGATGAAGCTGCAGTTTGGCGCCAGTCTGATCCTCTGGTGGATGAAAACTCCTGAACAGAAGCCAAGGCCGTTTACAGGAATAGCGCGGTCAGACAGAACATTGCTCCTCCTGTTATCACATGGGATTGGGGAGAAGCGTCGTTTTCTTGAATATAACATCTAGTGGTTTTTTTCAGTTATTTAAATGGTGACCAGTGGGCTGTCCAAGATCTAATTTACCTCAGGATTCTTATCTGACGTTGTGAAGTACAGGAGTCCATCTCAATATTAGCGCTCTCTGATTTTCACAGGGGACTGCCAAATTCAGCAGCTCAGCAGTTCTTGAGGCCACTTAATGGCTTTCTAGAAGAATCTGCCAATAAACTGGAAACTACGTAGCCCTTCCATGAAATACGTTCAGTGCAATGCATTGGTCATCTCTGACAATCCCACCGGGCACACTACTGGTGGCAGGGCCTGATCAATCTCTGGAGCCAGGTAATCTCACTGCTGGTGCCTCACTTTATAGGCGGATTCCTGTTGATCCCCATGAAGATTCTTATTGCCTGGCCACTAAAAAGACTGTCATCCCGTGGATCAGGTCACTTGTACAACTGGTGGCAATGTATGCTAATAGGACTAAGCTTGCAGAAGACCTTCATCTTCAGTCTGAAAATAAAAGGAGTTGTCTCACTTCAGCATCTGGCATTTATCATGTAGAGAAAATGAATACAAGGCACCTACTAATGCATTGTGATTGTCCATGTTGCTTCCTTTGCTGGCTGGATTAATTTTTCCATCACATTGTACATCGTTTCCATGGTTATGACCACCCTACAATCCATCAGTGGTGGTCGTGGCCTTTACATGGGCTGACAATGCAGGCAATTATCGAGAATGAACTGTTTGTTCCCAATAATATACTGCTCTTTACAGGAGGTGAGAGCTGCATTTACATGCAGCAATTACTTCTGCTGTATAGGGACTAGTGATTGCTCGTCCCCATACACATTCACATGGTGCAGTCATGTGGCGATTCTGACGCGGCTGTTTTGCAGTCAAGTGCCAGGCGGCTAAACAGCTTCAGCGAGCTCATGAGCACTGACCTGTTTAGTCAGACTGTATTGTTAATGGCCGCACACACTGAAGACGCTGGTGTGTGACAAGTCAGGTGGGCAGTGATAGGGCACGTCAGGGACTGGGGTAGTGACAAGAGGCAGGCTGGAAGCCTTTCTATGTTAGGGCTCATAAACACGAACATAAGGGCTCTGTGCCTGTACTGCGGACAACAAATGGTGCCTTGAACATTGACTTGATCCGAAAGATCTTTGCAGAGCAGAGGTACAGATCGGAAGCCCACGGAAACACTCAGAGAAGCGTTTCCGTGGGCTTTTGAGGCCGTGCTTTCGGACTGCAATAGATAGGACATGTCCTATCTTTTGAGGATCGCGGACCAGTCAATGGGTCCTCACCGCTATACGGGATTCACACGGCTGGTGCTTGTTCATTGCAAACCACTATTTGCGGTCCGCAAGCACGGAGCCCTTACCCATGTGTGAATGAGCCCTCACACACAACTGAAACAACTGTTACACTTTAATATGCAAATAGGGCAACAACTAAACGCCTAATTTGCATATTAGAAAGAAGTATCATAACTGGGGAACAGAGCCTCAGATCAACAAAGGAAAAACAGGGTTTTAACCATTAGACGACCACCTCTATACATGTACTTGCGAGCGGACAGTATAGCCATGGGTTTCTGCTGTTTCAAACGGCAGAGGCCGGGGCTAATGTCTGTGATTGCCAATAACGCCAATTACAGGCATTTAACCCTCCAGATATTGTGGTTTAATGTGACCATGACATCTGAAGGCTGAAAACCCAGAAGCGCTGCACTTCCGTGCCTGGAACCGCTCCCCCTAACAGCAATTGGGGAACCTTTCATTTCATGTGGTAGGCCTGGTCCTCCTGAGTGATCCGAGGCTGCTACAGCTGTGGGCAGGGCTCCATAGGAAAATAGTGACATTCCCTGAGACGCCAATGCTAATGCCTCATGGAACTTTTGAAAAGTGTGTGTAAAAAAATAAATAAATAAATAAATAAATTAAATTTTTAAAAATATTGAAAAAAAAAATCTAAAACTTTAAATGACCTTCTTTAAAGCAGAGCTTCTACTACTGGGTGTCATCCAGATCTGGCTGCCACCTTAGCCTGCCGGACTCTGACACCCTCATTATGTTCTGTTCTGTGACCACAGGTGTTAATGTAAAGAGCCGTCTGGTGCTATTATTGGGGGCATGGATTGCCATGTTCATCTTTTAGGGCACTGAAATAAAACTACTAACCCAGGACTCGTACCACTATTACATTTAATGCTGTGAATGTCCTATTAGTAGCGTTGTCGGCCTAGCGGGGGTCAGGTTCTTGAAATTGCTCTTATATTTATTGCGCTAAGTCTTCAGAGCCTTTCATATTTTTCCCGTCTCAGCCTATATCATCCCTTGTACTAAGCAGGAGCGAGCACTGTATGTCGTTGTGTTGTGCAGCCGCCGTCACAGGGTCCATGCTGGATTCTACTGAGGACGAGCCTGCAGCCTAAAATTATGAAATATTCATGGAATGACTTTATTAATTAATGTGCTTCCTTTTTCCATATTCTGTAGCCCTGTGATGTCTCCGTTATTCGGTTGGTTTACAAATAAGTGTAACTGGGTGGATTGTTAATTGCAGACTACGTAACATGTGGGGAACTGGATTCTTGTCTTTAGCACCACGTGTGATATCTGGATCTGGGGACAGACAAGTGTGTTATAGCAACAGATTATCTGATCAATATCTAACCAATCAGACCAATAGTTGGTGCGTATAACAAAAGATCTGAGTGTAATCGGCCATCTGACCAATGATTGGTCAGAAAATCTTTCCGATAATTGATAAGGCCTTATTGTGGGGTCTGTGAGAAGTACATCCATCTATAGATGGAATAAACAGTATCTTAGATCTCCTGGGAGAGAGGTTGTCATTTATTACCTGGTTGACAACCTTAGCTTTCTCGGTCAGATCTATAGACATTGAATGGAGCAGTAGGGACCATTGCTGCCTGGAAAATGGACTTGCAGGGACCTGTTCTACTGACCAGTGGGGGTCCCAGTGATCATACATTTATCATCTATCCTGTGAACAGGTGATCAATACTTCTCATCAGATAACTCTGGTATTGCTTTAGTCCATTCACCATTTTAGTGATGCCCCCTTCCCATTAGTCTCAGGCCCCATATTGTAATGTTGCAGTCAGACCTACATGAGCTCTGCATGTACAGTGCTTTTCACAGAAATGCATTGACCCAGATTTACTAATGGCGTAAACTTAGGCTGTCTAGACCTGCAGCAGATTTATCACAGGATCAGGCTGGATGATAAATATGGTGCAGGGATAGGCACTTTTCTCTAACTCTACACCAACTATTGGTTGCCTTACTGAGACAGAATATTATGCCAGAATTGTGGTGCAAAATTGCACATCTGAAGCTATACCCTTTCCCACTAAGCCCTCCCCTTATCAGATTAAAGTGTAGAAAGCCTAGTTACGCCTATTTGTGACACTTTTTAGACAGATTCTAAGCACAGAAACATTAACGAATCTGGGCCAATGAATATGTTTTAAAGGGGTTGTGTCACTTCAGCACAAAGCATTTATTATGTAGAGAAATTTAATACAAGGCACTTACTAATGTATTGTTAATATTCATATTGTCTCATTTTTCCATCACATTATACACTGCTTGTTTTCATGGTTACGACCACCCTGCAATCCATCAGCAGTGGTCGTGCTTGCACAATATAGGAAAAAGCACTAGCCTATGTGAGCTCCCAAGGTCCTGGCCACCACAGAGGCTGGTGCTTTTTCCTATAGTGTGCAAGCACGACCACCACTGATGGATTGCAGGGTGGTCATAACTATGGAAACGAGCAGTGTATAATGTGATGGAAAAATTAATAAAGCCAGCAAAGGAAGTAATATGGATAATAACAATACATTAGTAAGTGCCTTGTATTAAAGGGGTATTCCCATCTCACAAATGTAGTTTGTATAGTTAGATCTAGCCATACCAATATTATTACTAATAGAATGTATTTATATAAAATGTACCGTTTAGAAGATTTCCCTATTTGTATATCCATTGTCCCACACACATCAGTCAGGCCGTTGCCCCTAGTTACGACCACCGTGGCCATGTAGTAGTGGTGGCCGGCTTGCTCTTGTACAAACCTGCTCTGAGGTAACTGCTGTATTGTGAACGCACATTGTATGAGCATGCGGAGATACATCTTAGGGTAGTAGCATTTTTGTCTGCGCTTCCAAAACGCAGAGAAACGGATCCTGTTCCAAGATCAATTCATCTCTATGGAGCAGGATCTGTTTATAAAGTCTACGTTTTGGACGGATCCTGACCATTGCGTTTTGGACTGGTAGCGTCCAAAACGCAGATGTGAAAGTACCCTAAGATGTGTCTCTGCATGCTGATGTAATGTGCGTTCACAATACAGCAGTTACCTCAGAGCGGGTTTGAACAAGAGCAAGCCTGCCACCACTACTACACGGCCCAGTGGCCGTAACTAGGGGCAACGGCCTGACTGATGTGTGTGGGACAATGGATATACAAATAGGAAAATCTTCTAAACGGTACATTTTATATAAATACATTCTATTAGTAATAATATTGGTATGGCTATATCTAACTATACAAACTACATTTAACTTTCTCTACATGACAAATCCCATTTTCTGAAGCGAGACAACCCCTTTAACAATGGTCATCATGTTTTCGGTTGGCACAGGATATGTATTATGGCTGCTAGGAATACTGTTCAAGAAAGTTCCAAGTGCTGCACATTGCAAGGAAGAAAACATTTCAGAGTATTCGTGATGGGACTGGATAGGTGGCACATCACCAAATGCCCTGGATTGTCAGAATGTTATGGATACGTGTGTAACATTTACAAAGGGGTTTTCTCAGACAAGAAACATGCACAGAATGATGGTATTTAAAGTACAGTAAAATAATGTGAGAGGCTTTATAAACAGGAACAATTCCCTGCATTGGATGCTCCGTTAGAGACCTCTGTCACAGATTCCGGACAAAATAGTGTAGCGTGCTGAGCAGAACAGTGGAAATAGAAGCGCTGATGTGAACTCAGGCTTATCCTGCACCGTACAATCCAGCAGTGAACGTCTCATCCAAACTAATATATAGAGCCTGACTGTGAAAGGAGGCATCTAGATAAGAAAAGAAAGATTGGGACAGGCACGTCATGGCAGGAAGGAGAAGGCGTCTGTTAGGTCACAAGAATGAAGCAGTTTATTGTTTGTGCCATTAGAATTACAGTAAATGTTTCTATGTATGGAAATATAATAATGTCCTTTTAACCTCCAGATCTAAATATTTTAGAAGTTGCTCAAGAGGGGAGCATTATACTATTGAGGTAAGTAGTTTCTACTCTCAGTCCGGGGATGTGTGACCTCTGTGTGGATCATACCATGTTTGTAGCCTGACTGCTACCATGGTCTGCTGGTTGCCTTAGTCTTGTAGAGGACGTGCACAGCCAGTAGACATAAAACTAATTACCACGGCACTCAATTGATTCTTGCTCAAACATATTTAATTTTAAAGTGAGTTTCCAGTCTGGTCCAGATATATATTACATGTACATTGGTAGCCACTTATAATCGGACGTTTTGGTCGTGTATTGACCTTCCTCAGCACAGTGGATCTAAAATGTATGATAAAGAACCAGAGTTATCCCAAACTAAGTTAACAGTGTGTACATATAATCATATGAATAATGAAAACACGTGTTGAAATAGTCAAATAGTCCCATATTCTATAAGTGTGGTGTACATATGCTCAATGGATTTGGTGTATACAAAACTAGAGAGAACAAACTATTGTCAATGAAAATTATAACCAATTAAAATAACTAATGGAAGCTATTAATTTACACAGTAAATACTATACGTTGTCAGAACCAACACAAGAAATACATGTAATGAAATAATGCAATAGAATGGAGAATCATAGCTGTGTCACACTGCGGATATCTTTGCTGGACCATCACATGGATGATGGTATCCGTGTCTTAAATTATTTAATGTGCAAGTCCAAGTGAGTTGACATTATGTGACGTCGGTACCAGTTACATGCTAATGTCACGTGATCATCCTGAGTACAGAAAATTCTGACGTGTCAGTCTCGGTCAAAACCCCCACCCTGCACTCCTCCTGCCTGCTCCCAAGTGACAGGAGACGTTGTAATGCGAAAACCTGTCAATACTGATCAGGAGATTATGGGGGTGTGGAAGTGCAGAGCCAGAGACCAGGAGTGCTAGCAAGATGGAACAAGTGCAATAGTAAATTGTATGGCATTGAACAATTAATTGATCTGCAGTTATTTATGCCTAGAGGAAAAGTGTATTTTTATAAACAAACTTTTCCTAAAAAAAAAAATGTGCATATGAATGGGGGGCATTCGACCCCATGGCGGTCCCCTGAATCTTTATAAGGATGACATCACCAAAGAGGAACTCATTTTCCTCTAATACCAGCTGAAGTAATTTCATGCAGAGCTCCTGTTGTGTCAGGCTTGGATCCGATTTGGTGGCAAAAAGCCTCTCTGTAGCTTCCAGACCTTTGTGGTGTTCAGTTGAAGTATAGTATATACACTGTTAATGTCATGGGTTAGTTAGTAACTGACAGTCATCTTCAATTATGGAGAAATCCTGCAGTTTTGAGAGAAAGTCACCAATGTTTAAAATGTAACTGCCGTTTCATTTTTTTATACCCTAATAGTATAGTACACCCTGCTGTATAAATGCTTTTGTCCTTTAAAATGTGATCAATTTCAGTTTTACTTGCTAATAACCCCCACAGTTGCATGCTACTTTCCTATTCAGCTGCTCTCTTCTCAGGCTGTTGCCATGTGCAGGTCATCTTCTCTATCTCATAACAGAAGACGGTTGAGCTCTGGGGGGAGGAGCTTAGCTCTGACAGCCTGGAGCTAGGCTGAGGCAGAAAGTGGAGGTGGGAGGGGGGGGCTGCTTTACAGGCTGCTATCTCCTGAATGGTACCAGCTAGAAACATGCAACTTGGCTTGTTTGAAAGATGACAGTCCAGGCTTTCATTCAAGACGAGAGCTCTAGCAACAGAGGAGAAATCACTGTTAGAAATGGAGTCGGGAATAATTGTGAGTAAAATCTGCTTATACTTTCATTTTCAGCTTGTCCAGTACATTTTCACCCTGTACTGGACAGATTTATGTCATTTTGGTATTGTCATAAAGCTTAGAATGTCAGCTTTCAGACAATACAAAGCCTATTTCTAGCTGGTACCAAACCAGAGATATGAGCAGCTAAAGCACCCTCCCCCTTCCCCCTGTCAGTGTGGAAGATAATGAGGGACAAGTGACTATTAAGAGGTTAATACAAATGCTTACTGATTTCATGTAATGCAGGGCTTGTCTCTGGTTAGCTGTATGTGAGAGCATACACAGTGCTCTGATGTAGTGGGGAAGTTATCTGTATTCTGATTGGTCCTGCTAGTTCATGTGTGGAAAGCAAAGGCTTATGGGAAGTGAGGGAAATACAGGAAGGACAGGGCAAACATCACCACAGGAAGTGCGGCAGTGGCCATTTTGGGAAGATGCTGAAATAGAGGCACAGAGAAATAGGGTTGCTAAGGGCTGAATACAGACATCAGAAAGGTAAAATTAACTGAAAAATACAGCTTCATGAATATCTGCCCTTCAGCATCAAATGTTTTTCATTTTTGGTAGTGAAACGGCAGTTACACTTTAAAGGGAATCTGTCACTATGAACATAGTGTCTGAGCTGCAAGCAGCATGTATTGGCATTATAGAACAGGAGGAGCTGAGCAGATTGATAAATGGTTTTATGGGAAAAGATTAAGTAACGCTTGTATTTTATTCATTTAAATTCCTGTTCATTCTGAGCTTTGAAGTCCAGCAGGCGGTCCTATCAGTGATTGACAGCTATCTCTTTATACACAGTCATAGAGGGAAGTCTGTCAATAACTGATAGGACCGACTCCTTGACTTCAAAGCCCAGAATGAGCAGGAGTTATGTTATACTAAATCTTTTCCCATAAAACTATATATCAATCTGCTCAGCTCCTCCTGCTCTATAGCGTGGTGCCCTTTAATTTAATTATAGTGGCGTAAACATTCTATCAAGATAAAGCATCAGTGGGGAAAAGACAGAGTTGGTAGATGGCACGATGGGTCTACTGGGTGGATTATCTAGACATTCATGAATTTTAGGTAGCACATAAAACACTGCTGTTATGGGATTGCAAAAACAGGCTGGGTCAATGGCCCCTTTATGGGTATATTCCATCAATACGTTAAACAGTCTTTTTTCCAGGACGTCCTCCATGACAGCACCACATGGAGGATGTCCCCCCGCCCACTATTGGGACAGGAACACAGAGAGATTAAAAGCTCCCCCTCCACCAACACCCACCAGTGTTTTTCCTGTCCCAATAATGGACGGGTGCAGAGAGTAATCTCTGTCCGGACCGTGCTGGCGGGTTTTGGATCGGGGGGCTAAGTTCCTCTCCTTCCACCCCATGTCGCGCCAGGCTAAAACCCTCTACCTGGGGGTCCCTTAGCTTCCCCCAGTGGTGCTCCCTACCTGGCGATCCGGTTGTACGGGATCCTGCTGGCACCCGGGAGGTAAATGGTGAGCCGCAACCCCGTGGGGGCTCTGGGCTACCGCTGCGGCTCCTTGCAAGTGGCGTCCGGAAATCCCACGCGGCTTGGTCCGGGCCGCGCGGAGGAGTGACGTCACTTCCGCCTCTCGCCGGAAACAAGATGGCGGCCCCCAGCGTACGAGGATCCGGATGGCGGCCCCCGTCGGCGTGGCGGAGGATGCTTGAGGCCTGGCTTTCCGGCCTCGCATCCAATCCGGTGGACTCTCTACGGATGAGTCCCGGAGGAAGAGGAGGAGCTGCACGACGTCAGGAGGGGTAAGTGCCATGGGGTATTTAATCTGGGGGATGCAGTGGCTTCCTGACATCATGGATGCCTCACTGCGAAAGGAACAGTCCCCCGAGCCTCCTGTCCTAGGTCATGTAAGTAGTATACTTACCCGGGTATGTCTTCTCTTGTGCTGTAACTAAATGAGGGTTATATCTCCTAGGGGGAGAATGAACCGTCTCATAAAGGACAGCCTAAAAAGAAGCCCAGAAGATGCCCTACATGCAGCAAGCGCCTGCAAGATAATTACGCAAAGAAACTATGTGCTGATTGCATTTCAAAATTGTTAAAGGAGGAACAGCCGTCTCTTCTGTCTGACCTCAGGTCTATTATTAGAGAGGAGGTCAAGGCTTCAGTCTCTTCCCTGGTTCCGTCTCCTGCCCTTTCTAACATCCCTAGGGTTAAAAGACCCAGGGACGTCTTAGAGTCTGATTCAGATGAAGTAGACTTGAGAGGTTCTCAGTCAGACGAAGACGACGACTTAGATGAGGACGAAACAGCCCCTTCCACATCCTGTGACGAGCAGCGTAAATACTGCTTCTCCTCAGAAAATCTGGATTCTCTGTTGTCTGCAGTCCGGGAAACCATGAATGTGGAAGAGGACCACCAAAAAATATCCGTCCAGGACGAGATGTTTGCTGGCTTAAGGGCAAAAAAGAGAAAAATTTTTCCCATTAATACCAATTTAAAAGAAATGATTAAAGAGGAATGGGAGGAAACGGAGGAAAGATTGTTCATTCCCAAGGAATTTAAAAATCGTCTGGCCTTCGATAAGCAGGAAACCAGATTTTGGGAGGACATTCCAAAAATTGACATCCCGGTGGCAAGAGTAGCTAAAAAAACTGCCATTCCGTTCGAAGATTCATCCCAGCTGAAGGAACCCATGGATCGCAAAGCGGATAGTCTGCTAAGGAAGGCTTGGGAATCTTCGGGCGCCATAGTAAGCACTAACATCGCCGCAACATCGGTGGCCAGGTCTATGCTTCTCTGGCTAACTCAGCTGGAAAACCATTTAAAAATGGGCACACCAAGAGAACACATTCTGGAATCTATTCCACTTCTCAAAATGGCGACGGCCTTTATTGCGGACTCTTCAGCAGAGTCAGTGAGGTTCGCTGCAAAAAATGGCGCCCTCTCTAATACCGCTAGAAGGGCTTTATGGCTTAAAAATTGGTCAGGAGACATAGCCTCGAAAAATAAGTTATGTGCCACCCCCTTCTCGGGCTCCTATGTGTTCGGACCAGTTCTTGATCAGATACTGGAGAAAGCGTCCGACAAAAAGAAGGGCTTCCCGGAGGACAGACCTAGAAGGTCTCAGTTTTTTCGTAAGAAATTCCAACAAAAAGGCCAGACTTTCAGAGACAAAGGAAAGTCCGGCAGATGGTCCTACCCTAAGGGAGGTAAAGGAAGGGGGTTTCTACTTAACCCTAATACCTCCCAGGGTAAACAATGACGCCAGCCCTGTTGGGGGGAGACTTACTCACTTCCTCCCAGAGTGGCTCAGAGTAACAAAAAAATCCCTGGGCCATAAGGACAATTCAATCAGGCTACAGAATAGAGTTTGTTTCCCAACCTCCGCAAAAATTTCTGCTAACAAATTACGGAGAAAATATATCTCCAAGAAATTTGTTAGCAGACGTGGAAAAATTAAAATACCTGGGTGCAGTAACTCGGGTCCCACAGTCTCAGGAAAAACAGGGTTATTATTCAAGACTCTTCTTGGTGAAGAAACCAGATGGGTCTTACAGAACTATAATATCTGAAGTTCCTGAACAAATTTATAAAGTATCGAAGGTTCAAAATGGAATCGATCAGATCCACGGCTCCTCTTATACCTCAGGGAGCGGCGATGTGCACTTTGGATCTCAAAGATGCATATTATCATGTGCCAATTCACCAAGACTCCCAAAAATATTTAAGGTTTGCGGTCAAGGAGGGAGGCAGGACTTGTCACTATCAGTTTCAGTGCCTCCCATTCGGGATCTCCTCGGCCCCAAGGACATTTACAAAGCTGGTGGTGGAGATCATTGCCTACCTCAGACTTCAGGGAATAAAGATAATACCATACCTAGACGATTTTCTGCTGATAGCGGAGTCTGCTCAGTCCTTACTGCATCACACACAGCTCACAATCAGGCTTCTCCAGAATTTAGGTTGGATCATCAATCTAAAAAAATCAGATCTGTGCCCCGATACCAGAAAAGTTTTTCTAGGGACGGTTCTGGATTCCAGTCTACAAATGTCCTTTCTCCCAGAAAACAGGCTACAAAACTTGAGGGGAAAAGTAGCTCTGTTCCAGAAGAGAACCTGCTGCACGGTAAGAGAGGCGATGAGTATCTTAGGCCTAATGACAGCCTGCATCAGGACGGTCCCATGGAGTCAACACCATTCCAGACCTCTCCAAAAGATGATCCGAACATCCTGGGACGGGGATCCTGGGTCCCTAAACCAAAAAATCAAGATCACGGGAACAGCCCGGAATTCGCTATCATGGTGGTTGGTGAGAGACAACTTGATACAAGGAGTGCCCTGGTCTCCCTATCCATACGTGATCCTGACGTCGGACGCCAGCCAAAAAGGTTGGGGGGCCAAAGTAGGAGATCTCCACCTTCAGGGGACCTGGTGCGAAGAAATAAGTCAGATGTCCTCGAATTACCGGGAACTTCGAGCAGTTTGGGAGACGCTGCAAAGAAGTCGTCATGTCCTAAAAAACCGGCATGTAAAGGTTTTTTCGGACAACATGACAACAGTGGCCTTCCTCAAGCACCAAGGGGGAACAAAATACCGTCTCTTGCAGAACCTGGCTCACAGCGGAGCAGAATGTTCCATCGATAACAGCACTCCATCTTAAGGGGTCAGAAAATCAAACTGCGGACTTTCTCAGCAGACATCGCCTGGATCCGAACGAGTGGGCGCTGAACAAAGAAGTATTCAGGGACCTAGTAAAAAAATGGGGAGTCCCGGACGTAGACCTCTTTGCCTCCAGGAGAAACGCGCAGGTGGCCTCCTTCTTCTCTCTAAACCCCTGGGACCATCCTACTGGGGTGGATGCCCTGTCTCTTCCCTGGAATATGAAGATGGCCTACGCTTTTCCTCCTTTTCCACTCATACCAGCGGTACTCAGGAAGATCAGAACGGAACCGACAAGATTGATACTAATAACTCCATTTTGGCCAAAACAAGCCTGGTTTCCAGTCCTGACCTCTCTAGCCTCAGACGTTCCTATATTTCTTCCCCAAAGACCAGATTTATTATCTCAGGGTCCGATCTGGAACCAGAACCTCGACCGACTAAATTTGACAGCTTGGATACTGAATCGGCCCTCCTGAGGAACAAAGGTTTCTCCAATAGGGTTATAGCCACCCTACAAAAGAGTCACAAGCCAGTCACTTCAGCAATTTATGGCAAAGTTTGGAAAAAATTTTGTTCCTGGTCGGCCTTGAAGGATCTAGACCCTTTACATGCCGAAATCCCAATGATTCTGGAGTTCCTTCAGGATGGGTTCGATAAAGGATTAAGGCCAAACACTCTAAAAGTGCAGATATCGGCCCTAAGCTGGTTTCTGGATTACTCCCTAGCAGAAAATAGATGGGTTAATAGATTCATAAAAGCTACGTCTAGAATCAGACCTACGCTAAAATCCACGGTACCTCCCTGGGATCTAACAACAGTCCTTAACGCCTTAATAAAACAGCCCTTTGAACCTATTCAAGACATTTCACTTAATTTGCTGTCTCAAAAAACCATATTCCTAATAGCCATAACTTCAGCCCGTAGGCTAGGGGAGTTGCAGGCATTGACAATAAGAGAACCCTATCTGAAAATTCTGGATGACAGGGTAATCCTTAAGCTTGATCCTACCTTCCTGCCCAAAGTAGTAACCAGTTTTCATAGAGAACAGGAAATTATTCTACCCTCCTTTTGTGACTCCCCAAAAAATGACAAGGAGGAAGATTTCCATAAACTAGACGTTAGACGAACAATTATTACCTATCTGGGGGTCTCTAGTGCTTTCAGAATAGACAACAATTTATTTGTTCAATTTGCGGGTAAAAACAAAGGAAGGAAAGCGTCAAAGGCCACTCTGGCTAGGTGGATTAGGTCTGCAATTTCTACCTCTTACCAATCGCAAGGTTTGCCTTGTCCTCAAAAGATTAAGGCACATTCTACCCGTGCGGTCTCTACCTCATGGGCAGAATACGGCGAAGCCTCCATTGATCAAATATGTAAGGCAGCCACTTGGTCAAATAGCCATACCTTCTGTAAGCATTACAGACTAGACATAGCAGGGAGTCAAGACCAAAGGTTTGGACGTAAAGTTCTCCAGGCCGTGGTCCCTCCCTAAAATGGTTATTTGGTATTACTCCATGTGGTGCTGTCATGGAGGACGTCCTGGAAAGTAGGAATTAGACCTACCGGTAATTTGGTTTCCAGGAGTCCGACATGACAGCACCCGTATTTTCCCCCCCTTTTTTTCTTATTCTTCTTCCTCACTCGGTGGTTTTGTGGTACAATTAGTTATATCTTCATTATTACTTCCATTATAGTGTAATTTGAAATCACTGGTGGGTGTTGGTGGAGGGGGAGCTTTTAATCTCTCTGTGTTCCTGTCCCAATAGTGGGACATCCTCCATGTGGTGCTGTCATGTCGGACTCCTGGAAACCAAATTACCGGTAGGTCTAATTCCTACTATTTTCCTTCAAGTACAAATACTTCTCCATAATGACGATAGCACCGCTATTATTGGTCAGTTTATTAACTGATCATTGTGCTGCAAAGAACCTAGGAACATTTTCTCCTCTTGGGATAGATCTGAGGCAGGTCTAAACTTGCCTTCTGTATATTGGAGCAGCACATTGTGTATCTCAGCATGGGCTAATGATATAAAAGCCTCAGCCGGATGGTAGTGTCTTGGAGACTTAAAAGAACTCTTGTAAACCCAAAGATGATCTATTCAATGGGTTCACGACAGTCTCATTATGTTCCACAATTAAGTCCATTGATTTATTATGAAAATTTATTTTCAACCGGTAGTTCTTGTTCCAATACCAAAGTATCTGGGGGAGGGGCAAAAGGATTAACCCCTTCCTGATACCGACAATTGGGCAGGTGACAAATTTACAGATGATATATTCACTACCAAGTGACTTTGGTTACTCACTGTGCTGAAGAAGGACAATACACGGCCGAAACATGACCGATTAGTTTGGGATAACTGGTTCTTTATCATACATTTTAGATCCACTGCGTTGAGGAAGGTCAATACACGGCCGAAACATGGCCGATTATAAGTGGCTACCAACGTACATGTAATATATATCAGGACCAGACTGGAAACCCACTTAGAGTGAGAGTTACACGTCTAATTGAGCAAGAACCAATTGAGTGCCGTGGTACTTAGTTTTATGTGTTTAGTCACACCGGATCCGGAGTGTTTCTGATATGTTTTGATCTTAAAGGGATTGTCAAGGATTTAGAAATATTCACCTAGGAGTAGGAAATTGTATTTGAACAGAACCTGTCACCACGAAATGCAGGATGTTACAGAGCAGGAGGAGCTGAGCAGATCGAGGTATAGTTTTGTGGGATAAGATTCAGCAAGGGAGAGTTCACATCACCTTTCATTTTCTGTTCTGTTTGAGTCATTTCCGTCTGAGATCCGTTTTTTTAGATGGGGAAAAAAGTACCACATCCCATGCACCTGTGTACAGAAAAGCAATTGTCATAACTTAAAGTGAAATGATCTCGTTTTTAGTTCAAGTTCCTTGAAGATTTCTACAATTAAACAATGTTGCTATTATACTGTATATGATCATTTTAATTGTCTGCCATTGTTTCTAAAGTGGGACCTGAATTTAAATACTTTTGTCTGCACATAAATGCCTATATGTGTATAGCAGTGTTTAGAAGAAGAGCAGCTTGAGACATTAGTGGGAGTTTTATTAAGACTACAGTTGTGTACACCAGTCTTAAAGAAGAACTCCCGCAAAAATTTTTATTCTCTGACCTGTTAGAAAGGTGCATGATATAATCTGTAGTGATTGTCATTTTCTTATCAGTGACTGTTTCTGTGAGTAAAAACCTCTCTTCTTATTGTAGCTGGGTCATGTGACCAACTCCCTGACCTCCAACTGACCCAGGACAGAAAGCCAGTCACTGCTCTATTCATTCCTATGGGAGCCTCACTTTCAGTCTCATAGGAATACATAGAGAATTAGATTTCCTGTCCACACATAAGTCTATGTGTGAGTTGGTGGGTCTAATTGCTGGTCACATGACACAGATAAGAAACTTCAGGATGATATAAGTCAAAAATTCAGACACTGGTAAGAAAATGACATTCACTACAGATTATATCATGTATATTTCTAGCAGGACATGGAATAAAATTTTTGTCGGGAGTTCTTTTGTCCTGTGCTGGTGTGAGATGCACTAGAACTGAAATCCACTCCAGCCGGGATCCAGGGTAGTTTTCTGGTGCAGCGTGTGCCACATGTTGTAGAATGTGCTGGACTATGGAGGTCCTACCCACAGCCCAACTACTTTTTTCAAAAAGGATGTTGGAGACTGGCACTTGCGACAAAATTTGTGACTTTTCTATGCCGGAAAATCGGCGTACAGCCATAATAAATCTCCCACAAGATTTTTTTTTTTTTAATAGAGGGAGTACCAGAATGCATTTTAAATTTTTAACATTTGTGTTTCTCTTCTAACAGTTTGAAAACCTTGTAGAAAGTGATGAGGTAAGTATGTATACTTATTTAGCTTGTGTTGGCCAGATCATAGCACCATTTGTGTACTTATTGTAGCAAAAAAAAATGAACTGCATAAAGACTTGGGTTATGAGAAATCTCACCAGAACTACAGGTTATCAGATGTGCACCCATAATGGACTGAGAAGGTGGGACTCATCTTTCTGAAACAACAGTAGTCCATCCTTAAAAAAAAAACAACCTTGAACTCAAGAATGCGTCCAAAGTGTTGTGTTTTTTATTTATTTTTAATAAAAAAATTGACTGTGTGAGTTCCTACACTGGCCGGCATTTACTATGCTAAGTGTACAACCTTCATGGATTTTTTATTTTTTTTGCACATCTCATTTTAGTTCACATGAGCCAAAAGGAATGACTTTTTCCAACATCCTCAATATTTCACATTTTTTAAACTAGAATATGGGCCTGTCTGGCTTTTAGATACCTTTATGAACTTAGAGTTAAGGCGTGTTTACACGGTCCAATATTCGGGGCAATTATCGCGAAGGAACATTCAAGGGCCCGTGTAAAGGTGCCGCAGATCAGCTGATAAACAAGCAAAACGTTTGTTCACTGGGTGAAATGATCTGAGGTGCGACCACTTGGTTCCAGAGAAGGGAATTCCTAATGCTTCGGCATACAAGACATTTTGGGCAATTTTATGCTTCGTAGGAACAATTTGGGGAAGGCCCCACAAAGGAAGATCCATAATGGAATGAATGAGTTTGGTGTGGAAGAACTGGTTTCACGCAGAGCCTTGACCTCAACACAACTGTATGGCGGACCGCAAATAGCCTGCCGCAAAACACGGACACCAGCCGTGTGAGCTTGACTTGAATGGGTCCGCGACCCGCAAGATACGGCAAAAGATAGGACATGTCCTATCTTTTGCGGTCTGGAGGCATGGATCAGAAGCCCACTGGAACACTCGGAAGTCCTTCCTTGGGCCTTCCGGTCCGTGCCTCTGCGCCACAAAAGATAGGATATGTCCTATCTTTTGCCATATCTTGCAGCTTGCAGACTTATTCAAGTCAATGGGTCCGCACCGCAGTATGGAGTTCACGTGGCTGGTGCAACACGGGCACAGCAACCATACGGTCGTGTGATTGGGCCCGTGTAATATACTGTTTACTTAAATATGTGCTCTTTTTCTCCTTTTTTCCAGGGAGAAAGCCCAGGAAGCAGCCAAAGGTACAGTGTCAATTTTAGAATCCAATTTATGTTGATTTGGTTATTCCATTATTAATGTAGAAAAATGAAAGTCCAACATAATCTAGTACATGACAATCTATTTCTAACAAAGCTAGAACCAGCCCTGTACCTCACATGGATCCACAGATCTCTCCGTTCAGTTCTCCAGTTGTTCTGCTAGATTTATTTCAAGCTGGCATCTTAGGGGTGTGTCCTCCTCTTAGGGGGCCTGTCCTGTCTGCTGCAGCTAGTGTATTTAAAGGATGGAACTGAGCACAAGTTTCCATCTCAGTGAGCAGGACAGAGAATAACTCAGTAGCTATTATAATTTTTCAATTAGATGCAACTGCAAAAGTAGCCAGATCCAGGTGTTGGTTTGAAAACTGCAGAATATTATTTGTGGGACAACCCCTTTAAGTAAAAATTCTCTTTACTTTAAGCCCCCATTTTGGAGTCACTTCAGACATTATCCTAGAAATTGCATTATTGTAAATTTCTATTTGACTTTTCTGCCACTGTCTTCATCAGGTAATGGAGGGATCGAAACAATGCTTTTATGATGCTGATGGCATAAGCTGCCATACTTTTAAATCTTATGAGTTACAATCAGTGCTTAATCTGTAACTAAACCTTTGAATGAAATTTTAATATTATGTCCCTAATGCCCTAAAAAACTTTTTCCAATATACTTTATTTATTTTCTATTTTTCTTAGTGTTTTTCCTACCTAATGCGCACCATTCACTGTGCACTTAAAACTCAGTTCTCGGTACACTGGTGACAGCTCAGCGGTGTACGCATAAGCAGTACTATGCTAGGATTAGCTGAGCGGGCTCCTGCTTCTGCCTGTGTCCCTAAACTAAGAGAACTGCATGTCAGCTTTTAGCTCAGCGGACAAGGCAGAAGCAGGAGCCCGCTCCGCTCAGCTAACCCTGGCATAGTACATGGGTACAGGGGCCAGGAGTTAGTAATCCTCCAGGAGGCACAGGCAAGAGCAGAAATATGCGCTCCTGCCCATACTCCCTGCGCTACTGCGGCCCCATTCATAAACTTCACAGCCCGTACTCCGTACACTGCCGAGCTGTTAGTGGTGTACAGAGAACAGAGTTTTAAATACACAGTGAATGGTGTGCTTCAGCTAGGAAAAACACTAAGAAAAATACAAAATTAATAAACAAAGTATATTGGAAAAAGTTTTTTTAGGGCATTAGGGACATCTTATTAAAATTTAATTTAAAGGTTTAGTTACTCTTTAAAGGTGATGCCTATCTCAGGGCTCCAGATGGTGATTAAATGTGACTTAGATTTTACAAATGGCGACAAGACTTTTTAGTCTTGTCGCCATTTGCGCCTGGACCCGACCGGCATTTACCGATACTAGGCTGCGGCTGCTGCGCAGCCTAGTATCAGAGAACATGGTGTGCACTGCTGTCAGCACGCTCCATGTTCCCTCAGCAGCACAGGGGAGAAGAAAGCAGTCTCTCCCTTTCCCCTGTGCCGCTGATGCTGCTGCCACCAATCAGGGGGGAGCGGGGCGGAGGAGGGGAGGGGCTGTGGCCGCTGTGCCACCAATGAGGATAACTATGTTTGATTCACTGACTTCATCCTTGCGTGCTTTTAATTTACTGACAACCGAGCCCCGAACATCAAAGGGCCTTCTATAAACAGTGCGGGGACGGAGCAGAAGCCTAAATTTTATATCGTCCCGGGATCAGGCAGGAAACAGACACCAGTAATTGAAGGCAGGGTAGGCTGGAGACTCCCCATGGAACAGAACATAAACCTTGTCAAATAACATATACAAGTCACTGCCATAGTGGCCAGATATACAAGTCACTGTCATAGTGCCCAGATAAAAATAAGTCAATGCTATATTGCCCAGATATATGTGTCCATCCAGAGCGTGCGCAGGGCTATACACCGCTCATATACAGTATAGCGCCCACTCTTCCCTGCCTCAGTTACACCCTTTGGCCGCCGAGCTCCCGCGGGAGCGTGACGTCATGACGTCACGGTTCACCTTGTGATTCCTCTGCAAAAGACGGCTGCTCTTCAGGTCTTATCGGAAGAGCGGTACCACATCTGGCCGCGTGACGCCGGTGGACATGCTGAGCCTAATGCAGAGTTTGGTCTCCTTCTTCTGGAGGGAAACAGAAAATTTCGGTGACCAGAGACCTGGCAAGGGTAACTTATACTAACTTCGTCACCTGAAGTATGTGTAGGCTTGTCAGCACGTCTGCTAGCTTTGCGGTTCTGTGCACACTAGCGATTTCCTAAATGCCTGTCTACTGTCAGATAACCTGTTACATAGGCCCCACACTTGACCTTCAGATCCCTAGACAGAATCTGGGTGTAAATTAAGCTGTGCCTGCACCGTTCTGCGGGTAAATGGATGTTTTGCCTTCATATTTGTACAGCCATTGGCTTCTGTGAGTGGATGAGGTTGTGGCTGCCGCACCGCAGCCACCCTGTAGAAGCAGAGTAAAAGATCTGATCGGTGGGGTGTTAAGACCAGGCGGTGATCAGCAGAATGACTGTTCCTATGAACATTTGTTCCCAAGCCTGTATAAAAGGGCCTTAAAAGGGTTTTCTAAGATTTTAATTTTTTACTGATGACCTATCCTCTGGATAGGTCATCAGTATCTGATGGGTGGGGGTCTGACACCCGGGATCCCCACGGATCAGCTGTTTGAGAAGACACTGGCTTTCCTGTGAGCGCTGCTGCCTTCTTGCACCTTACCAAGCACAGTTCCATAGGTCATCAGTAAAAACATCTTGGAAAACCACATTACACAGGGCTCCAGATGGCGACCAAAATGGTCGCCAATGCGACTTAGATTTTACAAATGGCGACAAGACTTTTTAGTCTTGTCGTCATTTGCGCCTGGACCCGACCGGCATTTACCGATACTAGGCTGAGGCTACTGCGCAGCCTAGTATCAGGGAACATGATGCGTGCTGCTCTCAGCGCACTCCATGTTCCCTCAGCAGCACAGGGGAGAAGAAAGTAGTCTCTCCCTCCCCCCTGTGCTGCTGCTGCCACCAATCAGGGGAGGGGAGGGGCAGAATAGGGGAGCGGACAAGAATAGGCATTTTGAACAGGGCGCCCAGCCGGGCGACATCCTTGGTATTGCGGATCCGCATTTTTGCGTATCCGCGATACTACGGCCGTCTGAACGGCCCCTTAATCACCCTCTTTCCCAATTTTACATATAAAATATATTAACAATAAATTAACATTTTGCATATCGCCACGTCCGAAAAGTCCAAACTATTAAAGCGGCTCTGTCACCAGGATCAACCCTATTAAACCAGGCGTACTGGCTGGTAGAGCTCATCATGCTGATTAATACTATACCTTTCTTTTGCCTGTATGATAAATAGCTGCAGAGAAATCAGCGTTTTTATTCATATGCAAATTAGCAATCGGAGCACTCAGAGGCGGGGCTGAATATTCTGAGCTCTGCTCTGTAACACCCCCTGTGCTCTGCACACGCCCCCTCCCATTGACTGACAGTGCTATACAGCAGGCTGAGGGCAGAGCTGTGTCCTAGCATGTAAATATCACATACACTATAGCTGCACCACACTGAGATCTGCTCAGAAAGCTAATACACATATCACTGCTGTATTCATAGGAACAATATATGATTATACAGACACCAATCATGTGTTTTGCCTTATAAGCATAAAAACAACATAAACCATTATGAGGTGATGCAATAGCTTTGTGGTATAATGGTCTGCCCTGCATGTAGAGATCAGATGTTCAAATCTCAGAAGAGGTATATGTTTTTTTTTTGTTTTTTTTTTAAATTCAAAACCATATTGTTTATATAATATTTAATAATAAGAGATCCCCTTGATGATTTGGTGGACGGGCCCAGATAATTTTGTACAAAATATATTTGCCAAGAATCTCTAATTTACTAAACAAGCATAGCATTAGCTTCAGAATACTTCATATCTATGGCATTTTGTGCTTTATCTGGTTGGCAGTGTGCCGTTGCATTGTATGTATTTTCCTTTCCTTGCACCTGCGCACTGGGATGTGCTGACTGAAATTTCCCTTTTTTTCTATTTAATAATAAGGCCTTACTATATTGAGAGAAGTGTTTTGTTTTTGTTTTGTTTTTTTGCTAAAACTTATTACTGGTTTATTCACAGACACAATATATGATTATAAAGAAACCAGTGCATTAGCCCTTATATCACAGAACCGCACAGCTAGCAGACATGCTGACAAGCCTACACATACTTCAGGTGACGAAGTTAGTATAAGTTACCCTTGCCAGGTCTCTGGTCACCGAAATTTTCCGTTTCCCTCCAGAAGAAGGAGACCACACTCTGCATTAGGCTCAGCATGTCCACTGGCGTCACGCGGCCAGATGCGGTACCGCTCTTCCGATAAGACCTGAAGAGCAGCCGTCTTCTGCAGAGGAAGCACAAGGTGAACCGTGACGTCATGACGTCACGCTCCCGCGGGAGCTCGGCCGCCAAAGGGTGTAACTGAGGCAGGGAAGAGTGGGCGCTATACTGTATATGAGCGGTGTATAGCCCTGCGCACGCTCTGGATGGACACATATATCTGGGCAATATAGCATTGACTTATATTTATCTGGGCACTATGGCAGTGACTTGTATATCTGGGCACTATGGCAGTGACTTGTATATGTTATTTGACGAGGTTTATGTTCTGTTCCATGAGGAGTCTCCAGCCTACCCTGCCTTCAATTACTGGCGTCTGTTTCCTGCCTGATCCCGGGACGATATAAAATCTAGGCTTCTGCTCTGTCCCCGCACTGTTTATAGAAGGCGCTTTGATGTTCGGGGCTCGGTTGTCAGTAAATTGAAAGCACGTAAGGGTTAAGTCAGTGAATTAAACATAGTTATCCTCATTGGTGGCACAGCAGCCACAACCCCTCCCCTCCTCCGCCCCTCTCCCCCCTGATTGGTGGCAGCAGCTCTGTAACACCTCCTGTGCTCTGCACATGCCCCCCTCCCATTGACTGACGGGGCTAGACAGCAGGCTGAGGACAGAGCTTTGTCCAGGAGCTGTGTGCTAGCAAGTAAATATCACATACACTATAGCTGCAGCACACTGAGATCTGCTCAGAAAGCTCATCTACATATCACTGCTGTATTCACAGGCACAATATATGATCATACAGACACCAATAATGTGTGATATCTTATAAGCATAAAAACACCATGAACCATTATGAGGTAATGCTATAGCTTGGTGGGTAAGTTGTTGGTAAGTTGTAGAGATCCCAGGTTTGAATCTTAGAAAAGACATTGCATTTTCTTTTCACATATATCCCATAAGGAAAGTCTATGTCTTTACAATATTTAGAAAGCTAATAAATATCACTGGTTTCTTTATAATCATATATTGTGTCTGTGAATAAACCAGTAATAAGTTTTAGTCTGTATGATCATATATTGTGCCTATGAATACAGCAGTGATATGTGTATTAGCTTTCTCGGCAGATCTCAGTATGGTGCAGCTATAGTGTATGTGATATTTACTTGCTAGCACATAGCTCCTGGACACAGCTCTGCCCTCAGCCTGCTGTCTAGCCCTGTCAGTCAATGGGAGGGGGCGTGTGCAGAGCACAGGGGGTGTTGCAGAGCAGAGCTCAGAATATTCAGCCCCGCCTCTGAGTGCTCCGATTGCTAATTTGCATATGAATAAAAACGTTGATTTCTCTGCAGCTGTTTACCATACAGACAAAAGAAAGGTATAGTTTTAATCAGCATGATGAGCTCTACCAGCCAGTATGTCTTGTTTAATAGGGTTGATCCTGGTGACAGAGCCTCTTTAAAATATAAAAAAAAACCTCCTATGCGGTGAACACACAACAGAAAAAAATAAAAAACATCAGCACAATTCGCCATTTTTTAGTTACCTCACCCCCCCAAAAAAATAAGATAGAAGTGTTCTATTATGGGCCAGACGTTCCATCTTAATTTGGCTCCTACATTTTTCAGTTCAGGAGCCAATGGCTCCTAGGTTTTTTTTAGTCTGGAGCACTGTATCTGCTATTTATTTTCATTGTATCTTTATACATGGCTGTATTTCACGTTGGTTACGTTAGGACAGAGCTGAGATCTGTGACTACAGTTTAGCTACAGTTGAGTACATCAATGGCAGAATGATTGGAAGTACAGAATACTAAGCCAGTAGGGAGAGCACTGCTGTATGGAGACTTCTCTGACTTTTCCATCAGATGTGATATGGCAGGAGAAGATCCATTCTCACTGTCAAAACGACAGAGCGCATCATAGGTCCATCAGGCTTTTTTGGGATGCAGCATAACATTGTGGCTTCTGTTAGGAACAGAAATCACTGAGCCTCAAAACGCTTACTTGGAAACTTGCATGGCCATATTACCTCTGGTGCTTTGTCACTTTATAGGAAGATTCCATGTTGCCAGTAATATTAATTCTGGGTACCCATTGCACAGCGACATGTAACCATCACCCACTCACACAGCGACAGACAGCTGCAAGATCATTGAATTTGGGAGGCCCTGCTGTGAATTTGAGAAGGCAGGCCTCTGGGTAGGGGCTCGTGCACACAACTGTTTTCTGTCCGCATCCTATCCGATATGGACACTCCGTATGTCTGTTCCACGGCAAGGATAGGATTATTTTATAGATGGTAGGATGTTCTGTTTCACAAAATATGGAACGCACACAGCCGGTATCCGTGCTTGGGAATCTGTAATGTGCATAAAGCAAAAACAGCCAAGGCCGTGTGCATGGGCCCTTAAGAGGATACTGACTCGCTTGTCTCCTATAAGTAATCTCAGCCTCCTCAACTGGGTAGTTTGCTAAATAATCTAGCTAGTTTTTTATGAACATAGGCTGGTTGCGGTGCTGGACTCTGCCTATCTATATGTAGTGCAGTCAGTTTGCTGTACCACGTGCCACTTCTGCAGGGGGTGGGAGACTAGGGCCACACTGAGGGATTCAACTGTTACCCTCGGGCCAGTCCGAACCTGCTTGTAGCTGACTGCATGCCCACATCTATCTTTAGACTCCCTGACCCCTTAAAATGTGTTTTCTGCTCTAAAAAGTGAAAATGCTGCCCATTACCCAATAGCTCATGGCCATGTACAAGATGGAATAGAACCTGAAGAATGCTCGAGTGACAAACATTTAGCTACTACTGGACAAAAGTCAAACTTGTATTGAACCATTAAAACATTATTTGAAGCCACTTTAATTATATGAGTGTATTACTACTTAAACAGTTGCCAATGTAATTGTTAAAGAGGACCTTTCACCACTCCTGACATGCCTGTTTTAATAGCTTCATGCATTCCCCATGTAATAACAATTCTGAACCATCTAGTCTTATGTCTCTATGTTGTGCCATTCCTTTATTATTTCTACTAGAAGTTATGAATGAATTGCTAGCAGTCTGTAGTAAGGTTACAGAGGGAAGGTAACCAGTTGGGGGTGTGTCCCTGCACAGGCTGACTCTAGCCAATCATTGTCAGACTGAGCAGATACACATCCCCAACTGGTCACCTCCCCTCTGTACCCTTACTACAGACTGCTAGCAATTCATTCATAACTTCTAGTAGAAATAATAGAGGAATGGCAGAACATAGAGTCATAAGAATAGATGTTCCAGAATTGTTACTACATGGGGAATGCATGAAGCTATTAAGACATCCATGTCAGGAGCGGTGACAGGTCCTCTTTAAAGTGCAAATCTACATGTTATTTTTGCCCATTTGAAACCAGTGGAGAAAAAACAAACCTGCCCCAACACGGCAGTGATTAATTTCTGCAGTGTGTGAATAGAATAACTTCCCGTTACTAACAACTCACATGTGGTCACAAGACACTATATATGTATATAATACAGTACATCTGCTGCTAAATTGCAGTAAGATGCCTTATGAGCATTGTGTTACGGTATTTTGATTTCCCATATTGCAACTGGACTACAATCGGATAGTTTCAGTCATCTAAATACCATAATGTGACCTGATGGAGCCACTAGCTGAACAACAACAACAAAAAACGTATATTCATTTAGTACTTTCTTCACAGACCTTTAAGCGAGGAAGAAATATTGGACCTAAAGGAAAGGCACTACAACTCCATTGTTGAGAGACAGGAAACAGAGGATTTCAAGATACAGAATGAGGTAATGATTATCTCTACATGTCAGAGTCTCAGCGGCCACAGAAGTTCTCTTTTACCAAAAAATACAGAATAAGACGTATGTAATGATCCTATAATACAGGTTTCCTTGTGAAATAGTGAAACAGTGAGGGACATTTATTAAGACTGTTGTTCCCATACGCCAGTCTTGATCCCCTGTGCGCTGCACCTGATTTATTAAGAGGCAGATGCACATCTCTGCACAGGGCCGGCGTAGACTAGAGCTATAACTTCCGGCAGTTTCTAGTGTAAGTTATAGTAAATCCGGCGGGCTGTGATAAGCTACTCCGCTTTTATAGCCACTTTAGAAAGGGAGAAGCTCAAAGTCATATTCATAGTTCCCCTCTGTTCTAGTCTCAGCTCAGCTCCTGTAGGAAAGCATTTCTACAGCCACAAGAGCAATGCTGAGGTTGCCAGTGATGTTTTTATGATATGTGGTCAGGCCACAGATGCTGTTTGCAGTTTTGTATTTTTAAAGGGGTATTCCCATATGGACATTTATAGCATACTCAGAGAAAATGTCATAAATGTCCACTAGATGCAGGTCCAATCCCTGTGTCACCCACCTATCTCTAGAACAATGACCTGGACAGATGGTCACTCTCCATTAACTTCTGTGGGAGTTCTGAAAATGGCCAAGTGCACTTAGGCCTCTTTCACACTAGCGGCAGCACGGATCCGGCAGGTGAAGGGTGCCGCCGGATCAGTGCTGCCGCAGGGACATGTGTGGGACCGGAACCATGCTGCGACCCCACACATGTCACACAGTACATACATACACACACACACACACACACACATACAAATACACATACATACTTACATGCTCCCGAAGCGTTTTATTCCGATATTGAGCCCCTATGACGGAACTCAATACCGGAATTATAAAATGCTAGTGTGAAAGTAGCCTTACTCAGCTCTGCTGGGGTATAAAGGCCCATTTACACTGCCTGAACAGATCATCACTAACATGCTTTCCTAGGAACGGTCATTAGTGATAATCTGTCAGTTTAAAGGTACCGCCGATTACCCGATGAACAAGCGAAGTGCTCATTCATCAGGTAATTGGATCATTGGCAGGGTCACCTAAATCATTGTTTGCCGGCAGCAGGTCATGCTGTGTAAACACCACTGTGCTGCTGGCAAACAATGATTCTGTATGAAGAAAAGCAATGTCATTAGCCGTTCTGAGGAGGAGATCGCTGCTGTAAATGCAGTTGCCTCCTTCACTAACAAGCAGCCAATTATCGGCAAGGAACACTTCCTTCCTGACAATCATCTGCTTAATTGAGCAGTGTAAAGAGACCTTAACCCTTTGAGCCCCGGAGGTTTTTTCGGTTTCGCGTTTTCGTTTTGCGCTCCTTGCCTTGATACAGCCGTAACGGTTTTATTTTTCTGTTCACATAGCTGTATGATGGCTTGTTTTTTGTGGGACAAGTTGTACTTTCCAACGCCACCATTTAATATTGCATATGGTGTAGTGGGAAGTAGGAAAAAAATTCCAAATCGGGTGAAATTGCAAAAAAAAAAACGCAATTCCGCCACAGTTTTACGAGTTTTTTATTTACGGCGTTCGATGTGCGTTAAAACTGACCAGTTACTTTTATTATACTGGTCAGTACGAATCCGTCGATACCTAATATGTATAGTTTTTCTTGCATTTTCATTTTTTGCTGGGTGATCTGAACTTTTTATTGATACCATTCTGGGGTGTGTATGACTTTTTGATCGCTTTTTATTTAATTAAAAAAAAAAAGCCACAAAAAATGGCGAATCGGCCATTTTGACGCTTTTTTCTGTTTCGCTTTATTCCGTATGGGAAATATTTATTTTTATTTTTATAATATGGGCGTTTTCGCACACGGTGATACCCATGATGTGTATTTTATTTTTTATTTTTTTAATACTTTTCATTTTATTTTCGGGAAAGGGGGGTGATTTTGAACACTTACGACTTTTTTATTTTTAAAAAACTTTATTTTTTTACACTTTTTTATAGTTCCCATAGGGAACTATTACAAGCAATCATCTGATTGCTTATATCATAGACTCCAATGCACTTACATTGGAGTCTATGAGGATTTCAATGCTTTCCTATGGAGCCCTATTACAGGCAAGGGCTCCATAGGAAAGCCTATGCAGCAGCCTCCTGTCATTGACTATGACAAGGGCTGCTGCAGGCACACTCCGGCTCTTCCGATCCCCACACGGAGGAGCCGGAGCAACACTGGAAACGTACGCCGCCTTTGGGTGCTGCGGTCAGGCTTGACCGCAGCACCCGAGGGGTTAAATGTCCGCGATCGGCATTAATGCCGGTCGCGGACGTTAGCCGCAGGTGCCTGCTAGTAGGGTGTGCAGGTCACCCGCGGCCATCACGCCCGCTCCGTGCAGGAACGGACGCCATCTTGAAACGCGCGCCCAGTGCTGTACTATTACGGCGCTGGGCGCGAAGGAGTTAAGGCTTATATGGATCTTATGGTTATAGTTAAAAACAGCAAAATAAAAAAACAAACAACGAATGTTCCCCATATGTCTTTATGACTCCATGAGGGACATTATGTTAAAAATAGATATACAAAATAAGTAAAGAAAAATTGATTATAGAATAAACTATAAAAGGTACCATCGGTGCCAAAACAACTCCTAGCTATAGCTGCCTCATAACCGAAAACTATACAAAATAGTGATTAAGATGAACAAGGTAAAATAGAGATCCCATTCTAATACTTTATTTCAATGTTAGTTTGCAAACTAAAAGAGCAAAGAATTGTTAAAAGTTTTTGTACACCATAACCCTAAAAAAAAACTAAAAAAAAACAACTTTTTTTAATTAAAAAGGTATTTCAAACATCGCTAAAAAGTGTTCATGACCGTTTAGGCCCAAAAGACTGGCTAATCTACATTTGCTTGACCGTGAAAAATCCAAATTGCTCCCAAGGAAGTGTTATGCTCCTTTCACACGAGCGGGAGACTCGCATGTCTCCCGCAACGCATCTACAGGGCTGGACTCCGGCGTTGACTGGGATCGCATATAATGCTATGCGATCCCTGTTCGTGCAGAGTCCAGCCCTGTAGATGCGTTGCGGGACACATGCGAGTCTCCCGCTCGTGTGAAAGGGGCATTAAAGTGCTTTTTAGGCTAGATTTGCTCCCAGAGGTGTTGTGTAGCTTGGTAGTGGGTCTTAGAAGATAGACGATTCTTGTAACTGGATGTCACCTGCTTTGCACAGTTTACCACTAGCGGGCCATAAATGTGGTAAGATGACTTGTGAGGGCTTCGTAAGGTATTCTCATGTTGAACAGCATTGAGTTCTTCATCCAAGCGTATAGCTCTTTGAGGATTGAGTCCGTTCCAGACTCTCGTTTTAGAAAATGAAAGCTGCAATCTATATCGGCATTATGGGCATCTCATCAATTTCCCCTTACATTACTTCTACATATCCCCTAATGTTTTGTGTTTGTTTTATAATGCAATAGTTATCGATTTCTTTTTAGTTTTGCTCCTTGTTGTCTGTAGATTGTCTATAAGCTTTGAAAATCAATAAATAGTACATTCATTTAGAAGAAAACGTAGTACTTAGCATATATACATATTAACCACCCTATGTTTTCGTTATTTCTTTTTTTAACATTCATAGAAATGTATCCCTTTAAAAGGTTTGTCCTCTTTGAACATTTCCATTTCTCTAGATTATTTCCTGTGAAAAGCAGGTAGACGCATAATCTCTCTCTTAACGAGAATCTGTCGCTACATTTTGTTGCCCCTAGCTAATCCTATTGTTGTGGATCTGGGAGAGTTGTGAAGATGTAGTTGCTTTTGTATGAGTCGCATGTAATCATTTCTCCCGTTGACCCCCCCCCCCCCCCAAACCCGGTCCTGATGAATCGTCCTAATGACTCAGCAGTCCTGTTATGCAAATAGGAGGTACTGACACCCACCTGAGGTAGTGAGAGGTTACTTTCATGTTACATGCTGTGCTTCAGTGCCGGCCTATAGTTTAGATTAATAAGCTTTCCAATCAGGTTGCTCAGCCTGACAGCAGTAGTGTAATGATGAGATCCTGCCTACGATATGTCATCATGGCTGAGCAGCCTGACTGGAAGTGAGCACAGTGTGACATCCCTCCTTCCTGTCGGGCTGCTGAGCCATGATGTGATATTGCACATAGGATCAAATCAATACCATCTATTCTAGAGCAGAGTTACTGCTGTACCATAGGTAGTAATAGAGTGATTTTGCCAGAGATATGCGGTCAGCCTGAGCAGCCTGACAGGAATGCTGAGCAGTGTAAAGTGTACCACTTGCCAACACACTGCCTGTGCTACACAATCTGCTCTTCAGGGTATCCAGCAGCTCCCCTGGCCAACCCAGTCACCAGATCTCTGACCCATTGAGATTGTCTGGGACTGGATGAATCTTATGTACCTCCCATATACAGCAGGCAACAATCACCTTGGCTGATTTTCACATCCAAGTTGAAAGCTTGGAATGACATACAACAGGAGGATATCCAGTATTTGTATGACCATTACCATGCCAGAATGGCAGACTGTATCTCAGCAAGGGGAGATACCCCTCAGTACTTATATGACTCTGCTTTGACATATACCCTGCTGCAGAACCCAAGATGAAGGGTGCACTACCTCAAGGCTGTACGATCACTGTCCAAGCACCATAAACAGTTTATACTCAGCTCAATTACATTAAGCCTTGCAGGTATTTTTTTCCTTTTCTGGTAGTGTAGAACATTTTAGAGCATAGAGAGAAAAGTGATAGGACTCTGTGTGCGCCGTTAACCACAAAGTTATAAATGGTTTACTACTCCTTTAAAGAGACCTTCCACATGGATGCTAGTATGACTGCAATGTTGCTGAAGTTTCTGCTACTGAAAATCTGTTCCATACATCTAAATGGGGGTGATTTTTACAGCATGTTCATAGGGGGAGATTTATCAAACTGGTAGAACTGACTTAGTTGCCCATAGCAACCAGTCAGATTCCTTCTTTCATTTTCCAAAGGAGCTGTGAAAAATGAAAAGTGGAATCTGATTGGTTGCTATGGGCAACTAAGCCAGTTTTACCAGTTTGATAAATCTCCCCCATAGAGTTTTACAAAGGCCATTCAGATATGTGGATCAGTCACAGACATTTCATACCCTTAAAAGGAACCTAAAGCTTTGGTGAAACCATGATTGGGCAGTCAGCTTTTAGAGGTCCGTTGGTTATTATGTGCAGCCTTTCACTTTTCCCTGGCACTAGTGTTTTATAGTTTTAGTCAAATTGCCAACAAGGCATTAAAGGGGTTGTCCGAGTTATGAAAAAAAAATATAGTACTTTAAATCTGATGGGCAGCAATATATAATTAAGTTAAGCAAGTTTTAGGCAAAAAAAAATCTATATTTCCTCATTTCCCTGGTTCTCTTCTGGTTTTTGTTTACCTGCAGTAATAACAATCTTTGCCCCTCCCTCCTGCTCTGCAAAGGGAGTGAATACAAGCGCTGCCCTGAGTGACATCCCTGCTGGGATACTCAGCAGCATGTTGTATGTGTAGGACTACAAGTCCCAGCTGTACAATGACACTGCTGATACACACAGGATCTTCCCCCTACCTTCTTTGTTCTTTGCATCTCCAGATCAGCTACAGCTCTGTGTCTGTAGGGTGAGGAGGGCAGATCCTGTGTCTCTTTACATCTGCAGCTGCTGTTGTAAAGCCTTCAGTGTGTTCTGGCTGAAGGGGTTAATGTTTTATCTGAAGGAATCCAGGGAGAGCAGATAGCAGCAGTGGCAGAGCAGGGGGGCGTGGCCAGCACAGTGACGTTTAGTATACAGGCTCTGTGCACGAATATAAGATTAGCAGGGAGGCAAGCTGACATCACAGGTCATGTGACCCTCATTGAAACCTGAGAAACCAGCAGCTTTAGAAGCAGAAAGTGTATGGAAAAGCTGGTGTATTTGACTAGTTAGAAACATACAAAGGACACAAAAATAACTCTGACAACCCCTTTAAAGGGAACCTGTCAGGAGATGCACATATTACAGGCAGCATAAAATCCTGACAAATGTGTATGTTTATGGGACGGTGTGATCCATGCTCTGCCCAATGGTGCAGAGCACTCTGAGAAGCACTTCTTCATGATTGTGGTTTCACCAAAGCTTAAAGTTCTCTTTAAGGCATTGAAGGAAACCTCTCAGGAGATTAATGCTGCCTAAAACATGAGGTTAGCAATGCTCACAGGCTTCGTTACAGTGTTTCAGTGAAAACGACCCAGAAACTGCAAGAAGAGACATCTGGATGACTGCCCATTAGCATCTACCCACCCTGCTCAGCTTAGTCTGTGAAGACTAAGGGCCCATTCACCCGACCGTGCGAAAGGGTGTGCATGTATTCCGCAATGTTGCGCAATAGATGTGGGCCCATTCACTTCAATGGGTGGCTCGCAATCTCGCTGAGCTGCAGCTCCGTAAGAAAATATAAAACATGTCCTATTCTTGTTCGCAATAGCAGACAAGAATAGGCATCTTCTATGGGGTGCTGGCAAATTGCGGAACACACACCGTTCAGCATCTGTGGTATTGCGGATCCGCATTTTTGCTGACCCGCAGTATCACGGCCGTCTGAACGGCCCCTAAGTATGTTAAGTCCGTTAAAACTATCTGGTAGGCTGTTCCGGCAGAAAAAAGCCTGCCGGAGTTTGTCATAGCCGGATACTACCTTTCTCTGGCGTAGCCCATTGACTGTAATGAGAACGGTGGGGATCAAGTTGGTTTCAGGCATGAGTGCTGAGATTCCATCTGACAAAAACCCATGCTTGTGGTGTTTTTTTCTGGCTGAATCCTGGAGCTAATCCATGAAACAGGCCGGATCCACACTGGTTCCCATTATAATCACTGGGGTCTGGCGGTGTTTCCGCTATACCGGAGACGGTGGACTATGGCAGGCTGTTGCTTTGCTGTGACACTAGCCTAAACACTCTTGTCAGGATTTTATGCTGCCCGTAATATGTGCATCTCCTGAAAGGTTTTCTAATGCTTTGTTGGCAATCTGAATAAAACTATAAAACATTAATGCTGGGGAGAAGTGAACAGAAACGAACAACCAGAAATGACCTCTAAATCCTGACATGAAATCTCCACTTTTCTCTTGCACTAGCTTTGATAACAAAGCAAAGTGGAAATCTATGAAAATGCTGCTTTTACTTTTGTTGGCCATAGATCCAGTGCTGATGAAGAAGAGCTTTATCTACTTGCATGTTTTATTGGCTGAAGTGGTGTGGGTGTAATTATTCATTTTCTTTTTGCATGAATTTATTTTCTCTCCATTCTCTTTTAATAGCGAGGGCAGCTAGACAGGTTCTGATTTTGTTAACCCTTATCATTTTGTTCATATGCAGTTAGCCTTACAGGAGGAGAAGTTAAAACTAGAAGAAGAGGCTTTATATACTGCACAGCGTGAAGCTGCCAGGGCAGCCAAGCAGAAAAAGATTTTGGAGGTGAGGGGACGGGAACCCCAATTCTACAGCTGATACTTCATCACTGCTATAGAATATCTGAATGGTTGTTTAGCAGCCGAGACAACTGCAGAAATAACGGATTGGTTGCTTCTAATGTCGGGTGATTTGATAGAGGACATGATAACCGCCATTACATGGTAGTTACCATATCCGCTATGAAAATAACATCAGTAACTGTCATGAATGCCAAACTGTATAGTACTGTGAAAAGGTACCTTTTCTGATATATTAGAGGAATACTATTCAGTAATTCACAATAAGATTCACTCAATCTACAGAAAGACTGAAAACTTATATATAAAATGTATATATATATATATATATATATATATATATATATATATATATATACACACACATATATATTCATATAATGAGGTGTTGTCCGTGGTAAACTAAGCAAAAATCAAAGAGAAAAAACAAAGTTAAAAACATCCTGCACGAGATGGTAAATAAATATGCAGATGTTCATGGCTACATTTATGAAAAAAAAATCACAGAAAACAGATAATAATGCACTAATAGATGCAACCATTATAGATGGACTAAGCCCTCACTCTGATATGATAAAATCTGAGACAATCAGCCAATATACACATCTGTGCCCGTCTACCAGCGCCAAGGTGGCATAAGTCAGGCAGGTCCTGCTCTAAACCTACCTATGTTCAGGAGAGCAGGCCCTGCACATCTATTCTGGTAGTACATTATTATCTGTTTTCTGGGATTTTTATTTTTTTCATAAATGCTGTCCATGGTAACTTGGCTGTGACAGCAGTGGATGCCCAGGCTTGTATTGCCACTTGCTTCCAATTAAGACACTATGAGGAGAATTTATCACGCCCTTTACTCCAGAATTCTGGCTTTAAAAGGGCGACTGGTCCCTCTTCTCCCCCACACAGACAATGGGGCCCAGCAATGGAGTGGATTACTTTCTACTGACCCCACTACTGGTTCATCAGCTTAGTATCTTTTAGTGATTTAACCACTGACTGGTATTTTAACACATCAGGTTCATTTACAGGATGGAGGCCAGCGGTATGTTCATGTTAATGTAATGCTTGGTGTGTTGGTGGCTAGTGGATAAGGTTTTGAGTCTAGCATAAAATAAATGTATAGAAAACCACAAGCAAACCAATAATTAAACTGTATTATGCAGAATATACTGACATCACAGCATTTGTTACAATATAATTTCCTCTTTTTAGCAACATCGATTACAGTGGATAAAGCAGAAAGCTCAAGCTGCTAAAAATGGAGAAAGGTAATGCTCTACTTTGTACTTGTGTGGCTCAGTGGATAACGCTGGGGTCCTAGGTTCAAAGCTGACCAAGGACAACATCTGCATGGAGTTTGTATGTTCTCCCACACTCCAAAGACATACTGATAGGGAACTTAGATTGTGCGCCTCAGTGGGGACAGCGTCTGTGAAGCGCTGCGGAATATGTCAGCGCTATATAAGTGAGCAAAATAAATGATCATTTTGGTTAACTGACGGCCTGGCCCACAGGTGCTTACCCCGCAGCCCTGGTTCCCAGCTTTCATCTGTATACTGTGTATAGTACATGGCTCCATGGGTGTGTTGTGCTGCCTCTGCTGGTATGAATGGTTCTGAAGAAAATATATTTTACTACATAGACCCCTGAATAATACATTTTTTAAGCTTTTCTGGGGCTTTTGAAAATAATTTGTATCATCCAGACAGCCACTTTAATGATCAAGCCTGATACAAACATTGGATCTGTGGAAGTCTAAATAATGGGATCCCTTAAGGGGGTTTTCCCATTACAAACAGTTATCCCCTGTCTACTAGATTGGGCATAGGTGTCTGACTAGCAGGGTCTAACTGCTGGGTCCCCCGCTGATCACAAAAACTGGGCCTTTGGGTCCTGTATTTGAATGGATTGGGGACAAGTGTTTGTAATGGGACAACCACTTTAAACATGGACCTCATGTCCCCTCATTGACAACAAGAGGTAGCTGCACAGTCACAGTCTCTCTTCATTGTAGTGAATGATAGATTCAGGAACAGATGGGTGTGCTCACTTGGCTGCTTCTGTATCAGGGACAGACTGTGAACTTAAAGTGGCCCTGGAAAAAAAAAAATAAAAGTGGCCCCATTTTGTAGTCTGGTCCAAAGTGACAACAGTACCATATTACTGCACAAAATATCACCCCAACAGAGCCAAATACCAGAGTGCATAAGCAGCACAAAATAAACCCCCTGACGGCCGTGAGGAGGGTTCAGACGGCCCCCTGCGAATCTGAAGTTTCCCTGTAGGGTCTATGGCCAGTTCTCCCCTGAGATCTATAGACCATACCGTGTGGCCAACACTTCCCTATAGACAGTCACCGTGTCTCCACAATCGTTGTAACATTTTTCTTCATTGTACACATATACTATTAACCATATTCTCTGGTCACTTTTCACAGCTCGGTAGCAGAGGATTTTGAGGCCTATTTGCGAAATGTGAAATCACAGTATGATGCTGTCAGGAGTAGTAGTAAGTAAACGGTGTGATTGTTTTATATATCATATCATAGTTTTTTATTCTAAGACATTGTAGGGGTTACTCTAGACTTTTAATTATCTTGGACAACCTCTTTAATGGCACCAAGATTTCTCCAGTCTCACAAGTACACCGCCTTGGGATAAAACATTTCTTTTTGCCATGTCCTTCAAACCGGACATCCAAGCCCTTAAAGGAGTTGTCCTGTCATACATATTGATGACATGGTCATTACACTATGTGTT
Source organism: Rhinella marina (assembly GCA_900303285.1). Lineage (NCBI taxonomy): Eukaryota > Metazoa > Chordata > Amphibia > Anura > Bufonidae > Rhinella > Rhinella marina. The sequence continues at coordinate 281,474 of ONZH01013527.1, forward strand.
GTCTCCCATGCAGCGGCATAGTGTAATTACAAGCACTCGCTCCATTGTAGTGAATGGAGAGAGTACTTGTGATTACACTGCATTTCCGAGACGCTGTGCAGTGTAATGACCAGGAAGCGGCGTTCGCATAGAGCGCCACCTCTTATTTAAAAATTGTCGGACCCCCCCACCGATCAGATATTGATGACCTATCCTGACAATAGGTCATCAATATATATGGCAGGACAACCCCCTTTAACAGTTCCTGCCGCCTCCAACTCAAAAACATTTCTTGTATCTGCGCCTTTCTCAACCCTGAAGCAACTAAAATGCCAGTGCATGTCCTCATCATCTCCTTCCCTACCCCCTCCAGAATACTCCAGGTGGGGATTGAGGGGGCCATTGATTGTGAATGGCTGGAGCCCTGGGGAGGCTCTGCTGCCTTTCACAGGTATATTCAAATGTAGGCCTGCAGGTGGCAGCACTACATTGCAATATACAGAATCTTTTATTTAAATGGGTTGTCTGCTTCTTACTATTGATGACCTATCTTCAGGATAAGTCCTCAATATCAGATCAGCAGAGGTCAGCTGTTTGAAGAGAAGGCAGCGCTCGTATGAGCAATGCCTTCTCTTCAAACAGTTCATCGGCAGGGATGCCAGGAGTTGGACCCCCACCAATCTGATATTGATAACCTATCCAGAGGATAGGTCATCCGTTGTAAAAAGTGGACAACCCCTTTAAGTATAAAAATTGAAATCACCCCTTTTCCCCAGAATAGAATTAAAAACACAACAAAAATAAACATCATAGGCATTACTGCATCCAAAAACGCCTGTACTATTAAAATGTAGGCAAAAAATATAAATGGCTGATTTTCCATTTTTTTGTGCACTTCACCTCCCCAAAAACATTGAAGTGATCAAAAAAATCATACACACTACAAAATGGTATCCCTAACGATCGCAAAAAAATGAGTCCTCGCACAGTTTCGTAGACATAACTATAAAAAGTTAAGGGGGTCAGAATATGGTGACCTATTTTTCTAATGAGTATAGCCACCTTGAGAATCAGAAATCCAATGTATTTACAAAAGATACAGAACTGGTAGATTAATCCTTAGAGGACTTTGCGATTTTCCATGTTTGTTTTTTTACTCCCCGTATTCCCAAAGCCATAACTTTTTTTATTTTTCCATTCACATAGGCTTAGGAGGACTTATTATTTGCGGTACAAGTTGTACTTTTTAATGGCATTCTTTAATATTTTTGACTAAATAAACAATGAGGTGTACGTGTCCTAAATAAATAATGTGGTTAACTGCCTAATTGAACGACGTTAAAATTCAATTTATTAGTAATCGATCAAAAAAATTTAAAATAGTGGCTTTCCACCACAAACACTTGTCAGTCTTGGCTAATAAGAGTGCACGGTATGTAAACCATATAAACCACACGAACTGAACAATCATTAGCCATTAGAGTCATTGATGATAAGCCATCCGGGCACTATTGTTTACTTCTCAGCAGCCCAAATGCCTACTCCAACTAAGGCCTCTTTCACACTATTGGCAGCATGGATCTGGCAAGTGAAGGGTGCCGCCGGATCCGTGCTGCCGCAGGGACATGTGTAGGGCCGGAACCGCGCTCCGGCCCCACACATGTCACACAGACACACACACACAGACACATATACATACTTACATGCTCCCGGCAGGTCTCCACAGTGCAGGAGGAGCAGGACGGCGCACACATAGGACGATTCCCCACATTGCCCTCTGCTGGACGCCGGGTGGAATCGTCCTATGTGTGCGCCGTCCTGCTCCTCCTGCGCTGTGGAGACCTGCTGGGAGCATGTATGTATGTATGTATGTGTATTTGTATATGTCTGTGTATGTATGTATGTGTGCAGGTAAGTGGATCCGTCATGAACTCCATTGAAAGTCAATGGAGGACGGATCCGTTCACAGTTGTCACACCAAACGGATCCGTCCCCATTGACTTTCATTGGGGGTCATGACGGATCCGTCATGGACTCCATTGAAAGTCAATGGAGGACGTATCCGTTTACTAGTATGTCACACCAAACGGATCCGTCCCCATTGACTTGCATTGGGGGCCATTCCGGATCCGACTTGGTGCGAACGCCCAGGACGGAGAGCAAACCGCAGCATGTTGCGGTTTGCTCTCTGGTCTGGAGATGGAACGGAATGCTTTTAGGAGCATTCAGTTGTCTTCAGTTCAGTTTTGTCCCCATTGACAATAAATGGGGACAAAACTGAAGCGTTTAATTCCGGTATTGAGCCCCTATGGCGGAACTCAATACCGGAATTATAAAACGCTAGTGTGAAAGTAGCCTAACACCTTTGCAATTGTGGACAAATCAGGAGGGAGGATAGCGTTAAGGGTTTAGATCATGGCCAGATAAACGCCTAAATCACATCCTTCAAGCACCTACAAATTTGCCCACTATTAGAACTGCTACCTATGAAGAACTGACATTCTGTCTTTGGCTCGACGCGTTTCTAGGGCTATAAACTTGTAGCCATTCCTCAGGAGCCTTCCTAAAACTAAGACAGACACACAAACAAACATATATGCTGCACATCTCTGATATTGTGCGTGCAGCAAGGTAGCATGCGGCTCTGTGGTGGCTGCATGCTACCTTGCTGCACGCACGATATCAGAGGCGTGCAGCATATATGTTTGTGTGTACAGATGCCTCGTGTGGCCAATCCGGGCATTTGCAGTTGAGCTGAACACTGTAAGCCTCTCTGACGAGGCTTACAGCGTTGATGCTGCAATTCTTATTTTGGCCACCAGATAGCAGGCCAGGATAAGAAATGAGCAATTTCAAATGAAAATGTCATTTTAAAAATCCCTGATAGAACAAAATAAAAAAATTCAAAAAACATTAGTTATAGGCTCATATTTGAGCTTCAAAATAATCACAAAAAAATAATGAAATGTTAAAAATAAAAAAATCTAAGTTTAAATCACCCCCTTTCCGTATAATTAAAAAATAAATACCTAAATAACAATAAATATAAACATCATGGGTATCACTGCGACTGAAAACACCCATACTTGTAAAATATAAAGTAAATTTCCAATACGGCAAATTGTGTAACGGAAAAAAAGGTCAAAAATGGCCGATTTGCCATTTTTTTGATTGCTTCTCTTACCCCAAAAAATGTAATAAAATGTGATAAAAAAGTCACGCACACTCCAAAATGGTATCAATAAAAACTACGGATTGTCCCGCAAAAAATAGCCCCTAAACAGCTCAGTGGATAGAACAAAAAAAAAATAAATTATGGGGGTCAGAATATGGCGATTGTAAAAAAAAAAAAAAATACATTTTTTTCAAAGTTTAAATTTATTTTTACACTATTTAAACATAAAAAACCTATTCGCATGGGGTACCAGATACATATAGGGTATCGGGTAATCATACTGACACAGAGAATGAAGGGTATGGGTCAGTTTTGCCGCAAACAAAAAGCTGGGGGAACAAAACACGTAAAATGGTGGAGGAATTACATTTTTTTTCCAATTCTACCTCATTTGGATTTTTTTTTTTACCGCTTCCCACTATATTTTATGCCATAATTAATGGCGGCATTCGGAAGTACAACTTGTCCCGAAAAAATAAGCCCTCATACATTTATGTAAACGAAAACATAAAAAAAAGTTGTGGCTCACGGAAAATAGAGAAGAAAAATGAAAACACAACAACAAAAAAAACCCTCTGGTAGTGAAAGGGTTAAAGGGGTTGTCTCACTTCAGTAAGTTGGATTTATCACGTAAAGAAAGTTAATACAAGCCACTTACTAATATATTATCCATATTGCTTCCTTTGCTGGCTGGATTCACAATATAAGAAGAAGCACAAGCCTACGTGCGCTCCCATGGTCCCAGCCACCAGAGAGGCCATTGCTTTTTTCTATATTGTGCAAGCACAACCACCACTGATGTATTGCAGGGTGGTATGTAACCGTGGAAATAAGCAGTGTATATATACTGTATTGAAAAAATGAACCCAGCCAGCAAAGAAGGCTATATTGATAATAACAATACATTAGTAAGTGGCTTGTATTAACTTTCTCTACGTGATAAATGCCACTTACTGAAGTGAGACAACCCCTTTAAAAATAAACTGTAAAAAAGTTCAAGGGAGAACATACATGTTGTATGCCAGGCCAATAACTGTACTGTTCCTGCCCTGAGCTGTACTTGGTTAGAAATCACTCTAGTATAATGCGAGTGTCATAATTCTTATTCTTCAAGAAAACAACAAAGTTTTGCAAATACGACTATAGATAAAAATAGATTTTAATGTAAAATTTGTCATTGCATGTCCAGGTATTAAGCATGTGCATTTATTTTTTTCTTTCCATTAGGACTATCTTCAGACGCCAACCTTTTAACTCCTAATACAGAGAGTAGCTGTGATCTTACAGCCAGAACGAAGTCTACAAGTGGCAATGATGATAACACATCCCTTGACCTTGAATGGGAGGATGAAGAAGGTAAGTTATGGCCTTACAGCCAAGTATAACTGGACAATATGAGCGGATTATTTACACATGGTGATCAGCTGATCTCTGGGGCTGCTTGCTTTAGAGGTCTAGTTGGGGACAGCCATTTTGATCATGTCCCAGTTGCTTGCTAGAGGTCATCTGAAATCACTGGAAATACTGGAATGTTATATCCCAGGAGTTAATGGCACAGGGGTGGTCCTGATCATCCCTGCTTGTTAAATTGGTCCCTTGAAGATGATCTCCTGGGACTCTCAGTGATCATTTATAATCTGTGGGGGAACTTGGCAGTAAGTGTTCAGCTTTCCTACAGCGCCACCACAGGGGAAAGTAAGAATTACACAATGTCCTTTCAGATCAGTGAGTGGTCTGTGTAGTAGAGGACAGGATAGGTCCTCTAGAGTGAGAGATACTCTTTGTATCCGCTCTCCACTCTGGTCAAGAGCTGAATAGAGGACCCTCCTCACATTATAAAGGATAAATTAAATTGGTTTTTCTACAGACAATCCCTTTAATTGAAAATTTAAGTGATTTTATTATTGCTTTGTAAGTAATATATAGTTTTAACCATTTCGATTACCTAGGAATGAACAGGATGGTTCCAATGAGAGAACGCTCAAAGACAGAAGAGGACATCCTGCGAGCAGCTCTAAAATCCAGTGGTAAGAAGCCTGGAAGCCACACAGCCTCCGCCTCCGATGACTCAAACGGACTCGAGTGGGAGAATGATTTTGTAAGCGCGGAGATGGATGATAATGGCAACTCAGAATACGCAGGGTTTGTAAACCCAGTGACTGAACTTTCTGCCGGCCAGCAGGACCGATAGAAGAGACCAAGGAATGTTGTACCACGTAAAAGAAAGCTTTCTCCCTCATGAATGTACAGATTTTTGAGAGCCTTTTTTATTCAACAAAGTGCAATTTTCATTGGTTTGTCCATCTTTTAATGATAGACAGGAGCTGTAAGTACTTAGGCTTTTCCACACTTGTCCAAGTTCACGTAGAAATGATATGCACTATTTGAGAACTTGATACTTGGGCAGTTGTTTTGCACTTTGACTTCATGGATCCTGGGTTGTTTTCCTTTTATATGGGTTTTGTTGGCGGCACTCTATAACTGTAATTGTGGTTGCTTTTGTGATAAACCTGAAGCTAATTGTGGAGATGAGGAACAGTTGTACAGTATATTATCAAGTGACTGGATCTTTATGAGCGGCTCACCTTATCTCTTGTACATTCCACTGTGGAACACTTGATGATATCAGTATGCAAATCCTCTACAATTTCGGTGAGCACAGCCAGTGTATCTTGGCTCTAGGAGGACACTTCAAAATGCATGATGTGATTTCACAATGAACAGTTGATGTGACCTATCAAACACAAAGAACTTAGCTTACACCAACTATGGGGACACATAATATCATATATCATGTATTCGAGGGGAGTTACAGGTATGATTCAATTGGTGACCAAATGAAATATATACTTTACCCTTTTCTATATTTTTAGACAGCCTGTCCACAAATAAAACACCTTATTTTGGTTGATCATTAAAGAAATGCAATATTAATTACCTATCCTTAGGATAGGTCATCAATATTAGATTGGTGGCGGTCCAACTCCTGAAACCCCCGCCAGTCAACGGTTTGAAAGGGCTTAGCGCGCTACGTTCTATAGCGGCTGTGCTTGGTATTGCAGTGTAGGCACATTCACTTGAATAAGAGTGAGCTGAACATAGACCATGTGACCAATAAATGCAATGTCGCTGGCCTCTTCAAATAGCTGATTGGTGGGGGTGCCGGTAATAAGACCCCAACAGATCAGATATTGTTGACCTATCCTGAGCAGTATTTTTCTCAAAAAAAACCCCCCCAAAAATGTAAAACCTTTCAAGTTAGTTGTTTGCCTGTATGACCACTCTTACTACTTGATCATGCAGTTAGGAATTTATTTGAAGACCCTGAAGAGAGAATTGTCATACTGTGTCACCAGCATGAGAACAAAGAACACATGCACATACCGACTGCACCTCCATTAATATCCAAGTAATGAAAGTTTTATATAAAGTAATCACACAGATGACATCAAGACAAAGGCACTTAACGTATAACTGTTGTTCCGGTTTATTTTTAATACTGTGTGTAGGGACAGGGATGGTAAACATTTTTGTAATATGCTTTATTAAGCTCCATGCCCGTGTTGTGAACTGCAAATAGCGGTGTGCAGTAAACAGGCACCGGCCATGTAAATCCCGTATTGCGGTGCGGACCCTTTGACTTCAGTGGGTCCGTGATCCGCAAAAGATAGGACGTGTCCTACCCGAAAGCCCACGGGAGTGCTTCTCTGAGTGTTTCCGCAGGCCTCCTATCCATACCTCCTCTCTGCAAAGATAGGACATGTCCTTTCTTTTGCCGTATCTTGAGGATCGCGGACCCATTCAAATCAATGGGTCCACAGCATGGAGTGCACAGGGCTGGAGCCCGTGTTTTACGGAGCCCTTGCATTTGTCTGAATGAGCCCTAACATAGAAAGGCTTGCAGCCTGCCTCTTGCCACTATCCCAGTCCCTGACTATGTACATGTGCCTTATCACTGCTCATCATCTTGCCTATCTGACTTGTTACACACAGGTCTTTTCAACTCTCTGTAAAACGCTGAAGACAGACTCTCTTTAGCAACGCTCCGTTAGAGTTTTACTAAGAAGACTCTTTAAAGGGAACTTGTCACCAGTTTTATGGTGTCCAAACTAAGGGCAACATAAATTAGTGACAGATCCCCTCAGCAAAATCCTGGGGCACTTTCTTTAATTGATCCAGCCGTTTTGCCAAAATCTTGCATTGAACAGCTCCAACGTATAATGATGAGTCCTGATATTTATGAGCTCATGGCTTTCCCCGCCCACCTGCTGCTGATTCATATGGAAAAACCTGTCAATCAGAGGCAGGTGGGCGGGGAGAGCCATGAGCTCATTAATATTGGGACTGACTGGCATGGGATGGAATTGTTAGGATTTAAAATTGAGGGCAGCAGAAAACTGCTGACAGATTCTCTTTAGACCGAAACGATGGTTTAAATACACTTAAAGGGAGTGTTTCACCAAACTTTTCTGTCAGTTAAAACCAGATAGCAACACACATAGTTTTTTTCTAATAGGTTTTTATTTTCTGACTACAGATTTTTGTATTGTTTTGAACATGATTATGGGGGTGGCCATCTTGCTTTACTGCACAATGGACAGGACCTCACCTCACTGACTTCTATGGGAGAGTTTTCTAGGCATGCTCTGTGACCAGTGCAGAGGTCATTGAACAAGGAAAGAACAGATAAGCTTTGACAATCACCTACTGTAAATGTTGGATCCAGTCTTATCTATACACACAGGTGATATCATTACAGGCAGGATTAGGCTAGTTTCACACTAGTGGCAGCATGGATCCAGCAGGTGAAGGGGCCCACCGGATCCGTGCTGCTGCAGGTGCACGTGTGCCATTCACTGTAATGGGGGCGGGCCGCGGATCCGTGCTGCCGCTAGTGTTAAACTAGCCTAAGAATGACAGGTAAGCAGGTAACTTCAGTATAGTGATCTGTACAGACCAAGACGTGGCACCTACAGGTGATTTTCAAATGACACATTGTGCTATCAACACATGCCCTGACCTAAAATAAGGGCCACCCACATGTCAATCGCAATATAATGTGTCTGGCAGGGATAATATCAAAAGTAACCACATATAACTGCAAATACAAGTAAGAAATTGAATAAGACATAGCCTATACTGTAAAACACAAGCAAGAATAATGTGGCATTAGGGAAAGTATTATCTGAACAGAAGCATAATGGCCTACAAAAAATGTGATCTAACACATGAAAAGAGTAAATCCCTGCAGGCTTGAAGTGGGACCAGGGTCTCGGGATTCCTAGTCTCATTGCTTTGATAGTTACTGACGTGCAGTATTGTTTGTACATGTTCTCGCACATTCCATTTGTAGATGATGTGCTCAACCTTCATGGCTGAGATGGGAATAACCAGAGTAACCTCCAGCCTGGGGTACGTTGACATATGGAAACATCTGAGCCAGCTGTGATCCTCTGTTCCTTTAAAGGGGTATTCCAGTTGTTGATATTTCCTATATATTCACAGCATAGGGGCTAACGGTTAGATCATTCGGGGTCCTACCGCTGGAACCCGCACTGATCACAAGAAATGGGAACCTGTACCCCCTGGAGTCCCCGATATGAAGGAAGCTGCAGGTTGGGCTTTCAAACTGTCTCTCCATTAATCTCTGGGAATCCTGTAAATAGCCGAGCACTGTGCTGTCTCCAGAACTCCCATTTAGATGAATGGAGCAGCAGTGTGCATGCCCAACCTGGTGCTCCGTTCCTTTTGAGGGGCTCTAAGGGGTACGGTGCACCATTCTCATGATCCGTGGGGGTCCCAGCAGTAGGATGCCTACTGATCTAATAGTTATCCCCTATTCTGTGGATAGGGGATGACTTTCCACAACTGGAATACCCCATTAACTCCCATAACAATGAACGGGAGCTAAGCAAATAACGTAGCACTGCTAGCTACACTGTTTCTGTAAGTTCCGCTTTACTAGAAATGGTGTAGCCTGCTGTGCTATTTGCGTAGATTTCATTCAAAGCTGTAAGAGTTATGGAAACAGTGGAGAGCTGCCGACTCGGATGTTTCCTAAACTTTGGCTATCCCGCTTTGTTCCCCTTGACCAATGTTACCAACCTTACAGAACAGTAGTATAATTTATGAGCTGTAAGAAAAGCGCACAGTGGCCCAGATTTACTATTCCTATAGATGACGTGTGTGTGATCTGCACCAGATGTACCACAGGGGCTCAAGCTGGATGATAAATCTGGTGCAGGAATAGACACTTTTGTCTAAGGCCTCATGCACATAACCATATCAGTTTTTCGGCCTGCAAATTGTAGATCGGCAAAACACGGATCCCGGCTGTGCGCAGGCAAACAATTATTTTTCTTACTACTGTAGAAATATCCTATTCTTGTGTGTAAAACAGACAAGAATAGGACATGTTCTATCATTTTTGCGGGGCTTCGGAACAGAGTTGCGGATGTGGATAGCACAAGGATTCAGATTTTTCCGAAGGTTCTTAAAGGGGTATTCCAATAAAGTAACTTAATTTTTGAAAAACTGCATTAAGGCTGCAAGCTGTGACCCAACCAGAACCCATACCTGTACATATGATCAGAGCTTCAATTTACCTTTTGTCTAACTCCTGTGTGAGCCTGCAGCACACTGAGAGTATCATGGCTCCTGATCTTCCCTCACAAAACTACAATCCCCACAATCCCTAGCTTTCCTGCTGTGAGTGTTGATGTTTACTGATTGGCTGCCTGATATTCCAGTGAACACACGCCCCCTCTTCTCAGTATTCAGCAGCACACTAACATGTAGCTATAGAATTGATAGCAACACACTGAGCATGCTCGACCTGACAAAGGCTCAGAACTACAAGTCGATGCCATGGTAACTTATGAGGGGAAACAGTGGGTAGTAGAGGAAGCAAACATCTTTTATTACTACTGAACGGTAAATATGTGAAATTGACATTATATTTGATGCCATGGTAACTTATGAGGAAACACAGCGGGTAGTAGAGGAAGAAACCATCTTTTATTACTACTGAACGGTAAATATGTGAAATTGACATTATATTAGGTAATTATTGATGATGAATTAGTCTAAAACATAAGTTATATTTATGGTAACCGGAATACCCCTTTAATGCTATGTTCACATTGCGGATATTTGCATTTCATTTTAGCACAAATTTTGCACTAAAACCATGCGACATCCGTGCCCTTTGTGTTGAATGGGAGTCCATGCCGCCATTCATGTGACTGCTGATTATTTCTATGTAGTTTTCCAGACTGCTCCAAGAATGGACAAGTCCATTCTTGGCAAGGTTTCCGTTCAGAAACAATGGGAAACCGCATTGGGAGTTGCTCACTCTTTAGCTCCATTCAGAGGTCTAAGCCACAAGCGGGTCTACTGCATTGAAACTGTCATGGAATGCTCTACGGATTTTGACATCTGCCATGTGAATATAGCCCAACGTTACAAGTGACAATTACATACTTTGCTGTGACAGTTAAATAATTCAGACAGTTTGATACTACAGCACCCATCAAGTGCCAGATTAAATGGTATTTTTACAATTAAAGAGATTATCTAATCAAAACCATTTCCCGGAGCACAGTTAGGCTTTACTTGCCTTTGTGTTGTGGTTAACAGACACATAGCATATCCATTGAACTGCGTATCCAAACCCTATCCTGAGGAACTTTTAATGGGTCCTTCAAGGTCTACATTGTTTTGGCAGTAATATTAGCGCTGCATGCTGCCAGGACCCAAGATGGAGGCTGCGAACAGAAAGGCCAGTGTGAACATAGCTTTAGTCTTCTATGACTTTGAAGTCAGAAAGATAGAATTGGGTACCAAAATTATTTTGACTATAATATATATTCAATAGCCACATTTGAAACTCGGTAACAGAAATAAGGGTAGGCACGGCCAGGATCGCGGAGTAGCGGTGATCCTATAGAAACGAATGGGATTGCAGGACTAGTCACTGATGGATTTTTTGCAACTTGTGCCGCGAACCCATTCATTTCTATGGGATCACGGCTACTCTGCCACCCTGGCCTCGACCAGTGTCTCAGTATAGCCCTACCCTAAAATCCAGAATTTACTTGAATGTCTGAGGTTGCTTGTCTTTGTGAAATGCTTATTTGGGGGCGTAATGATAAGTGTTTTATTGAACTTCCTTGAGAAGCTTGTATATTATACTGTAACTGAGAAGATGATGTTGGTTGCTTTATATGTATACACTAGAAGTTCATAATGAATAAATGCACATAAAACTGTAATATAGGCATGCTGATGAATAAATCTTTTTTATCAGTTATAAGTGATTATTTCTTTTTTCCCCCCAGTATTTCTCCGCCTATTGCAGATACTACTCATTAGAGGTGATGGAAGTTTTGAAAAACTTGATTCAGCAGCTTCGCCGAAGATTTGTCATGAATCACTATGTTAAAACCCTATTCAGCCTATCAATCACTGGGACCTTTTTTTGCATCCGCTAATAGATATGGCTCTCTTCTCTGTAGGAACAGAGGATCACAATGCAGAGCTCTGGCTGTGGGAAGCATGACTGAACATGTATGACCACCAGCAGTGCGCTCATTAGGTGGACATGGCTCTCCACTACATTGCTCAGCATGCCTGGACAACCGAGGGAAGGGGTAGGTCCCCTGAAGAGTCACGTTGCTTCATGTTCCCTAGTCAATTATCGTTTGGCTCAACTTTACATACAGTTATAGCACACTTACCTACCCACCCGGTGATTCCAGTGTTGTACCGCTTTCTGAAGAGCCAGAAAAATACACCCACATGGTCGCCCTTCAACCTCTGTGACTTGATTTTGACTCCAGCTGCCACAGTTTTGGATCGTATTTTGAGACACTTGGCCAATGAAAGTAAGTCTAATGTCAGGGACGCCGCAGTTTTTTTTTTGGTAAAAAATTAGGACTATAAAAGTTCCATCTGGAGCTATTTTAGTTGCATTTGATCTGATAATCCTTTATACGTCAATCAATTATAATCGTGGGTGAGCGTTAAAATAAAAAGCTTTGGATCATTCAAATGTTTCTATTGAAGGGAAAGGATTTCTGTTAGGCTTGTTGGAAGTCATCATTTCATGTTCAGTTAGGAGGGTTTGGATGAGTTTTTGTCCTTTTTGAAGTCATTTGATACTGACATGGTTAACTTTGAGACGTCTATACAATTTTTAAACATGGTGGTATAAACATTAACCCCTTCAGGACCGGGCGATTTTCCATTTTTACTTCCAGCTTTCCCAAAGCTATAACTTTTTTATTTTTCCATGCACATAGCGGTGTGAGGGCTTGTTTTTTGCTGGAGAAGTTGTGCTTTCTAATGGCACCATTTATGGTTGTATATAGGACTGAGCAAATCTGGTTTGGATTACCGTATCCGAACCCGATTCTTTTTACCTTAATAATATGGGCTCCGTCTTACTGTGAAATGTATGTCCTCCACAGAGCTCTTTCCAAAGTTTCTGGAAATATCGCGAGACTTACTTCGTCTTGCTTCTATCAGTTCGTTTATTGGCATAATTAGCTGAACTCGGCTTCGTTGATGAGGCACGAAGCCGAGTTCAGCTTAGTATTTGGATACAGTAATTAATGGCAATAAACTGATTGCCTGATTGGAGTCGGGAAGGAATTTTTTTCCCTAAAATGAGGAATATTGGCTTCTACCTCACAGGGGTTTTTTGCCTTCCTCTGGATCAACTTGCAGGATAACAGGCCGAACTGGATGGACAGATGTCTTTTTTCGGCCTTATAAACTATGTTACTATGTTACGTGATAGAAGTGAGCTGAGGTAAGTCTTGTGACCTCTGCAGAGGACATACATTATAAAGTAAGACGGAGCCCATATTATTACCAAAGGTTTCAAACGATACAGCAATCTGAAACCAATTCACTCAACCCTAGTTGCATGCAATGTAGTAGGAAGATGGAAAAAAAATTACAAATTGGGTGGAATTATAAAAAAAAAACCCAATTAGGCTTCATTCACACGACCGTATTTTGTCTCCGTGTCTGTTCCGTTTTTTTGCGGACCGTATGCGGAACCATTCATTTCAATGGGTCTGCAAAAAACGGAAGGTACTCCGTGTGCATTCCGTTTCCGTATGTCCGTATTTCCGTTCTGCAAAAAAGATAGAACATGTCCTACACTTTACTTGATTATATCCATTCATTTTTGCATTATGATTAACGCATAAATTGGATGACTAGGTAACCTACCAATACACATTGCTTGAAAATGGCTGCATGGAGCAGCGGAAACATTTCTTTGTGGACCTTGGGTGAATAAACCACCACTGGAATGTCGTGGTTTGTGTCTGGACTTGGATCCCGAGGAGCTTGCACTCATGTTTCACAGGGCTGCTCCCACTTCTTTTGTGGTTTGTGTGCAGTTTATGGCACTGGTATCCTCTTATATAGCAGAGAAATACTGGACCAATTCCCAGAGGCAATAATAATATAAATGGGAATATAAACATGAAGTTACAGTCCCAGGACAGTAAACACACAGGTATAATAAAACCGTACAGAGATAAGGAACAATGATAAGAGTATTGCACCGCGACAATAAACTAAGCTTCATACCAGAAGTGTAAAGTGCAGTTATGGTCAGTCACAGTACAAAAAATAAACTAGTATTTCCCTATGGGGTTGTGCACTTCCGGTGCCTGAGTGCTCAGCTCTCCATACACAAGCTCACTCAGGTCAATGAGGACAGCCGCTGCCAGCCACCTCTAGTGGGAGTGTATCCCCAGGAACCAAACTGACCAGGTGAAGTTCCAAGCGCCAGATCCTTGTCCCCCAAACATGATCTGTGTGGAAAGAACTAGGAGCTCCCCACACGCCGTACATCATAGGCTCTGGCCTAGTGTGTATGAGGGCATTCAGACTGCAGCATCAGATAAGTGGTAAAAATCTCCAGGCGATGTGCAAAGGATTAAGAAGAACTCCCGCAAAAATTTTTATTCTCTGACCTGTTAGGCTACTTTCACACTAGCGTTTTTAAATTCCAGTATTGAGTTCCGTCATAGGGGCTCAATACCGGAATAAAACGCTTCAGTTTTGTCCCCATTCATTGTCAATGGGGACAAAACTGAACTGAGGACAACGGAATGCTCCTGGAAGCATTCAGTTCCGTCTTCAGACCGGAGAACAAACCGCAACATGCTGCGGTTTTCTCTAGGGTCCAGGCATCTGCACCAAGACTGATCCGGAATGACCCTCAATGCAAGTCAATGGGGACGGATCCGTCTGGTGTGACCACAATGGTAAACGGATCTGTCCTCCATTGACTTTCAATGGAGTTCAGGACGGATCCGTAACCACAGACAGACAGACATACATACATACTCCAGGCAGGCAGGCCGCACGTCTTCATGCCCAGGAGGCGCGCCGCTATGACGATTCCCTACAGCGCCCAGCAGAGGGCGCTGTGGGGAATCGTCAAAGCTGCGCGCCTCCTGGGCGTGAAGACGTGCGGCCTGCCTGGAGTATGCAAGTATGTATGTGTTTGTTTGTGTATTGTATATGGTACTGTGTGACGTGTGGGGCCGGAACGCGGTTCCAGCCCCACACATGTCGCTGAGGCAGTCTGGATCCGACGGCACCCTTCACCTGCCGGATCCAGACTGCCGCTAGTGTGAAAGAGGCCTTAGAAAGGTGCATGATATAATCTGTAGTGAATGTCATTTTCTTATCAGAGGCTGTAATTGAGAGTTTCCACTCTTCTTATTGTAGCTGGGTCATGTGACCAACTCCCTGACCTCCAACTGACCCAGGACAGAAAGCCAGTCACTGCTCTATTCATTCCTATGGGAGCCTCACTTTCAGTCTCATAGGAATACATAGAGAATTAGACTTCCTGTCCACACATAAGGTGCTGTGTGAGTTGGTGGGTCTAATTCCTAATCACATGACACAGATGAGAAACGTCAGGATGATATAAGTCAAAAATTCAGACACTGGTAAGAAAATGACATTCACTACAGATTATATCATGTACATTTCTAGCAGGACATGGAATAAAAAATTTTTGCAGGAGTTCTTCTTTAAGCAAATATCACATCTTTCAGTTCCTTTGTTAATTTTCCACAACTCTGCAGGGGCTGAGGATATCAAGTTTGAAGGCGCCTGCCACTTTAAAAGAATAAAGCATAAATGGGCGCACAGTCCATGTCGCTCCACAATAAAACATAGTATCCTATCAGCCCACCTGAGCTGCTTGTCAGACGGCCCCCACTGTCTATGTAAACAGCTGCAGCCACCCTATCCATGTCCGCATCCTCTACTGTGCAGGATCGGGACAGAAGCTGAACTGGTCCACCGCCTGCGCAGAGGGGGACGCACTCGTGTATGGTTAAGAAAGCAGATTAAGGCCTCTTTCACACGAGCGTGACAGATTAGGTCCAGATGCGTTCAGGAAAACTCGCACCATTTTGCAAGCAAGTTCAGTCAGTTTTGTCTGCAATTGCGTTCAGTTGTTCAGTTTTTTCCACGCGGGTGCAATGCGTTTTGATGCGTTTTTCACACTCATGATAAAAAACT
The DNA here is from genome assembly GCA_900303285.1 of Rhinella marina. Lineage (NCBI taxonomy): Eukaryota > Metazoa > Chordata > Amphibia > Anura > Bufonidae > Rhinella > Rhinella marina. The sequence continues at coordinate 297,195 of ONZH01013527.1, forward strand.
GAAGGTTTACAAACAACATCTCTCATTGCATCCGCACTTGCTTCAGCCCCATTCACTTCTATGGGACCAGGGCTGCATGAAAAAACGCAGAATATAGAACATGCTGCATTTTTCACGCAACGCAGAACTGATGTGTGAAAAAAACGCTCATGTGCACAGACCCATTGAAATGAATGGGTCAGGATTCAGTGCGGGTGCTATGCGTTCACATCACGCATCGCATCCGCGTGGAAAACTCGCTCTTGTGAAAGGGGCCTAAAGAAGCCACAGTTACCGTGTACAACATTGTCAGGTACTCAGCAGTATTATTGCTGTGTCCTCTCTTCTCATGGTCGTACGAGCTTTGAGGAGTTGAGAACAAAATTAGGTTATGTTACGGGTGCATTTACACGACTGTATGTATTTTGTGGTCTGTAAAATATACAGATGTCATCCATGTGATTTCAGGGCTGCATCCATTTTTTTTTTTTTTGCAGATCCATTATAACAATGCCTATTCAAAAAGGACACGAATAGGAAATGTTTATTTTTTTTAGCAGGGCTATGGAATGGAAATACGGATGCGGAGCCACTGAAATGAATGGATCTGTATCCTATCTGCATAAAACACTCCGGTTGTGTAAATGTGCGCATACTCTGAGATGCTGCGATGATTTAGAGGAAAAGCGCAGCTCTCCACTGTTTCTCTTGCTCAGCTTGGCCTGACTGACATGTCTTTCCCTGTAATCAAATAGGAAGAAACTTGTCAATGAAGAGGTGCTACTCCAGGAAAAGCCAGAGGAGAACCCTCGACTCTTCTCCTGGTCCCAGTCTCGTTTTTAAAATGGATTTTCTCAATGAACTGTTGCTCTCATAGGAATGCACAGAGACACTGGCATCAGCAGACCTTGTAGAACTTGGGTGGTGAATGTAGGGGGGCCACGTGGTAGAAAGCTGCAGTAAAGCCACTGGTAAGATGACCTGTAACATTATGCACCTCACAAAACAGGGTAAACATTTTCCTGGTGTGCTTCTATATTTATTACATTGCAGATTCATCTCATATGTAATAGAAAATCTTTTAAAAAGTTATATAAATTCTTTGTGATGTTTGGAGCCTTGAAAAACTGCCATTAACATTTTAGCGTTTCATTAGTTAAAGGGGTTGCCCCATTACAACAACAGGATGCGGAGAAGCGCTGGGGCACTTGCCGATCACTAGCCTGGGGGTCCATGTTCCGCCATTTGAATGGAGATGCAGACACGCGTGCTGTTCTATTCAACTCCATAGGGCTGCAGCACATAGAGTACGGGTGCTCGGTTATCTCCAGCAGCCCCATACAGTAAAATGGAGTGTGGACAGGGGATACGTTGTTGTAATGGGTTAACCATTTTAAAATCAGAGTCATTATAGGGGTGGCGGAGGTAGCAAAGTAGTGTACTCTATATTGCCATCCATATAAGCAGACTATAAGAAGTTTGTACAATTATATCTTCTAAATACACAGTAATAACATCCAGTTGGATGGCGCCATCTCACAGTACAAAGTAATATATTTAAAAGGGTTATCAACAGTATTAGGCTACTTTCACACAAGCGTTTTATAATTCCGGTATTGAGCTCCGTCATAGGGGCTCAATACCGGAATAAAACACTTCAGTTTAGTCCCCATTCATTGTCAATGGGGACAAAACTGAACTGAAGAGACCAACATGCTGCGGTTTGCTCTCCGGTCCAGGCATCCGCACCAAGGCGGATCTGGAATGACCCCCAATGAAAGTCAATGCGGACAGATCCGTTTGGTGTGACACAATGGTGAACGGATCCGTCCTCCGTTGACTTTCAATGGAGTTCATGACGGATCCGTCACCTGCACACATACAAATACACATACATACTTACATGCTCCGGGCAGGTCTCCACAGCACAGTACAGGAGCAGGATGGCGCACAAATAGGACGATTCCACCCGGCGCCCAGCAGAGGGCGCTGTGGGGAATCATCCTATGTGCGAGCCGTCCTGCTCCTGTACTGTGCTGTGGAGACCTGCCCGGAGCATGTAAGTATGTATGTGTGTGTGTGTGTATATGTATGTATGTATGTATGTATGTATGTACTGTGTGACATGTGTGGGGAGGGAGCACGGTTCCGGCCCCACACATGTCCCTACGGCAGCACGGATCTGGTGGCACCCTTCACCTGCCGGATCCGTGCTGCCGCTAGTGTGAAAGAGGCCTTATAAATGAACAGGGTATTTCAAATTTAGTATTATTGCAATATACATGCATTGAAATATATTCTTTTCTATATACATTATATTTCCCTCTCTGGTAGCGCCCCCTGCTGTAGATTAACACACGCAGTAGCTTCCCTGCTCCCTTCCTCCTCTCAGAGCCGTGGTAGTGGTCTCATAGAGAAGCAGGTGAAGACGTCTACACACCTTTCTTTCATTCATTCCTATTTCTAAATTCATAGAAATATATGTGACAGACTATTTTCTGTGCTAGAGTAGGGAGGAAGGGGTTAATGAGCCAATTGCAATGCACCTTGGGAGATGCAAAGTCCTCAAACACGTGAATGAAAGAGTTTACATTCGTGGAATCACCCCTTTAATAATGTATAGAGTGTCCTATGAGAATAACTTCATCCTGAGACATCGTATCATATGAAGAAGTCATTGGAAACAAGATGGCCTTGGTGGCCTGTTATTTCATCTGTTCTTCACGTATATGTATAGAAACGGTAATACACATGGATAATAACCTTTTATACATCATTTTCATCATCTTCCACTGGGGGAGGAGTTGGTGGGACACTAAAATGCTGATGGTTTGACTCATTTAATGGGCCGTTTTCAGGAATGGATTGCTTCACCGGATGGCCCGTTTCTTGTACAAGAGAAACACGTGATAATTCACAGTAGACTGAAAACTTGTCCTCCGACTCTCCGGCGTCAGTCTCCATCAGAATCTGAAATTCCCCAAAACGAACCATGCACTTTGGTGGAAGGGTGGCCTTATTGAGGTAACTCAGTTCACATCCGTCAACATAGAGTTTGGTTTTCTTACTTAGGTTTTTTATCTCAAAAGAGGTTGCTGAGCTATTGAATGGTTTGAAGAACTGCAAAGCAAACTGCATGCGGGAGACTCTGTTGTGCAGCAAGATGAACCTACAGCAATTAATGTCCCGTCCAAAGGAAACCACCTCCTCCGCTCTGATCTCGTGTTTTTTGCACAATTCAATGGCACTAAAAATTCTTCTGTCATCTTGGTGAGGATGGTACAGCTTCATAAGTAAGCACGTGAGCGTCTGTTCTGTGTCCACATCGTTCTCCCCGCATGCGGAAGCCATTCCTACCGGAAATCCACAAAACCAATAAGAATATCATTTACATATTTATCACTGGTCACTAAACAAACTCGTTTTATGAAGTGGAATATTTACCAAATTGATAAGAGAAGAAATCATAGATAGTAGCTTTACAGAAGGCTGATAATGCCATATCTTGGGTCATGAATCACTCACAGACACGTTATGTAAATAAATAGTAAAATGTAAAAAAATAAGAATTACATGTGTGATATTATAGGAGGCGCAGCGGTCAGCACGGGGATCAAATCCAACTAAGGGAAGGAGTGAGGAGCCAGCGATCAGTGAGGGATCCCGGTGACCTGTCCTCAGGATACTATCACTGCCTGGAAGAACCCGGTATAGATCGGCAGAGATGTTACTATGGGTCCTACTATGTTCCCGGTATTGTAGGACATTGCTGGGTGTGTAAATCCTCCATAGTGCTGTGATAGCCCACATACTGAATAGAATTATTGCTGCTTTGTATCTTGATACTAAGCGGATCGAGGTCCACTATCAGATAGAGAGCATCTCATTAAGGTAACATTGTATCAGGTAATTGATACTGCGTGAGGGGTGGGGACAGTGGAGAGGAGGTGCTGACTTATCAGTGGGGTCCGGGCAGGGTACGCTGTGACCGTCCTTTGTGAATATATTGCTGCACACATAGCACTTTTCCTAGAAGATATACACTTACTGTGACTGACCACAGGTTGGGTGATTGCTGTGCCCCTATTGATACCCCATGCAGACATGGATTAGCAGTCCATTCCTCTCAAACCCTAATTCATCCGCACACGCCATTCAGTTTTGTCTATTCCCCAGCCAGACTGCTTCATGCTAATTATCACCATCACTGATGCTGAAAGGTGATCTCACTGCTAACATAGATAATGCTTGTCTGCGCTACGCGTTTCACCCCCTCATCAGGAGCAGGGCAGAGAGGTTTAACCAAATGAAAGAAACAAAATGCCGTCCATCTCTGATGGTGAAGTGGTGATGTGACCGGCATCTGGTGTCGGACCCCCCACCTGTTAAGTATGTGAAGACGCTGAGGCATTTACCAGAGCCTCCTCACAGCTTGCCAAGCACAGCGCCATCCACTAGATAGCTGCTGTGCTTAGTACTGCATGAGCTGTGCCCAGGTCATGTGACTGATGAGTGTGATACCACTGACCTAGGAAGAGGCCACTCACCGCTGTGCCACAGTCTCTGCGAACAGATAATCAGCAAGGATCCCGGGAGTCGGACCCCACCGATCACATACTGATGACCTGTCCTGTTAACATTTTATTTAATAACTATTCGCCCCTTTTGCTCCATTGTCCTGGTAACCCTAATAGAGATATATTAGGGTGAATAGGATTTCACACTGTCTCTGCTGCCCTGTGCTTTGTGCACACAGAAGCAGGGAGGTTACCATGGCAGCCAGAGCTTCAGGAGCGTCCTGGCTGCCATGGTAACCAATCAGAGCCCCGCGATTACACTGCAGGGACCCCGAATGGAAGGCAGAGGGAGCCGCATCCCTATTCCTTGCCTCACAGATGCTGTGATTGGCACCCAATGTGGCACCTGAGGTGTTAAATGACGGTTCAGTGGGATCGCCGTTCCCAGTCATTGAGGCTGGCTGTGTATGGAGCGGGCTCACCGCAGCCCTGTTCTCCATACATTCCCTCAGCCACAGTGATATATGGTGTGGTATGATATATGTCACTGTGCTTGAAGGGGTTAATGTAAGTCACGAGCTACACGAGACTCGCCTGTGTTTTTACAGCCAAAGCACAGCTTTAAAATAGCATGTAGCATTAGCCTAAGGGGTTAAAAGCCACTGCTGTAAAAGAATTACAACAGCTATAAAACAGCAGTGGTAGAGGAATGGCGGGTGCACAGATCAGCACAGCGTCACCCGTCTGCTGGTAACCCCCTGACTTATGATGTCGGTGCATGGAGTCTCTGCCCATAGGGTGGGAAGTGCTGCTGGGGAATTCCTGCACATGAGGCAACCAAGGTGCAATGTGCGTTCATGTCACCGACCCCCACTAGCAGATATTTAACACCTTTTAGGGTTCCCCTTTTCAGAAGTGTTAGTGGTGTGCTGCAGTTTCTGTTTTCTATAAACCGAATTTAAAGAAAAATAAAAATGTCATCACTGAACTGAAGATGCTTTAGAAAGTGTAAACATATAAGGGAAATATATTAAAGGGGTTGTCTTACTTTAGAAGATAGCATTTATCATGTAGAGAAAGTTAATAGAAGACACTTACTAATGTATGGTGATTGTCCATAGTGCTTCCTTGGCTGGATTAATTTTTCCATCACATTATACACTGCTGTTTACATGGTTACGACCACCCTGCAATCTATCACCGGTGGTCATGCTTGCACACTATAGGAAAAAGCACTAGCCTATGTACGGTCGAACGGTCCTGGCCACCACAGAAGCTGGTGCTTTTTCCTATAGTGTGCAAGCATGACCACCGGTGATGGATTGCAGGGTGGTCGTAAGCCAAATAAAGCAATATGGACAATACATTAGTAAGTGCCTTGTATTAACTTTCCCTACATGATAAATGCCACTTACTGAAGTGAGACCACCCCTTTAAGGCTAGGGCTACACGGCGACATGTGTCGCGACACCATGGAAGTCTATGGTGTCGCACTGCGACATGCTGCGACTGCGACACAACAGTCGCAAAAAATCGATCTTGGATGGATTTTTCTGCGACTGTCGCGTCGCAGTCGCAGCATGTCGCAGTGCGACACCATAGACTTCCATTATAAAAATTGTCGCGCGACTTTGGTACGACAACTGTCGTCGTGTAGTTGTGCACTATGTGTCGCGACACATGTCGCCGTGTAGCCCTAGCCTTAAAGAGCACCTGTCAGCAGGATCAACCCTATTAAACAAGGCATCTTGCTGATTAAAGTGTTACCTGTCTGGTTGCAGTGTTCCAGAGAAAAAATAAATAAAAATACCTTTATTCTATATGCAGTTATTCTGGTGCTAATAGTACTTGTAAGTGTCACGTCTCACCCCAAGAAGTGCTTTATTCACATCTATACTGCTCAGTACGTCTCTATAATGTCCTATATGGCGTTTCAGAGGAAAAATGTGTTAGGAAATCAGAATTTAATTAGGTAAACTGCAGCACCTCCATAGACTTAACAACTACCGTAATCACTTAAAGGGGTATCTTTTTTATGTCCCCGTTATGTGGGTTACAACTATCACATTGATTGATTGCTGATAACACCGCTACCGGGACAGCACTGTATTCCCCGTGTAAATCATCTCCTGCACTTGGAGACGTGGATCCTGTACTGTACGTTGTACACAAGCCCTGGTTACAACCCAGAGTGTACGCAGGTGAAGCCTGCACACTATAAGATGCATCCTCCCCCCGCCAAAGTGTGTGTGTTTGTGGGGAGAATGCCAGTGCGTCTTATGGGGCAAATTCTAATGAGCGCTCATTAGTACAGGAGGACCGGAAATCAGTGAATGCAGCGCTCCCCGGGCTCTGTACTCACCGCTTTCAGGCCGCTCACAATGACACTCTGCGACCTCACACAGGAAGAAGAGCGCTGGATGTGAGGAGTGCGCGGCATCTGGAGCAGGAGAGGTAAGTTGATTTTTTTAATCTGATCTGAGCATGGGGGGGGGGGGTCATTCACATGGAGGTCTGATTGGGGGACTTATTAACATTGGGGGTCTGATTGGGATTCTGAGCTAAGGTCTAATGAATATTTTTTTTCTTATTTTCCTCCTCAAAAACCTAGGTGCGTCCTATGGGGCGAAAAATCCAGTAGTAAGTGTTTTAGTTAGGATAAATTCCAGTTGATGAGATGAGACAACCCCTTTAAGAGCCCACTGAACAGACAGCAGCCGTTTAAGAGGTAAAAGTTACCATAGTAAACTAAGGCCCCATTCACACAACCGTATTGAATGGGGCCGTATCTATCCGCCAAATTGCGGAATAGATGCGGCCCCATTCACCTCTATGGGGCCGGGAGCCGCGGCACGGAGCTAGTTCCGTGCCGTGGCTCATTTGAAGCATGTCCTATACTATATATACGCACGGACAAGTATAGGCATTTTCAATGGGGCCGCCCGGCGTGTGTTCCGAGCGCTGCCGAACACACGCCAGGCGGCCCCCATATATTTGCGGGTCTACAGTAATGCGGACCCGCAAATATACCTTCGTGTGAATGGGGCCTAAGGGTACAGAATACTGACCACAGAATAGCAGTGATCCCATAGAAATCTATGGTGCAAGTCACAAAAAATCCAACATCTGCATGAAGCAATCCCATTCATTTCTATGGGATCACGGCTACTCTGCAATCCTGGCTCTGACAGATGTCGCCCGACCAGTGTAGCTGTACCATAAATCCTTATAATCTCTAGGGGATTTCCTGACTAGACACACATGGCTGCCGACAAGCTTTTAACTTTTAAAAAAAAATTTAATTGTTGCATTTCTTTTTAGTCTAAGGCCTCTTTCACACGACAGTATATTTTGCGGGCTCTGATCCACATTTTTTGCGGATAGGATGCGAACCCATTCATTTCTATGGGTCCGCAAAAAATATTGACAGCACACTGTGTGATGTCCACATCCGTATGTCTGTTTCGTAGCCCGCAAAAAAAAAAAAAAAAAAAAGAACACGTCCTATTTTAGGATAGGCATTGTTACAATGGATCCGCAAAAAAAAAAACGGATGCCATACGGACGCCATCCGTTTTTTTGCAGATCCGCAATTTGCGGACCGCAAAACACAACGTTCGTGTGAAACCAGCCTAACATTTTTTGAGACTTTTTTTCCTATAGAGAAGTCTATGGGAAAACATCTGCAAAAATGCCACACAGAGCATGCTGCGAGTTAATTTGTTCTGCACAAAAATCTTAGTCTAATCCACACGGTGTGCATACAGCCTAACTTTTTTTTGCAGCATTTTCTGCAAAAAAAAAAAAAAAAAAAGTGTGAAGCCACCTTAAGGCTAGAGCTACACGACGACAGTTGTCGCGCGACTTCTTGGATGGATTTTTCTGCGACTGTCGCGTCGCAGTAGCAGCATGTCGCAGTGCGACACCATAGACTTCCATTATAAAAATTGTCGCGCAAGTTTGGTGCGACAACTGTTGTCGTGTAGTTGTGCACTATATGTCGCCATGTAGCCCTAGCCTAAGAGGCTGCCTCCCATTCACTCCAATGGAGAAGACCGCCGGGCGGCGGCAGCAGCTCAGACATGTCCCTCTGCAATCCTCAGCACTGCCTCCCTCAGAAGCTGTGTGAACATACCCTAAGAATATAACCACACTGCAGATTTCTTGATGCAGTTTTGGAGGTCAAAATCAGGAGTGGATCATAAAAGGAGAAAAATTATAAAGGAGACATAATACTTATTTTCTTTTTTTTTTAATTCACTCCTGGTTTTCAGTTCCAAAACTGCATCAGAAAACCTGACACTGTAGCCAGACCCTAACCAGGATGCTGACAATCTGTTGGCTTTACATGGCAGACAAGTGACTCCATTTATCCTGCAAGGGACAAGTCACTAGTCCTCCTCTGTCTAGCACCCAGTACACACATGCCGGCTTCTCCCCCAGTTCCGTACCTGTGTTGTGATTCACTAGCAGCACGTCACCTCTCGTTCACACCGTCCTTATCTCAGTTATGACTAGCTTCTGGCTGCGGTTCGGTATATTACACAGGCAGGAGCCCGCCCATTCCTGTCACACGCCTCCCTCTGTGTGGAAAGCCGCAACCCCCGGCCAGGAGTGACGGACAGGACGCAGGTCCCCAATGCTGCCAGCTAATAGTATGTACCTGTATTTTAACGCTTTACTGTCTGCCCCGGACTGGTACACACGTCCGGCAGCCGCCCCTTCCCGCCATTATCCCCTCACACTAGTTGTTGTTGTTGTTAGACTTCACTTCCTGATCCTTCTTGTTCCGAAGTCAGGAATTCCCCTCAGTGGGTGTGACGTCACCGGCATAGCTCCTGCTCTGCAGCACGAGAGGCTCCTCACTGACTGAGCTCAGACACAGTACTCACCATCATTTCTACTAATCAGCAATAGTGGAATTGTCATTGCACAATTATTACTACTAGCATTATTACTACTTCTGGTATTACTATTATTAACCCTTTCTGCCTTGGAGATTTTTGTTTTGGACTCCCTGCCCTCCCAGAGCCATAACTTTTTTTATTTTTCCGTTCACATAGCTATATGGGGGCTTGTTTTTTGGAGGATGAGTTGTACTTTCCAATGCCACTATTTAATATTGCATGTGATGTAGTGTGAAGCAGGAAAAAAATACCAAATGGGATGGAATTGGAAGAAAAAATAAACTATTCCGACACAGTTTTATGTTTTGTTTTGTTTTTTTAAGATGTTCGATATGCGATATAACTGAGCAGTTGCTTTTGTTCTCCGGGTCAGTATGAATCTGGTGATATCTTATATGTGTAGTTTTTTTTTTTGTGTTACTGATAAAATAATAAAAACCTTGAAAAAAAATCAGTTTTATTTTTTTTATCACCATATTCTGATCCCTATAACTTTTTTGTAGTTATGTGTATGGAGCTGTGTGGGGACTCATTTTTTGTGGGGCGATCTGTACTTTTCATTGATACCATTCTGGGGTGTGTGAGTTTTTCAAAAACTGCATCATACAAGGATTGACCACGACATCCGAAGTGTGCAATGTCCATGACCGGCGATAAACAGCAGGCACCCTGCATCTTTAAAGAGCAGGCGTTGGTTTGGAAGGGATTAATAGCGTCAGTATCATTGTTTTTTGTTAGTATTATTTTACTGTGATTATTTCTACTTTTAGTGATATCATTATTTTTTGCCTTTGTTAGGCTGCCTGTACACATTGTAGTTTTTATCAGGTTTTCTGATGCCATTTTAAAGGGGTTGTGCAAGAATGTGGGGAACACTCCCCTCACTTGGCGGGACCTATAAAGGGAAGCTTAGGCTTCATTCACATTTCAGTGAAGGAGATACGGCAGGCTGCAGAGGCACAGAGTAGCCTGCTGGCTTCTTTATTCAGTGCTGGATCCTCATTGACTTTAATAGGTTCTGGCGGTGATCCAGCCACTTTCTGTCATTAATACCAGGTTCTGGCTGGACAAAAAACGTTGCATGTTTTTTGTCCAGACTGGCATTTGCACTGACTCCACAGCCCAGAATCAGACGTCTGACAAAGGGTAGTGCCTCTAATAAGATGGTATGCCATATGGGTTATGTATGACAGTACCCTGGTGCCGGAACTCTGACCATGAATCAGAGGGATACTTTCTCTTCATTTAGGGCACATTTAGACAATCAAAGTGTTTTGTGGATCCGGCCCGCACATGGGCGGCACTGTCATAAAAAATGCCTATTCATGTCCGCAATTACGGACAAGGATAGGACATGCTTTATCCTTTTTGCGGGGCGCGGAACAGAATTATGGATGCGGACAGCACACATCATTTGCAGCCCCATTGAAATGAATGGGTCCACACCCGTTCCGCAAAATTGCGGAACAGGTGCGGACCCGTTCGTACGGCCATGTAAAGGGGCCCTTAGGGTATGAGAACATAAAAATGTTTAGCTGGTAGAGTGGATCCTGTGTATGGCCACCCTTAGGGATCATGCACACAAAAACATATTTTCTTTCTGTGTCCATTCCATTTTTTTTTAGGACCATATGCAGGACTATTCATTTCAATGGTACCGCAAAAAAAACAAAACGGAAGTTACTCCGTGTGCATAAAAAAATAGAACATGTCCTATTATAGTCCGAATTACGGACAAGAATAGGACTGTTCTATTAGAGGCCAGCTGTTCCTTTCCGCAAAATACACACGGTCGTGTGCATGAGCCCTTAGGGTGCCTTTACACGTTGCGGAAAAACCTGCCAGAAAATCCGCAGGTTTGTTGCAGATTTTTGGTGCAGATTTGCTGTATGAGAATCTCTCCTTTCAAGTCAATGGCAAACTGATTCTGCAGTAGAAAACATTGTGGAAAAATCTGCCAGGAAATCCTTGCGGATTTGCTATCTTGAAAAAGTGATTGAATGCATTACTGTACATTTAGGCCTCATTCACACCTCAGTGTTTTGGTCAGTGATTTCCATCAGTGATTGTGAGCCAAAACCAGGATTGGAGCCTCCAAAGACATAAGGTATAAGGGAAGGATCTGCTCCTGTTCTGTGTGTAGAGCCGCACCTGGTTTTGGCTCAAAATCACTGATGGAAATCACTGACCGAACACTGACGTGTGAATAAAGCCTCATTCACACGTCCGTGTTCAAATCCGTGAGCCGGTGGTCAGTTAGGCATCCATGTTGGGTCAGTGTGTCCGTTTTTTGCTGTCCGTGTTGCATCCGTGTTTCACTGACACTGAACAGCTGAAAAATAATTTTCAAAGCATCTCTTCTTAATGATCTGTGAAACACGGATGCAACACGGATGACATCGGTGAGGGATCCATGGTTTTCACGGACTCATTGACTATAATGGGCGTGAGGGATCCGGGAACACGGATCAAGATAGGACATGCATCCGTGCTAAAAAATGGAACCACGGACCGTGATGAAACACTGATGTCTGAACACACACATTAAAATGAATGGGGACGTGTGCTGTCCGTGGAGAACACGTACAGGACACGTCCGTAAAACACTGACCTGTGAATGAGGCTTAAGGCCTTAATCACTGGTTCAGTTAGGTCCTGATTGCTGCCGGATTCTCCTCAGGTGAGGCTCCAGGCAGGACCTTCAAATACAGATGTGTTTCCAGGTAGAGAGCAAGTTCTGTGGATTTTCACATAATTGCACCAAAACAACCCCAAATTACTCAAAATGGTCAGTATGAATGGATATTTCCTGTCAGCTCTTTTCTAGTATCGAGGGAATGCTGTGGGCTACATTTATCATTAAAATATAACATTTTTTTTCTGCAAGTGCCGTTCCTTTGGAAAGTGGGTGTGGCCTCTCCTCATTTATTATCTTCCCAGCCAGTTTTCTGCCAGGGGCTGTACGCTGCCAGGAAATGGTAACTCAGGGCCTGTATTTCTAGTCAGACAGCAATCCTACAATTGTAGGGAGATTTTCCTGTGTAGCTGCGACCAAGGAACTAATATTTACATCACAGTCAATATTCAGTTTTATCTGTATTATCAGGTATATACTGTATAAGGCCCATTCACACGACCGTAGTGCTGCTCTGCATCGCGGTATGGACCCACTGCCTTTAATCAGTCCGCGATCCGCAAGATACGGCAAAAGATATGACATGTCCTATCTTTTGCAGAGCGGAGGCATGGACCCGGAAACACATGGAAGCCCTTCCCTGGGTCCATGCCTCCGTAGCGTAAAAGATAGGACAATAAGGATCCGCAATATGGGTGCGGCGACACTAGCGCCGTGTGAATAGGGCCTGTGAGGATTCGGTCACATACCAGCGTTGGCTGTTACTGCTGTATACTGGTGTCTGCAGATTATGTAGTAAATCCGACCTGCATAGTGGTGTCCATCATTCAGGATACAGATATTTGGGCACATTTACTAAGATGGCTTTTTACGGCAGTCTTAGTTTCACCAGATTTGTCTAATTTATGACGAGGCATGTGCTACACCATAAATTGGGTGCACCTACAGCATTCCTTGCGTCTGGTTTAAAAACTACGCCAGCCCTTACGATCTAACGATCACATGTTCAAGTCCCATAAGGGGACTTAATGTAAGTGTAAAAAAAAGATTTTAAAAATAAACACTAATAAAATATAAATGTGTTTATCCTGTAAGTTGAACTCTGGAATGGGGGAAAAAAGCATTTAAATGTCCGATTCGCTTTTTTTTTTTTGTTGCTTCATCTCCCTAAAAAAATGGAATAAAAAGTGACCATTAAGTCATACACACTCCAAAACAGTATCAATGAAAACTAGAAAGGGTTATAAGCGACAGAATAAGACGATGCAAAAAAAAAAATCTTTATTTTTTAAGTATTGAAACACAATAAAAACAATATAAATGTGCTATCGCTGTAATGGCACTGGCCTGGATAATGAGGGTAACAGGTCAGCTTTACTGCATAGGGAATGCCATAAAACTATGGCGGAATTGTGTTGTTTTTCCAGCTTCCTAATACATTGGATGCAATATTAAATGGTGCCATTAGAAAGTACAAAAGTCATGTTCTTATACAGCTATATGAAGAGAAAAGGTGCCGAGTCATCAAGGAGACTGGCCATCACATACAACTAAATCCCAGGAGGGGGTAACGCTATTAATAAGAATAACATTCATTATATACATCATTTATAGATACCCTATCAATTTAACATACATTTTATGTATAATTGAGGATATTACCAAAGAACTATCCTGGACTCACTGTCTATGTATATGAATTATATACAGTACAGACCAAAAGTTTGGACACACCTTCTCATTCTAATGTCCATTCCTTGTGTTCTTTAGCCCAAACAAGTCTCTTCTGCTTGTTGCCTGTCCTTAGCAGTGGTTTCCTAGCAGCTATTTTACCATGAAGGCCTGCTGCACACAGTCTCCTTGTAGAGATATGTCTGCTGCTAGAACTCTGTGTGGCATTGACCTGGTCTCTAATCTGAGCTGCTGTTAACCTGTGATTTCTGAGGCTGGTGACTCGGATGAACTTATCCTCCGCAGCAGAGGTGATTCTTGGTCTTCCTTTCCTGGGACGGTCCTCATGTGAGCCCGTTTCTTTGTAGCGCTTGATGGTTTTTGCGACTGCACTTGGGGGCACTTTCAAAGTTTTCCCAATTTTTCGGACTGACTGACCTTCATTTCTTAAAGTAATGATGGCCACTCGTTTTTCTTTACTTAGCTGCTTTTTTCTTGCCATAATACAAATTCTAACAGTCTATTCAGTAGGACTATCAGCTGTGTATCCACCTGACTTCTGCCCAACACAACTCATGGTCCTAACCCCATTTATAAGGCAAGAAATCCCACTTATTAAACCTGACAGGGCACACCTGTGAAGTGAAAACCATTTCAGGTGACTACCTCTTGAAGCTCATCAAGAGAATGCCAAGAGTGTGCAAAGCAGTAATCAAAGCAAAAGGTGGCTACTTTGAAGAACCTAGAATATAAGACATATTTTCAGTTGTTTCACACTTTTTTGTTTTTGTTTTTATCTTTATTTTTATTTATTTTTTATTATCTACAAGAATTTTTATTTATATAAACCTTGGATACCCATTGACAATTTGATACTCTTTTATATATTTCTATTTTTTATCTCATCGCTGGGATATTATTTTACGCATAGATTAAATAAACACGTTATTATTTTACTATTCTACTCCAATTGTATTTTAATTATATTTATTTTCTAGCTTTACTATTATTTACACATTGTAACCTATAGAAGAAAGGATTGTGTATTATTAGTTACACACTGCACCAAAATTATTATCATTATTATTATATGCGTTATTTGTTACACACTGTACTACAACTACTATCAGCTACATATTGCAAAGTATCCAGATGAGGAGTGTGCCCATCTAATCTTATCAGATTATTTTACTACTATTCTTCTAAACACCTCCAATCCACTGCACAAGAGCTGGTGAGCCACTATCTATCTTGACATTTACTAGAAAAATAAAAAAGTTATGGCTCCAGGAAAACGGAGTTAAAAATGAAAAAGCAAAAAGAAAGGTCCCAGGGTCCTGAAGGGGTTAAGGTTAAAAGATCTGATTGTCATGCAAACTGAAGTCTTACTTGGACCATTTGTATAGTTTTGTGGGGGAATGTCTTGTGACTTGCATACCTTGTTACAGTAAGGCTACTTTCACACTAGCGTTTTAAAATTCCGGTATTGAGTTCCGTCATAGGGGCTCAATACCGGAATAAAACGCTTCAGTTTTGTCCCCATTCATTGTCAATGGGGACAAAACTGAACTGAAGACAACGGAATGCTCCTGAAAGCATTCCGTTCCATCTTCAGACCGGAGAACAAACCACAGCATGCTGCGGTTTGCTCTCCGGTCCAGGCATCCGCACCAAGACGGATCTGGAATGACCCCCAATGCAAGTCAATGGGGCTGGATCCGTCTGGTGTGACCATAATGGTAACCGGATCCGCCCTCCATTGACTTTCAATGGAGTTCATGACGGATCCGGCTACACATACACACATACAGACAGACATACACATAAACATAAACATACACACACATATAGACATACAAATACACATACATACTTACATGCTCCCGGCAGGTCTTCGGAGCAGAGGGGGCTGTGGGGAATCGTCACCTGTGCGCGCCGTCCTGTCCCTCCGACGCTCCGAAGACCTGCCGGGGAGCATGTAAGTATGTATGTGTGTTTGTCTGTGTATATGTGTGTGTATGTTTATGTTTATGTGTATGTATGTACTGTGTGACATGTGTGAGGCCGGAGCGCGGTTCCGGCTCCACACATGTCACTGCGGCAGGCCTGATCCGGCAGCACCCTTCACCTGCCGGATCAGGCCTGCCGCCAGTGTGAAAGTAGCCTAAGTGGACTTCTATAATAACACAGGTGCAGATACAAAACAGGTTTTATGTGTATGGCAGAAAACTCTAGATTTACTGAATATTACATCATGCTCAGTGCTTTAGCATTATATGGGTTTTCCAGGATATAAATATTCATTAGCTATCCTCAGGATTGGTCGTCAGTCTTAGATTGGTGGAGGTTCCTTAAAGCATATCTAAACTAAGGTATAAAGGGGCACATTTATTAAGACCCGCGTTTTAGACACTGGTCTTAATAAGGTCCTTCACTGGCGGTGGATCTGCTGAAGTTATGAAGAGGCGCTGGACTCCACCACTTCTAAATGTAACAGTGCTTCCTAGCTGTCTTACATTTAGACCATTTTCTACAACTAAACTAGTTGTGATGTGGCCCCACCAACGTCATGGCCACTTTTTTAGACCTTGTGTAAACAGGGAGAAGTCGCAGATTGTGGAGCAAAGGACCTTTGTGCTGGAATCTAATATAGGCGTATTTCTGTTTAATAAATGACCACCAACGTTTATTAAAGCCTACTGTAAATGCCCTATAATGATTTTTTCTAATATACTTTTTTTTGCTTTTCATATGATATAGCCACCTAAAGTTCAGGTGCCTATAGCGAGGGTTGCCAACCATCCAGAAATTTCAGGACAGTCTGTAATACTTGGTGACTTTTACTGTTTGCAGGAAAAAATAGATGTGTCTGTGATTTTTTTTTTATGCAGGTAGTACTTAACTAGATTATTTTGGTGTTAATTCTCATCATTTTACCACTCACAGTAAATGTTGGTAATGATTTCTTATCAGTAGATTGAGCGATAGACATGTATTACTTAAAATCTTTATCATTCATTAAGGTTTTCTAAATTGTCCGTAAAAAATTTTTTACTATGTCTATTTTGGGATAAGTTTTCCAGAAAAAAAGAAAATTTCTCTTACCCTTGCTTTGTCTATAGGGTCAGGATCTCATGTCTCAGAGGCCGGTTCTTCATCCTCAGGTGTCAAGTCTAAATCATTCAGCTTGGATCATGAGAGGGTAATCTTAAAGTACTAGGGTCCTTCGGACTATGTACCATGCTAGCCAGTAGGAAAAAGGTTACTTGTAGAATATAGCAAAAGATCTGAAAAAAATATGTTTCCTGGTGGTCGGAAAACTATTCTGGTTGCATTGGAGATGTTTTTTCTGTGCTAGATTTCCTTCAACAAGATTTCAGCAAAGGACCTTGACCTGGCACTCTCAGAGTTCAGATATCTGCTTTCAGTTTATTTTTGGACGAGAAGCTAGCGTTACATCCTTGGATAGTAACATTTCTGAAAGGGTACAATAGGGTAAGACCCAAAATTAGATCTTTTGTGGCTCCCTATAATTTGAACCTGGTGTTATCAGGTTGTGCTTTGCCTCTCTTTGAGCCGATTGAGGAAGCTAGCATTAGACATTTGACACTTAAAGCTGTGTTTTTGGTTGCCACAACCACTGCTAAGAGGGTTAATGAGATCCAAGTTTTTTCGATCAGAGAACCTTTCCTGATTGTGAAAGAAGATTGAATAATTTTAAGATTTGATAATTCTTTTCTTCCTAAAGTTGTATCAGAGTTTCACAGAATGGAGGATGTTGTTCTTCCTTCTTTCTGTGAAAACCCTAAATCTGAGAAAGAGAAAGGTTTTCACAAGTTGGATTTGAGAAGATGTATTCTCCTGTACTTGTCTGTTACTAAGTCCTGGGGAAATTCTGACAACCTGTTCATTCAGTTCTTGGGGAATAGGAAAGGGTTCAAACCCTCTAAAGCTACCATTTCTTGGTGGCTGAGATCAGCTATTTGTAAGTCTTATAAGAATATGTGGAAAGATCCTCCTTCTAGTCTTAAGGCTCAGCTTCCTTGGAACAGATATGTCAGGCAGCGTCTAATCTTCACACCTTTGTCAAACATTATGAGTGGAGATTGATGCTAAAAAAATCTTTCTTTTGGTAGGAAGGTTCTTCAAGCTATTGTCCCACCCTAGTTATTCATTATTTGGTAGATCTCTGTGTAAGGTGTCCATGACGGCACCTTACATAGAGGAAAAACAGAAAGCTTTAGGTTCAACTGGGTGGAGTTATATATATATATATACAGTACAGACCAAAGTTTGGACACACCTTCTCATTCAAAGAGTTTTCTGTATTTTCATGACTATGAAAATTGTAGTTTCACACTGAAGGCATCAATACTATGAATTAACACATGTGGAATTATATACTTAACAAAAAAGTGTGAAACAACTGAAAATATGTCTTATATTCTAGGTTCTTCAAAGTAGCCACCTTTTGTTTTGATTACTGCTTTGTACACTCTTGGCATTCTCTTGATAAGCTTCAAGAGGTAGTCACCTGAAATGGTATTCCAACAGTCTTGAAGGAGTTCCCAGCGATGCTTAGCACTTGTTGGCCCTTTTGCCTTCACTCTGGGGTCCAGCTCACCCCAAACCATCTTGATTGGGTTCAGGTCTGGTGACTGTGGAGGCCAGGTCATCTGGCGTAGCACCCCATCACTCTCCTTCTTGGTCAAATAGCCCTTACACAGCCTGGAGGTGTGTTTGGGGTCATTGTCCTGTTGATAAATAAATGATGGTCCAACTAAACGCAAACCGGATGGAATAGCATGCCGCTGCAAGATGCTGTGGTAGCCATGCTGGTTCAGTATGCCTTCAATTTTGAATAAATCCACAGATTTAAAGCACAGATTTCCACTAGTCTAATGTCCATTCCATTGTGTTTTTTAGCCCAAACAAGTCTCTTCTGCTTGTTGCCTGTCCTTAGCAGTGGTTTCCTAGCAGCTATTTTACCATGAAGGCCTGTTACACACAGTCTCCTCTTAACAGTTGTAGAGATGTGTCTGCTGCTAGAACTCTGTGTGGCATTGACCTGGTCTCTAATCTGAGCTGCTGTTAACCTGCGATTTCTGAGGCTGGTGACTCGGATGAACTTATCCTCCGCAGCAGAGGTGACTCTTGGTCTTCCTTTCCTGGGAGCCAGTTTCTTTGTAGCGCTTGATGGTTTTTGCGACTGCACTGGGGACACTTTCAAAGTTTTCCCAATTTTTCGGACTGACTGACCTTCATTTCTTAAAGTAATGATGGACACTCGTTTTTCTTTACTTAGCTCCTTTTTTCTTGCCATATTACAAATTCTAACAGTCTATTCAGTAGGACTATCAGCTGTATATCCACCTGACTTCTGCCCAACACAACTCATGGTCCCAACCCCATTTATAAGGCAAGAAATCCCACTTATTAAACCTGACAGGGCACACCTGTGAAGTGAAAACCATTTCAGGTGACTACCTCTTGAAGCTCATCAAGAGAATGCCAAGAGTGTGCAAAGCAGTAATCAAAGCAAAAGGTGGCTACTTTGAAGAACCTAGAATATAAGACATATTTTCAGTTGTTTCACACTTTTTTGTTAAGTATATAATTCCACATGTGTTAATTCATAGTTTTGATGCCTTCAGTGTGAATCTACAATTTTCATAGTCATAAAAATACAGAAAACTCTTTGAATGAGAAGGTGTGTCCAAACTTTTGATCTGTACTGTATATGAGAGTAATATATACTTAGCTTTAGTTTGGTTTATTAGGGTTATGTAAGCCGAATAAGGAAGTCTGTAAGTGTGCATTATGAGTTTAGGACCTGCTAACTGTGGGAGACACTGAAGTGAGCATGGAGGTGGTCCTTTTTGAAGTTTCCTGCCCTTGCCTGGTAGGAGCATAATCTTTATGTAAGGTGCTGTCATGGAGGTTTTTTGAAAAGGGAATTACCGGTAAGACTAATTTGGTTTTCTCAATGGCAACCCTGACCATACAGTGTATGGGAGAATGGTTTTCCTTGCGACCTCACTGAGTGCTTTAAACGCAGAAACTCCTTAGCAAGTTGCTGCTTCTGTCTATATTGCTACTCATGTGCTACGCCAGGCTTTAGCAGAGTGGGCACAGGCAGAGGAGTGATGTTCTGTACTGAGCTCCTGCCCTGTGCCCCTTTGCTATGCTCTGCCAGACCTTGCACCATTGAAGGCTTTAGCAGAGCAGAACGAGCAGGAGTTCAGCACATAGCTCTTTTGCCTGTGCCAGCTCCACTAAATCCTGCCATAGCACATCTATGCCATAGGTTTTAATAAACTGTATAAGTTTAGAAACACTTTAAAGGGGTTGTCTCACTTCAGTAAGTTGCATTTATAATGTAGAGAAAGTTAATATAAGACACTTACTAATGTATTATTATTATTATTATCCATATTTCCTTCCTTAGCTGGCTGGAGTCATTTTTCCACCACATTACACACTGCTCGTTTCCATGGTTACAGACCACCCTACAATCTATCAGCGGTGGTCGTGGTTGCACAATATAAGAAAAAGCACTAGCCTATGTACGCTCCCATGGTACCGGCCACCAGAGAGGCTGATGCTTTTTCCTATAGTGTGCAAGCACGACCACCACTAATGGATTGCAGGGTGGGCTGTAACCATGGAAACGAGCAGTGTATAATGTGGTACCTTGGAACCGAACCCAAGTTCGGTTAAAGGTTTTTAACAGTAAAAATAAATTTCTGAAGTTATGCGAAGTCTTGCGAGACTTCGCGAAGCCATAACTTCAGCTCATCGGAGCCAGTACATTCAGAGCTTCCGCTCCGTACAGTATCAGAACGAAGTTTTGTGCGAATCGACTTCGGGTGAAGCATCCGAAGTCGATTCGCTCATCCCTAGTCTTTCTGTATTGATATAAATTTACATTTGTTTGCAGGTTCATGGTATAACAGTAAAGAGTTTTGTACATATAGACATATGTCTGTAACTAAACCTTAACACACAGAAATGTGATCCTGCTGGAAGTGAAAAGCTAGCAGAAACTGCTGAGATGAAAGCAGGAAACTCCAGGATGAAGCAATGCCTGGCCACCTGCTCTTATACGCCTTCCACAAGAGTAACTGAAAGCAAAACTTTGTCTGTTGCAATATGTAGCAACTCACTGCTATATGTCTGAGTTTAGTATTATACTTTTTTTTTTGCAAGCGTCACCCAAGAAAAATGCTTATTGTGCTATCTAGACATGTCTATTTTTAACCCCTTAAAGGGCTTTTCCGGTTTGCATCAACATCCTTTAAAACGATCATTTATGAAGGTCACTGTGATTTTGTAATGTATTTATTTTACCTGTATCGCTCCTATCTTCCAGTCTGGGCTATGGTCACATGACCCTGTCTATGCAGCTCTTTCTTATGTCCTGGGATGTTCTGTCCATACAGGGGCAGTGATAGGGGAGTGTCTATATAACTAGCCGGGCAGGAGGAGCTATATCCAAGTGTGCGTTGTTAGTTATGGTGCTGGAGCTGTGGTAGAGAAAGGAGAAGAGCATCATGGGTTTGGTTGGATACAGCAATGGGAAGTGCTACATACAGGATGTAACCAAACCAGAGTGATTTGGTTACATGGGGAAAACGGCTCAGAGTCCAAATTGGGAAAAAAAAGCATGGCATATAGAAGTAATATATAGTGTATGAATGTATCTGTTAAGAACCATAGTAACCATAGTAATCCCAGAAAGCTCCTTTAACCCCTTCAACCACCATGATGTACCCACGATACAACTTGTTCATCATATACAACTTGGCAACCATTTTTCATTGCTCCATTGCACCTAAAATTTGAAATATTATAAAAAATCATACTGTTCTGTATCAAAAGCTCTTATGCAAACCTATGTCTCTCCATGGTTACAGATTGTAGATTATACCCTTTGTAATCTGATCTTGCAGCCATATTGCTTGTCTCTTACCCTTGATAACATAACATATGGTTAGTCAGATGAAGTAGAGTTTGGAAGCAAGGGTGCACTGCAGGAAGAGACTAGCTTGCTCACCTATGCTAGCTTTTTAACCCACCGGTTATTCATGACTTCAAAAATTATGTGTCAACACAGCATGTGACCATTGCAGCCATTCACAGGCCATAGTATAGCGGTCCCTCAAGTTACAATATTAATTGGTTCCTGGACAACCATTGTATGTTGAAACCATTGTAAATTGAGTAATCGGTTCCAAAGCCTCAAAATGTCATCCAAGATAAGGCTACTTCCACACCTGAGGCGCGGGGCTCCGGCAGGCTGTTCCGATGGATGAACAGCCTGCCGGATCCGTGCTGCCGCAGGTGCACGTTTGGTGCCGGAACTGCGCTCCGGGTCAGGATTCAATGCGGGTGCTATGCGTTCACGTCACGCATTGCACCCGCGTGGAAAACTCGCTCGTGTGAAAGGGGCCTATGTCATCACTGCAGCCTGGGAAACAGGCTACCAGGAAATCGCTAGAGTGGGGATTGATGGGATGATTGTTAATCCTTTAGTCTAATATATAAAGCTGAGTGTATGTATGTATGTCCGCTAAAGGAATCCGCACCGTCACAGCTACAGTCGCGAAATTTGGCACACAGGTACATCAGGTGTTCGGGAAGGTTTTAGAACGGGTCTCCGCTCTACAGGACGTACCGTTCCTGAGATATTCCAAAAAAATGCATTAGCCAATAGAAGCCTGGTCACTTGACCCTTATCAGCCAATAGAAGTTCGCAGGCAGTTAGTCTCCACACACACCAGGTTTCCATAACAACCCAGCCATTTTCCTTCACTGCTGTAGGTCTGTTGTAAAGGGGCAGAGCGCTTTGGATGACACTGTTAGAGGGGTATTCCGTTTACCATAAATATAACTTATGTTTTAGACTAACTTATCATCAATCATTACCTAATATAATGTAAATTTCACATATTTACCGTTCATAGTTATAAAAGATGTTTTCTTCCACTGCTACCCACTGTGTTTCCTCATAAATTTCCGTGGCATTGACCTGTAATTCAGGCCATCCTCAAAAGAAGGACTTAAAAGCCCCACCCCCAGGTCCCGCTAAGTCACGCTGACGGGGATTGAAAAAATGAAAGTAAAAATCAACTTCTGTCAGCTGCAGGGGTGGGAGGGAGGGTGACTTTTTCCCTGCAGCTCATGCTCAGACTGCACAGTGAAGCTGTCTGAGAGTGAGCTGTTCAAAAGGACATCCCTAAGTCCGTCTAGGTCCTGCGCCGGATTGGGGACAGGGAGTCTGAAAACCGGACTTCTGGCCACCCTAGGGGCAGGCTGATGTTAGGGTGACAAGACGTCTGGTTTTAGGCTGGACAGTCCGGTTTTCTGGCTCCCTGTCCTCCGTCCGGCGCAGTGCCTGGACGGACACATGGATGTCCACCCTTTCAGTAGCTTACGCTCAGACAGCTTCCCTCCGTGTCTTCACGGAGCCAGGGGCGTGATCTCGTGTTTAGGGGTGTGGCTTCGTGGTGACTGGGGGCGTGGCTTCAGCTTTGGGGGCATGGTCGGTGAAGTCCGGCTTTCTGGGGTGAAGACAGTGGCCACCCTAGCTGCTGTGGAGGTCACAGGTAAAGGGCAGGGCACTGTGGATGTTACTGTTAAGGGGAAGGCTGCTGTGGAGGTCACTGTTAAAGGGGCGGGCACTGTAGAGGTTATTCTTGATATCGTGATATCACACACACAAACATTAAATGAAATAGATGAAATCTAACTGGGGGCGAAGCCGGGTCCTTCTGCTAGTTATTTTATATAACTGTAAGTGGATTGTAAAAATTGTGTTTGGAAGGCCCTTTTAAAGCATCTTAATGGTTGGGATCTGTTGATAATTAACAGCTTAGATCATTGTACATTATATTATATATTGGACATGACTACACAGATGTACTGTTACCAAGGTGCTACATGTATAGCAAATATGTACCCTTAAATTGCATAAAATAAATACACATTTTCTAAGCAATTATACCTAAACTACTAGCAGAAAGCACAAACTGAGAGTACCATTATGGTAAATACCAGGTGTGCTGGCCCAGGCAACATGTATACAGAGATATGTGGCAAAAACATATTTCATATTCCCCTACACCACATGACATCTAAAGAGAACCAAAAACACAGCCTCTGTCATGTGAAACAATGACATAAGTCACTATAGTGCAATAGGGTAAAAGAGAACCTTAATAAAATGGTGCCACATATTGTTGCTGTAGGCCAGGGGTCAGCAACCTCCGGAACTGCAGCTGTTCTGAAACTACAACTCCCAGCATGCTCTATTCACTTCTATGGGAGTTCTGAGAACAGCCAAGTAAGTGTGCATTCTGTGAGTCATAGTTTCAGCACACCTGGAGTGCTGAAGGTTACTGATCCCTGCTCTAGGCGATGAAGCGTCCAATATATACTACCAGAATACTGCTATAGATAAATCATTGCGCTCAGAGGAGAAAGAACTAAAAATATCATGATCAAAGCATATAACATCAATTTCCAAAAGGTGAAAATAATATCAAATAAATCATAAGTTCACAGTGCGAAGGACAAAGTGCAAACTAACTGCAGAAATGTGACCATACACTAATGCTTCATTACTATTAATGCAAACACACAGTGCATAATTAAGTAAAAAAAAAACTCCTCATTCAAAATCAAAACTTAAAATAACAATTTGATACCAATTCATAAACTATACACGTAACCTGCATAAGTGCTCAATATATTAAAAAAACCTAAGTTCCCACAAATACATAGAAACAACAGTTATCAATCCATTGCAAATAAACCCAGCAAAACATGTAGATACAAAAATATCCCCAAGTATCATAAAGATAATACATCTATAAACTATGAACTCAATACAGATATGCCCAACAAAGTGTGTGAATACAAAAATACCCCAAAATGCATCATGTAAAAGTGAATACAAATCCATATGTGCAATGCAGAACGCCTAAATACCCCCACAGTGACCAAAATAGTAATATATCAATGCAACCAATTATAAAATAAAGCAAAACATAAAAAATGTGATCAAATGGATATCCAAAACCTAATTCTTTAAGACTTCAGAATCATCTCATGGAACTTCTTTTACACAAAAAAATATGCCGTTGTGTCAACAATAATAGCAGATCTATAGGAATACAAACAGCATACATTACAAAGACATCTAGTGAAATAATAAAAACAACTAAAACTATAGGGGTTCAACAAATTACAGATAATAATTGTGCCTCTGCAGATGAACAGTCTTATAAAAAAGAAGAGAAAAATCAATTTCATTTTCTTCTGAGCCAAGACGTATTTCCAATTTCCACCTCTTAGTCCCACTAACACCCGATCTATTCCTTGTACCCTAAATAAATTGCTTTTGATGTACAACTTAAAATGTCTTGGAATCATTTTCAATACCTAAGACATATTACCTTACACATGTCCTCAGTTCTGGTGAGATCATGCCCACATAAATAAGATCACATGGGCATGTAGGACAATAAATAACAGCTGGGAGGGTACAGGTGATATGATGGGTAATCATATATTCTTCTGTACCAGTAGAATCATAAAACTTACCATAGTATCAGTATTCTTACAGGCCACACATTTTCCACAGGAACAACAACCTCACTTTGGTCCTTTGCCTCCAAACAGCCCACATTTCCTGCTGCCACCCTGATTATGACTTTACATTAAATAATCTTTCTAATTTTTTGTGTGATGATATGTAATGGCCAGTCAAGGAGGTTAGTATTGTTTTAGTGTAGAATTTGAACAGAGGATTCCCCAGAGTTTGTCCAGGATACCCCTAATTTCTCTCCATCAGAAATTATACAATATTTTAAAATGCGACTGTTTATCATCCTCTCTTGTATTTCTTGGGGTAGATAACACTTGTCTCCTATTTTGTTGCTTTGCTTATAGGTACCCCCATTTGATGGATCAATGGCTTTTTCCTCTCTCCTCAAATCATTGACTCAACTGAGTTGATAATCTCTCAGATGCCTCCTCAGTGGAGCAATTAATTCTCAATCGCAAGAGCTGTCTAAATGGAATGCTGTTAACAAGAGGCCACGGATGAGAAGGACTTGTATGCAGAATAGCATTCACAGATGTCTTCTTCCTGAACAGGTCAGTAAGAATATAGCCCTCATCATCTACATGAACCAAGACGAGTTAGAAATATATACCTCTCCCACAGCCCCAAGATCAAATTAGCTAATAAAGGAGCACATGACGTCCCCATAGCAGTTCCCTGGAGCTGCCGGTAGAGTACATCTTTGAAAAAGAAATAATTATGGATAAGACATAATTCCAGCAATTCCAAAACAAAATTACCAAAGTCATCATCAAAGTCCGACATCCTTAAAATACTCCCATCGCTTCTAGGCAATCTGTGTGTCTTTTCCATGCATAGAGTGACTAGACATCACAAGTCACCAATAGCATATCGGGGCCATCGGCAGTAAATAAAAAGGGAGAGGGTGTGTGATCTTGAACATATATTCTATTTGTTTTTTGAGAAAGTTCTTTTTCATATTGAATATGGGGATTATATGTCAACCTCTTGTAACACGTTTCATCGCAAAGTTGACATAATGCATCCATTTTGTACATCTGCACTGGCCACACAGTGACATTCTGACCTTTATTGGAAGGCTTGATTATTATAACAGTTGTCATGTACAATTGTCTGTGGGATATTCTTTAACTTCTCACTGACTTATTGAACAAATAGCTCAATATGTGGAAACCCTGAGAAGGGGGGGAACTTTTTAGATGTGGGAAGAAGAGATTTAGGAAATTTACCTCCCTCCGATGTACATTGTTCATCCAACAGATCTAGAAGGTTTTTTGTAGTTTACTGCACCTCAAGAGTGTTAAAATGTGTACCTGGTCCCTCTTTATGAAACATCTTTTTAAAAACCAACTTCTGAGAATAGATGTAAAATCTTTATTACTACAAAACTATCAAACTGTGAGGCAGGGGAAAAGGTTACACCCATATTTAGCACTTCAATTTGGGAAGCAGTCAATATTTTACTGATTTCTGTTGATGATGAGCCCTGCTGTGATGACTGTAGGCCATTAGTCTCTTGCCATCTCTTGCTACCTAGTCTACCAAATTGTTTGTTCTTTCTTCTCTTATTCCGTGGGTTGTACAGGTTAAATTTGTATCCTTACGAGTTAGATTCTGAGGATGATATTGAAGTGGTTCTATGTACACATATCCTGCCTTGCCTCCATTTTTATATTCTATCCAGTTGGGCATCCTGCTGAATTTCTTTCTTTCAGCTGTTTCTATTTCCACCTCAAATTCTTCATTAAAATTTTCAGTCTTAGATGTAGATAATAACTTCCCCACTCTCCTTTGTTATTTTCTAATTCTTCTGCTAAACTTTCCATGGAATTCAAGTTAAACAATATAATCAGAGCTGGACTGGCAATGTAAAGTGGCCCTGGAAAAAAAACTAAGTTACCCATCCAAAATTATAGAAGGTGGAGCAACACAAGTAGGCAGAGCAAACATAAATAGGTGGGGTTTAAGAATAAAATTTGCAGTGCAGGCCACAGTCCTCTTCCAGCCTGAGTTGTCTGTGTCCCTAGGTCGTCATACCTAGTGTCATGTTTGCTATGAAGGAGAACAGTGGGGTAGGAAGCCATGGGCTCCTGTGCCCACAGGAGTATTTAACAGTATCACCATCTTAAAAATGGTGATACAGTTAAATTGAGGAGGGCATCTGCCATACTTGGCTGAGTATGTAAGTACCTGATGTTCCCATTATTAATTAATTCTGAGAGTGGCAGATAGTTACATACTCACCGGCTTCAGGAGGGCTGAATTGGCACCCTTGGCACTGGCCCACCGGGAAATTTCTCTGTAGGCTCTATGGCCAGTCAGCCCCTGAATCTAATAAATTGAATCCGAGATTTGGAACAGGTAGTACCGCTTGGAATCAAATCATTAGTCAGATAACTCTTAAAGGACAATTTATTCCATCAGACTTTCGTTCTGTGGTGTAGCTAACATATAAATATAATTATGTAACTTACGTATGTTTCTTTGATTTGAATCTTCAGTAGCTAAAGTCCCAATACCAAATAGTTGATTTGCTTGAGAAAGCCAAGTTGCTCCCCTCTCTCTATAATCCATGATGTCAAATAGATATAATGTCACGCTCTGGTGTGGAGGGTATAGCCACACCAAGCGTAAGAGGGAAGGGAAAAGGACCAAACAAGGGAAACGATCACCTCCTGTAGGAAACCCTGAAACTAGGCCCTGGCTGACTACCAGTATGAACAGGCCTTAGTGGTAGGAGAGTTCATACACAGGAACCTAATAACACCTGACCCTAGAGAACCCTGCCACTAGTGACCGGGGAAGGAGTCAACCCGTTCCTCCAAAAGGACGGCCGAACAGGAGACTCCAGAAGGAAAAACCACAACAGGGAAAAGTAGGATAAACACAAAAGGAAAAATGACACTTATCTGAATGCAGATATTGCAGCAACCGGATCTCAGCCGAGATCCACACCACACACAACAATGTCAGCAGAAAGTATAAACCGCAAGGGATACTGGGAGAGGAAGGGGTAAATAGGGGAAAGATAATCACCACACCCACAACAGCTGAGGGGAAGGGGTGTGGTAAACAGCAACCAAACCAAGAGGAAATCATGTCAAATTATGTCACTTTTGAAAGTATAGCCGAACGCCTGCAACCTGATGCAGGCACATTCGTGACATATAAACCCTCTGTAAAAATACAGGGAAAATCAATATACCAATATTAAGGCGTACAAAACCAAAATACCCCATGCTTCATCTATAAAGCACAATGCTACATGAAATGAGCAGGATATATAAATGCATAATAAAAATACAACTTTATTAGATGAATCCATAAAAAACATAGGCATTGGACAATACTACACAGATGTAGTGTTACTAAGGTGCTAAAGGATATATATATACACACACATTTATATATGTAATATTTTATGGATTCATCTAATAAAGTTGTGATTTTATTATGTATCTCTTTGCCCTGTGTGTTATTTATCAAAGGTAGCAAGAGAATTGGACGTGGTTTGCCTGGAAGGGTCGTATTCTGCATTACCCAAATTTTCTTTATCATGTTTTATGCCAGAAAAAGGCACAAAAAGCAGTGCAAATCTACTACCTCCCTATTAATTCTAGCGCCTTTTGCTTTCTTTTACTTTTAAAAATTTCTACATGGATGATTCTGAACATCCGTGTACAGAGGCTGCATCTCAAGATAAGGGAGGGGATACATTTAAAGCCAAATTAAATTTTTCATTTTCATTTTTTCATCACATCACTTTGCACTGGAGAATTTATATATAATAAGAATGCTCAAAAAAATTGTAGGGTAGATTCCAAATAAAATACAGCATTTGCTCTGGACATGTAGGCCATGAACACCTCTGGTCATGAAAGAGTTAAGGAGAAGTACAGTATAGGAGATTTCACAAGTTCTTAGAAACAAAACCACAGCGCTTAAAGTAAATGGGTGATGCTGCAGTTTTGTTTTATCCAGAAGAACATGGGTATCTAAGGCTACTTTCACACTAGCGTTTTAAAATTCCGGTATTGAGTTCCGTCATAGGGGCTCAATACCGGAATAAAACGCTTCAGTTTTGTCCCCATTCATTGTCAATGGGGACAAAACTGAACTGAAGACAACGGAATGCTCCTGAAAGCATTCCGTTCCGTCTTCAGACCGGAGAACAAACTGCAGCATGCTGCGGTTTGCTCTCCGGTCCAGGCATCCGCACCAAGACGGATCAGGAATGACCCCCAATGCAAGTCAATGGGGGTGGATCCGTCTGGTGTGACCATAATGGTAACCGGATCCGCCCTCCATTGACTTTCAATGGAGTTCATTATGGATCCGGCTACACATACATACATAGACATACACATAAACATAAACATACACACACATATAGACATACAAACACACATACATACTTACATGCTCCCGGCAGTCTTTCGGAGTGTCGGAGGGACAGGACGGCACGCACAGATGACGATTCCCACCAGGCGCCCAGCAGAGGGCGCTGTGGGGAATCGTCACCTGTGCGAGCCGTCCTGTCCCTCCGACGCTCCGAGACCTTCCGGGAGCATGTAAGTATGTATGTGTGTTTGTTTGTCTATATGTGTGTGTATGTTTATGTTTATGTGTATGTATGTACTGTGTGACATGTGTGGGGCCGGAGCGCGGTTCCGGCTCCACACATGTCACTTGCGGCAGGCCTGATCCAGCAGCACCCTTCACCTGCCGGATCAGGCCTGCCGCCAGTGTTGAAAGTAGCCTTAGGCTACTTTCACACTTGCGTTGTGGTTTTCCGGTATTGAGATCAGGCAGAGGATCTCAATACCGGAAAAAACTGATCAGTTTTGTCCCCATGCATTCTG
The DNA here is from genome assembly GCA_900303285.1 of Rhinella marina. Classification (NCBI taxonomy): domain Eukaryota; kingdom Metazoa; phylum Chordata; class Amphibia; order Anura; family Bufonidae; genus Rhinella; species Rhinella marina. Next base: position 327,377 of record ONZH01013527.1, read on the forward strand.
AATGGAAAGAGATCCGTTCAGGATGCATCAGGATGTCTTCAGTTCAGGCAGCTTTCAGTTTTGTGACCGGACACAAAACCGCAGCAAGCTGTAATTTTGTGTCCGGTCATAAAAACTGAAAGAAACTGATCAGGTACTGAAACCAATGTAAGTCAATGGTGACGGATCAGTTTTTTTAGGAGACTAAAAAAAACGGATCCGTCACCCATTGACTTTTAATGTATTTAGTGCCTGATCAGTTTTCTTCAGTTTTGATTCCACACAACTGCATCCTAACTGAACGGATGCATCCTGTTGTGCAAAATCAAAACGGATCAGTTTAATTCAGGTATAGAGATCCTCTGCCGAATCTCTATACCTGAATTAACAACGCAAGTGTGAAAGTAGCCTAAGAGGGTCACAGCAGATTTGCTAATTGCGAGACGATTTAGCAAGAAATGTCTCATTTGCAGGTTCAATAAACCTTCCCTGCAGTAATTTACTGGTTTGTCCACATGGCACGTAAATTCCCAGATTAATCAGTTAGAAAATCTGTATGAGATACTTGCAGATTTTGAAGGGGTTAGTTTTAGATTTCACCCTATGTATTGTGAAGGGTGAAATCTCCATTGAAAATCCACAACATAAATTGACATTCTGCAGATTTAAAATCATCAATGCAGGTCACTCTTTTTGTGTATACCACGATGTGTGAATATGATTTGGTAACATCTCACCCACTTTGCAAACTTCAGAGAGGAAATCCATAGCGTATCTGCCCTATATGTACATTACGGTAGAGGTGTAGTTAGCGCTAGACTATTGACTAATCATTTGTAATGCAAAGAAAAAGGGGGTCAGTCAGAGCATCCAATGTGCAGGTGCACGCTGCCATGGCTAAATACAAGGAAAAAAATACAATGCAACAGCAAAAAATACAATGCAAATACAAGGAAAAAAATACAATGCAACAGCACTCTGCAAACCAAATAAAGCCATAGTAATATTAGCCATAGCCATAGCCATTAGCCATAATATTAGCAATAAGCCATAGTAATAGAAATATTCTGGTGCTAATGCTACGCTTAATTAGTAAATTTGAGATTCTTGTGATCTCTGTAAGATGGGAACCTAACACTAATTCCTACCTGTTATGTGCCAGGACGGCCACCATAAAATTCAAGGAGTGCAGGTTCCACATGCATGCTGGGTCCACTCTGCTTTTTATCATTTTTTGTGCCAAAATGGCCTCCATTAAATCCAGTGAATGCAGGTACCAACATGCATGCTGAGCCCACTCTATACCTCATCTGGTGCCAAATGGCTACCAATGAATGCAATGAGAGTCCCACTCTATACCTGTCCTGGTGCCAAAAGTTTGTACTGGAGGTGTGGCTACTCCAGTTAGTCGTGCACTACTGACCAGCCTGTCTGCCCCATAGGCTGATTTCAATTAGTAAGTATAAAGCTGTAGCCTGCTCTCCCTGCACTCACTGGAAGCGTTTTGGCACCAGGACAGGTATAGAGTGGACTCTCATTGCATTCAGTGGTAGCCATCTGGCACCAGGTGAGGTATAGAGTGGGCTCAGCATGCATGTTGGTACCTGCATTCACTGGATTTAATGGAGGCCATTTTGGCACAAAAAATGATAAAGAGCAGAGTGGACCAAGCATGCATGTGGAACCTGCACTCCCTGAATTTTATGGTGGCCGTCCTGGCACTTAACAGGTACGAATTAGTGTTAGTTTCCTGTCTTACAGAGATCGCCTTGACGTTTGGAAGACGGGCCCAAATAATTTTGTACAAAATATATTTGCCAAGAATCTCAAATTTACTAATTAAGCGTAGCATTAGCACCAGAATATTTCTATTACTATGGCATTTTTGTACTTTATTTGGTTTGCAGAGTGCTGTTACATTGTATTTTATTCCTTTAATCATTTGTAATGTTTCCAGAGCCAGACTATTAATGTCCATAGGGAAGCAGATGAATCCCCGGTGAGCCCTGAGCCAGGGTAAACCCCTAGTCCCCACTCCCTGCAGAAGTGGCACATAACACAGTATAATAACTATACTACATACACATAGGCAACATAAAGCATCTCTGCCAGCCTATACATCCATATAAAAACTGTGTAGATTATTTAACCAACTACCCAGTTTATTAGTATAGGTGCGGGTGGCCAAGATGACTCTCAGGCAGGTCAACCAGTATTCATTTTCCCCAGGAACCTACCTACCTTCTCGATATTGCCCCCGTCATTAATTATCGAGCAGTGTCCGGCTGCTGAGTGAGTACTGAGTGTTCCTGGCTCACATAGCTATGAGAGCCCTAAGCCAAGGGAAGAGCATATCATCAGGGTACTGACAGTAGCTCCAGGACAGATCAGTCTGAGGCTGGGCAGCAGGCTACATAGTGTTATCAAGAACATGACTATCAAATATGGACATGAAACAGCAACAATTTTCATGGTGAAGAGTCCTAAGACAATTTATTTACAAGCACCTATGTCTTGTCAATATTAACCCTTTCCCAACATGTGACATAATAGTACCTCACATGTCAGGTCTTTAAAGATGGTATCTGCTCCGGACCAGAGCGAGCACCATAGACGCCAGTTGCCTGCTCTTTCACACAGCAGACACCAAGGGCTAATGTTGTGCAACTGGTGAAAATGCCGATCTCAGATGTTTAACCCTTCAGATACCGGGGTCAAATAGGACTACAGCACCTGAAGGGAGAAAATGCCAGATATGCGCGGCTTCTTCCTTGTAACAGCCTACCCATACAGCCTTAGGGCTCATGCACACGACCGTATGTATTTTGCCGTCCTCAAAATACAGATCCGCAAAAAATAAGGATTGTGTCTGTGTGCATTCCGTATTTTGTGCAATGGAACAGCTGGCCCCCTAATAGAACAGTCCTATCCTTGTCCGTTATGCGGACAATAATAGGACATGTTCTATTTCTTTGCGGAATGGACATACGGAAACGGAATGTACACGGAGTAACTTCCGTTTATTTTGCGGACCCATTGAGATGAATGGTTCCACATACGTCCACAAAAGAAATGAAACAGACACGGAAGGAGAATATGTTTGTGTGCATGAGTCCATACACTGTACAAATAGGCTAGAGCCTGCTTGAGTCTCTGGTGCCTGTTAGTGATATATCCTAATAGAGGCCTGCAGGTGGCAGCACTGCATTGGAATACTGAAATCTGTCTTGTAATGAATATAAATTCATCTCGGAGGACAAATACTGTAGCAATCCAATGATTGTTATAGTCACCTAGGGTGACTTAAAAAAAGTAAAACAAGCTTTTAAAAAAATATATATAAGTTCAAATCACCCATTAAAAAAAAACAATTCTAAGTGGCCAATTTGCCATTTTTTTAGCACTTTACCTCCTCCAAAACATTGAATAAAAAGTTCTACACACTAGAGTATCACCCCCACAAAAAAATTAGCCCTCACACAGTTCAGTAGACGTAACTATAAATAAAGTTATGGGGGTCAGACTATTCCAGCTTCCCAATACATCCTATGCAATATTAATTGGTGACGCAAATTGAATCAGCTCACCTCCTTCCACTATGTTGCTGCACGAACACAGGGCTGGCTCAGTTGATATATGGAAAATAGAAGTTTGTTCAGCACTCAGATAAAATCCATCATACTTTAGTCTTGAAACATTATAGACAAATGTAACATCATGACTATTACAAAGGGTGGTTGTCCACCAGAAATGTGTAAGCAAAAATGATTTAACATTTTTTTCATATGTTTCAAGACTAAATAAAGTATGCTGAACAAACTTAGATTTTCAATGTTAAATGGTGCCATTAGAAATTGCAACTTTTCACGCAAAAAAAACAATCCCTCATATTGCTGGCCATGTGAACGAAAAATAAAAAAGTTATAGCTTCAAGAAAGCCGGGAGTAAAAAATGGAAAATCGCCCAGTGTTGAAAGTTAAATCTAAGTATAGAATGAATTGTTTAATACAGCATTTCATGTACGCTACAATATTAAAGGTTGATTAGCTACTTTTTATCCACTAGGTGGCAGTATTGCATTACTTCTTGCAATCAGCGGCACAGAGATAAGTGCTTTGTACTGTGCGTCTTTTATGAGATATTTTGCATTATTAATTAAATTGGTTGTTTCTATATGTAATTCAAAGAATTTAAGGTTTATATTTTTTTTCAAAAATATTTTCTGCTGACTGAGGTATAAGTGGTTACCTTTTATAGGTATATCACAATTCATGCTAATCTTTGCATACCTCTTCCCTCATTTACATATTTGGACTCTATTTTATGGTTTGTTATGATTATTTACAATAAAGTTAAAAAATAAAATAGCTCTTTTGTACGCCTCCTAATAAATATATATATATATATATATATATATATATATATATATATATATATATATATATATAATGTATATATACAGTAAAGTGTTTTTTCATTCTTATCATTTTTTACTTGGCCAATATTATGCTGTCCCTAAAGAAAAGAAATCCACTTACCTGCTCCCTGCTGCTCAGTTCCAGCACAGAGGCTTCTCTCAGCGGTGCTTCTGGTCCCAGTCATGTACACATCTGGACGTGGTCACATGCACCTCTGTGGCCAATCACTAGCCACAGCAGTGCCGTTTCCCCAAGCGGCACAAGACCTAGCAGTGATGTGCCACTTGGGACACATCACCACGGAAGCCAGTGACTGGCCACAGCAGCGGATGTGCAGCTTTTCTAATACCCAGTTATCAGTCATTGACATGGAAAGCTCTGTGCAACTAAACATGTAGTACATAGTGTTGTGAAGTCTGAAGAACAAGCTCTTTGGGGTACCCAAGGCAGAGGTTTCAGTTTATTTCCCTCACACCCAGTCCTTCAAAGGGGTATTCCGGTAAAGTAGCTTAATTTTTGAAAAACTGCATTAAGGCTGCAAGCTGTGACCTAACCAGACCCCATACCTATACATATAACCAGAGCTTCATTTTACCTTGTAATTCATTTGTCTAGCTCCTATGTGAGCCTGCAACACACTGAGAGTATCATGGAGCCTGATCTTCCCTCACAAAACTACAGTCCCCACAATTCCTAGCTTTCCTGACGTGAGTTTGTGCTTGTTCATGAGTACTGATGTTTACTGATTGGCCGCCTGATATCACAGTGCAGACACGCCCTATCTACACACTGAGCATGCTCGACCTAACAAAGCCTCAGAACTACAGGTCGATGCCATGGTAATTTATGAGGAAACACAGTGGGTAGCAGAGGAAGAAAACTTCTTTTATAACTACTGAACAGTAAATATGTGAAATTGACATTATATTAGGTAATTATTGATGATGAATTAGTCTAAAACATAAGTTATATCTATGGTAACCGGAATACCCCTTTAAATTCAAATTGAAAGCTATTGGATGGGCAGTCAGTACTTATGTTATTATTCATATTGTGAAACACTGATTGGTAAAAAAATATATAACTGTCAAAACATTTTTTTTAAAAAAAGGTTAAATTGCACCCATCCTTCATCCCACATATCCCTTGTTCCACCTCTTACTTCTGTGTGGATTATAATTCCAGACATGAGTGCTACAGTGTTTTTCCATTTTGTATTAAAAAATGGCCTTTTGACTTTTAAATGAAGTGATACCTGCCTAATATTAGGAACCCTCCTCAACAACCATTCACTTTGCCTCTTTGAGACATGGACTCCACAAGACCTCTGAATGTGTCTTGTGGTATCTGGCACCAACACACCATCAGCAGATCCTTTAAGTTTTGTAAGTTTCGAGGTGTGGACTCCATTGATGAGACTTTTTTTTCCAGCCCATCTCAAAAATGCTCAATTGCATTGACATCTGAGGAATTTTGAGTTGAAGTGAGCACCTTGAACTCTTTGAAATGTTCCTCAAAAACAGGGGCGTAACTATCATAGCGGCAGACCATGCGACCGCTATTGGGCCCAGGGCAATAGGGGGCCCAGTTGGGATTATCCCCTTTTCTACTGGAGGTGAAAACTTGGTCAGGACTCTACCCTCTAAAGGAACAACTTGAGGCAGTGGACATATGGCCCAAGGGTCAGTGAAAGGTGTTTAGGCAGAAACCCATCTGTCCTGTGTGGGGGGCCTGACTTGATTCGTGCTATGGGGCCCTTACTTCTCTATGTACACTATTGCTCAAAACTTTTCCTGAACATTTTTTTTAAGCATGGCAAAGAGCACACAAGACCTGGTGCTTTAGAGATGCTCTGACCCAGTCCTCTAGCCATCACAATTTGTCTGTTGTCAAAGTTGATTAGACCCTTACACTTGCCTATTTTTCCTGCTTCTATCACATCAGCTCTTCGTGAGTGATAAAGTCCTAATGGGATGCTTAGCTGTCCAATATGGCTGGATGATTCCATGCTTTCAGCACCGCTTTATTAAAGGAGTTCTTTGAGGCTTTACCTACCTGTCTGTTTCAGCTAACCTGTGGAGTTTCCGCAGTACTTACTTTTTTGTCCATGATCTCTGCTGTTATCCAGTGCCTGGAAGGTTATGTAACTGGGCACTTCTAAATTATATTTTTTATGTTTTATTTATTTTGCTATATAAATATGTGTGTGTGTGTATATATATATATATATATATATATATATATACACTCCTTGTTATGCCATTTCATTGAGTGGAATACATTTTCTAAACGTAGTCTTTGCAGTATGAGTTTTTCACCTGAGGTGTAATAATTTATAGAGGTATAGAGGTATAATAATTTAAGAGGTAAAAATGTTCTATTTTGGTTATTAGTATACGGAAACCTTCTGCAACACTCCTGTACACGCTACCAAACAAAGGGATTGAGATAATGCCCTGAGCTATAGAGGATTCCCCTGAATGTCAAAAAGCGTGGGTTCTCATTATTTCTCAAAATTTTGGCATGAGTTTAGGTCAGTCAGCTTTAGCAGTGTCTGTGTTTGTATGCTATACTTCACACAGGCCTGTCAATAAAGACTCAGAGCTGGCAATACATATTCATGAAAGAAGCTCTTCTAAGCTCTATTAACATTGACAAAGACCTAGCTGTTTCAGGCCTCCATTTGACTGGTATTGAGTCTGACCAGATTAGTGCACACAGCAAGATTATTTCTTAAGTCGTTAGGACTCGCCTTCCCAACTATTTGGCCCAGTTGTCTTCTGTGACAAGTCTGTCATTAGGTGATGAGTTCTTCTAGACATCAGCAGATAATTTCCTTAAGTTCCATTTTATTTGACAACAGGCGGCTGCAGACAGAGAGGAAGTGCTTTAGCAGTTTGTGGATTAAGGGTTTTTGTCACTTCAAAGATATCTTTGATCTATAAGATATTGCCGTACCAAATTCAGTAATGTCACTTGTCGTGTCCTTTTTTGGGGAAGGCCATAATTTATTGCCAGGAGGTATATATTTTTGTCTTAACATTGGAAACAACAGTTCAGATTTCATTGTGACGGCATGGAAATAACAACAGGTGCTCAGTCTACGGTATTACAGCCAATGAATACCCCGACTTTGACATCCAGCTGAAGCACGTCCATACTGATTGACAGGCATCACTAATGAGAAGCATGTCATATTAAGAAAATAAAGCCGCTATTGTCTACAACAATACATACCATATAACACTGTAGGGAGTTATGCACTGAAACTCCAGCCTTAGCGATTGCAGTGGGACAGGATTTATCTGTGATTAGAGGTCAGCAAGCGCCCCACTGTTGTCTTTATTGGAGGTGGGTGGATCAAATTTCTTTGCGCTGTGCACATGCCTGAGAAGAGAATAATTATATCATCATACTTAATAACATGACATGAACATTCATTGTGATTTTAATTCACGGCTTCCTGAAGGAAATTGGAAATGGCGAACATATTTATAAAAGGGTATTTGGTGGAAATGCTTAGAATGGAAGCAGCACATTGGTTGTGTAAACTATGTGCATTAAATTATAGATATTTGCACATTAATATAATATAACCTATATAAATTCCATACTTTCAAGGAAAGTTTTTACAGAATGTTAAAACCCTAAAGGAAAATCTAGTGATGCTTGTAATACGACTAATTATTTTTTAATAACACTTGTGTGGGGAAAGTCACTAAACATACAGCCAGGGGCTTAACTATAGGGGGTGCAGAGGTAGCAGTCGCAACCGGGCCCAGGAGCCTGAAGGGGCCCAAAGACCCCTGTGCAACATAAACAACACTGGTATTATAGAAAGTACATACTGGTCAAGTTATACCTCTGGCTGGAGGGAAGGGGTTAGGTCAAGAATTTGGCATGGAGGGGGGTGCTATTTCAATTTTTGCCTGAGGCAGCAAGAAGGCTATCTGCTTCCCTGACCCTGACCACAAAGCACTGAGGGAAGGGGGGCCCAGGCTGAACTCTTGCACCAGGGCCCATGAGCCTTTATCTACACCCCTGCGTACAGCTGATGAATTTCCTGGTGTGGGAACAAAGTGTCATGGACAGCCAATAGATGCTACAAAGTTAAAAAAATTCACACGCTTTTCACTGTGTACAGAAGGCGAGCGCATAAAAAACTGAAATCATTGCTTTTTCAATTAGTTTTCTTTCATCTTCCCAGAGTACCTCAAACACTGAATATTTTTGCCCCATATACCTGTTTTTAATGTAAGCACTTTCCAGCCTCTATTCCCAGCATCACTGCATCCCAGCAAGATGTTTACATGGAGAACTTCCTGTATTCATCAGGTTCCTGCAAGGTTTGCTCTGTAATGTTTTGCAGGTCTTGTTACACCTGCCAAATTGTTCCTTCTGCAGTACTCACACCCCTACACCTCCCCTCTCCATGTTAGGTAGAGCAAGCCCTGTGATACATTACAGAGAAAAGCATGCTGGGTTTCGTTAGAAAACCCTGCAGGAAACCGATAAAAACAGGAAGTAAGCCATGTAGATATCCTCTATATAGTGTCACACAGTAGTGGGTATAACTACTGTGTGACACTATGTTGATGGATAGATTGCGAGTATATCAGTGTTTTTAAGAATTTGGTTAGATTATTATATTATATATGCAATTATTGAATATGAATTATTATTTAAATAAAAATGAAATGTTATACTGATGGATCAGGGTGGAATAGGTAGATTTGGCAGCCTTAGGGCAAGTGACATGAAAAACAAGTATTTGGGGGCAAAAATGTGCAGTGTTTTGGGTACTCTAGGCAGATAAAAATGATTATGAGGCCAAAGACCCCTTTAACTCTCTACTTACAAAGCCATTTTGCATTTGTTTGATTTTGTTTTTTACTTCCTGCCATCCAGAAACAATAACTTTTTTCAGTTTACATGGCCAAATCAAGGCATCTTTTGTGGGACAAGTTATACTTTCTGTTGGCATCACTTAATTTTTCATATGTTGTTATAGGAAGCAGAAAAAAAGTCTGAGCGTGGTGGAGTTGGAAAAAAAACCCATGCAATTCTGCCATTGTTTTCCGAGTTAGTTTTTACGGTGTTCTGCCAGTCTGATTACAACAATGCCAAATTTTTATAGTATCAATACATTTAAAAACATAAAAAACTTCGCATTGCCATATTCTGACATCTTTTTTATATTTATATCTACAGAGCTGTGTGAGGGTGTGAGGGCCCATTTTTTGCAGAGATCTCTAATTTTTATTGATACCATATTTAGATGCCATTTAATTTTTTTTCCATTATGCCATTCACTAGAGATGAGTGAATTTCATCATTAAAAATTCGTTTCCACATCGTTTAGTGGGAAAAGCAGTCTACTGGGCATGTGGATGATCACATTTTGAAGTTCTCTAGGGGGACTAAAGATAAAGAAAAGAAAATTAATAAAAACAATGAAAAATTCAAATAAATCCCTTTCCTCTTTTTACAAATAATATACAATAATAAGAAACAATAAAAAATAAAGATCGTTGTTATTGCCATGTTTGACAATGCTAAAATGTTTAAAATATAAAAGTATTTATCCCGTATGGTGAACAATAGAGATGAGCGAATTTCGTATTTAGAAATTTGTTTCCGCTTCGTTTAGTGGTAAAAGCAGAATTGTGTTATGGATTCCGTTTCCACGGACCATAACGCATTCTATTAGGGACCGTTAGGGGCATTCCGTTTTTCATTCCGTCGTAATAGAAGTCTATGGGCTGCATAATGGATCCGTCTGGTCTCCGTTATGCAGGAGAGGACTCCAGCATAACGGAGACTGGACCCGTTATGCAGCCCATAAACCTCTATTATAACGGAATGCCTCAAAAGGCATTCCGTCATAGAATTGCGTTATGGTCCGTGGTAATGGAATCCATAGCACAATTCTGCTTTTACCACTAAACTAAGTGGAAACGAATTTCTAAATATGAAATTCGCTCATCTCTACTGTTCATCATACGGATACGATCTTTATTTGTTATTGTTTTTTATTATTGTATATTATTTGTAAAAAGAGGAAAGGGATTTATTTGAAATTTTCATTCTTTTTATTACTTTTCTTTTCTTTATCTTTAGTCCCCCTAGGGAACTTCAAAATGTGATCATCCAGTAGACTGCAGTTGTTTACCATGGCTGCTACAGCAACCGAATGACTCCTGCAATCTTATTGCAGGGGGCCATTCGGTCACTGGGATCACCATGCTCCCTGCAAATAGTATAACTGCTCATATGACAAGGTCAGGGTTGACCAGGCATTTGTGGGTTTAAAAGTAAGTGATTGAAGATGTGTCCAATCATTGCCACTGGGTGTCTCCTGTGCCACTAGCTTTGGCGCCTGCTCAGCTCCTGAGCAGGGGCCATCTTTAAAGACCAGACATCTGCCATACATGTATGGCTGATGACGGGAAGGGGTTAAGGTTTCACTACCACTGTACCATACCATGCATATATATTAAAAAAGAATGTGTGTCATTTGTAGAATAGGCTGTGCCTTTTTGCCATTACTCTAACCTCAGGTGCATTTTTAACAGGGATATCTGTATGATATTCAGTAAGTATTAAGAGTTGTTTCTGGCGGTTTTATGAATAAGAAGAAATAACTACTAATTATCATATATTAAAGGGAATCTGTCACCAGTTTTATGGTGTCCTAACTAAGGGCAACATAAACCAGTGACAAAATATGCAAAGAACTCGGGTTAAGTCTCTTACTGTGAGCGCTGCTGGTCCCTCATGAAGTGGGTTCAATTTACACAGTCAAATAGAGATAAAGGGCAGCCTGCCTATGTATTGAGGTGCCTTGTTCTAATGGACTCTTGTGAGTATAATAAATCCATCTTTTAACATTATATTGCCTACGGTGCTTCACTAGCTCTGCTCCTTGATTCTAAATTACATAGGTAGAAAGGACGTAGAGAATTTGAGAAGCGGTACCGCATAAGGCTATTCAAGCAGTGTTCAGCAGCACAAGGAAGGCGTAACAGAGGGGAGGACCTGACACCTAATCTATCCACCCTGTTTATGGAGTCTATGAGGGCAGCACGGCCTGTTTTCTTTATCTCTAAGAAACTAGTGACAGATCCCTTTAGCATAGTTGCCAACTGTCCTGAATTTGCAGGGACTTTCCCTGATTTTCAGAGACCGTCCCTGCAAATTCGGTCTGTCTGGGGCAGAAAATGGGCAGGGCTAACAATAACTCCACCCATAAGTGGGCATTTCCATGCAGAATTGGATCATTTCCAGGGGCAAGGTTTTGGATGCCCAATTTTACCAACCTAAACGTTTGTAAGTATGCCTTAGTAAAATGCTGGGGCACTTTCTTTAATTGATCCAACCATTTTGCCAAAGTCTTGTATTGAACAGCTTCAGCACATGCCAATGAGTCCTCATATTCATGAACTCATGGCTTTCCTCGCCCACCTGCTGCTGATTTATATGGAGAAAAAACTGTCAATCAGAGGCAGGTGGGCGGGGAGAGCCATGAGCTCATGAATATGGGGGCTCATTGGCATGCGCTGGAAGTTTAGTATATATTTTGTGTTTTAACACTTTACCATTTTCATGATCTCTGTTTTCTGTCAGTGAATGGGAATATTCTAGTTTATATGCTGAAGCTGAAAATCTGCAACAAAAAGCAAAGATCTCTCATACTTTATTACATCGAGTCTATAAAATGCTTTTTGAGCTAAATATCTATGGATTGGATTCCAGAATGATACATGTAAAACAGTAACAGAAATCACAACTCAATGCACACAGACGTATTGCTGCTCTGTTTTGTGTAGAGCTGTCATAGAGGTGTATGAGCTTTCTACTGTAACATGGCACCCTGCATTAGACTGTATTGTGCATGAGGATATTCTTAGCTAGAAGCATTGCTTCTAAGGGTAGAATGTGCATGGGAGTGCACTGTGTACTGATATTCAGGCTCCGTGCACAAGGTTTTGCCATTTGCTTGAGACCTTATAATACAAGATTCAACCTCAGAAAGCATATTCTTTCATCCCATGAACATTTTGCAGCCATGTTTTGTTACTGGAAGGTGAAAAGGTGTAACCAATTCCTAAGCAGCAGCATCTAGTTCCAAGCAAGAGGTGAATGCCCGTTGAACAATATCAAGTGGACTTTTTAATTTCTTGAGAAATCTCAGTGTACCATAATGATAATTTCTGACATTTGGAAGAATGTGTTATATCGACTCGTTAAAATCCATGCTCATTAAGCGCATCCTGTGGAAATGACTCTATTTGCATCTGATGGTTTTTGTTGTTTTTTTGCACTTGGCTAAACTTCCTTTTATATAATCCCATTTACACAGTGCACAGAGCAGTCTAACTTTATCTAAACCACAGCATCCGATAAGCATCATTGCTTACCCTGACATAGTAGGTACAGCAGCTCGTAACAGTGTTACTGCCCTTTTCATGGTATTAGCCTGGCTATTGAGGGATCACTGTATGCTGTGAGAAATAGAAACTAATCCAGAAACTTAAAGGGGCTGTCTTTATCTATATCCCAATTTTCACCCCTCTAGCCCCTCTGACATGAGCATCGGAGCATCTCATGCTCCAATATTCTCCCTTGCCCTGTGTTGTATTGCGCAGGGCAAGGGCTTTTTTGTTTACATTTTCACACTGCTAGGCGGAGGCTTCCGCCCAGCAGTGTATTTGGTGACGCCACCAGCTCTTATGGGTGGGCTTTAGTGCTGCCCTACCCATTTTACAAGATAGCACAGTGCTAAAGCCTGCCCATCAGAGCAAGTGATGTCACCAGGCTCACTGCTGGGCGGAAGCCTCTGCCTAGAAGTCCCTATGGAGAGTCCGGTACGTCACCGGATCTTCAAAGAAAGCCTTTGCCCTGTGAGATTCAGTGCAGGGCAAATGTGAGCATCGGAGCATGAAATGCTCATATCAGTGGAGGATATGGAGATATGTCTGGGCTCAACTCTGAACTCGGAGAATCCTTTTAACTGCTTAACCTGCATTTCTAATACTTTCATCCATAAATTTATGTGCACAAAACCTAGAGTTTTGAAAGGCTGTGAACACATTGAGGGCCATTTCTTATTATTGCATTACACTTATTTTGATTTAAAAAGCATGTCTCCAATTGATCTGCCCTCTGCAGCTTTCGTCTTTCACTGACTCCTAACTGGAGACTACTCCTTTTCACTGAAATCTATCAGGAAGATGCTCTCGGGGCTCAATCTGTAGCCTTTTCCCTACTTTTCTGACATCTCATCAACACTCCTTTAAAGGCGTTATCCTATAATTAATGTAAAAAATAAAAATCAGACATTACATGACAATCTTTTTCTAACAAAGCTCTGTACCTGACATGGATCCAGAGATATCCCTATTCACTTGTTTTCCTAGATTTATTTCAGACTGGCTGCTCAGTGGACATGTCCTTTCTCAGGAGACGTGCCCTTCTGCCGCACCTGGTGGCCGTTAAAGGATAAAACTGAGCATCTGCGTCCACCTCACTAGGGTGGACAGAGAAATTAGAAATAAATACAAACAGCAGATGGCGCTGTACATATGGATTTCATTAAATAACTCAGTAGCTATAATATATTTTTAAATACACGCAGTTACAAAAGTATTCAGATCCAGCTGTTTTAAAAGATGTACAATATTTTCACGGAACAACCCCTTTAAGCTGAACTCTTTATCAGTTTTATCATAATTTAGCTTAAACTAGTGTTTATGCTCTGTCAGGAGACCAGAGATAAAGGCTACAGATAGGGCTTCAGAACAGCTCACTAACAGATTTCAGTGAGACGTAGAAGGAGCAGTCTGCAGAGTTGGTGAAACCTGAAGGCTGTGGAAGTTTTAATACAGACCAATTGTAAAATTTCATTTAAATCCAAAATAAGCATAATGTAATAATGAAAAAAAGATGTCCATAGCCCTTAAACATACTTTAAAGGGAACCTGTCATCAACCCTATGTTGACCTCACTGAGGGCAGCATAAAATAGTGACAGAAATGCTGATTTCAATGGTGTGTCACTCATGAGCTAAAAGTAAGTGGTTACCGAGAACCACCATCATAATCATTGCAGCTCAGGCCTTGAAAAGAGTCAAATCTACCTGAGAAGAGTCATGGTTATTCATAATCTCCTGCTCTCCTGCCCATCAGCTGATGATTGACAGTTCTCTCCTAGAGAAAAAGGGAGAAAACTAGGTAGAAGACTGGAGGGAGAGCAGGAGATTATGAATAACCAGGACTCTTCTCTAATAGATTTGACTCTTTTCCAGGCCCAGTCTGCTATGATTGTGATGCTGGTTCTCGGCAACCACTTACTTTTAGCTCATGAGTGACACACTGCTTAAATCAGCATTTCTGTCACTATTTTATGCTGCCCTCAGTGGGGTCACCATAAAGTTGATGACAGGTTCCCTTTAAGTATGTTTAAGTAAGTGATTTGCCCATGATAAGATATTACATATTGTTGTCTCACTGACCCTGGAGGGTATTTTTAATTTGTGACTCAATAATTTTAATAGTCACCATTACTTTTGTTCCATACATTTACACATAGATTTGATGTTTTATATATTATCTTTATTGTCCTCTTTGAGTAGTGCTTAGGACATCCAATTCATTTATATTTATATTAATAAATACTGCTTGTTAAGCTAATAACAGGCATTACTTCTTCCCATATATAGAGTCAATGGGATTGGGCACAAAATAAATATCATTTTCATGCAGATCTCCTGGTTAATGAATTGCTCCTTCAGCTCCGCTTGCATGCTCCTTATATACTCTCAAAGTCACTAAAGCTAAAAATAATGATATTAACCAAACCCACCAGTGTGCCATTATCATTCTAACAAGTTCTCAGCTTAGGGTTCCTAACACTGAAGTTGCTAAATACAAGCATTTCTTACGCTGGTTGGCCGGCTGTTCAGGAGTTGCCTGCTTATTCTTTAGCTTTTTAATTGGCTGGGACCACCAGAATTCAGAGGACACAGATGTCACCGATAGTGTGCCTAGGGAACACATTCATGCCCATCTGTTGCTGTCTAGAGAACTGTTCATATATCCACAAGGCCTCCATTTAATTCTTGTCAAAAAGTAATGTAAATCCAGTTTACCCTCAGAAGTCACTGCAGAGATTTATGCCAATGAGCCCCCTGCAATTTGCACACACTGTAGCTGTGTAGGAAGAAAGGGCAGTCCTTTTCATGTCTGTGAATATTAACAAGAGCAGCCGGCCTTAAGAGGGTCCTTTTTGACTGAACGCACTCATTATTTTAATGCAGCCTGTGCTGCTCCTTCTCTATGAAAAGAAAACTATATCGTAAAACGAAATATGGGGGCTGGGACCGGGAAGTTGGATGACACAATGCTTAGTCCTGACACACTTTTATTGCCCCAGTTTAAGGATCTCTAGAGTAATACTAGTATCTTATAATCTGCTCTGATATGTTACACGAATCCCATTTAACAGATGGTAACAGTTGTTCTCTTGCTTAGACTGCCCAAACATTGAATTGTACGTATGCTGCCAATTTGGTCTACGGCTTGATCAAAGGAAATAATATGTACAAGCCGCCACAACTGCGCAGAACTGTCACACTGGTTGAGTTTTGAGTACAAGTTCTCCAAATAATGCTGAATAACTGGTGCCAGTACAGGTTTCCTAATATGAAATGTTTGGACACTGTATGGGTCGTAGACAATTGCTATTGGCAGTGCACACAATGAGAGTGTTCTTGTAGTAGGTGTCGTACCAAAGCGTTCACATAAGCAGAGATCAGATCTAATGTTTTTACATTTCAGTATACAGTATGTTATATCCCCTTATTATCCATAATAAATATATTTGCATAAATTAGTAGTACCTATCGATATATAACATATACAGTGCCTTGCGAAAGTATTCGGCCCTCTGGAACTTTTCAACCTTTTGCCACATTTCAGGCTTCAAACAAAAAGATATAACATTTTAAATTTTTGGTGAAGAATCAACAAGTGGGTCACAATTGTGAAGTGGAACGAAATTTATTGGATCATTTAAACTTTTTTTGTAATAATAAAAATGAAAAGTGGAGCGTACAAAATTATTCGGCCCCCTTTCATTAATACTTTGTTGCGCCACCTTTTGCTGCGATTACAGCTGCAAGTCGCTTGGGGTATGTCTCTATCAGTTTTGCACATCTAGAGACTGAAATTCTTGCCCATTCTTCCTTGCAAAACACCTCGAGCTCTTTGAGGTTGGATGGAGAGCGTTTGTGAACAGCAGTTTTCAGCTCTTTCCACATATTCCCAATTGGATTCAGGTCTGGACTTTGACTTGGCCATTCTAAGACCTGGATACGTTTATTTTTGAACCATTCCATTGTAGATTTTGCTTTATGCTTGGGATCATTGTCTTGTTGGAAGATAAATCTCCGTCCTAGTCTCAGATCTTTTGCAGACTCCAACAGGTTTTCATCCAGAATGGTCCTGTATTTGGCTCCATCCATCTTCCCATCAATTTTAACCATCTTCCCTGTCCCTGCTGCTGAAAAGCAGGCCCAAACCATGATGCTGCCACCACCATGTTTGACAGTGTGGATGGTGTGTTCAGGGTGATGAGCTGTGTTGCTTTTACGCCAAACATATCGTTTTGCATTGTTTCCAAAAAGTTGGATTTTGGTTTCATCTGACCAGAGCACCTTCTTCCACATGTTTGGTGTGTCTCCCATGTAGCTTTTGGCAAACTGTAAATGAGACTTTTTATGGATATCTTTGAGAAATGGCTTTCTTCTTGCCACTCTTCCATAAAGGCCAGATTTGTGAAGTGTTCGACTGATTGTTGTCCTATGGACAGACTCTCCCACCTCAGCTGTAGATCTGTGCAGTTCATCCAGAGTGACCATGGGCCTCTTGGCTGCATCTCTGATCAGTCTTCTCCTTGTTTGAGATGAAAGTTTAGAGGGATGGCCAAGTCTTGGTAGATTTGCAGTGGTCTGATACTCCTTCCATTTCAATATGATCGCTTGCACAGTGCTCCTTGGGATGTTTAAAGCTTTGGAAATCTTTTGGTATCCAAATCCGGCTTTAAACTTCTCCACAACAGTATCACGGACCTGCCCGGTGTGTTCCTTGGTCTTCATGATGCAGAACCCTGAGACTATCACAGAGCAGGTGCATTTATACGGAGACTTGATTACACACAGGTGGATTCTATTTATCTTCATCAGTCATTTAGGACAATATTGGATCATTCAGAGATCCTCAATGAACTTGTGGAGTGAGTTTTCTGAACTGAAAGTAAATGGGCCAAATAATTTTGCACGCCCCACTTTTCAGCTTTATTATTAAAAAAAAAGTTTAAATGATCCCAATAAATTTCGTTCCACTTCACAATTGTGACCCACTTGTTGTTGATTCTTCACCAAAAATTTAAAATGTTATATCTTTTTGTTTGAAGCCTGAAATGTGGCAAAAGGTTGAAAAGTTCCAGGGGGCCAAATACTTTCGCAAGGCACTGTATCTTAGTCTGCTTTCACATCTACGTCGGAAGCTCCGTTCGGAGCCTTCATCACAGAATTTTTTTAAAATAGCGAAGAGAAAGGTCTTCATTCTGGACTTTTCTTTCCACTAAAAAAAAATCAAAAACATTCTCCTGGACGGAAACCTAACAGATCCCATTATAGTCAATAGGGTCTGTTAGACTCCGTTTGCTTCAGTGATGTGCCGCATCTGGCACTTCTGTTATTTTCGTTCTTTTGCTCCTATGACGGAGAGGAAGAATGGAAATAATAAGCATAGATGTGAGAGCAGCCTCATTTGGGGTGTCATCTTTCAGGGGTCTTTTTCACATTTATCTTCCTCCATATTCTCTGTAAATGTTCACAAACCTCCTC
Organism: Rhinella marina; assembly: GCA_900303285.1. Taxonomy (NCBI): domain Eukaryota; kingdom Metazoa; phylum Chordata; class Amphibia; order Anura; family Bufonidae; genus Rhinella; species Rhinella marina. The sequence goes on from ONZH01013527.1 coordinate 345,683, forward strand.
AGTCCCCACAGAGTGTAGTAATAAAGAAAATAGTAGAAAAGAAGGAGGGGTGCAGCTGCAGCTTCTCTTTCTGTTTCAGTGAGACTGCATGCATTGGCAGGAAAGTAGACATAGGGAGACATTTGATTCTTATGCCCTTTCATTTTAAAGTAGTCTCCAGCTATATTAACTCATACACAAACTTACACTCACTTATGTTAAGACTTGTTTATTCTCATGCCAATCATGCCAATTGAGGTTTACAGCAATTAAAATTAATTATCATGTATGGCATATCCTTAGGATAGGCTGTCAATATCAGATCTCTGGGGGGCCAGCACCCACATTAATCAGCTGACTAAAGGGGTTGCAGCGCTCCACTTTTGCCAAGGTGCCGCTTTTGGTACTATAGCTGAGCCCTGAGCAAGCTGCAATGTCAGGCACAGCTTGCACTTAAAATCTCACGATACATGGCCCCATTCATTCTTTCATGTACACGGATCAGTCATCCTGGTCCCAGAGAAACAGCCCCAAAGCATGATGTTGTCACCCCCATGCTTCACAGTAGGTATGGTGTTCTTTGGATGCAACTCAGCATTCACTCCCCTCCAAACATGACGAGTTGTGTTTCTACCAAACAGTTCTACTTTGGTTTCATCTGACCATATGACATTCTCCCAATACTCTTCTGGAACATCCAAATGCTCTCTAGCAAACTTCAGACAAGCCCAGATATGTACTGGCTTAAGCAGGTGGACACGTCTGGCACTGCAGGATCTGAGTCCCTGGCGGCGTAGTGTGTTACTGATGGTAGCCTTTGTTACGTTGGTCCTAGCTTTCTGCAGGTCATTCACTAGGTCCTCCCGTGTGGTTTTGGGATTTTTGCACACAGTTCTTGTGATCATTTTGACCCCACGGGGTGAGATCTTGCGTGGAGCCCTATACAAGATTATCAGTGGTCTTGTATGTCTTCTATTTTCTAATTATTGCTCCCACAGTTGATTTCTTCACACCAAGCTGCTTGCCTATTGCAGATTCAGTCTTCCCAGCCTGGTGCAGGTCTACAATTTTGTTTCTGGTGTCCTTCGACAGCTCTTTGGTCTTCACCATAGTGGAGTTTGGAGTGTGATTGTTTGAGGTTGTGGACAGGTGTCTTTTATACTGATAACAAGTTCAAACAGGTGCCATTACTACAGGTAATGAGTGGAGGACAGAGGAGCCTCTTAAAGAAGAAGTTACAGGTCTGTGACCAAATACTTATTTTCCACCATAATTTGAAATAAATTCTTTAAAAATCAGACAATGTGATTTTCTGGATTTGTTTTGTCTCTCATAGTTGAGGTCTACCTATGATGTCAATTACAGGCCTCTCTCATCTTTTTAAGTGGGAGAACTTGCACAGTTAGTGGCTGGCTGAATACTTTTTTCCCTACTTTATATACTAATATATATATATATATATATATATATATATATATATATATACATATATATATATACATTTTTCTTTTTTTTCTTTTAGCTCTAAAGATGATAAGATTCTTAAGATTCTGGATACCTGCTGCCACCACTAGAGGGGGACCTTAAGAGTGGCATACCACTATACATGATGGACTTCAATAAAATAAACTGTATACAGTAAGCTCCTACACTTCCCCTAGTCATGCAGACTCTCAGGGAAGAACAAAGAGTGTTCATATGAGTGCGGGACAATAGTCCAGCGGGTGGCCCGATGTGCACAGCATCATTGTAATCTATGATGCGGTGCGCTCCCGTGCGCACGATCTATGCCGCTCCGGGACATATGGCTCGCTCACGGACCGTATGTCTCAGAGCGCATATGGTCATGTGCAAGGGCCCTAAGGCTACTTTCACACATTTCTCCACAGCGCAGGAGGAGCAGGACGGCGCACACATAGGACGATTCCACCCGGCGCCCAGCAGAGAGCGCTGTGGGGAATCGTCTTATGTGCGCCCCGTCCTGCTCCTCCTGCGCTGTGGAGACCTGTCGGGAGCATGTAAGTATGTATGTGTATGTGTATATGTCTGTGTCTGTGTGTATGTACTGTGTGACATGTGTGGGGCCGGAGCGCGGTTCCGGCCCCACACATGTCCCTGCGGCAGCACGGATCCGGTGGCACCCTTCACCTGCCGGATCCGGGCTGCCGCTAGTCTGAAAGAGGCCTAAAACAAAAACGTGCAGCTAGAGCGGGATAAACTTCTTGAACTCAAGCGGTTGTCTTAATTTTACATTTATATATCTCCTTCTTTATCTGTCTTTCCATGCACACTTACATAGATAAAGGGTATTTGCCATTAAAACATTTATTACCTGTCCACAGGATAGGTGATGAATGTATGATTTCTGGAGATCCAACCGCTGGGACTCCCCAACGATCACCAAAACAGGTGTCTATGAGTCCTCTGTGTGAATTGATGGGTAGTGCACTTGCATGACCACTAATCCTTTCACTTCTATGGGACTGCTGAGCACAGCTATATCCGTCAGTCCCATAGAGGTAAAAGGAGTCACCTTGTATTAACTTTCTGTACATGATGAATGCCATTTGCTGAAGTGAGACAAACTCTTTAATAGGGGAGATTTATGTTTTGTGATATACCAGTCTTGAGAACTAAATGAGAGTGGGTGTACTCTAGACAAATTTGACTGTTTACATATGTATATATCATATCCATTTTCTCATTTTTGACACTCCAGAAATAGCTACATACATAAAATGCAGCGAATCACAGCAAGATAATCACTTTCCTGCGGCAATACTCTGTTTTGAAGATGCCATCAATGGCTATCTATATATTATGTGTGTTTCCTTTAAGGGCAGGTGCTCCTGAAGTAACAGGCTGGAGTTCTTTATCAACCAGTTGCTTTCTAGTCCACCATGTCACCAGAAGCGGTTAATGAAGTTGTGTCAGGTCTTCTATAGAAGACAAGATTTCTGTATCTCTTTCATTCTCTTATCTAAGCTATGTGTTTCTTCCCCATGTGTGTCAGGCACCCTGCCGTAATTTCACAGACTTCTGCATAAAAGTGCTCAGATGCTGTCCTGTGTTTTCATGTACTTTTTTCCCCATTATCTCTCCGCAGCTTGAATCTTGCTTATAATTGATGATGCTTTAGTTAATCATCTCTTATCCCCTTTTGTTCGGCAGGTACCTCAACCTTGAAAGATCTCTTTTATTTAGAATATGTGTCTTCTCTTAGGTCATTGATCATAGAGCACCCAGGGACACTCATTCACAGTCAAGTGGGAAACGGTCGTCATGAATAATCAGGAGGTTGTGGCTATGCTGCAGGAGTGCAGGCAAATGCTCCAAGTTCTCGTTTCAGAGGTGTCAGAGCCATCTGAGGAGGAAAAGAATGACTACCAGCGGTGCGAAGGTGAGGACCTTATGTGACAGCACAGGACTGCCAGCAGGTTCCTCTCCGTCTCTGTTCAGCTCAGCCACATGTACCCACTCCTGCTCTATTTTTCTTCTTTTGGCAGGCGAGGCTGGCTGGGCTGTTGGGTTTATGGGGCATGAATGGGATTTGGAAAGCAGGCGGAGAAGGAAGCTCATTTTGTTAGAGTGAATTGCTGTCACTTCTAATTTCAGGCTCGACTAAACCCAGGCGGAGCCACATTTATTTGTGGTAACAGAACAATGAGCAAAAGTTTGATGGCAGGTGACATAGTTTTTTGAATATTAGAAAATGATAGAGGACAAGCTTTTGCCGCAGTGTGCCACAAATGTATTCACATTCAATGGGTTGGAGATTTGAATTTAATGACTTAACTTGCTAATTAGTTTTGCATGATTTATTCCAAAGAGAACCGATGAAAACATTTTTTTTTAATTCTGAGGATTAAACAAACCAGCAGTACTTAGAAAATTGGTCTTAATGATATTTGTGACAGCTTTTGCCCTGTTGCACGTCCCAGTTAATGAAGTCTTTGAATTAGCATAACTGAAATCTTTATTGAATTCAATATCAGTGCACTAATATGTATTAATTTTGTGGAAGCTAGTGGAATAAAAGTCAAAGTAAATGCTTCTACGATAAATACATTACTAACTTGTCCTCTTTTATACAACATCGTTTTTAAGATGGTAAAGTATGTGTAAGGAAAGGAATATTAGCATTACATTATAATATCAGTTATACTTCTAAATCGTAACTGTTCAGAGGTACTCACATTAAGGGCGAATTAGATGCTGACCCATTCACTTTTATGGGGCCCTTTTCTTCCATTCCACGACTCTGCAAAACAAATGAAACATGTCCTATACTTGTCAGTGAAAATCAGGACATGGCACTATTGAAGTCTATGGGTCCGTAAAAATATGGAATGCAGTCCGTTTTTTTTGCGGACATGCTGAACTGTCCACAAAAAAACTGGATCCGCATTTTTGCAGACAGCATATGGCCGTCTGAATGAGCCCTAACATCCACAAACAAAAGCATACATAGAGAAAGGGAATGCCTAACTACCACACCACCACAATCCACTCTCCATTCTTGTACAGGAAGGCTTAGTGTGTATATACTTTCCTCTGTTCCACCTTTCAACCCCTGTAGAGAGGAAAATAAAACCATAGGTGATTCATCTGTTCACCATATATTGACATTGTCATTGGTGCTGCCATGTTGGAGACCTTACCCAAGTAGAAAAGGATTGTTGGCACTGGTAGACTGTACAGAGTGCATAGGTGGCAATGTTTCTCTTCACCTTGGGGTAAAGAGCAGCATAACCTTCAACTAGTTGCCTCTTTTTTACCGTGTTGCGTTCTAAATATCCTGCCCAGGTTCGTACTGTCTACTGGAGGAGGTTCATTTCCTGTTTTTTAAACCAGAGTGGAAAACAAAAATGGCAACTGGATTCATTTCCATCTGCAACTTTTTTCCTTATCTGATTCATCTCTTCCATTCTAAGCACACGTCAGCTAAAATGAGGTTATCCAGTGTCATTACAATGACTAGGGCAGCTTTATTTTTTTTAAAAAAAAAGCTCATCTCTACGTGTTCAATAGCATGACCTGTTTGGAGACATACTCTTTGCACTTCTTTTTTGTTCTACACAGAGAACTTGGTTTCATTCAATGCTTTATGCGTTGTGAGTCCTAGAGTAGGAGCATCAGAGAGCTCTTTCATAATATCCAATCCACCTGGCAAGCAAAGCAGCTGCTCGGGGATAGTTCAGAATAGACCCTACTACCTCTTGAGGTGTAAAGGTGCTCATTCATATTATATGAAACTGTAGATTTTGACAGTAAAAGTCAACTATCTCATGCGTGTGTAGGCCTTTGGACTCTCTCAGATATCGGGAGAATTAGCAGTCAGCAAAACAAGAATTTGACCAACAATTATGTAAAGAGTATGGGCGGCTCAACTCGCCCCAGTTAGAAATTCAGGATTTACAGAATAGACGTATAATATAGGATCGCGCTGCTGTGAAGCGTCTTCAGATACTCTCAGAGTTTATTCAGAAAAAGTTCCTGCTCCACATGTGAATAGCCGACTCATCGATTCAATATGATGGTAATTTCCTTAACATTATAATAGTCCTATTAAATAGAAATATGGGACAGTTGATAGTGAAGAACCTTCATCAACAGACTTGTTAAAAGATTTATTATACTCACAATTATTTGTTCAAACATATATGTATCGGCTGTCCCATATTTCTATTTAATAGGACTATTATAATGTTAAGGAAATTACCATCATATTAAATCGATGAGTCGGCTATGCACATGTGGAGCAGGAACTTTTTCTGAATAAACTCTGAGAGTATCTGAAGACCCATCACAGCAGCGCAATCCTATATTATACGTCTATCCAGTACTGTGAGTGCATACCCACCTCTTTTAAGGATCTGCGACGCAAGAGTGTGTGAATTGAGACTAGTATTTATAGACTTTTTTTTTATAGGGTTTACAGAATGAAGTAAGATATTTTGTACAAATTTAAATTTCCAGGTCTCCTATAGGGAATCTTTTGCATATGGTATATAATCGAATATAGTACATTTTTATATTTAGACTGAACATAGAATAAACTATATAGCATAGGCTTACATAAACTGCTCATTCAGGACCTTTTCCATACAGAAGCAATTTGAATCCCAAAATATACTTGTGTACGAGCCATAACCTGACATGGTCTCAATACCAATCTACTGAGCTAGAACAAGTTAGATCCAGACACATCTGAGGGAGATTTATCAAACTGGTGTAAGGAAACCCATAGCAACCAATCAGATTTCACCTTTCATTTTCCAAAGGAGTTGTGAAAAATGAAAGGTAGAATCTGATTGGTTGCTATGGGCAACTAAGCCAGTTCTTCTTTACACCAGTTTGATAAATCTCCCCCATTAAGTTGTAGCTCCATAATCATTAAATTAGACACCACACATGAAGTAAAATTCTTCAGGAAGAGAGGAGTGATCAGAGCAAAGAAAGGATTAAGAATTCTCCAAAAAGATCTAGCCTCAGATGTAGCCTCACACAACAATTAATATATTTGTCCCATAGATAGTACTCAGTATTATAGGACAATTTTTTTTCAAAACAGCTTCTGTGACACAAGTTTGCACATTTCAATTCTGTGAAAATCTGACTTGCAATCTAATTGCTGTAGTAAGTGTGCAGAATCGGTGAATATTTATGGCGCACCATATGAGAAGCGCGAATCTGGTTAGGCTGATATCTTTGTCATATTGTAAGGTTTGTTAAAGGGTGGGACATTAACTTACAGGTTAGTAGCTCATATGTGACACATGAGAGAAAGTTTTCTTTGAAGAAGAACTTGCATACTTTTTCAGGGGAGCATTCTTTGTAAGACTTCCTACACCAGCTGGATCTCTACAAGAAGAACCAGTGCCTTGCATCAGGAGTATCGAAGCACACATTGATGAGGGCGCTGTTTTAGCTACTGCTGTCTAAAATTGGCCTGTTGCCTTCAGGGATGACATGACTTTGCAATATACTGGTTTCTACTCTAGATCTGTTTTTAGAACTCAATGTACTGTTTGGCCCATCGATTCCTTAAAGAGATTGTCTCCTTAGAGTGCCCCTGTCCTGGGAAAATATTTAATATGTCATAGCAACATATCAAAGTTTTTGATCAGTTGGGGTTCAAGTGTTGAGACCCTCACCGATCACTAGACTAAGGAGAGAGAAGCGCTCACATGTTGCACTCTCTATCTCCACGCTGCAATAGACAGAATCGTGATGGGTCCATAGACTTCTATTTAGTCTGGTTCCGTCTCTTGCAGGGAGGAGAGAGAGAGAGAGCGCTATCCTCGTTTTAGTGATCACAGGGTCTCAGCTCCCAGACCTGCACCGATAAAAACTTTTGATATACCATTATATCATATTTTCCCCAAGTAGGGAACGCTGCCTTTTATGAAGCTCCATGTCAAATGGCTGACTTCTTTGTGTTCCGCTTCTGAAACTCCTGTCGGCAGGACATACTTGCCATACACAATATATATATATATATATGTATATATATATGTATGTGTGTGTGTATATATATATATATAATTTTGTTCCTGGCATATAAATTAATGAGTCAGACACAGTGCACAGAACCTTAAGTGGACCTACCCACAACTGTTTCTGGGGAACCCTGCACACCAGTAAATTGGTGACAGAAAGTCACCATTTGCGGCAAGAATATTTGACTCTTTTGGAGTTTTATGCCACATTACCATTATTCTGAAAATGCAGGCGGTGTGATTTACTATAATTTATGTCATTTAGGTAAATTATGACTCGAATCTACACCATGTCTGGTGTAGATTTGACTTTCTGGCACAAAGTCTGCCAGATATGTGCTTGTTTGGCTGAGGACTGACTCTTTCAATCATCCCATACATGTGCATGCTAGGCTCAACTCGGCCAAGAATATGTTTGTAATGAATGGAGAGAATGCCTTATCATTATACTCTTAAACATCTGCCTTTGGGGTTAATGGTTGCATGGATGCTATCAACCTTAGAGGATCATCAGAACCCGCTGAAATCAGTGGGGTTGGCAGACATACAGAAGACATACAGTTTAAGATTAGTTGTGATTAATGTTTGTATACAGTACTTTTTTACTCTTATTTTTTTTTACTTTCATATAGGCCTCTACTTATAATTTTGTATTATTATTATTATTATGATTATTATTATTATTATCATCATCACTAATAATCTGATATTTAGTTATAAATGCTTTGAGATATCAGTAGATTTCAATTTAACATCACTTTGTGTTCTTGTATAACTAATATATAGAAAGGACTTCTGGGTTTATGATAACATCATCAGAATTAGGTGTTCCTGCCCTGGGATATTTTTTTCAGAAATGAACAGTTAAACTGGTGCACTGGCTGCTGTAGGATGAATGAACGTGTAATAATATTCCGCTTCATGTGATTGATTTAAATCAGTTGAGTTGATGCTCATCTTTCACGAGCAGGTGCCCTGCCATAGCCACACTAACGTTCAGATAACGGACTCGTGAAGACACTTGCATCGTTGGTTTTAGTGTCCAGTCACAAACTGAAGGGCTTTTGTTTTAGACTGTATCATTATCCTCTTTTATTCTACTACAAATTTAATAATAACCGTTTTTCTTTGACTTTATTAACGTATGTTTTATTTTTAGTTTATTTTCTTTGACCTCATATAACATACAATTAATTATATGAGCCAAAATAATGTATGTACAACTCTGTCATCAAATATCAGGATGATCAAATGTACATAATAATAAATTGTACATAATAATATTAATTTTCCTTTTTGTTTTTCCTCCCAGCTTTTCAAGAGTCAACATTTTTTTTTTTTTACTTTTACATTTACATAGCCATGTGAGGACTTGTTTTTGACGGACAAGTTGTAATATTTAATGACACTGTTTATGGTGATCTATAATACTTTCTAATGATAAACAGAAAAAAAAATTGAAATAAAAAAAATCCAATTCCACCATTATTTGGGTTTTGTTTTTACAGCATTTACTCTGTGGTGAAATTGACGTGTTGCATATGTTGTGTGGATCAGTCTGATTACAGTGTTACTAAATGTATATAGTTTTTCTTTTGCTTTACTACTTTAAAAAAAAAAACACAACGGACCAACTTTGCAGAATAAAGCCTTTTCTATTTTTTTTTAAATGGTGACGCCAATTATGTTTCTTTTTTTAATTATATATTTTTGTATGTAAAATTTTGTATGACTTTTATTTTTAGCCCTCCCAGGTGACTTGAACATGCAGTCAGTCGACTGCTTATACCTTAGACCAGGGATCAGCAACCTTCGGCACACCCACTTGCTGTAAAACTACAACTCCCAGCATGCAAACTTACTCAGCTGTTCTTATAATTCCCACAGACGTGAAAGAAGGATTCTGGGACTTGTAGTTTCAGACCAGCTGGAGTGCTGGAGGTTGCAGATCCCTACCATAGACTGTAATACTATTTTATTCCAGTCTATGGTGGTTGGAACACCTGCAAAATGGGCTTAGGCTCCTTTCACAGTAGCGTTTTTTCCGGATCCGACATGGTTCAGCAAAAACGCTTCCGTTACTGATAATACAACCATCTGCATCTGTTATGAACGGATCCGGTTGTATTATCTTTAACATAATAGCGTAGCACCACAAAGTGGGAAGAGTGTATATAAATGAGACCTAAAACATAACTGTTAATATAGCTTCCTAAAAAAATGGCGCCAAATCCTAATCAAGTGCAAAACTACATAAATGTAAAAAATGGAACAGTCCTACCATATCCAGTGTGGTTGCTAATGGATACGAAACCTTGCAATGGCAGTTGGGGCGGTGTAGAGATGATGACGGATGGTTCTATGTCACACACCGGTGGTCAGATAGATAGGAGTGGGCAGCGTCCCTAATTTGACCCTAATATCTTTACAGGAGGGGAGCTGCACTGAATCCGGTCCCTATAGACGGCCAATTCCCTAGTATATAACAGTGCGTGTCCACTCCCGATGTGACACGTTTCTGTTCAATAACTCATCAGGGGAGTGAAATGTCAAAAACATAAAAAATGGGAAAAACACCAGTGCTAAAATCCTTCAGGGCTGGTTGAGCATTAACAAAAGTGCACAATGCAAAGGTGCAGCAGTGCAGACTGTTCCAGTGGGAACTAGAAATACCTGTCAGGATCTCCAGTGGGAGAAATAAGACAGGAAAAGCATGTCAATCAGGCTCCTAAATAAGGGCAATAAGAAGGCCCCATGGGTCAAAAGCAATGGGCATCCATACAAAGAATCAGGTATTGATAAAGCCTGGTGTTAGTAGCTGAGGCGCCCAATCGTCAAGCACATACAACAGTACCATGATGGACACTCTAGAGTCAAATTCATGGGTATCGACCTAGTGAAGCCTCTTGTTAGGGGGAAAGATTGGGACAGATTGCTCCTCCAACGAGAAGCACAATGGATATTCTACCTTAAGACATCTGTCCCCCAAGGCTTAAACGAACGTCTTAACTTTAGTTGTTTTGTTTGATTCCACATGGGACAATGTGCATTCCGGATTTATGGATGACACTGTAATTAATATTATCATATCCGTCCCCCTCCCATTGATTATGTCTTTTCCTTATGCATTGACGTCATATTCCCCACTGTAGGGGCATGAGGGACCACTACGACCATTCCCGTGCCTCCTATTATTATATATCTTTTTCTATCTTGGCATTGCTTTACATCTTGGCGACCAATTCGCCCTTCACTTAGCGGCTGTATGCACTTTTACTGAGATTGATTATCCACCACATAAGCACTGTATATCGGTGCCACTTTATGCATGTGGGGGGGGGGCAGTCATTTGCACCATTTTGGCTGGTCATATAGCTTTTTTGCCATTATTACCACCGCACAGATACACTCACATTACCACCACACAGATAAATTACACTCCAGTAAATCTATTGGTATCACCTGCCTTGTATGCCCACCATCATATGAAATACATATACGTTATATTACATTAGAAGGACTGTCTCACTTCAGAAAATAGCATTTATCACGTAGACATCGTTTATATTTACTAATGTATTGTGAATGCCCATATTGCCTCCTTTGCTGGCTTGATTCATTTTTCCATCATATTGTCCACTGCTCGTATCCAGGGGTTATGGGCACTGCTGCAGCGCAGATATAAGGTGGCTGGGAGGGGAGCTGCTGCACATGCATGCTTATGCACGCTCCCACAGTCCCCGCCACCAGAGAGGCCGTCACTTTTTCCTCCGAAAGTGTCCTATGGTATTTGACACCAAGCAGTTAGGGTGTCACTTGGTCAGATTTTTTTAATGCAGTTTTTGAATCCAAATTTAAGAATGGATCAGGAAGTAGAGAAGGTATAAAGTACAAATAATACTTTTTTTCTTTATATTTTTAAACCACTTTTTTTCTTACAAAATTGCATGTGAGGAGTAGATCCTTTAAGGCAGTAGTTCTCAAGGTGTGGTAGCCAATTTATAGAAAAATTTGCAGGCTAACCAGTAGCGTAGCCTTTAGAGCAAGTTGGTGGTTGGTGGGAGCAGCCATGGTCCCCATGGGAGCCCCCTTCTTATAAACCTAAATGTGAGCAGTCGTGTGGAGATGTGAGAGGAGACCTGTTCCTGACTGCGGCTCTGCCTCTACAACCAAGAATCTGTGCCTGACTGCCACTCTCTTCATGAACTCTGGCTGCAGCTAAGTGTCCTCTGTGATCGTACGATGGTGGCAAGTTACTCTAGTGTGAGTGTGCCTTCAGTGTGGAATTTGTACATTTTTTTCCAGTGCTTTTTTTGTGCGAATTTGGGTGTGGTTTTTCAACTTGGTTTTTGTTTTTTAACTATTAGGTGTTTACTTTCATACAAAAACTTCAATACAATAAAAAAAGTTATGGGTCTTGCGATGTAGTAAACCGTAAAAAAAACTATATGTATTTATTATCACTATAATCGTGCTGAATAAAGTTATCATACTATATATCGTGCAAAGTGAATGTCGCAAAACTTACAACGTAAAAACTCAATGGCCGTATTGATGTTTTTTCCCATCCCCCCAGAGAGAGTTAATAAAATGAGTTATGTATACCCCAAAATGGTTCCACTATAAACTACATCTTGTCCTTCAAAAAACAAGCCTTAATGCGGCTATATTGACAGAAAAATAAAAATGTTATAGCTCTTAGAATGCGACAATGAAAAAATAGCCCCGAATGCCAACAGATGACTACAGGTGATGGCGACTTGGCGTCATTGTCATGGTTGTACGTGTTGATAGTTTGAAGAAACCCTTTAGCTTTTGTGTATAATAGCCTCGAAATACAAACTAGTATATAGCAGTTATGGTGTGTTATCTTTACAATATTAATTCAGCTTTTTGGTATCTATAGAAAACATTCAAAGAGGGATGAGCACTGTCTCTCCACGTACTTCACCCATAATGGGCACTTGTGTGTCACTTTTATTCTCTCTGCCTAGCCATGCAGAGACAGAACAGTTCATGGAGCTGTGTGCACAGGAAGAATTTCCTCTCATGTCTCTATTTTTCCTTTCAGACCTAAGGCCGGCCAGTAGACCCTCTTTGCCGTAGGCATTTTCATTTGGATTCTTGTCCTCAGTGAAAATTGCTCTTTAGGAAGCATATCTGTCATCCTTCTTGTATCACTGCTCATTTTGGGTGGTCTGTTTGTTAGCCTATGAAAAACAATCTGCTTATTCTCCTTTGATTGCACAAGTTGTTACAGGGCATCAGTGCCATAAATATTCAAGGAAAATCACCGTATGACTTTAAGGGTTAGAAAAAAAGTTACACCTTTTGAAGATATCATGTTACAAAGGAAAATCCATAAAGCTGTATCTATGAGATAGGCATATCAATCAAGGACACAGACTGTGCCATTTAAGGCTACTTTCACACTAGCGTTTTATAATTCCGGTATTGAGTTCCGTCATAGGGGCTCAATACCGGAATAAAACGCTTCAGTTTTGTCCCCATTCATTGTCAATGGGGACAAAACTGAACTGAAGACAACGGAATGCTCCTGAAAGCATTCTGTTCGTCTTCAGACCAGAGAGCAAACCGCAGCATGCTGCTCTCCGGTCCAGGGATCCGCACCAAGACGGAGCCGTCATGACCCCCAATGAAAGTCAATGGGGACGGATCCGTTTGGTGTGACACAATGGTGAACGGATCCGTCCTCCATTGACTTTCAATGGAGTTCATGACGGATACGTCACCTGCACACATACATACATACACACATACAGACATACACATAAACATACACAGACATATACACATACAAATACACATACATACATACATGCTCCCGGCAGGTCTCCACAGCGCAGGAAGAGCAGGACGGCGCAAACATAGGACGATTCCACCCGGCGCCCAGCAGAGGGCGCTGTGGGAAATCGTCTTATGTGCGCGCCGTCCTGCTCCTCCTGCGCTGTGGAGTCCTGCCGGGAGCATGTAAGTATGTATGTGTATTTGTATGTGTATTTGTATGTGTATATGTCTGTGTGTATGTACTGTGTGACATGTGCGCTCCGGCCCCACACATGTCCCTGCGGCAGCACGGATCCGGTGGCACCCTTCACCTGCCGGATCCGGGCTGCCGCTAGTATGAAAGAGGCCTAAAGCTGTTGTGCTAGTTTATGGTTTTAGTTAACTATCGGTAAAATGTGTACCTTTTTGGTGACATACAGGGTGGCACTATAGAGCCATAGGCACACGCGTGGCACTGTATAGCGCTTCTGTAGAAAACCATAATAGTCCTTTTTCACACGTTCGGTATTTGACTAGTTTTTGTATCAGCATTTGTTAGTTAAAAGCAGGAATGGCATCTACAGAGAAAAAGGATTGTGGAAAGATATCTACATCTTCTTTGTTTGAACCCACTCTTGATTTTGGCTTACAAATTGTACACAATACTGACTGTTTGAAAATGGCCATACCAAATTATTTGATGGAGCATACGGCGATAAGCAGTATGGCTCCATATACGTCTGTAAGAGTGGCTTCACTAACAAGAACGTATATGTCACAGAGTTTGCCTGCACAATAAAGTTCCAGGAGATATATAGATATATATATATATATATATATATATATATATATATATATATATATTACAAATGGATTAGTTGCCCATAGCAATCAATCAGATTCCACTTTTCATTTTTCACAGTTCCTTTGGAAAAGGAAAGGTGGAATCTGACTGGGCAACTAAACCAGTTCTACTTTACACCAGTTTGATAAATCTCCCCCAGACTTGGAAATCTGAAGGTCTCTAAGCTACAAGTTGAAGGAACACTGTGATTTTAGTGGTCTGGGACCTCCACCTATACAGTCATCTATCTCCATGACGTGTCATTAGAGGCATACAAAGATTGGGCAGTATTTTTAAATTGTCGATAAAGCCAGGTATTATAGGGATTGCTGAACATATCACAGGACCTCAATGAAGAAAGTAGTTTATCCGCCAGGGTTTCATATGATCCATCTTGCTGCAGATTGACAAAAAGTTTCACCTTGGTGACGTGGTGAGGGATTCAGTGGTAGCCCAGATTGTGCAGGCAATTGCACCCAATATTTTTCCTGTATAATCTGGTTTAGTACCGCTTATTTTTTTGCATAGAATAACATCTCAGTATACTAGCATCTCAGGTTCTTCAAACTGTAGTTAAAATTCTAACATATGATTGGATTAAACAAAACCAAACCTGGACAAAATTACAGCCAGGTTAGTGCAGAGTGGGCTGTGTGGAACATATTAAGACAATGAATGGATGGAACTAATTCTACCTAAATGCATCATTTAAGGGTGTGCCAAATTGTGCTGCACCCTCTCCATTATGACACATTTATCATTTTTAAAACCAGCTAGAGGCTAATTGACCATTATCGTATTATGAATAATTTTATTTTTCTTGGTTAGTTATTTACTGAAGTGGACACATGAGAGCCTCAAATGGTTGTAGTCAGATTCTCTTCCCTTATTTAACCTTATCTTTCAATCTGTGCATTTTATGTGACACTGTATTTTATACTATATTCTACGATGCACAGTTATTTTGATTTGATGTGCATACATATCTTGCACATTTACTTCCATAATTAACCATCATTTTGCTATCTTATGCTTGGACCCCATAAATTGTCCATTATGTCCATGCACAAGGAATCATCCACTTAGTGTAGCTACAGTAGGTTACATCCTGGTGCTGTGTGCTCATGCATAGTGGCCAAATTCACTAACAGGACCTTTATTTACTGTAACGTTGCACTCTTAACTGGGTTTTCTGAAGTCACAATATTGATATTGATTACAGTGGTTCATAGACCATTGTGTGACCATTGCAAACTCTGAAGAGGCCACAGCGCAGATTGGGCCCAGCAAGTTCTTAAAACAGCTGATTAGTGCGGGTTCTGAAAGCTGGACACCCTCTGATCTAAAATTGATGACCTATATTGTCATCGCAGAATTTCCCTTAAACCTGAATCGAGATTAAAAAAGCATAAGGTCGAGGAAAGAAGGGCGCTCATAGGGTTAGAAAGTACAGACAGTATACACTGCAAATCTAGATCAAGGAGGCTCGCCTTGTAAAGTTGTACAATGAATATGTAGGTAGGTGAATGCACCCAGTGCCCAAATCTCCTCGTGTTGAGTACCAACCAACTTGAAGTAAGAAGGCAGTAATAGTATAGCAGTTTGTTCCCAGAAACAAGGCCATAACCTATCCCTGCCTATGCCTGGCTACCCTAGGATAGTTAAAACACCTTCCTCTATAGCAGGGTTTCTCAACTCTAGTCCTCAGGACCCACATACCGGTCATGATTTGAGCGGATCCCATATAATGAATACCTGAGGTAAGTCCTGATGCATTGACACTAATTATATCACCTGCTCAATACTAAGGAAATCCTGAAAACATGACCGGCAGGTGGGTCCTGAGGACTGGAGGTGAAAAACACTGCTCTATAGGAAGGTGCCTGAACAATAGGTTCTAGTAACCCAAGATTGCTGCAAAGTTGTACTGTTAGCTTGTTTGCCTGTCCGTGTACCGACTTCTGCCTGACTTTTGTATTTGACCCTTCACTGCCTGACCTGACTGTTTTATTACATTTACTATTGCTGGGCATGTTTTCCTCTAACTTGGAGAACCCCTTAAAGCTATACTGTTAAGTGCTACACTTTGAAAATATTGTCTTTTTTGTAGGTGAAAATAGATTTTTCTTTCTCCTATTGATTACAGAGTAGATGGGTTTACTTCCTTTTGAGAGTATGTTTGTCTCCACTCACTCAGTTATCTCAATGTTTTACTTCCCATTAAAAACCTATTTAATGGCCGATTGCTCTAGCTTACCTTGAGGGCACAAGTGAATAGTCCCTCAGTTGACAGACAATTTCTTATTATCAGTGTTGTGGTTAAAGGCAGCTATGTGTAGCAAGTGCACAAAGGTGTATGGGAAAATGAGGTATTTTCATATGGAGTGCATACCACAACATAACAGATGAGTCTTGTCATTATGTAAAGGAGATATCTTTACATGCGCTTTGACCTTTTCCAGCTTCGCTCCCAGTCGATCTGAGCACCCTTATCCAGGAGGCAAAGGAAATGAAGTGGCCATTTGTACCAGAAAGGTGGCAATACAAACAGGATGTGGGCCCAGAAGACAAAACAAACCTTCAAGACCTTATTAACCCAAGACTGCAAGACTTACTGGTATGGATGACATAACCTGCTTATATCAATTTGACATGTATGCATGTGTGGCGAACCTCTTAAATCTACCTCAGTTAACACGTTTTCCCACATTTATTAATCCGTTAACGCTAGTCTTTTTTTTTGTTTGTTACCTGTGCCCCAAAATATTCACATTTCACTGAACATACACACCAATCATGGGCATTAGATATGCAGTTTTCTGAATAGATTAAAGTTGTTGTCCAACCAAAAATTAAAATTGAGCAGAGCCTGGGGTAGAGGTGTAAAATCACCGGTCCCGTGACACAACCCAGCAGCCCCTGTTCCTGCCACACCACAAGTGATGGTGTGCAGTTCCTACTACCTTGGCCATTGCAGTCAATCACTGGTCTCAGTGGTCACGTGGGCGAGTACAGTTGGGGGCATGACATAAAGTTTTAAGCTTTCTCTACACCTATAGGCTATTTAAAGGGAACCTGTCCGCTACAAAATGCACTGTAAACCGTAAGCATTGCCTTACTGATATTTAGGTTTCTAAAGATGTTTTTGCCTTAGATGTCGGATGGTCATGATTGCTGAAAAAGGACTTTTTTTCATTTTCCCACAGAGTGTATGTAAATTAGGTTCTTTGATTGATGACGTTTAGTATACTTTCAGGCGCAATTTTATCCTCAGACCTCATGCATGCGCTGTCTGATTGTGTTTCAGGCGCCTGCACATTGATCCTCCGTGCAGTGTACTTGGCTTCTTGTTGGGCGCAAGTGCGAGATCTGAGGATGGTATTGCGCCTGAAAGTATACCAAAGGCTAGGGTAGCTAGTGTTCCCTCTAAGCTGTGTATTCTAAAAAGGAAAGGGTTAAAAATCACATGCTAATGGGAATTAACAGTTTTGCTTGCTGCATAGTTTGGAATTTTTTACTCTTTCAGTTCCAAAGAACACAGCTTAGAGGGAACAGTGTGAGCTACTGAGCTTTTAGTCTACCACTGGATATAGGAGAAGATGGACCATATATAAACAGCAGGGGGCGCTACTAGAGAAGAAAATGTACATAAAAAGCTGAACAGTATGTATGTATATTGCACTAATACTTCATTTGCAATTCCCTATTTTTGCATAGTAAGGGCTCATGCACATGAACTTATTTTCCTTCCGTGTTTTTTTTGCAGACCGTATGTGGAACCATTCATTTCAAGGGGTCCGAAAAAAACAAAACAAAAGTTACTCTGTGTGCATTCCATTTTCATATGTCTGTTCTGCAAAAAAATAGAAGATGTCTAAAGATGAGCGAACGTGCTCGAAACAAGCACTGTACCGCTCGGCTCACCTGCGCCCATGCGAGCGCAGGGGAGCCGAGCGGTACAGTGTTCGTTTCGAGCACGTTCGCTCATCTCTAAACATGTCCTATTATTGTCCGCATTACAGACAAGGACAGGACTGTTCTATTAGGGGCCAGCTGTTCCGTTCCGCAAAATACGGAATGCACACGGACGTGATCCGTATTTTTTGCGGACAGCAAAATACATATGGTCATGTGCATGAGCCCTAATGCTGTTTGTGGAATAACCACTTAAGTATTGAATAATAATTTAGGGCTACGCTGACCTTCTCTTCTTTAGTGTCTAGTTATACGCTTTAAACTAATGGTGGCCGAGCACAATGTGATCACTTTTATCCTTTGTGTATGTGTGTGCATGGCGTGCTTTAAGAAGGAAGCCAAACCCTTACATTTGGCTGATTATGTTGCAACATTAGACTAATTCTGTATTGTCATTTTATTTCGGGGGGGTTTTGTGACCTTAGACAGAAATTTATGGCTGATTTTGACCTTTCCTGTGACCCCTGTAAAGCTTCTTAACTTAAAAGAGTACAGTCCTGATTCTCTCAGAATGAGCACCTGCAGGAAGCACCCCAAGAAACCTGGATAGATGAGAGATTAATGTGGCTAGAATAGCAAAGCAGTGTTTTCCGTATTATGCCCTCTCCACAGGTAGATGGGACTTTTCTGAGATGATACCAATTATTTATTGCCGAAACATCTGTTGATAACTGCAGCTGCCCCTGTTAGACAAAGCACATCACAGGGTCACAGACTATAAGGACCTGAAATCCTTGCCTCATGCTAGTTTAAGACTATTCACCAAAGCTCCTGCTTGTGTTCTGCACCCTTCCCCCTCGGACACAAGACCATGGGAAGTGTAAACGTTTCATACATGATCAACAAGGAGCTGCCTTCTCCTTCTCATACACTTTGAAGTATCATTTCATCTTTTGAAGCAATTTATAGCTCACAGTTATTAAAGCGTGCAGGGCCAAAAAAAGACAAGCCGCTTCACTGCCATTCATTACACCAGGGAAACGTTGCACCTTTGACCCATAGATAATATAAAGTGTCAATTTTGCATCTATTCCATTATCTTTAGTCATATCAAGTTTTATTATACATATATGTTTAATAGGCCTATGTAGGACATCTTTAAAAGCGTGCAGATGTATCATTGTAGTTCAGAAAATGCTTACTGCTTAGACATTGTCTCTACGTTACAATGGCAAGGGTGCACTGTGCTATCGAAGGCTTTCCACAATTATCATCCGTTATGTTAATGTAACCACACTCTTACTACAGGACAGGGTTTGAGTCTCATGCATTGGACTGTGTATGTTAATACGGCCTACAAGCTTCTACAATATATTCTGATGTCTGCGAGAATACATATTGCCTCCAGATGGAGGTCTATTCCACTTTCTATATCAGCAGTTATTCATACAGTCGACAGAATCTCAATATATGAGAAGCTTAACGGTTTTCAACAATATGGCACCTTTGTCCGATTTCCCGTAACTTACAATACTTATCTTTATGACCATATATGATGATCCATGGAAGACTTGATCATTTTATTTTGCCATCCCTTCCCTATCCCTTACCCTCTGGGACCTGGGGAGTCATGAGAGCTGTGCCGTTATTTGTATTGTATTACCCATGTCTTTCTTATTATTAGTTGTATGTTCACAGTTTTACTGTCTTACTCAATGATTCCTCTACTTCTACTTGGCTGTATACATTTCTATGGGATTCCCAAATTCATTTACTATTCTGGTGCATGGACCTTTGCAAATTTGGAGTATTGTAAATCTTGCGCCGTATTTACGTTAAAATTCTGTCTGTACAACAAAAATATGTCCATGCACCAAAAAAATGTCTGTGCGCCAAAAAATGGTATAGTCTAAGTTTACATTCTAACATGTACTTACACAGTTTTATTAAAAAATGCGCATGATTGCTGAAAAAGGTCTTTCATTTCTCTGAAGGCTGCATGTAAATGAGGTTCTTGAAGTCAAGGAAGCAGCGGTTTTCTTGCTTGAAGTTATGCACGCTGCTCCCCCTTCTCTTCCCTTTGTATTTGATTGACATAGTTTGGTATACATTCAGGCGCGATTCCATCCTCCGATCTCGTGCATGCACTGTATGATCATGTTTCCGGCACCTGGGCATTGATCCCCACTGCAGTCTACTTGGTGCAAGCATGAGACCTGAGGATGGAATCGCTTCAGAAAGTATACCAAAGGCTAGGGTAACTAGTGTTCCCTTTAAGCTGTGCATTCTGAAAAGGAAAGGGTTAAAATCACATACTTAGGGGGCATTCACACGACCGCTCCGAGTTTTGCAGTCTGCAAATTGTGGATCCATAAAACACGGATGCCGCCTCAAAGATTTCTGTAACTCACAATCTCTGAGACTACTCGTGGTGCATTGGTTGATTTTATTGTTCTGCTTCTAGATGTATAACTTGAGGGACACGTTTTGTCCATACCATTATTTTCCTGTCCCCTGTTGAAACATGACAGCTGTAATCTGATCGGCAGCTAAGAGAAAAATGATTTGAGATGTTGAATTAGACATCACTAGCATGATTATAAAAAATCCAATGAGCAGGTGTTAAAAAAAACAACAGATTACTGGGCTGGAGTTTACATTCAGCCACTCAATATCCAGAGACTTTATTAGATTTTCAAAAAACATTGGGATCCTTGCTCTTTCTAGAGCACTTTTAATTAGAGTAGTAAGGGTTTTGTAGTAAAGAACCCCCATTTTTTTGCATATTCAAATTTCTAATAATACTGAAAAGTCAATTGACGTAAAGGTCGTGTATGTGACTGTTACAACGTTACTTTTTTCCCACATTCTTCACACTCTGCTTACCCAGCGTGATTTAATGATCTGGACTTCACATCCCTATTCCATATTGATATGAATATTCCTTATGTGTTCATTTAAGCAAACAGTCTTTTACAAGACTTATTTGAAGCATAATTTATTTGATTGAAAGGTTTTGCGGCACTGATATTTAGTTTCACCTTTCTTTTAGTTTAGAGCCTACCTTGTGATCATTTTATTAGTCTGTTGTATGATACATTTTTTATATTTTGAAATGTTCTAAAGAAGATCAGGGAGCACCTCTTTAATGCTGACATCCCCCTTTGTGGTCCATTGTGGTCGCACTCTGCGAGGGACATTGTTAGTGGAGATGTTTGCCCTTGTTATCACCAGCTGGAACCTCCCCCTGTGAAATCAGAAACTTTTTTCCCTTTTTGTGTTATGTCAACGGAAAATGTAGAGCAGAACTGCACAATAGACTGATCGGCTCTGTCCCAACACTGTTGATATAATTGAGTTTGATCACGTGTGTAGATCTGGGACATGGTGAAATGAGATTTGTCACCGCTCGGGATTGTTTGCCTGAGACTCACACAAAACGGTATTAGAAAGTGGCACACGTGGAAACATTAGTCTTTAATGTAGATTTTGTAAGGATGCTTTTCTTTTTCTTTATGATTCACGTGAAAAAAAGAAAATGTTTATCCTACTTTTATTAATTTTACTGTTAGTATGACCATGTTGGTCTGTGATCATCAAATATATTCACTGTGTATGATATTCCAAATTCACATTCACAAAAATGGTAAAGAATAAATAATTGGGCAGGACAAAAATCTATGCTTTCTGTGTTTTTAGTAGCAGACTCCCTTGCCAACTGAGCAAATGAAAAGATCACTACTTATTAATGATTCCTGGAGTTAAGCTTTTAATTAAGAAAGGTAAAAAAAAATTAGTCAAGAAGAGTATATGACAGTCAGAACTACCTGACTTCGCTGGTTTGTAATATGCCTCCCAGTGAGTACTTCGCCTTTAGAGTATAGTCACACTGTGTTTTGCGATCCGCAAGTTGCGGATATCAGCCGTGTGAGTTCCACATTTTGCGGAGCGCACACAACCAGCCCTATTAGAGAAATGCCTGTTCTGGTCTTCAACTGTGGACAAAAATAAGACTTACTCTATCTTTTTTTGCGGGGTCGCGGTATGGAAGTGTGCTGTCTGCATCTTTTGCAGCCCCATTGAAATGAATGGTCTGCATCTTTTCCGCAAAATTGACCCATAAATACGGTCGTGTGAATAAAGGCAGTATGCACTTTCATTCTATTCCAGATAGTGGCAGCACTGAATCCAATTTTGAAAACTGAAGTTTGATGTTTCTAATGTTCTTAAAATTATACATTCTCAGTTAGAAGGTCTTGTAGTATGTTTTATCAGTATAGAAGGAGCTCTGAATACGTAGGATAACTTCACATAATGATGAGGACTTTTACATAGGTTTAAGAGGTTCTGCTCAGACCATGTGCTAAGTGCTAGAAAGCAGATGTTTTAACCATTGAACTACCAATCTGTCTTAAAAATATTAAATAATGGAACCATGTTTAGTTTTGCATAATATGTAACCACAGCTAATGCTTATTTACCCTTAAAGGACTGGGCTCATTTTCATCTTCATTTTTTTCCTTCTTACCTTCCAAGGGCCATAACTTATTTACTTTTCTTTTAACATGGCCATATGAGGACTTACTTTTTTGTGGGACAAGTTTTATTTTTAATGGCACCATTTAATTTATCATATCTTTTATTGAAAAACAATAAAAGATATGATAAAAAAACATTTTTGTAGCTTGAAATTGAAAAAAATGCAATTCCACCATGAGTTTTTAAGCTCTGTTTTTATAGTGTTCCCTGCCCTGTAGACTAAAAATGAAAAGACAATCTCACTCTGTGGATCATTGCGATTACAGTGATACTATATTGTATGTATGTATGTATATATATATATATATATATATATACATATAAATATATATTTACCTACATTTCGATATTTGTGGCTGTTTTTTGTATTTTTAAAAACGTTTTATTTACTTTAACTTTTAGTCCCAATATGAGATCTTTATAGGCGTCCTAATAAAGGATTTTTTGAGGGAGTAAAATATTGATTGGATAGGTTATCACCCGTGGGTGTTTGACTCCCATCACCCACACTAATGAGCTTTTTGAAGAGGCAGCAGCACTCTCTCTGGTGAGCGCTGCAGTCTCTTCCTAGTCAGTGACATCATGTTCATTAATCATTTGGTCTATGTGCAGCTTGCTCCCAGTCAAATTAATGGTCATGTGCTGCAATACCAAGCACAGGTGCTATGCAGTGTAAGGGGACCGTTCACATGATGGCTTTTACAGCAGAATTTTGCCACAGAAAGCGAGCCTGCATTCTTTCTGTGTCCTATACATCTGAATGGTAGGCGATGAGGATCACAGAGCGGCAGCTTATAGCTGCAGCCACGCAGGAAATAGGACACGTTCCTTCTCGGGACAATCTTGAAATGAACGGGAGGTAGGTTCTGGGTGGAATTTTAGCATTGCTTTCTGCGCTTAAATTCCTCTGTAAAGGAAGTCATGTGAATGGTCCCTAAGCCAGTTTCCTATGGCAGGCCTGGGAGTCTTCACAAAGGCGCAGGCTGCCATAATAGCCAATCAAAATCTCTCAATTTTGTGGGACATTGAGACCCCCCCCCCTTCCTCTGGCTAACTGCTCAGATGTCATGGTCGCTATTGACTGCTGCATCTGAGGGGTTCAATGACTGGGATCTAATCCAATGCCATTTCCAGGGTAATTCTAATTCATTTTTGTAACTCACAGAAGCTTCTTATAGGGACAGATAAAGCATTCTGTATTCATTGTTCTATAAGACTGGTTTTCATTTTCACAGTAATTTAACCAGGGGAGCTGTATTCGAAAGAACATTTGGGAGAGATTTATATTGAGGAAACGTTTAAAATCAATTTTGAGGAACAGCAACGTGGACTCCCATTGAAAACAATCAGAGGTGCCTTCCACACAGAGGTGGATTCTGCATCAAATTCCACTGCCAAAAGCCGCTTCCTAAATTGCCCCTAACATTTCCTTCTTGAGATGCTATTCCACATTCTATTCAGTTTATTTGATGAAGAAGCATTGCAACAATTTTTGCAACTAAAAAGTCACAGATGATAAATTTGGCTTAAATGAGCTTCACAGGCTAGCTACACCCATATTTCAAAATTAAAGTGAGTGGTGTAAAAATGCGAAATGTCGCAAAACTGTTGTGCAACTAAGTTCAAAAAGTTGTAAAGCCTTATAGATAGATTTTGTGATGAATCCATAATTCTTGATTGCAGTGCTAGTTAAATTCCCCCCTTAACTTTTAAATGTAAATTTTGTCATTCTCACTCTTTGGACCAATACCTTTTCTATACGGGAAAACACCATGTAGAAAATGTTAGTGGTAAACCACACTATGCAAAAAAACACCATAAAAACACTGGTGCCAAAAGTTATGCTTATTCTGGATTTTTTCTTTTATAGCTTATATAAATACCCGAGCCAGATTGATAAGTGTGGTGACTCTTATTGGTGTAAAGAAAAAAGGGGTCAGTCAGCACATCCCAGTGTGCAGGTGCACGCTGCCATGGCTAGATACACAAAGGGAAAAAAAGATCGCCTTGACGTTTCGCAGACGGGCCCAAATAATTTTGTACAAAATATATTTGCCAAGAATCTCAGATTTACTAAATAAGCGTAGCATTAGCACCAGAATATTTCTATTACTATGGCATTTTTGTACTTTATTTGGTTTGCAGAGTGCTGTTGCATTGTATTTTTTTTCCTTTGTGTATTTAGCCATGGCAGTATGCACCTGCACATTGGATGTGCTGACTGACCCCCTTTTTCTTTGCAGTTTGTACTGGAGGTGTGGCTATTCCATTTAGTCGTGCACTCCTGACCCGCCTATCTGCCCCATAGGCTGATTTTAATTAGTGTAAGTATAAAGCTGTAGTCTGCTCTCCCTGCACTCACTGGAAGCCTTTTGGCACCAGGAGTGGTATAGAGTGGGCTCAGCATGCATATTGGTACCTGCATTCACTGAATTTTATGGTGGCTGTTATGGCACATAACAGGTAGCATTTAGTGTTAGGTTCCCGTCTAACAGAGATCACCTTGACGTTTGGCAGACGGGCCCAAATAATTTTGTACAAAATATATTTGCCAAGAATCTCAAATTTATTAAATAAGCGTAGCATTAGCCCCAGAATACTTTGTATTACTATGGCATTTTTGTGCTTTATTTGGTTTGCAGAGTGCTGTTACATTGTATTTTTTTTTTCTTATTGGTGTGTCATTCATGTTAGGATGGTCTGTAGTTTACATTGTTGTAGGTGGTATCGTATATACTTTTGATTTTATTTTCTAATTGTGCATTTTGAAGATCTCAATTATTTTAGTAGCAGAGCTGGTTGATTTTTTTTCTTCCTTCTGGAAGGGAGTAGCTTAGAGACAGTACACATATAATGATGTTAGTCTCAGTATATGTATATACAGGTATTGGATATCATGCTTTTCAAGTTACAGTTGAAAAAATACATAAGTCCATCAAGTTCAACCAAGGGATAGGTGGGGGTGCAAATCCCAAAAGGAAGTGAGACTCATTTACTTTTCAGAATTAATCTAAACCCTTTTTAAAACAGTCTACTGTTCCTGCTGTGACCACGTCTTGAGGAAGCCTATTCCACAGATTCACAGTTCTTACAGTAAAGAAACTTTAAAGCTTTTGGAGACTTTTTCTTCTCCAGTCGGAGGTAGTGCCCCCTTGTCTTTTGAGGACATTTGACATAGAACAGTTTTTCACCGTATTTTTTGTATGGCCCATTTATATATTTGAAGAGGTTAATCATGTCTCCACTTAGACGCCTCTTCTCAAGAAATAAAATTGAAATTTAATTCTTTTAATCTCTTTTCATAACTAAGATCCTCCAGGCACCTTATCAGTTTAGTCGCTCTCCTCTGTACTTTTCCCAGCTGCAGTGCATCCTTTCTATGGACTGGTGCCCAAAACTGAACTACATATTCCACATGAGGCCGCACCAACGCTTTGTAAAGTGGGAATATTACATCCCTGTCACGTGAGTCCATCCCGCGCTTAATACATGACAATATCCTGGTAGCTTTAGAAGGAGGATAGGTCATCAATATCTTTTTTGAAATTTTATTTTCTGCTTTCAGCTAAATAGCGAACAAAGTTACATTAAAGCTATACCTCATAAGTTATAAATGTATTCATTTGAGAAATAAAAACAAAGAGACCAATCCACTTATCCATACCACTACATACCACTTCTTACATCATTTTATGCTATACTTGATGGTGTGTTGAAAATTTTAATTGAACAATCTAAAAAGACCCCATTAAAATGCTAATGACACCTTTTCAGAATAAGTTATTTAGGAAACACTATGGGTTACAATAACTAAAGTGGATTACATTGTATTTTGACATGTGAAGAGCAAAAACAGAATTGAATCCATGACCACACCTTAGCCAAACCCCTGGTTAATATCCCCCTTATCTTACATGATTAAGAGATTGCTGAAATTTTCTTTTGATATCTTTAAAACGGTCCTATCTCATACATTAGGGGCATATCTCTAGAATACCCCCCCCCCAATATCTGATAGGTGCAAGTCCCACCACTGGGACCCGCCCTTATCTCTAAAACGGAGCCCGCAAAGAGGGTAGCGGACCGCATACGAGTGGACGCCCTACATTCATTTCTATGGGAGTGCTGAAAATATCTGAGTAGCACGCTCGGCTACTTTTGGAAGTCCCATAGAAATGAATGGGAAGTGCACCGCAGAAGCTCGGCCACCACTCCATTCATTTCTGTATGGCTGTTGGAAATAACCAAGCCGGCCATGCATGCGTGGTCCAGTCTCCTTCTCTTTGCAGGCTCTGTTTTAGAGATAGGTGTGGATCAGACATTATGAGATGACACAACCTCTTTCATAATGATCAATAGCTCTTCATTGCACTTTAGATATCTCATTTGTTTTTACAGAAAACCAACAAAATTTAAATATCCCATTTATTAGTGGTATTAACCAATCAAAATAATCCTCAATAATTTGTAGACATGAGAGACCCTATAATGCCCACTTGGGTTAGCTGAACAAATGTGATGTCTATGGTAAGAGCTGGTTTACCAACTACCAGTTGCTTCTGGTGCTGTTTTATCTGAGACAAAACCATAGTGGCAGACTTGTTAAAATCCAGTTCCAGCCCTGCTCACCCTAATGCAAATGTTAAAGGACAGTCTACCTGATATTTTTGGTTGATCTGTAGATATAAAACTCAGATAGCTACCTTAATAAATGACTTTCTGTATTCTTTATACAATTTAGACTTTAGGCTTTCCTGCTAAGACTCTACTTGTAATTTCTCACTTCACCATGCCCGTCCCATGTTCAAAAAGCTCACGAAATGGGCACCTTTTACATTACCATAATGCAGAATTTGCTAAATGTCTCTGGTTATAGCTTGGTCTTATAACTTCATGCCAAATTCTTCTCCTTAAACTGTTCATCAGTGCCTTGTTCCTTGGATAATATTCAAGTAACCCCATTAGACCTTTCACAAAGAAAAGATATGCTTGTACATTAAGAACTGTGTGTAATTATGAGTTTTTGTTGTTCTTACTAACACAATGGTAGCGTTTCCTTAAAAGTCTGCATATACTGTATACATGTTTAATGTAAATTCAATCATCTGTTCATGAAAAGTATATATTTAGCCATTGTAGTTATGCATGGACCATAAAGGGTAACATAACCATGACTGGACTAGAAACCAAGTAAGCCTTGTGGTTGTGGGTTGGGTTGGTAGGGCTCCCATCTTGTTTACTGCTAAACTATGTAAATGTAAAACTTCTTTTGTTAGCATTCCTTCACTGCTGCTTGCAATTTGCTTTCGTAAGTGACTGAGTTCAGCTCACTCTCATGATCTCTGAAGGACTACATTGATCTTGTAGAACTAAGAAAACATTGTCGCTCTAAATGTGGCAGTTTCACCCAAACACAAGATGTAAAGAGCAGAGAGGGCAAGACACCCAAGCAAAAGACAAGAAACATACAGGCCGGCCATTCTGTGCAGAAGGCCTGGCATCTTCAGCTGTTCTATAGAACATTAAAGGAGCCTGCATCATTACTAGAAAACATGTCCAATGGAGTGAGTCAGATAATGCTGCTTTACAGCCTTTAACACCTGGCACAGAATCCTAAACATGTGCCCTTTGTGCTGCCGTCTCAATGGCAGTCGGATATTTCCCACCAAGGGAATTAGGTGGCAGAATAAGTCTACATTGACATACTGTGTACGGTGTCAGTATACTTAGCAGTTACATAATACTTGAGCTTTGCTTTGGTCTTTCTTTTGTATGTTTCATCTTCTTGATCATCCCTGATATCAGTTCAGACACATGCCTTCAAATCTTACCCAATGTCGTCTCTGCTGTTGGCATTCTGGACATGATCATTTTCTAGAGGGATTGGGTAGGTAAGGCAAATGCAAGACGCCAACTATGGAAGAGCTTGTAAACATTGTCACTGTGTCATCGGCCTGCCCTTTAACCATTCACAGCACTGTAGACTGGAGATGACACCATAGCTTCTAAGGCATGATGCAGCTGCAGCCTGCCGTCTCTTCAGAATGAGATGCTTCCTTTAGATTTTCCACAATGCTATTCAAGTGCTTATTTTCCTCCTGAAGAAACACAAACAGATGCAAACTTCTGTAAACACTTTAGGAATGAATTCAGTGAGTTTGGCCTCTCAGCAGCATTCAATAGGTGACAGAAAAATGTCTAATTAGTGCAAGTGGAAATAATAGGGCCACTTGGATTCCATCCATCCTCCTTTAAGTCTTCTTTTCCGAGCAACTCAAAACCCTTTTGTTTGTTGGGTCACTCTCTTTCAGGCTTTTGTGTTCCAATCTACGAAGAGGAGAAGTAAGGAAGAAAATAGATTAGGTGGCAGTCTGCATTTAAATACACCCTATACTATATGTTATCAAAGCTATAATGTGCAAGTGCTGCTTACAGGTG
Source organism: Rhinella marina (assembly GCA_900303285.1). NCBI lineage: Eukaryota > Metazoa > Chordata > Amphibia > Anura > Bufonidae > Rhinella > Rhinella marina. The sequence continues at coordinate 374,687 of ONZH01013527.1, forward strand.
CTTGGAAACATTCCTCTATTGTGTTCAGCCACAGGTATTCAGTATGAGCCAGGTGGAAGCGTCCTTATTGTCCTGACATTATATTACGCTGCCTTTCTTTCCATGTATCTCTTGCAGTATGATATGAAGCTTTCCAGCCTACTTAATTGGTCCTTTGAAATTTGAGACATGTGTATGAGAAATTCAGTATACATGCATTTTTTCTTAGAAAATCTGAAACTTTATGACTATTATTATTCATTTATTTTACAACGTATAGAACCATTTAATAGAGCATTTATATTATTGACCTTTTATTAGATGCTTAATAAATAAGCAATAGATACGCTATTCCTAATATATAAGCCATTAGCAGTAAGTATCCAAAAGAATATAGTTTTCATCATTGCTTCCTTTTCCATACTGTGCCCCATTGTGCATGGTCACCAGCTTTATTTGTGCTCTGTAAAATGTATTTAACGTTCATCTCTGCAATAGTAGTCAAAAGATCACCTTATTAAGATTAAGGGCTCATGTACAAGGCAGAGCCATCTGTATGACCCCTTTAAGAGAACCATATAGCCAACATTGGGTCCCAATGCAACATATATAACAGGGCCCCTACCTACTATATGCCATGTATAAATCTGGTGTATTCTTATGTGGCAGAGAGGCCAGCATCTGAGTCTGCACCTCTAGATAGATACTTCCTTGCATATATACTCCATTTCCTGCTGTACAGATTTTAATAGACCTGGATGTCTTGTTTTGTGTAGTGGTCTTCTTTCCACATTGATATATTACCAGGGGCGGATTGGCCATAGACCTTACAGGGAAACTTCCTGGTGGGCCGATTCCCAGGGGGCCGCCTGAGCCCTCCTCGTAGCTGGCCAGTGGAAGTTTTTAGAGATGTATTTTGTGCTGCTGGCAGTATTTTGTGATAGACTGTGGTATTTGGCTCTGTTGGGGTGGTATAATGTGCCACAATATGGTATTACTGGTCCTGCCTTCCATCAATTTGGACCTGACAACAAAACGGGACACTTTTAGTATTTTTTCCAGGGCCACTTTAAGTTCCCAGTCCGTCCCTGTATATTACTCTTATAAGTCTAATATGTGTTTTGCTTCTTAAACTACTACTCTGAGCAACGCGAAAGGACCCTACACATCCACAGCAGATCAAATACAGCTGGTCAGGTTACCAGTTGAAATGTATTAGGGTTCTGTTCACAGAAATGGTTTCATGCATAGTGCCAACATATTCCGTGGCACTGTACACAAATTGTCACAATGCTCCAGTACTCCAAGGTCCTACTGTTCCCAGTTTTCCTTTGTTAGATACACACAGTAGTCATTGATGACTTATCCTCATGATAGCTTCACGCACCAAACTAGCAGCACAAACCCCAAGCTTCCTCACTGTCCAATATCGTAAATGGGTGCAGACAACATAGACATAAAGTTCCAAAAGATTCCAGCCATCGGACATAAGAATACTTCAGGCTTTATTTAGATAATCCTTAAAAACCTGCATTCAAGTGACATTTACAGGAAAAAGTGTTGCTTTCCCGTATGTGTCTCTTGAATGTCGATTTTTAAGGATTATCTAAATAAAGCCTGAAATCCTGGAATCTTTTGGGACTTTATGTGGGTTATTGTACACTTTGCACTTCTGTGGCCCCAGATCTCCTGATTGGGTTGGACTTTTTTGTGGAGTTGCAAGCAACATATACTATAGTCCCAGTTCACAAGATAAAATCAGTTTTCAAGTAGATATTGCAACACTCCTAGAGTTACACAAAATCGTCCATCTTTCCATGGACATCACCAATATTTCAACTCCAACAGGAGCTTGAAAAAGACCCAGATGGGATCGAAAAAACACAGTTGATGTTCACAGGTACAAAGGTGGATGATTTTGTGTAATTCTTGGAATGCTGCTATCCTTAGGACAGCTCATAATTATCAGATTGGTGGAAGTCTTGACACCAGAACCCCCACAGATCAGCTGTTTCACAAGCTCCAGTGCCAGAACCATGCACCAGAACTGCACAGCTCAATCGTACGTGTAGTGGCTCTAGCTTGTTACTGCTGCACAGCTCCCATTAAGAAACATTGGAACCCATCTGAGTGCAATTTATTTAAAATGAGTCTTCACCCAAACAATAGCACCCACTGATATATTGTATAGAACATCTAATTGATGCTCTTATTTAAAGTATAACTGTCATTTCATTTATTTTAAATATTTTTATATTATACTTTATTAAGAAATTATTTTGACTTTTATAAGAAAACTATTTAAAGTTTCCCATCAGAAACCATCTAAATTAATGTTGCTAATGAAATTCCATCTTCAGCATCTGTTTAACACTGAAGAGTAATAATTGTAAGATGCAGAGGCAGGCGTCTCAGCCTGCCTCTCCTCTCCCTGCCTACACAAATGTAAATATATTTTACTATAAAACATTATTTTAATTAAAGGGGTTCTCCGAGTTATATATATTGATGACCTATCCTCAGGATAGGTCATCAATATCAGATCGGCGGCGGTCCGGCACCCTCGCCGATCAGCTGTTTAAAGAGGAGGCTCGCGCCATATCAGCGCTGCCTCCTCTTCACTGTTTACATGCTGGCCGTAACAGGGGTAGTGGTGAGTAGGTGTAATTACACCTAACTGCCCTATTCATTTCTATGGGAAGAATCGCTTCCATAGACTTGTATAGGAGCGATTCTATCCATAGAAATGAATGGGGCGGTGAGGTGTAATTACACCTATTCACCACTACCCCCATGTCGGCCAGCATGTAAACAGTGAAGAGGAGGCAGCGCTGATACGGTGCGAGCCTCCTCTTCAAACAGCTGATCGGCGGGGGTGCCGGGTGTCGGACAGCCACCGTTCTGATATTGATGACCTATCCTGAGGATAAGTCATCAATATATATAACTCTGAGAACCCCTTTAAGGTCCTTTTACACCGATAATCAGGCCAATTATGAGGAATGAGCGTTTGTAGAACAGCTTGTTGCCAATAATTGGCCCGTGTGAAAGGTGTCAACGATCATCCCTAATAGCATAATTTCTGTCCAGGAACAATTATTTCCCATGGGCACAAGTGATCGTTCTATCAGTCGCTTCTCCCCATACACTGTTGATCAGCAATTATTGGGAAGTTTGGTTCATTTCCGATAATTGCCTGAAATATTGGTCTATGTAACAGGACTTTAAGTTTCTCTGCCCATTTGATCTTTTGCAAACACTATTCGCTGGCAACCCCTGATCCCCTCTGTCTACCCAATGCATCACTGGTTGGTTAGTGCCAGGCACATATTGGAGAGCGGGGCTGCCAGCAATCAGGGCTGCCATTAAGTGTACAGGAACAAAGGCAGAAGGCTTTATACCGCATTACTGTTAGTGCTGATCACTGACAGCCCTGCTTAGTGCTTATTATCTATCCAGGGAGGTGCCAGAATGAGAGACAGGGGAGCAGAGCTGAAAACATATAACATGTGGACCTCCCAAAATAGCCACACAGTGGTTCTCAATTTCTCTGGTTTCAACATATGACGCTTATTTATTAAAGTGTTAGCTGTATACTTTGTGTACTAAATGCTCATGGTTTTCAAGATGTTTTCACGCACTCATTGAATATGTGCACCTTCCTTGGTTCACTGCCAGAAGAGAAAAATCAGTCTTGTTCATGTGATAATCAAACAGGCGCAGGGCTCATTACAGGACAAACTTAAACAAGCCAAAAATACTAAGCATAAAAACTTAGCATTGATCTGGCTGCAACACATGGCCATGAACCCGACCACATACAGTAGCCGGTGGTGCCACACACCATGTGGTCCTACCCTAAGGGGAAAGCATGCAGCTGAGACCCACCTACCCATTGGCCAATGCAGTAAGATCATCTCAATCGCTTGCGGCAGCTTGAAAATGTGGGTTCACTTTTTGATATATCCGTTAATGAATTTTTAAAAGTCCCAGTGATATGATGGAAAATAGTTATTAATAATAATAATTAATAATTTTCTTTGCTTTGTAGGTATTTTTGAAGTCTTGTATCCTGGTCCATGACAGTTGTACAGCAGCTGCCATTGTATTTTTGATTGACCGATTTCTATACTGGGCAGATGCATCCAGAAGACTGCTCTCTGTTGCCAAAGCTTTGCATAAAATTTGGCCCTCCACTCCAATAGCTCCACAGGTGGTTATTCGGCAAGCTCGTATCTCGGTAAATTCAGGTGACGTATCTCTTTGAGTTGATCTTTCTCTGTTTTCTCAGCTTAGTCCCAATTAGGAGCTACTTGACTTTCAAGAGGACACTCTGTGCCATTATAGGGATGACATTCCTCTGAACCCCGTGGCATCTTTTGAAACCTAGAGCCAGCCTTCCTTTTCTCCAACAAAGGAACCAGGATAAGAGTTTCTGAGCCAAAAGAGGTAGAGGGATTTGTGAAAGGGTGTGGAAAATACTAATTGGGGCTTTTGTTCCCTAACAAATATTCCCTGCTGGTTTCAAACAGGGGTATCTGAGCTGCCTTACTTCTGATCAAGCCTCTATAACACAAAACACAGAGCTTGGTCCTATATTCTTTTCAGTAGGACCACTTGACTAAACAAACAATACAATCAACAAAGCACAGGTTCCTTCTTGTGCATCAGGTAATTGTCACCCAAAAGATCACCACCAATGGCCCTCCAGTCATGGACATGCATATTCAGCTCAGCTATATGTGCATAATAATGTTTATGGAAGTGAGCAAATTAGTGGCTGGTAGATATAACCAATTCTGCTTATAATAGATATCATCTTATTTAAGGGGGTTGTACCACGAAAAATATTCTGCAGTTTTCAGCACCTGGATATGAATATTTTTTTAATTCCTTGTAATTAAAAATGTAGTATAGCCACTGAGTTATTCAATAAAATGTATCTGTATAGTGCCACCTGCTGTTTGTTCTTTTTCTTACTGAACTCACTGAGGTGGATAAACATGCTCAGTTCCATCCTTCAACTGTCTCCTAAGCTCTGATAGGAGAGAACTGCAGAAGAAAGGACGCATCACTGAGCTGCAGCATAAAGGATACACCCCAAGCTGCTATATAAATCTAGCAGAGCAATTGGAGCAAAAAATGGGGAGATCTCTGGATCCATGTGAGGTATAGGGATGGCTCTAGCTTTATTAGAAATAGATTGTCATGTACTAGCTATCTCTGCGATGGGTAACCTCCGGCACTCCAGCTTTGGTAAAACTACGACTCCCAAGATGTACACTTGCTTGGCTGTTCTCAGAACTCCATAGAAATGAATGGAGCATGTTGGGAGTCATAGTTTCACCACAGCTGGAGTACTGGAGGTTAGCCATCACTGTACTATTTGATGTTTGTAGTGTCATCCTCTGGTGTTTGGGAGTAAGGCAAGACTATCAAAGAGCATCCATACATGTGATGAAGATGGCACAGATTTGTAATGTGATGTTTTCTCTCTCATGTAAAAAATGTCTAATGTGTAGATTGGAAACTAAGATTATAAATTTACAATATCATGACCTGGTTACTGGGATTAATAAGATTAATATTTACTTCTACAGGGAAACTTCTGAAAGCTGAATATATATTAAGCAGTTTGATAAGCAATAATGGAGCAACGGGTAAGTGGGTCACAGCAAGCCGTTGATTAACATCTATTTCTCTCAAATGGTGAGAGGGGATAAGGGAAACAAAGTCTGGCAGCAGCTTATCTCCCAAGAACTGAAGAGTCAGAATGTGTTGTTGGGGAGGGTCTGGAGGCCCCCATACACATGTGATAGTAGGCCAGTCCTATCAAAATTGACAAGTTCAGCCAACGCTAATCTAAGGTGTATGGTCAGCTTAATAGCTGTTTTATGTTGAACATAAAAGATCAAGCATATCTTGGTTTAAAGCGGCTCTGTCACCAGGATTAACCCTATTAAACCAGACAAACTGGCTGGTAGGGCTCATCATGCTGATTAAAGCTATACTTTTCTTTTGTGTGTATGATAAACAGCTACAGAGAAATCTGCATTGTATTCATATGCAAATGAGAATTTCTAGCACCAGGAGGTGGGGCTGAATCCTTTGAGCACTGCTTTGTAACACCCCCTGTGCTCTGCACACTCCCCCTCCCAGGCTGAGGGCAGAGCTGTGTCCTAGCATCTACATATCATTTACTCTATGTACTGTAGCATCACCACACTGAGATCTGCTCAGAAAGCTAATCTACATATCACTGCTTTATTCACAGTCAGAATATATGTGTCACGGACGTTCCTCCGACAGGTAGCAGGAGGTCGGTCAGATTGGCAACACGTGGTATAATCTGACATGTTTTCCTTTTTTGTTGCTGGTATTCACCACACCCTTTTCCCTCAGTTGTTGCTGGTGTGGTAATTGTCTCTCCCCTATTTATTGCTGCTTCGCCCACAGTTCCTTGCGGTTTATAGCTTCAGTGGTTATTGTGGTGAACTGGTTTTGGTTCTCAGCTGAGATCCTGGTGTTTCCATTCCTTCATTGAAGATAAGTGTCCTCTTTCCCTTTTGTGTTTTACGTTACTTTTCCTTGTTGTTTGTTATTAGGCCTAAGGGAGACTCCTGTTCGTCCTTTCTTTTGGAGGAACAGGTAGACTCATTCCTGTCATTAGTTCCAGGGTCAGTTTGATTGTTAGGTTCCTGTGTATGAACTCGCCTACATTTGTGGCCTGTTCATACTGGTAGTTAGTCAGGAATTGAGTCAGGGTTTCCTTTAGGAGGTGTCCATCTTCCTTCCTTAGATTCCAGGCCTAATCTCCTTTCCCTTCTATGCTCAGTGTGGTTCCCCCCCCACACACACACCTGAGCGTGACAATATGATTATAAACACACCAGTGATATGTATTAGCTTATAAGCATGGCAAAAACCTGCATGGTTATGTGGTAATGCTATAGGTTAGTGGCTTAGTTAGTGGTTTTGTATGTAGATATACCAGGTTTGAATCTTGGGAGAGACGTCAAATTTTTTTTCTTCCACATTTATCCAATAAGAAAAGTCTAAATCCTTATTATATACAGTGCTCCACATGGCGACCAAAATGGTCGCCAATGCGAGTTAGAATTTACTAATGGCGACAAGACTTTTTAGTCTTGTCGCCATTTGCGCCTAGACCCGGCATTTAACGATACTAGGCTGCGCAGTAGTATCAGAGAACATGGTGCGCGTTGCTCTCAGCGCGCTTCATGTTCCCTCAGCAGCACAGGGGAGAAGGAAGCAGTCTCTCCCTCCCCCTGTGCTGCTGCTGCTTCCACCAATGGGAGAGGGGAGGGCGCACTGCGCCACCAATGAGAGGGGAAGGGGAGGGCGCACTGCGCCACCAATGCACATACTATGTTTAATAAAAGTACAGTAGGCGGGTGCTGGCGCATAATCACATAGGTTGGCTGCTGATTGCAGCTCTCTATCATACAGGTCGGGTGAGGGCTATGTGATTCTGCGGTGGCACACACCTCCTGTACTTTTATTAAACATAGTTATGTGCATTGGTGCACCTCCCCCGCCCAACCCCCCAGTATAATAAACATTGGTGGCGGTGGCCACAGGGTCCCTTCCCCCCCCTTCCCTCTTCATTGGTGGCAGTGGTAGATTCCGACCGGAGCCCCAGCAGTGTAATCTCGGGGCTCTGATTGGTTACCATGGCAACCAGGACGCTCCCCCCCTTCATTGGTGGCAGTGGTAGATTCACTGCTGGGGCTCCAAACGGTTACCATGGCAGCCAGGATGCTACTGAAGTCCTGGCTGCCATGGTAAGCTCCCTGCAGCTGTGTGCACAAAGCACCGGGCAGCAGGGAGAGTGTAAAGTCCTACTCACCCTGATAGATCTCTATTAGAGTGAATAGGACAGGAGTTCTAGCCCCTAAGGGGGCTAATACTTAGTAAAAAAAAAGCAAAAAAATAAAAAAACACCAATATATTAAGGTTAAGGGCCCATTCACACAACCTTGTGAATGCGCCCGCATCTATTCCGCAATTTTGCAGAATAGATGCGGCCGCATTCTCTTCAATGGGCGACGTGCGAACTTGCAGCGGCTTCGCAAGAAATTACAGAACATGTCCTATTCTTGTCCGCAACAGCGGACAAGAATAGGCATTTTGAATGGGTGCCTGGCCGTGTGTTCCGCAAATTGTGGAACATACGCCAGGCGGCATCCGTGGTATTGCGCATTCGCATTTTTGCGGATGCGCAATACTACGGCCCTCTGAACGGTCCCTTAATCACCCCCTTTCTCAATTTTACATATAAAATACACTACCGTTCAAAAATTTAGGGTCACTTAGAAATTTCCTTATTTTTGAAAGAAAAGCACAGTTTTTTTCAATGAAGATACTTAACTTAATCAGAAATACACTCTATACATTGTTAATGTGGTAAATGACTATTCTAGCCGCAAACGTCTGGTTTTTAATGCAATATCTACATAGGTGTATAGAGGCCCATTTCCAGCAACCATCACTCCAGTGTTCTAATGATACATTGTGTTTGCTAACTGTGTAAGGCCTTGTTCACACTTCAGTTATTTGATCAGTTATTTCCATCAGTTATTGTGAGCCAAAGCCAGGTGCGGGTCAAAAACACAGAACAGGTGCAGATCTTTCCATTACACCTGATCTCTGTGTAGCCTCCACTCCTGGTTTTGGCTCACAATAACTGATGGAAATAACTGATCAAATAACTGAGGTATGAACAAGCCCTAAGAAGGCTAATGGATGTTTTGAAAACCCTTGTGCAAGTATGTTAGCACAGCTGAAAACAGTTTTGCTGGTTAGAGAAGCTATAAAACTGACCTTCCTTTGAGCTAGTTGAGAATCTGGAGCATTACATTTGTGGGTTCGATTAAACTCTCAAAATGGCCAGAAAAAGAGAACTTTCATGTGAAACTCGACAGTCTATTCTTGTTCTCAGAAATGAAGGTTATTCCATGCAAGAAATTGCCAAGAAACTGAAGATTTCCTACAACGCTGCGTACTACTCCCTTCAGAGGACAGCACAAACAGGCTCTAACCAGAGTAGAAAGAGAAGTGGGCAGCCCCGCTGCACAACTGAGCAACAAGACAAGTACATTAGAGTCTCTAGTTTGAGAAAGAGACGCCTCACAGGTCCTCAACTGGCAGCTTCATTAAATAGTACCCGCAAAACGCCAGTGTCAACGTCTACAGTGAAGAGACGACTCCGGGATGCTGGCCTTCAGGGCAGAGTGGCAAAGAAAAAGCCATATCTGAGACTTGCTAATAAAAGGAAAAGATTAATATGGGCAAAATAACACAGACATTGGACAGAGGAAGATTGGAAAAAAGTGTTATGGACAGACAAATCGAAGTTTGAGGTGTTTGGATCACACAGAAGAACATTTGTGAGACGCAGAACAACGGAAAAGATGCTGGAAGAGTGCCTGACGCCATCTGTCAAGCATGGTGGAGGTAATGTGATGGTCTGGGGTTGCTTTGGTGCTGGTGAAGTGGGAGATTTGTACAAGGTATAAGAGATTTTGAATAAGGAAGGCTATCACTCCATTTTGCAACGTCATGCCATACCCTGTGGACAGCGCTTGATTGGAGCCAATTTCCTCCTACAACAGGACAATGACCCAAAGCACACCTCCAAATGATGCAAGAACTATTTAGGGAAGAAGCAGGCAGCTGGTATTCTATCTGTAATGGAGTGACCAGTGCAGTCACCAGATATCAACCCCATTGAGCTGTTGTGAGAGCAGCTTGACTGTATGGTACGCAAAAAGTGCCCATCAAGCCAATCCAACTTGTGGGAGGGGCTTCTGGAAGCATGGGGTGAAATTTCTCCAGATTGCCTCAGAAAATTAACAGCTAGAATGCCAAAGGTCTGCAATGCTGTAATTGCTGCAAATGGAGCATTCTTTGACAAAAGCAAAGTTTGAAGGAAAAAATTATTATTTCAAATAAAAATCATTATTTCTAACCTTGTCAATGTCTGGACTATATTTTCTATTCATTTTGCAACTCATTTGATAAATAAAAGTGTGAGTTTTCATGGAAAACACAAAATTATCTGGGTGACCCCAAACGTTTGAACGGTAGTGTATATTAACAATAAATAAACATTTTACATGTCGTCCGAAAAGTCCAAACTATTAAAATATAAAAAAATATCTCCTATGTGATGAACACGTAACAGAAAGAAAATAAAATCCGCACAAGTCACCATTTTTTAGTCACCTTGTCCCCCCAAAAAATATGATAGGACTGTTCTATTATGGGCCAGACTTTCCATCTTCTCCTCCAAGTCTTTTTTAATTATAATTATATATATTTAAATTTGGCTCCTAAATTTTTCATTTCAGGAGCCAATGGCTCGTAGGTATTTTTTTTTAGTCTGGAGCACTGATTATATTGAGAATGTTTTGTTTTAGAAAGCTAATAAATATTACTGTTTTCTTTATAAACATATATTGTCTCTGTGAATAAACCAGTAATAGATTTTAGCAAAAAAAAATAAATCTCAATGTAATAAGGCCTTATTATTATTATTATTATTATTATTATTATATGATTATATATTATTTATTATAGTATAGCCTTTTATTATGTTTTTAAATAAGAAATAGAAAAAAACTGAAACAAAATGTATAACTCTCCTTAGACCTGAACTTGCGATCTCTACTAAGCTATAGCATTACCACATAGATATGTGCATCTTTTATGCTTATAAACTATCACATATTACTGGTGTCTTTGTAATCATACATTGTGCCTGTGAATAAAGCAGTAGATTGTGGTGAAGCTATAGTACATTGAGTATATGATATGTAGATGCTAAGACACAGCTCTGTCATCAGCATGTCGAGCCCTGTAAATCAAGGGGAGGGGTGTTCAGAGCACAGGGGGTGTTACAAGGTAGTACCCAAAGAAGGGTTCAGCTCCACCTCCTGGTGCTCCAATTGCTCATTTGCATATGAATAAAAATGCAGATTTGTCTGCAGCTATTTATCGTATAAAAGAAAGGTATAGTTTTCATCAGCATGATGAGCCCTACCAGGCAGTATGTATGGTAAAATAGAGTTGATTCTGGTGACCAAGCCACTTTATTCTTAGATGATTAATCCCAAATTGGCATTATTATGTTTTAATTGTGATTGAAAAAGGACTCTAACCAACATTCTAAAATTGAAGTTTTTTTGTTTGTTATATATACTGTCAAAGAGAGGACCTTAAATCACGAAAAAGGATATAGTGCAATCAATAGGGTAACAAATAAATCACCACAGTGCCTACAAATGCAATATACAAAAAGTAATTCTTCATCTATCCACGTAATTTCTCAAAGAATCATGTCTATTTGGAGTTTTTTCAGGGCTGCCAACCATTCAGAAGTTCCTGGACTGTCCAGAAAAGTAGGGGACATTTTTCCTTCATCCATTAGAAAAACAATTCATGTGTCACCATGTAACCAAATCACTCTGGTTTCATTACATCCTGTATGTAGCACTTCCTGTTGTTGCATTCAACCAAACCCATGATGCACTTCTCCTTTCCCTGCCACAGCCCCAGCATCAACCCTAACAACACCCAGCTAGTTTATAGCTCCTCTCACCAGTTAGTTACATAGACACTCCCCTATCACTGCCCATAACACCCAGCTAGTTTATAGCTCCTCCCACCAGTTAGTTACATAGACACTCCCCTATCACTGCCCATAACACCCAGCTAGTTTATTGCTTCACCCACCAGCTAGTTACATAGACACTCCCCTATCAATGCCCCTGTATGGACATAACATCCCTAGAAATAAGAAAGAGCTGCATGATAAGGAATCTCGCACTTCTGCTAATAAATAATTGGTTTTTAAGGAAAAGGGTAGTTACCAAGCTCTATATCAGTTATGGTATTATGATAAATATACAAACTTGGAAGGAGACTTATGATGTGAATTTTTAAAGTCTAAAGTACGTCTTTAACAGTTTTTAGATATTACTCTACTTTTCTACACCGCTACTTTCCTGAAGTAAGATTGCAACAATTTATGAAATGTTTTAAAAAGTTGCAATTGATAAAGCTTCTTCAATCAGCCTGACAGGCTAAACAGGCCCACTTTACAAAGCTGGAATGAATAGTGTTAAAAATACAAAGGGAGTAATTTATCAAGCTGAAATACGCCTAAGTTAGGCATCTTTCAGGCACAGATTGTGGTGCAACAGTTAGATGTGCCGTACTCAGCAACTTCTCCCCGCACACACCAGGTCTAAAAAAGTGGGCAGGGAAGGGGACAGGCGGGCAGGCTTGCACCTCTTCATAACTTCGGCAATCAACCTCTGGCAATGGGGCTTTATTAGGACTGGCGTAAAAAATGCTGGTCTTAATAAATGTGCCCCAAAATGTTGCAAATATTTTGCACAAATAAGCTCAAAGGCACAAAGAAAATTTTTGACGCCAGGGGCTGCAGGGCTTGTTAAATTCCGCCCATTTTTTTTTTTTTTTTCAGTTTATAAATTTATGGAGGCTACTGTAGTCTAAAAATGTATAACTCTTGTTAATTGTTAATTGCTTACTTCATATCTTGCTTCTAATTTTACCTTCAATAAACAGGAACTTGGAATTATTCTGAAGAGAGTGATAGACTTCTGGTTCAGTCTGTTTGTATACAGATACGAGGACAAATCCTGCAGAAATTAGGTGAAGAATTTTCAATTTCAATAAATTATGTTACAAATTGATGTACAGTAGCATGCATGTTGTTTAACTACATACATTCAAAGCTACCCTATGACTACCTGAGGCTATTTTCACACTAGCGGCAGGGGTGTCCGGCAGGCTGCTCCGGCGGGTGAACAGCCTGCTGGATCTGTGCTGCTGCTAGTGCACGTGTGCGGCCGGAACTACGCTCCGTCCCCATTCACTATTTTGGGGACAGGCCGGAGTTCCAGCCACAGAAAGGCAAACATGCCGAGAGGCGGGCGGAATAAAACTACAACTATTTCAATTCACCTTTATGGCAACAAATGCCTTAAAGGGGAATGTGTCATCATAAAATCACTTATTGTTTACATTTCATTTTGATGCATATTTTTAAAGAATTTTTGATTTATTGTATTTTTAGTTTTTTTTCATTAATGAGCAACAAGGGACGATTTAGCGAGGCAGTTGCGCTCAGTCAGGCAGATTTGTCCAGGGGTGGACTGGGAACTTAAAGCGGCCCTGGGGGAAAAAAACTAAAAGTGGCCCCATGTTGTAGGCAGGTTCAAATTGACAGAAGGTGGGGCAACACAAGTAGGCAGAGACAACAGAAGGTGCAGCATAAGATACCACCCCTGCAGAACCAAATACCACAGTGCAGCACAAAATGCCTCAGCAGAATCAGAGTGCAGCACATAATACTGCTTCCTTCATCGCAGTATTTAAAGGCTATGTACACCTTTGGGGGCATTTTTTTTATTATTGCATTGTACTCATTTTGAGCTAAAAATATTTTTTTAATTGGTCTTTATTAAAAATATGGAGTCCTTTTTTTCAGTACAGAGCTGACATGCTCTAGAAGCACCCTTTGGATTTTCTGTCAGACCAGAAGCTGACGGACTCCTTATCTCTGCTCTCTGACATTCTAAACTCATTTATCTTAATAATAAGAATGTGGCTTAAATAGGTGTTTATGACCTCTCATTAGTTTAGAGATAAGGTTTATTACATGACCGGCACAAAGTGAAACTACCATTATCTTCCAGCCGGGAAATTTCCCTGTAGGATCTATGGCCAGTCCACCTCTGGATTTGTCCAATCAATTGAAAACGCTCGCCGTTCAGTTGGTACACGTTATTACATTTGATAATAATTGCTGAAATGCTAATGTTTATATGAAAACTCAAACACTAATCACTCTAAGGCCATTAAGTATCTAAACAACCATACTGTGAGTGTGCAGGATGCAAACTAGAGCATGCGCACTACATACTAGGCCAATTGCCTTTACCCCCTTTGCCCACCTGCCGGCTGACTTTATTTATTTTACCCACTTATATAAATGTATCTTCAAATTTTCACAATCAACCTCAGATTAATACAGGAAGTAATAGAGGTAAGATTAGAACATGAACAATTTTCATTCTATATGGCTACTAAGTGTGGTCCTGGGAGTTAAACCCACACTGTTGTAAATGTCTATTATATATTGTATAAGTAATTAAAGATAGAGTCAGTATATTTAGTAATCTCACCACTATTTAATGTCAAAGTAATATCCATCAATATGTCCAATGTTCTTATTCTATGATCCTCCCACATGAAAAGCCACTGCCACTCTTTCCTTCTTAAGGTCGGTACATTTACACGGACAATGTACAATCTGCCGATCGTTAGCGGGGGAGACCGGTGTATTTATATGCACCGATCTCCAGCAACTCCAGAGTATGAGGAGGAGTGATCACTAATGCCATTGCTCTTCCCCATACTGTCTCGTTGTTTCCCGTTGTTTACACAACACGATCTGCCACCAGGAAACAAGGATTTCTTGTGCTGCACAAACGATCCAATTACCCAATGAACGAGCATTTTGCTTGTTCATCAGGTAATCGGCGGTGCATTTATGCCACCAGATCATCTCTAACGAGCGTTACTATGAACGCTCGTTAGCGATGATCTGTTCAGTTCTCGGCCCATGTAAAGGGCCTTTTAGGCTGGCCATTCTTATGAGACACCTGTTAGCTGCTCAATTAGGCAACAGCTATCCCTCCGATCCTCCATAGAAGTGCAAGAATGCATGTGTTGTGAATTGGGAAAGGGGAGTAAAGGTGCATTTATACTATTCGAGGAGCAGCCGATTGTCAGGAAGGATGTGTTCCTTACCGACAGTCAGCCGCTCGTTAAGCGGAGGTGAAGCTCTGCATTTACATGCAATGATCGCCTCCACAATATGAGAACAAGCAATCGCTGCTCCTGGGCAGCAGAGTGCTGTTTAGACAATCTGCTGCCCAGAAACAAATATTGAGTTGTCCGCCCCTCAAATCATTTTACCCGATGGACGAGCGTTTTGCTTGTTTATCAGGTGATCTGCAGCACCTTTCGATGGGCAGATTATCAGGAATGAGCGTTCGTAGTACGTTTGTTCCCGATAATCAGCCCAAATATTGGGCAGTATAAATCCAGCATTAGTCACTGCAGACACCTTTGGTTTTGACTTATCTCCCAGAAAAAAAAAGCATTGGTTATGTTGAAATCCCCTTGTACATTAGATGGCTGGCCAGTCCTGCTGAAATCGGCAGGTATGGCCATCGTCTATCTGTATGACCGGTAGGTTTTAAATTGCTTACCCTTTCTTTATTTTGATCTTTCTTACTGACATACCAGTGATCCAATCCTGGAATGCTCTCTGATGGAGGGTCATGTCACCAGAACCATCCATCAGCAGCTTCCTTCGGCCAACAATGTGCACTTCACAGTGCATGTAAAAGTTCCCCAGTCCGTCCATATTGTTATTCGAAGGAGGCTGCTGATGAATGGATTTGATCACATGGGACCGGAGGAGCGGTCTGTACCACGGAATACTGTACATGCCAAGTAGAGGCTGTTCTGGGTACTTCAACCTTGTCCCAGTCAAGTGAACAGCTAATCGATAGAGAAGTATAATGGAGCCCACCAGGGTTTCAAGGTTTTCGCCAATTTTAAGACAGGAATAGCAATGTATGCTGCACTGTCCTTGCAGTCAAAATTGACTGAGTGACCGACTGAGGATACAAACAGAGCCCAGAACTGCAATGTGGGCAATATGGATACTATAGACACATTATTTGATGAACTGAAGGATGTGTCGGAATTCTTATGGGCATTGTATAGATGCTAATGTTTCATGCATGTTTTACAATATTGCAAGTTCACCCTAAAGATTTCAAAATCTTTGTACTTATGTATTGATTGTATTAATTGTACCTGGCTAATTAGAACACTGTTCCTTCTGGATTGCAGGCATGTGGTATGAAGCAGCTGAGCTAATCTGGACCTCTATTGTTGGCTTTTATGAACTCCCCATACCTGACAAAAAGGTAGATTTGACTGCATTGTAATGAGCTATCCAGGCTAGTGGTGCTGTGACTGATGCTCTTGTAGACAGCTAGTTCAGCCTTTCTTTCATGCTACAACATCAGAAAGGTGGGAGTAGCTTGGTGTGTTCTCTCCACCTCTGTAATTCTTTACTATTTCTAAAAGCTAAAGTGATAGCTTTCAAGTCAGGCACAAAGGCAAATAATTTAATGACAGGGCAGTCTCAGGTGCAATCATACGGCTCTTTGCACTCTCTGATAATGAGATGCAAGGAGGAAGTTTTAGCTTGCTTAGTAATCTGTGCCACTAATTACTGTTTTAAGTAATTGATCAATTATTATAGTCTGAAAAAGATGAGGCAGGAGGAAAGCACAAGGAAAGTCTAATCCTTTCCAGTGTAAAACCCATCCCTTGCTCTAAGCAATATAAGCAGCGGCAATAATGTGCTCAGTGACTACACGTTCTTGCTGTTTTATGCGAGCTACACATTGTTTTCATAATGTTATGACTTGCCATAGGCAAATTAATGATCATTTATGTTCTTTAGTCCGCCTCTCAGTGTTTATTTTAATGCTTTATTTTAAGGGAATTGCTACATCTCTTGGTGTTTTAGCGGACATCTTTATATCTATGAGTGAGGAGGACTACCAGAGGTTTAAGCAAAGTACCCATGTGGGATTGGTAAGCGTTATATTATACACTGGCTTTTTCTCATTTCATCTGTCTTATAAAATGTTTTACTTTGTTGCAGTGTCGCTATCCTGCTAGTAGATAAACTCAAAGCTGTGCAGGGAAAAGGGCTCATCAGTTCTAATAAAGACCAATTAAAATCAACAAAATCCGCTGAAAGGCTATGTACACCTTTGGGGGGTTTGGTTATGATTTCATTTTACTCATTTTTGGCTAAAAATAATTTTTTCAATTGGTCTTTATTTAAAATATTGAGCTGTTCTATCGCAAAGGGTTTACTGTTTTTCAATCTGTGTGAATGGTACTTTCACTTTGTGCTGGTCATCTATTAAGCCATATTATTATCAGTAAGATAAGAATTGAGCTTTAATGAGTGTTTATAATATCAGAGGTAACAAATAAGGAGCCATCATTGTCCTTCTTGACATAGCAGAGAGAAAATACAGACCCTGTTAGTAGATAAACTGAAAGCTGTGCAGGGAAAAGGGCTCATCATTTTTAATAAAGACCAATTAAAAAAAATGATTTTTAGCTCAAAATAAGTACAATGCAATAATAAACAAAAATGCCACCAAAGGTGTACATAACCTTTAATATGGACACCTTTTTATGGAATTGTTTTTGTTGTTTATTTGCTTCCTAAATGCAAAATGTTCTAAATAGTCTTTTTTAAAATTTCATATCATTATACTTCAGCAGGGCGTGTGTACAGATCCTCATAAACATGACTTATCAGGAGAACATGCCATATTCAGAAGGACTCACTGACAGTGTAATGTGTATGGGGAGCTCCTGACTCTCACATTGAGTTCATTGATTGAACCTCCTGTTCTCCCCAAGATAAGCTACCTCTAGAGGTGTCTCACAGCGGCTTTCTTCTCCCTCCCCACTGAAAACATACAGTCATGGCCAAAAGTTTTGAGAATGATACAAATATTAATTTTTACAAAGTCTACTGCTTCAGTTTTTATAATGGCAATTTGCATATACTCCAGAATGTTATAAAGAGTGATCAGCTTAACAGCAATTACTTGCAAAGTCAATATTTGCCTAGAAAATTCACTTTATCCCCCAAAACACATTTCAACATCATTGCAGCCCTGCCTTAAAAGGACCAGCTAACATTGTTTCAGTGATTGCTCCATTAACACAGGTGTGGGTGTTGATGAGGACAGGGCTGGAGATCAATCTGTCATGATTAAGTAAGAATGACACCACTGGACACTTTAAAAGGAGGCTGGTGCTTGGCATCATTGTTTCTCTTCTGTTAACCATGGTTATCTCTAAAGAAACACGTGCAGTCATCATTGCACTGCACAAAAATGGCCTAACAGGGAAGAGTATCGCAGCTAGAAAGATTGCACCTTAGTCAACAATCTATCGTATCATCAAGAACTTCAAGGAGAGAGGTTCCATTGTTGCCAAAAAGGCTCCAGGGCGCCCAAGAAAGACCAGCAAGCGCCAGGACCGTCTCTTAAATGTGTTTCAGCTGCGGGATCGGGCTACCAGCAGTGCAGAGCTTGCTCAGGAATGGCAGCAGGCAGGTGTGAGTGCATCTGCACGCACTGTGAGGCGGAGACTCTTGGAGCAGGGCCTGGTCTCAAGGAGGGCAGCAAAGAAGCCACTTCTCTCCAGAAAAAACATCAGGGACAGACTGATATTCTGCAAAAGGTACAGGGAGTGGACTGCTGAGGACTGGGGTAAAGTCATTTTCTCTGATGAATCCCCTTTTCGATTGTTTGGGACATCTGGAAAACAGCTTATTTGGAGAAGACGAGGTGAGTGCTACCACCAGTCTTGTCTCATGCCAACTGTAAAGCATCCTGAAACCATTCATGTGTGGGGTTGCTTCTCAGCCAAGGGAATCGGCTCTCTCACAGTCTTGCCTAAAAACACAGCCATGAATAAAGAATGGTACCAGAATGTCCTCCGAGAGCAACTTCTCCCAACCGTCCAAGAGCAGTTTGGCGATCAACAATGCCTTTTCCAGCATGATGGAGCACCTTGCCATAAAGCAAAGGTGATAACTAAATGGCTCAGGGAACAAAACATAGAGATTTTGGGTCCATGGCCTGGAAACTCCCCAGATCTTAATCCCATTGAGAACTTGTGGTCAATCATCAAGAGACGGGTGGACAAACATAAACCTACAAATTCTGACAAAATGCAAGCATTGATTGTGCAAGAATGGACTGCTATCAGTCAGGATTTGGTCCAGAAGTTGATTGAGAGCATGCCAGGGAGAATTGCAGAGGTCCTGAAGAAGAAGGGTCAACACTGCAAATATTGACTTGCTGCATTAACTCATTCTAACTGTCAATATAAGCTTTTGTTACTCATAATATGATTACAATTATATTTCTGTATGTGATAAAAACATCTGACAAACACACATAAAAACCAGAGGGCAGCAGATCACGTGAAAATATAATATTTGTGTCATTCTCAAAACTTTTGGCCATGACTGTATACACGCTCAGCCGAACCAAGCATGTATGTATGTTGTGGAGTTGGGAGAGTCGTTTGGGTGGCACTTGTAGAAGGTGTTTGGGCACCTTATTTCCTTCACCTAGCTGTTGGTGCTGCTGAATCTGACATAAACCTTCTGTCAGTGTACATGAAGATGTGTGTGGATAGAGGACCCAAGAAAGACAGCTCACTCAGGCTGTAGATAGGGAGGAAAGCATACTCAAAACAGTTTGTAGGTGAAGACAGGGAGCATATTGGAGACACATATCCAGCATGTCTTATTGGTA
The DNA here is from genome assembly GCA_900303285.1 of Rhinella marina. Lineage (NCBI taxonomy): Eukaryota > Metazoa > Chordata > Amphibia > Anura > Bufonidae > Rhinella > Rhinella marina. Next base: position 394,168 of record ONZH01013527.1, read on the forward strand.
GGAACAGTGCATTGGTTGCACAGTGCATTTGCCTCTGCTTCCCCAGCAGCGCGGATGACTACTGTGCATGCACTGATGACGTCATCCTCCATCTGATTGAAGCTACGTGTCTCCTCTTCCAGGTGGAGGATAATGTCATCGGCGGATGTGCAGTAGTCATCATAGCTGCTGGGAGAGCAGTGGCAGATGTATTGCACGTGCACCAATAATGTAGACTAAGGGGCAAGTGTGTGATTACACCCTGACCCTGTCAAACAATTGGACCAGAGGAATGGCTCTAAGTGCAGAGCAGAGGAGCTTGGCCAACCCCTTGATGCACCAAAGACCTAATCCACATATTAATAAAAAGTTATCATCAAAATTTTTCTCAGGAACTGTGCAACAGTGGAACATAACTTTTATATATAACAGTTTATTTATTGTATTTACACCTCAGTAGTCTACAGGCACAAATTGCGTGTTGTCTTAGATTCTACCCACACAGTCATCCATGTGTGGTTTTAAAACAATGAAATGCTCTTACAAAATAAAGAAAAACATTGTGGTGCACAACATCTAGTACCCTCAGCAGCCTTCCCATTTATCCTCCCTGGGTGCCCCCTCTTATTCACTCAGAGCTCTTATGCCAAGTGTCTAATGCTAACTAAATTATGCACATTCATTTATTCATAGTACAGAGTGGCCCACGAAAAAGTAGCCCGTCTCCAGTCAGCAAAGTCCAGTAATTTACGCGTTTCGCTTTGTCAGACTCTTTCAGTTCCTGTGCACACGTTATTCAGTGCAGTTTCAGGTTCAGAGATTTCAGCACTCGCTGACACTTCGTTCATGATACACCAACTTGCTGAGACAGTCTTCGAGTTGATTTTTGGGGGCTACTTAGTTATATAGGTGAAAATTAGGTGACAGACTCCTTAGAGAGCTCTGAAAAAATGAAAGCTGAGCTCTGATTGGTTGTTATGGACAACTAAAGGTCCTTTTACACGGGCCGATTATCGGCCGAAAAATCGTTCCTAGGAACGCTAGTGCCGATAATCGGCCCGTGTAAAAGTGGCCCTAATCAGCCGACGAACGAGCAAAACGCTCGTTCGTCGGCTGATTGGATCTTTTGGTTTCTACAAAAGATCCAATCTGTCGGGCGCACATCGGCCTGTGTAAACAGGCGATGTGCGCCTGACAGTATGGAGCTTCCGGGCCGCACGAGCGATACAGCGATCACTTGTGCGGCCCAGCGCTCGATTCATCGGGCCGTGTAAAGGCTCCCGGCAGAGAGACATATCGGCCCGTGTAAAAGGGCCTTAAGACAGATTTACTCTTAGGCAGTTTGATTTGGAGATATTGGAAGTGGGATACTTTTTCATGGGCCACCCTGTACTTGTATGTACAATATGCAGATGGAAATTGTATAGCATGAAAGAACATGTGTATTTATGTCACCATGTTAGTTACTATCCTAAATACATAGATATAGTGTTTTAACTGTTTCTTAATACATATAGGGGGAATTGATGAAGCATTGTATGTCTGTTTCTTGGCACATATCAGGTTTTTCCCAAAATGTTCAACTTTTATGTGATGTCATGCCATCACCAACTCCAGTAGGAAGTGATCTAAAAACTGGAGTAACACCTCCAAACATATTTAAAGATGTATCCAACAACATGCAATGTTTGATAAATTTGCATGCAAAACTGACTTCAGTTTTAGAGGTCTAACAGGTCTTGTATTTTTCATCAACAGACCTTACTGGAAGAGTATGAACACAGATTACTGTCTGCGGCAGAAGCATGTAAACTGGCTGCAACCTTCAGTCTGTACACACCCCTCTTTGTCCTTACCAATTTGGTAACTAATTATATGTTAAATTAAAAATGTTACTTTGTTATTTGTCTGAAGCTTAAAGGGGTTCTCTGGGAATTAAGAAAATGAAAATACTTACTTTATTCTAAATATATTCTCAAAAAATACTTACTTTATTCTAAATATATTCTCAAAAACCTTTCATTATAATGGCTAGTTTTGTTTAGGGGGCAATCATCGGGGGAAATAAAATGGCTGATGTCCCATTAGTTCACACAAAACCTGTCCTGATCACACAGGACAAGTTACTTCACAACACTGAGGTAAAGAGCTGCTTCATCCTCCTCTCTGCTCTGCTTGTCAGGGATTATGATCATGAATACAGGATGATAAGAATGATGATAAGAACTTTAGCTGAATCTCTGGAGAATTTAGTTGATGAAGAGACATAAAGTACAGAGAGGATGGACAGGACAGACTGTGGTAATGTGGGGCTGTGGTAATGGAGACTGCATACAAGTGCTGCTGCTCTTTAGCCACACCTTACCCTCCTCTCATGTCTCCTCATCTCCTCCATTCCCACAGAGATTCACCTGTATTTAGGATCAATCATAATCCCTGACACATAAAGCAGACAGGAGGCTGAGGCAACTCTTTAGCTCAGTGTTGTGAGGTAACTTGTCCTGTTATGTGATTAGGACGGGTTTTATGTGTACTAATAGGACGGTGGCCATTTTATTTCTCCTAATGATTGCTCCCCAGACAAAACGAGCCATTATAACTAATGATAGGTATTTGTGAATATATTTATTATAATATAATATTTAAGTATTTTCATTTTTTTTAATTCCTAGAGAACCCCTTTAAAGAGTAACTAAACCATTGTATTAAAGTTTAATAATGTTCTAATAAAAGTTTTTCTAATATACTTTATTAATTAATTTTGTATTTTTATTAGATTTTTTCCTCCCTAAAGTGCACTATTCCCTGTGCGCTTAAAACTCAGTTCCCCGTACACCGTTGACAGCTCAGTGGTGTACAGAGCACAGACTGTGAAGTTTATGAATGGGGCTGCAGCAGCACAGGGAGTACGGGCAGGAGAGCATATTGCTGCTCCTGCCCATGCCCCCGCAAGTTTACTAACTCCTAGCATAGCACATGGGTACCCTGTACCTATGTGCTATGTCAGGATTAGCTGAGCGGAGCTGGCAGAAGCAGGATCTCAGTCTGCTCAGCTAATCCTGGCATAGTACATGGGTACTGGGTACCCATGTGTTATGCCAGGAGTTAGTAATCCTCCGGGGGGCACAGGCAGGATCAGCAATATGCGCTCCTGCCCGTACTCCCTGCACTGCTGCAGCCCCATTCATAAACTTCACAGTCCGTACACCGCTGAGCTGACAGCGAACTGAGTTTTAAAGAGGACCTTTCACCACTCCTGACATGCCTGTTTTAATACTGTAGCTTCATGCATTCCCCATGTAATAACAATTCTGTACCATCTCTTCTTATGTCTCTATGCTGTGCCATTCCTTTATTATTTGCACTAGAAGTTATGAATGAATTGCTATTTGCCTTCAGTAAGGGAACAGAGGGGAGGTGACCAGTTGGGGGTGTGTACCTGCACAGTCTGACTCTAGCCAATCAGTGCTGCCATGTTCAGACTGAGCAGGTACACACCCCCAACTGGTTACCACCCCTCTGTTCCCTTATTGAAGACAAATAGCAATTCATTCACAATTTCTAGTTCAAATAATAAAGGAATGGCACAACATAGAGCCATAAGAATAGATGTTCCAGACTTGTTATTACATGGGGAATGCATGAAGCTATTAAAGCAGGCATGTTAGGAGTGGTGAAAGGTCCTCTTTAAGCGCACAGTGAATGGTGTGTGGGAGGAAAAAGTCTAATAAAAATACAAAATTAATTATGTATATTAGAAAAACGTTTATTAGGGCATTAGGGACAAACAAAAAAATTTGATGCAAAGGTTTAGTTACTCTTCAAAGAAATATTTCCTGTTTGGTATAGTTACTAGCAACATCTAGCAGTTCATCCAGTTGCTAGAATTACAGGAGTATCATTGCTGTTTGAGCCCCTTCCAACTCCTGCAAGCCGTTCTTACAGGGATCCAGTTGCCTGAGATCTTGGGTGCTGTGTTGCGTCTTCCTCATTGAACGGGTCTGTATCTGTAGGTATACAGAATTTACATGAACTGCATAGCTGATAATGGGACAGCATGGTGGTGCTTACCAGTAAATATCTTCTACTGATAAAACCTAGCCTGTGAAAAGTGAACTCCCTTTAATCTCTAGGCCTGAAAAGGACTTAATGACCACTTTTCTGTGATTTAGGACATGTGGTGGTTTAACAGTTGTAACTTTTTGGACTACCAAAATAACTTTTGTGACATTTTTACGTGACAAATTTGGGTTTTTTATTAACGTTTTTTTAGCAATATGTTGTAGTTTTTTAGTTTTATTTGGGAAAACTGAACAAAATGTTTTTGAAAAAAGTATTTTTTTCACACTATAGCTCCTTATTCTTTATTTGTGTTCGGTTTGCATATTTAAATTATTTAAATAGATTCCCTATTTTGTTTTAGTGATTTTCATATATAGAATATGTATAGTTTTACGATAAGGGCAACAGTTTCATTTGGCCTGTGTGTTTTTATTTTTTGTATTTTATTTGTATATTATTATATTTTTTACTTATTTTTTATTTTCTTTTTGGCACATAATATGTCCCCCAAGAGGGGGGGCACTGACACCTTTTTTTTTTGCATTGTGAACCGTTTCCACTGTAACTGTGGCATCCAAAGTAGTTACAGTTACAGGGGAAAACAGCCCACTATGGTGGCATTGTACACAGGCAGAGCTGATCAGAGTGCTAAGAACCTGCAGCTCTTCTATGTCCGAGACATCCATCGATCACATGAGCACTAGGTCTGATAGAGGAAGCAGCTATTCACCATAGCGCTCATTGAGCACTATGCACCTACAAAAGGAAATAGACCTCTTCTGTCTTCTTCTCAGGGTTTGCAGGAGCTTTAAAGGGGTTGCCGGTTTATTTTATATTGATGATGGGATAGAACTGTCCCACTGAAATGAAAGGGAAAGAGTAGCTGTAATTACATGTGCTCGCCGCTGCAATGTCGAAGGGTGAACAGTGAAGAGAACACAAGCGCTGCATTCTCTTAATACAGCTGATCAACGGAGGCTGATAGGATAAATTATCTATATAGGATAAGCGGAGAACCCCTTTAATCTGGCACTGTAAATGTGCACCGGAATAAATTATCTATATAAGATAAGCGGAGAACCCCTTTAATCTGGCACTGTAAATGTGCACCGGAATAAAATCTAGCACCAAGCGCCATACATATGCAGCACTTGGTCATAAGGAGGTTAAGAGTCTTTTACATGGCCAAAAATCTGGCTCAAACGTTCATAAAAACGTTAGTTTGGCCGCCCATCGTACCCTGTTAATGCGTTGAAAACCGTTGTCAGTTGATTGGATCTTAATACAAGCCTAAAAATGCTCACTGGTTGGAAGCACATCTCCCTGTGTAAACAGAAGATGTGCTGCTTACAAAGGATGAGATTCATCAACACCCAGATGTCCTGTGCTGCAGGAGCATGCACCTCATTTATGACAACTGCGCAATGCCATAAATAAGGTGTATCCTCCAGCAGTGCATCACCATAAATTTAGTACATCCTCGTTCAGTCCATGTGCCTAGACTGAGATCTGCTGCAGCTCGGAGCTTGATTTCAGAAAACTGGCATAAAAGAAGATCAATGTGTCAGGCCTGATGGCTCCACCCCCTCCCTGCCCTTGACACACACCCTCTAGATATGATAAATCTCTTCCATATGATGAGTGATTGAAGTAATAATTGATCAGCCCATGAAAAGGCTGTTTAATTCAGCATTTTAATGTAGTCCTTAAAGGACTTTTAAGAAGTCAAAGTATATTTTATTTACAGTGTGAAGTCCCTGTATTGTGTACAGATAACCTCAGATTTAATTTGCATAGATTCACGGGTTGAAGAATGGCTTGATATTTTCTCCCCTACTACCCACACTTTCTTAACAATTGCCATGGTAGTTCCCTTTTAAAGAAAGTAACAAAATTGCTGGTGAAAAAGGGAAGCCTGTAATCCATGCTTTTTAAAATGTGAGTATGTAAGGCAGTAAAACTAATGGCAGAGAAATCAAAATGAACTATATCAATTTATATTATTCAATTTATCAGAAATGTATTAATATTATTTAATAAGGACGTTTTACTGGTCATCCAATTAGCTTTCTCAATTTCTAATTGTGCCAGTCAGATGACTAGCGAAACGTCTTCAAGAGACAATACAAGAAATCCAGTTACTCTGACTTAATACTACTCATATGTCATGACCTGGATGAATGAGAACCTTCACGGACAGCTTGCCCTATCCTTCTCTCTCCTGACATCTAATGTCAGCAGCCCCCACGGGTATTAGAAGGTCGGCTGGTCACATCAAAATTGCTGGGTTTGTCTGACATAAATCTAATGTATATGGGCAGAGCTTTAAGCAAAAGTTACCACTTTTAAATAAAACACCAGTGTCATTCATACATCTCATCTCAGTAGTTTTTAAATATATTCTATTAACATTTCATTTTATAGAATTTCTAACCTGCAATCCAATTAGACGGGAAAGTGAATAATGCAGCGGAATAGTAATATTTATGTACAGTCATGGCCAAAAGTTTTGAGAATGACACAAATATTATATTTTCACATGATCTGCTGCCCTCTGGTTTTTATGTGTGTTTGTCAGATGTTTTTATCACATACAGAAATATAATTGTAATCATATTATGAGTAACAAAAGCTTATATTGACAGTTAGAATGAGTTAATGCAGCAAGTCAATATTTGCAGTGTTGACCCTTCTTCTTCAGGACCTCTGCAATTTTCCCTGGCATGCTCTCAATCAACTTCTGGACCAAATCCTGACTGATAGCAGTCCATTCTTGCACAATCAATGCTTGCATTTTGTCAGAATTTGTAGGTTTTTGTTTGTCCAGCCGTCTCTTGATGATTGACCACAAGTTCTCAATGGGATTAAGATCTGGGGAGTTTCCAGGCCATGGACCCAAAATCTCTATGTTTTGTTCCCTGCGCCATTTAGTTATCACCTTTGCTTTATGGCAAGGTGCTCCATCATGCTGGAAAAGGCATTGTTGATCGCCAAACTGCTCTTGGACGGTTGGGAGAAGTTGCTCTCGGAGGACATTCTGGTACCATTCTTTATTCATGGCTGTGTTTTTAGGCAAAACTGTGAGAGAGCCAATTCCCTTGGCTGAGAAGCAACCCCACACATGAATGGTTTCAGGATGCTTTACAGTTGGCATGAGACAAGACTGGTGGTAGTGCTCACCTCGTCTTCTCCGAATAAGCTGTTTTCCAGATGTCCCAAACAATCGAAAAGGGGATTCATCAGAGAAAATGACTTTACCCCAGTCCTCAGCAGTCCACTCCCTGTACCTTTTGCAGAATATCAGTCTGTCCCTGATGTTTTTTCTGGAGAGAAGTGGCTTCTTTGCTGCCCTCCTTGAGACCAGGCCTTGCTCCAAGAGTCTCCGCCTCACAGTGCATGCAGATGCACTCACACCTGCCTGCTGCCATTCCTGAGCAAGCTCTGCACTGCTGGTAGCCCGATCCCGCAGCTGAAACACTTTTAAGAGACGGTCCTGGCGCTTGCTGGTCTTTCTTGGGCGCCCTGGAGCCTTTTTGGCAACAATGGAACCTCTCTCCTTGAAGTTCTTGATGATGCGATAGATTGTTGACTGAGGTGCAATCTTTCTAGCTGCGATACTCTTCCCTGTTAGGCCATTTTTGTGCTGTGCAATGATGACTGCATGTGTTTCTTTAGAGATAACCATGGTTAACAGAAGAGAAACAATGATGCCAAGCACCAGCCTCCTTTTAAAGTGTCCAGTGGTGTCATTCTTACTTAATCATGACAGATTGATCTCCAGCCCTGTCCTCATCAACACCCACACCTGTGTTAATGGAGCAATCACTGAAACGATGTTAGCTGGTCCTTTTAAGGCAGGGCTGCAATGATGTTGAAATGTGTTTTGGGGGATAAAGTGAATTTTCTAGGCAAATATTGACTTTGCAAGTAATTGCTGTTAAGCTGATCACTCTTTATAACATTCTGGAGTATATGCAAATTGCCATTATAAAAACTGAAGCAGTAGACTTTGTAAAAATTAATATTTGTATCATTCTCAAAACTTTTGGCCATGACTGTAATACAGCGTCCAATAGTCATTGGTCTCAAAATCTGTAATCTGAACAATGATGAATCAACACCTTTAACTGGTTTTATACATTGTCAACTAGTATGGAAAGTCAACATTCAAGTCTATAGGTGAACGAAGGTGAAACTAGCACACATACTTGGTACAGCAGTTTTTGTATTTTTTTCATACTGTACATTAGAAGATACAAAGCATGCTAACCATCAATAACAGATCCTACAGCGGTCATTTTTATCCCACAAATGATCATGCAACTTTATTTGAACATGTCCTATATAAACCTAGTAAATCTCGTATGCATCACGGCCCTGTGTCAATTACTAACATTTATATTTTGTCATTTTATTTTCCAGAACATCCGTGGTTCATGCTTATTATCGTACAGCTTGTCACAAGAGTGTCCAATTGATAGAAAGCCTTATTATCTCTCCGAAGCTAAGGAATCATTCCAAATTGGTCTCCTCACCAAGAAGAAAGGAGACCGTGTGATAAGTAAGCAGGAGCTTCACAGCTTTGTCAAGGCAGCCTTTTGTCTTGTAAATGTACATAAGTGGCTTAACGGCACAGAACCCATAAATGAAGATGTGAATCAACTTTGTAGAGAAGCCATGGAGAAACTTGCAAAGTATAACCTGTTACCGGATAAACAAGACAAAGTAGACTTATCTATTGATATCATGTCTCTCGTAAGTTCCATTAAAGACCATTTAGATGTACAACCGTTCCAGAACTCTGAGGACAATTGTTATGTTCCTGATAGCTACAAGGACTGTCTGAAAAAAAAATTGTTTACTGGAAAAGTCAGTTTTGCAAAGCTATTGGATATGTATTCTCATCATCACAATTCCCTTTGTGAAGTGTTTGACATTACATGCAAGCAGCCGGTTACTACAGATGGGTTAAGATCAGGAGCTTGTGTCACCGCCTTGAAGACTATTGATACTAGTACAATGGACAGCACATCCAGCCACACAGATGAAAGAAGTGATCGATCAGACGAGAAATCATCTAAAAGAAAAAAATTAGTACGGTCTAATGCAATAAGTGCCTCTGATAGCAGTATAGGGAAATTAAGTAGGTCCTCCAGTAGCAGTCATAGCTTAAGTTTGTCAAATTCCTCTTTTAGTTGGGAATGCATCCCTGAACAAAATGAAATTCAAGATAGTGGTAAAGCACAAAATGCTTCTAGCTCTTCAGATAACCTTGGTGAGCATTTCAGTGGAGATGGCAAAAGCCTGGAAATAGACTTTCAGGAACTCTCTGTTAAAGAAAATATGATCTCGGATAAGCAACCAGAAGAATTCATTTCCAATGATTCACATCCAAGCTCAAGAACTGGAAATGTTGTCAGTACATTTTCAAAAGCAGCAGGTATAAAAAATGTACCTGCTGTATCACATAGTGCGGATCAGTGTTCAGATGATGGAAGCTTTGAGTTTATTGGCGATTTTTCTGAGACAAATGATTTACTTAAAATTAGTAAGACATACAATGTAGCAGAAAAGCATAGTGTGCCTCATAGTGGTTTTACTGAAGAAAAGCTTTCTATTCTAAAAGACTTTACTGCAAAATGTGATAGTAAAGATGATATGTGCATTGGAATTGATGCAAGGGCAACAGAAATTCATGAAATTGACATGCAAGCTGAAACAGCAGACACTACAAATGATGAATTGATACCTACGGGAGAGTCAAAGGGTCTTGGAGGACATACAGTGATTCCGAATAATATGAATGATGTATTTGTTGCATCATCTAAGGATAACCCAAAATCTGTAGTCCTAGCAGGTGGTACAGCTGAGAATAGGTTGTTTCATGGAGTTGACTTAGAAGCAAAAACAGCAGATACAGCAGATGACACACCCATTGAAAGGAAAGCATCTGTGTTGATTCCTTCAGGTGCAGCTACTGGAAGACATCATACATCTGACTCAGGTTCTGAAGAGTTTTTGGGCATAGAAGGCAAATTAGAATGGCAATTCCTTCATCAGCAATGTTCTATAGAAACTTCAACTGGAATAACTGCTTTACCTCACAAGGACAGTAGATTAAATTTGTCTTCTTCAAGAAATAGCAACGCACCATTGGTAAACAATGGTGATCCATGTGAGAGCACAGAAGAAGGAGATGAAAGGTCAAGTCAAGGACACAGTAACAGCCATGGATCCAGCTCTTGGAGCAAAATAAGTCAGTTTTCTGGATCTTTTTCTGAATCCAATTCATTTCTCAGTTCAAGTACAAGTTCCTTTGATATGCTACCCGGACTAATTAATGAGAAGATACAACAAGCTCGTTTTCTAGACGACACTGATTATGAAAAGCTTCTTTCTGGAGTAAGTCATAATTGGCTGCTGAAGAGGCTAGAACATACAGGTGTTTTTAACTTCACGGACTCAAAAGAGACACATAGTAAGTAATGTGATATGTGTTTTACAATACTTTTTTTGTACAAAAACTTGATGTTCATTGGGCCTAAAGTATCTATAGCTGTTCCACTGGTTTATTTACATATTTCTCCCATGATACAGTTGTACTATTGCCACTACTAATAAAAATAAAGCAATGAAATTATTTTAAAGATGTTCTAACAAGTCAACTTTGAGCAGGAGCATTAGTTCTAGCGAGATGGGATATTGTGGCTGAGATGATACATGATAAATCTGCATTATGTGCCTTAAAGGGGTTTTCCAGCTCTTATATACTGTTAATCTAGCCTAAGGATAGGTCATTAGTTGGGTTTTCAGCTCCCGGCATCCAGTCATCTGCTGAAAGAGGCTGCGGCACTCAAGTGAGTGCTGCAACTTCTTCCCAGTCCTGTAACATCACATCCATCAGTCACATGGCCTTTCTGATGTTGAAGCAACTTTTTTTAAGAAGCAATGACAAATTCAGATGTTGTATATATTTTTTTTACATATAACTGTTAGAATCTCCATGTGCATGTGAACCCCTACATAATGAAGAGATTTTTGGGTCTTCATTCCTAGAGCAAAAAATCACCTTATTAATTACTGCATTCTGACGATGATTTGTTTTCTTAAATGGGCTGTGTTGTCTTACACATTGGTGGCATATCACTAGCATATGCCACCAATGTCAGATAGGTGCGGGTGCACTATGTGCTCTCCAGTCACACTATTTTTGGAAGTCTAATAGAGAGAATTGGAGAGTGAACCACGCAAGGGCGCCACCGCTCCATTCACGTCTATGGCATTGCTGGAAATATCTTGGCTATTTTTGGAACTCCCATAGAAAGGAATAGAGGTAGGCCACACTGTTTTAGAGATAGGTGTGGTGTCCCAGAGGTGGTTCATACTCAGAAGACCATACTTTTCGTAGTGACTGCTCTGAGTATTGAGCCTTTTTCTATTTACTTGATTTGCAACTGAAGGTTATCAGTTGGGGTTACAGATATAGGAACCCCACCGATTATTGATGACCTATCCTGAGGATAGGTCATCAGTATCAGGGGCCCAGAAAACATCTTTAATCTACTTTAAACAAAGACTCGCTATATTTTTACTACCAGCAGGAAAAGTTCTGTGGTGACAATCTTCACTAATAAAGTACGATTGATTTACATGTGACATTTGGAGTCTTTTGCATTTGCATATTTTGCTGTTATTAGGCCTCTTATTAGGAGTTAGGCCTCTTTCACACAAGTGATATGGATTGCAGGGGCAGACTGGCCATAGACCCTTCAGGGAAATCTCCTGGTTGACCGATGCCCAGTAGGCCACCCGAGCCCTCTTCACAGCCATCAGCTGAGTATATAGCGATTGGAGTCACTAATTATAAATCAATGGTAGGAGCATCAGGTAGGTATGCACCCGGATAACGCCGCAGGTGTCCATCCATCTTCAGGATAGTGATTCAATAGAACACTGTTATTGAGGGCAGCAGTATTTTGTGCTGCACTGTGGCATTTAGTTCTGCCTACTTGTGTTGCCCCGCCTTATGTCGATTTGGACCCACCTACAACATGGGGCCACTTTTAAGTGTTTGTTTTTTTTCAGTGCAACTTTAAGTTCTCATTCCTCCCCTGAATAATAACAGTCTACATCTCCTAGCAACCATCAGTAAAAACCCATTGCATGCGGATGCCTTCTGTTTTTCACACAAGCCCCATTCACTTTTAAGGAGCAAGAGCTACGTGAAAAACACATGATATAGAACATGCTGCGCTTTTTCCTGAATGCATGAAAAACTATGCTCATGTGCACAAACCCATTAAAATGAATCACATCTGGATAGAAAACTCACTCTTGTGGAAGAGCCCTCAGAGTATTCACATGCAACAGATTTGTTGCAGAAATTTCTGCAACCGAAATCAGTTTCATTCAGTTGGATGGGTCTTGCAAAAATACACGTGTTTTCTGCCAAAGCAACCCTATTTAAAAGAAAAGAACTGATTTTCTGTTGCAGAAATGTCAAGATCTACAGTGTAAACTGTTCCAATTTGAGTTTTTCTTTATACACTGAGCTGAAGGAGGTTCAGTCTATGTGAAATGTATTGTTATTTTTGTGATATTCTACTCCTTATGTGATAGTTGTGTCACCTCTCTGTATCATATATAGATGCTCTGCTTCTCAAGTTTTCAAAAAAATCTGAACTTTGGACAGCCCAGGAAACAGTTGTTCATATCGGACCTTATGTAGATGTTAAAAAGGAAGGCAAGCAAAGAAAAGCTTTCTGGATCCACTTTCTACACCAGGATGAGACTCTGGGGAGGTATGTAAGAGAGCTTATATGGTGTATGACTTACCATAGCTAGACTTTCCTTCAGCGGGACCAGAAACGTGCTGCCCTTGTTGGCACCTGCCCTAGGCACCAAGCATCTGAGTGCATGCTCTGTCAACCTATCTTGACTACATCCCTTAAAGGGAATCTGTCAGCTCCAAAACACCTCTCAAACTACAGTAAGCTGTGAGCAGTGTAAGTGATGCCTAGTCCAGTAATGTAATTTGTATCTTCACACTTGCTTGCATTCCGACGCTGTGCTCCAACAAGCCAGCAGTAAAATGCATTAAGAGCACTGAGCTTAAGCACATAATAGAGAGGACTCATTTTACTGCTGGTTACTACTGCCCAGCACCACTTACAGTATACGCCGCTTACTCTAGTTTGGGGGTTGTTTTGGAGCTGAGATTCCTTTTAATGTGGCTGCAAATTGCAGGACTTGACTGAAAAAAGTGGTTCATAAAATAATCAGCGCACCTATGGTGACTATGAGATACTGCCCTGTTGGTTCATTTGCTTGTCTGATTTATCTTTGTCCTTTTTATAGGTACATTGGAAAAGCATACAAAAAAAACAAGGAACTGCTATACCATTTCTGTGATGTTGAACGTCAGATGACTGCTCAGTTCTACGTCACAGAATTCAACAAAAGATTGTATGGATTAAATATCCCCACACAGATATTCTATGTCCCATCTGCTGTTCTATTGGTAAGACCACCCTATTAAGCAACACTATTAATATGTTATAGCACAAACCTATGGAGCTTTTTTAGAAAGCCAATGATTAAATAATTAGAAGTTGAAATGTTCCTTTCATAATATGCCCGTACATGTAGCAGAATTGTGCTTTGTGACCAAGGATTACCAATCTTTTGTGATAATTCTGCTATAGTCTTGGCCATATTTTTGAATAAATGTTTATTACCTTTGCAGTTGACAAACTGACTGGCTGACTGTAATCACCATATGAGCATTATCTACAGTATAGTGTTTAAATGTGTTTTTCAGTGACATAATTTCAATAAAAACAAGATACAGAAAGGGTTAAAACTAGAAAACAATAACCACTTACCTCACTGATCCCCTGTCAATGCTGCTCTGATATAGCTGTAGTCACCGCTGCCCTTCAATTTCTCGTCACATGCTGAACATCCAGAAAAAAAGTTTGGACTACCCACCCAGGCAGTCACTAGCTGCAGCTGTGAATTACAGCTGTCCATAGAAGTCTATGGAGAGGAAAGAAGGGAGGAGTAGTGAGGCAGAGTTCTAGGAACAGACACAGAGGTTGCAGCAGCCTCAAGTGTTTTATTCACATCTACACTGCTTAGTACTTCTCTATAATGTTCTATATGATTCAGTTAAGTTAATGACGGGGAGCAGAAGCTCCTATCTCTATGTGTAGTGTAAGGGAGATACATAGCAGCTTATACAATGGCCAGAAATAGTGCTGTTACTCATGTACACACATGACAGCTTCAAAGTTACCTTAAAATGTAGGTATGTAGAAGATTCTGCAAAGTTTTTAGAAAGTTTAGGGAAAGATACTCCTTTTTTAACCAAGTCTCGCCTGCAACACAATTGTAAAAAATTAATAAAGTTTCAAAAATTAAAAAAAATTAAAATAAAAAATGTTTCCTTTTCTCATAGTAAAAAAAAATTTAAAAAACATATATAGAATTATTTTTCCTACATCCAAAATTACTATCGCTGTGTTTTTATTAGGTCTTTTATTTTCTAAAAGTAGTAACGCATAAAAAAATAAATATGTAAAATACAAACCCGTACGGACCCGCAAAATAAAGTTAACATGTTCTTATAGCTCCACTGAAGCAGTAAAAATGAAAGCGAAAAACAGTGGCCTCCAAATGAGTGGCTTGGTCCTTAAGGGGCTATATGCTTTATTATGTACACTCCAAAACGGTGCTACAAATATATCGTGTCTTGCAAAAAAAAAAATAAGAAAAAAAAGACTTTACATAGAGATGTTGATGTGAAAATAATAAGCAAAAATAGGCAAAATTAAAAAAAAAATCTTCAATAAGACTCCAACCACAAAGCCAAAAGCAGTTATGAAAGATTGTTTTCAATTCTGGGGTAAATTAGGAGGACATGTGATTGAACTGGACATAGAATGCAGAACACATGGGCAGTAAAGTGCATTGAACTAGTCTAGGAGCTGTGTTACTTTTATATAGCAAAGTGCAAAGGCTTTAAAGAGAACCTGTTACCATGAGAATGCAGTGCACTCTATAGGCAGATTGACAGCCATCCCGGTATAGGTGTGTACAGAGATAACTGTCGATAGGACCATTCACAGCTGAGCTCAGAAATACTGAGAATGAAATGAATAAAGTACAAGTTTTGCTGAAACTTTTCCCACAGAACTACATATCAATCTTCTCATTTCTAACATGCTACCTGTAGATTGCACTGCATTTTCATGGTGACAGGTTCTTTAACCTGTCAACCTTAAAGGGGTTGTCCCATGTGGGACATGGTGATGACATATTGCTAGAATATTCCACCCCTGGGATCTCGCTCCTATCCCCAGAATGGGACTTGAAGTGAACTGAGATCAAGCCGCACATGTACGGCCACCCTACATCCACCGCTATAGGAGGTCCGACTATTTTCTGAGGTCCCAAAGTGGTGAATGAAGAGGTTGTTGTGCTTGTGCAGCTTGCTTTCTGTTCACTGATATGGGACTTCCAAAAATAGCCAAGTGTCCTTCCTTGGCTATTTTTCTGAGACCTATAGCAGTGAATAAAGAGGAAGCTGTTCATGTGTGGTGCACACACCATTCACTTCAGGGGCCAGAGGTGGGACCTGCTCATATTTGACATTTATCCTAGCGATAAACCATAAATGTCACAAATGGAACAACCCCTTTAAGACTGTAACTAGTTTTAGTACATATGAGGCAGTTCTCATTGTATGTAATGTTACTGTTTCAGATCCTGGAAGGCAGAAGCATAAAGGAGTGTGTGAGTGTAGAACCGTACATTCTTGGGGAATTTGTAAAACTTACCAATAATACTGAAACTGTAAAAACAGAGTATGAAGCTACAAAGTACGGTTTGGCCTTTGGACATTTTGCGTACGAATATTTTTCTGACATCGTTGTGGATTTACAGGGTGAGATATTATTTCTTTTTTATTTCAATCCTTCACATTTTTGTAATTTAACTGATAAGTAAGTTAAACAACAGTAATATTACCTCTCTATTATGTCTCTAGAATATTGGATTCACTTTTTAGCTCCACATAAGGGCTCATGCACACAAACGTATTTTGTTTCCATGTCTGTTCCATTTTTTTTTACCGTTACCATATGCGGAACCATTCATTTCAATGGGTCCGCAAGAAAACCAGAAGTTACTCCGTGTGCATTCCGTTTCCGTATGTCCATTCCGTAAAAGAATAAAATAAGTCCTATTGTTGTCCACATAATGGACAAGGATAGGACTGTTCTATTAGGGACCAGCTGTTCCGTTCTGCAAAATACAGAATGCATGCGGACACCATCAGTATTTTTTGCGGACCGCAAAATACATACGGTAGTGTGCATGAGCCCTAAGACCTTTTTCACACATCCGTGTCAATGATGATCTTCATAAGACGGTCAGTGTTTGATCAGTGAAGATGTCCATGTTTGGTGCTTGTGTCCGTTTTTTGCCCTCCATGTGTAATCCGTATTCCACGTGCACTGATAGGCTGAAAAGGCGACTTCCAGAGTATCTCCTACCAATTTTAAGTGAAAACACTGCCATCTGTGTTCTGTAAGTGGTTTTCATGGACCCATAAACTTCAGTGGACGTCTTTTGTCCACATCACTGACCAAAGTAACGCATGTCTGCTTTGTTTTTCCACTGACCCACAGTCTGAACACATTCTGTGTTCTGCCTGTGGGGAACATGGACAATGCACATCTCTGATTCACTGATGTATGAAGGAAGCTTAAAAAGGATATAAGACTGCTGGAAAGGGTTCAGAATTGGGCAATCAGATTATTAAAAGGGATGGAAGGTCTCTCATAATGAGAGGCTTGAACATTTTGGCTTGTGTATCTTGGAAAAAAGACGCCTTAGTGGTGATGCCATTTACATGTATAAATAAATGTGTAGTCAATACAAAGAACAAGAACATGGTTTATAGAGAACCTGTCATGTTGAACATGGTGTGAACTGCAGGCAGCATGTTATAGAGCAGAAGCAGCTGAGCAGATTAATATATAGTTGAAAAGATTCAGTAGAACTTGTATCTCATTCATTTCAATTCCTGTTCACAAGTCAAGGAGTTGGTCCTATCAGTGATGACATCCTTCCCTCTATCACTGTGTATACAGAGATAGCTGTCAATCACTGATAAGAACACTTCCTGGACTTCAAAGCCCAGAATGAGCATGAGTTATGTCATACTGGATCTTTTCCCATAAAACTATAAATCAATCTGCTCAGCTACTCCTGCTCTATAACATGCTGCTTGCAGCTTACATTACACTTTCATGGTGACAGAAGACATTTACATGGGTCAACTGAGCAGACGGGCAATTATTGCCAAGGTGAGACAAGGTGAGAGCTACAGCAATTGTTTGTCCCCATATAGAGTCATTATTTCTGGGCAGCAGAATCCTATTTATACAGGAAATAATTTGGGTTGCCGCATCAACAATGCTTTCACCAAATTATGAGCATTTCCTTGTTCATGGCGTGAAAAATTTACACAGATCGATTAATGTGAACGAGCATTCGTACAAAAGTTATTTCCTAATAAGCATCCCATATAAAGGGACCTTTAGACATTAATACAGGAAAGGATTCTTTATGTTCTGCGGCTGGGGCCTGACATAAGAAGCACTGGGGGCTGACATAAGAGGCACTGGGGGCTGACATAAGAAGCACTGGGGGGCTGACATAAGAGGCACTGGGGGGCTGACATAAGAGGCACTGGGGGCTGATATTGGAGGCACTGGGGGCTGATATTGGAGGCACTGGGGCTGATATTGGAGGCACTGGGGGCTGATATTGGAGGCACTGGGGACTGATATTGGAGGCACTGGGGGCTGATATTGGAGGCACTGGGGGCTGATATTGGAGGCACTGGGGGCTGATATTGGATGCATTGGGGGATGATATTGGAGGCATGGGGGATGAGATTGGAGGCACAGGGGATGAGATTGGAAGCATGGGGAATGATATTGGAGGCATGGAGCTCTTATCTGAGATCTGATTGGGGGTATTCACATATGGGTTTAATCTGAGGTCTGATCTGAGGTCTTATTGGGGTCTTATTAACATTGGGGGTCTGATTGGAGCTGAGGTCTGATGAAAAATATTTTTTTCTTATTGTCCTCCTCTAAAACCTAGGTGAGTCTTGTGGGCCGGTGCATCTTATAGGGCGAAAAATACGGTATATGTAATCTGACAATAAATGTTATGTAATTGAACTGAGAAAGGTCTTTTCTTTTCAATGTATGTAACTATGTAACACTACATGCAAACAAATGAATGTCACGCTCTTGCATGCCCCGGACCTCTGCATTGGAGCTGGCCATAATTACAAGTACATCTCAATAAATTAGAATATCATGAAAAATTTGTTTTTTTTCAGTGATTTAATTCAAAAAGTGAAACATATATATATATATATATATAGAGAGAGAGAGAGAGAGAGAGAGAGTCAATACAAACTTTTTCAAGTGTTTATTTCTGTTAATGTTGATGATTATGGCTTACAGCCAAGGAAAACCCAAAAGTCATTATCTCAAAAAATTACACAAACACAGAAATGTTGGCCAAAAGAAAAGTATGTACAGTAAATGCACTCAATACTTTGTTGGGGCTCCTTTTGCATGAATGACTGCATCAATCCATCGTGGCATGGAGGCGATCAGCCTGTGGCACTGCAAAGGTGTTATGGAAGCCCTGGTTGCTTTGATAGCAGCCTTCAAGGGGTTATCCAGGAAATAAGAAAATGAAAATACATAAAAATTACTTTATTATAAATATATTCCCAAATACCTTTCATTAGTTATGATGGCTCGTTTTGTCTGCTGAGCAATCATCAGGGGAACTAATATGTCTGCCGTCCTATTAGTGCACACAAAACGTGTCCTAATCACATACGTAGCAGGACAAGTTACTTCACAACACTAAGGTAAAGAGCTGCCTTATCCTCCTCTCAATCAAGCACAGTGATACTGTGGAAAGGTGCCAAGTCCTGTTGGAAAATAAAAATTCCATCTCCAAAAAGCTTGTCGGCAGAGGGAAGCATGAAGTTCTCTAAAATTCCCTTGTAGACGGCTGCACTGACTTTGGTCTTGATAAAACACAGTGGAAAACTCACGGAAACAAAAGGATAAAAAAACATCCTGCATGATGTGATAATGATTGCGGATGTCAGTGGCTACATATATCAAAATAAATCACAGAAAAAGAATATTAGTGCACAAAAATAGATTCAAACAATATATACTGTATAAACTAAGACCTCATTCTGCTATGATAAAATCTGAGACTCTTAGCCAATATATTTTGATCAAAACACATCTGTGCCCACCTACCCAGCGTCACGGTGGTCTCAGGTCAGGCAGGTCCTACGCTATTATTATGACCACTTGCCTACTTTTGACGGCAGCGTGTCGCTTGTGAAGGAAGTCACATGTCATGAGTTGGCTTGGTTGGTATATAAGGTGTGTGATAGGCTGCATGCACACATACTGTATCACTCAGGTTTGGCTACTTACACATGACCGGACCGTGTTTTGCGGACCCAAACAACGGTTGTGTGAATGAGGCCTTATTGGTTGTCACATAAGTTGTCACCCAGTTTTCTCCTGCTCCTCTGCTAAATATGACTAGCTATGTATTGAAACCTTCTCTGTTCCCTCATGTCTGCATAGGCAGATTTGCCTTTTAAGGAAAACTGTGTGGTAACCTCCGTAGGACTTATAATGGTAGCCATATTGCCATATTGTCCAGTCATCCAAAATAACTTTGTATAGCTAGTTATTCAGTAACTTATAAAAATGTGGTTATGTATAGGATATACACATGTTATCTGTTACTTTTGTATGCCTATATTGCAATATATGGTTTTATAGTTTATCTGTATGGGATTTTATTTTTTGTGTCTCCAAATAACGCAGCGGTTTACTGTATATTTTACAGGCTGGGTAACTGGAAGTGAGAAAGGTGAAGCAATCATTTACCTAACAGACCCACAGATCCATTCAGCTGAGAAAACACCAGGAGCCATGAATATCCATTTTGGAAATTACGGAATATATTTGTTTTTCACTTCTCAACATATAGAATGCAATGAAATCTGTCAAAAACTTTCTCTAACAAGACCTAGTGACAAAATGCTAGAAGAATTTGGTAAATCACGGAAAAATAAGGGCAAATAAAGTGTACCTCTACCTTCTTCAGAATTTTAAATAAAGGCATGGGCTTGTGGTATACATGGTCCTCCTGTCTTAGAAAGGTTTTTTACTTGTCATACCTTTTCTATTTTTTTTGTCTGACAGCCCTGTTCATGCAGAATCCTCACTTGCAGCTAAAGCTCGATTTACTATTCGGGCAGATTATCAGGAATGACCGTTCCTGTTAACGCTCTTTCCCGTCAATTTGTCCATATAAACCTCCTGCCGATCACCCAATGAATGAGCAAAACGCTTGTTCATCGGGTGATCCTTTCTTTCGTGAAGCTACCTAAATGATCGTTTCTGGGCAGCAGATCGTGCTGTCTAACTGGCAACTAAGCCTAGTAATAGGCACCACTTCCTGGTCTGTTCAGATCACTTTACTGCAGTTACCTTCTTATCTGAAATTCTAATCCTGCCTGTAATCATATCACCTCTGTGTATAGATAAGAGAGGATACACCATTGACAATCGGTGATTGTACAATGACCCCTGCACAGGTCACAGAGCATGCCTAGAAAAGTCTCCCATAGAAGTCAATGAGTTCCCCTCCAGACCATTGGGGACCTCATTGATGCATGCTGATTGGGCCAGCACAGAAACTCTGCTTGCTCGATCAGCTGCAAGGGCCCGGCTGTTACTGATCGCGGCATATAGGAGGGCTTCCTCTGTCTCTCCATTGGCCCCCGTGCTGAGGTGACAGGGGACTGATGGCTGCCATGGCAGTCCCAAGCCTTGCCAAGGCCTTAGGGCCTGCTAGCTACTGAGGCTTATGAGGGTCAGCCCCAAGGCTGGGTCTCATAGGCGAACTGTGAGTCTAGTGCTGACAGTTCAGTGCGTTACAATACAGCATGTATGAAAAAAAGTATTCTCATAAAAATATGAGTGAAAAAGCACCCCTTTCCTCTATTATGTATTATTGTGTCTGTAGCGACCAGCTCTATAAAAATATCACATGATCTACCCCATCAGGTGGATGCCATAAAAAATAAATAAAAACTGTGCTAGAACAGCCATTTTTTTATTCACCTCGCCTCACAAAATGTGTAATATCAAGCGATCAAAATGTACTAGAATGGTACCAATGAAATTGGCACCTCATCCTGCAAAAAATTAACCCCCCTCAAGATGGTTGCCAGAAAAATGTAAAAATATGGCTTTCAGAAAATGGCGACACAAAAACGTAGCTTTTATAGTGTAGAACTTAACAAAAGTTAAAAAAATACCTATAAAAATACATATTAGGTATCGCCACATTCGTAATGAACGGCTATATTAAAATATCATATGATCTACCTCATTAGATAAATGCCATAAAAAATAAAAACCGCACCAGAACAGCCATCTCCTCTCACAAAATGGATAATATTGAGCCATCAAAAAGTACAGCAAAATGAAATTGGCTCCTTATCTCGCAAAATATGGCTTTCTGAAAATGGTGAAGCAAAACAAGATTTTTTTCTTTTCAAAAATGCTTTTGTTGTTTTAAAACTTAAAAAATAAAAAAGTAGACACATTTGGTATCACCACGTCCGTAACGACCTGCTCTATAAAAATCACATGATTTACTCTATCAGGTGAACACCATAAAAAATGTAAAATAAAAACCGTGCCAGGACAGCCATTTTTTTTGTCACCCCCCCTCACAAAAAGTGTAACACCATCATATGTACCCATAAATTTTTCTTGTTACCCCTTGTAAAAATGAAAAATCTAGGGCTAAAGCAACATTTTATTATAAAAATGTAATTTTTCATTTTTTACAAAATGTTTAAAAATTCTGTGAAAAGCCTGTGAGGTCAAAGCACTGACTACGTCTCTCAATAAATTCCTTGAGGAATTCCTAAATGGGGTCATTTTTGGAGGTTTCCACTCCAGCGGTACTTCATGATCTCTTCAAATGTGACACAGTGAAAAACCTTTTCAGAGAAATCTGCCCTCCAAAAGCCATATGCTGCTTCTTCCCTTCTGAGCCCTGCAGTATGTCCATAGAGCATTTTACAACCACGTATGGGGTGTTGCTGTATTCTGGAGAAAATTGGTCATTAATTATATGGTGCTTTTTCTCCTCTTACACTTGTGAACATGAAAAATTTGGGGATAAAGCAACATTTTGTTGGATTACATTTTTCATTTTCACAGCCACGTGTTTTTCTAAATTCTGTGAAATGCCTGTGGAGTCCAAGCACTCAGTACACCTCTCAAAAAATTCCATCCAAAATCTGCAATCTGAAAACCATATGGCGCTCCTTCCCTTCTCAACCTTGCCGTCCGCTGATAGAGCAGTTTATGACCACATATAGGGTGTTTCTGTAAACTGCAGAATCGGGGTAATAAATATGGAGCTTTGTTAACACTTGCTTTGTTACAGGAAAAAATTATTAACATAGGAAATCTGCAAAAAAAACCTTTTAAATTTAAACTCCATTTTCCTTTCATTCTTGTGGAACACCAAAATGGTTAACAAAGTTTGTAAAATCAGTTTAGAATAATATGAAGGGTGTGGTTTCTAAAATGGGGTCATTTATGGGTGGTTTCTATTCTATAAGCCCGTCAAAATCACATTATAACTGAATTGATGCTTAAAAGAATTTTCTTTGAAAAATTGCTTCTAAAATTCTAAGCCTTCATCCTAAAAAAATAAAATTACATAAAAATAAAATGATGTCAACATAAAGCAGACATATGGTGAATGATGATTATTTTATAAAATATTACTATCTTTCTTAAAAGCAGAGAAATTCAAATTTAGAACACTGTGAATTTTCCACATTTTCTGAAAATTTAGAATTTTTTTAAATAAATAAAGGAACAAATATTGACCCAAATTTACTGTTAACATAAAGCACAATGTGTCACAAGAAAACAATCTCAAAATGGGTTACATAATTAAAAATATTCCAAAGTTATTACCACATCAAGTGATCATCAAGTTTGAAAAATAGGCCTGAGCAGGAAGGTGAAAACTGGCTTGATCTTGAAGGGATTAAGCTGATAAATTAGTTTATGTTCTAAGCTCTTTACAAATAATTATTTTAATGTATATTACTATTATAGAGAGATATTTTCATCCCATGTAAATATACTATTATTGTCTGGTATACAGGAAAACAGCAGCAGAAGAAAAGAAGACATTTGTAAATGCAAATTTAGAAAACAAGAGTGTCTTCTCTTGTTAGCAGAATAGAAATGGATGCCTCAGGGTTCCCAGGCTTCCTGGAGCACACTAGACACAGCCAAAGGCTTTGCCTGAAGTTATCACTTTGGCTTCTGCTGAGTCTGAGATGTCTGGGAAGCTGGTGGAATTACCATCTATAGCTCAGAAGACTTTAATTTATTAAATCTCCAAAGACGATCTAAGTGTAGATTGTGTAGATCAGCAAATGGATGAAATGAAGACCATCAGGTCATCCTTGTACACTGTTGGCTTGTGTTTATATATAAGAAGAAAACCCTCAAAAATGTGAATAGTGATGATGCTTTATGAATTAACAAGAATACTAATGCATGTTGCATGACTTCATTGTAATAATACATCTATCCTGCATACAGGGGTGTAGCTAAATGCTCATGGGCCCTGGTGCAAGAGTTCAGCTTGGGCCCCCCCTCTCCTTCCCTCAGCGCTTTATGGCCAGGGACAGGGGTGCACCTAGCCTTTCTGCTGCCTGAGGCAAAAATGGAAATGGCGCCCCCCCATCCCAAATTCTCAACCTAACCCCTTCCTTCAAACCCTACTGTTAAAGGGGTTATCCAACATCTAAAACATGACCCCCAATGCCCAGGCCCCTCAAATGGATTATACTTACCCCACTCTCCAGCATGTGCATTGCTTCTGATCCCCGCACAGCCGCCACTATATTTCACCGTCACATGGATCAAAACATCTGGTGACGTTGGGGGGAAGGGGGGGGAGCCTCCCTAGCATCGTCGGCAAGCTCGTCCCCGTTGCAGCCTGCTATTGCAGCGCTTGCCTGGGAATGGAGTAAGTAAGTATAATCTATAGGAGGGGCACGGGCATTGGGGGGGTCGTTATAGGGGCTAACACCTTTAAAACATAGGTGGAAAACATTACATACAGCTCTACAGAACATACAGGAGAATACAGCCCCACATATGTACCTCTTACATCCAGTGATGTCTCCTCTGATGTAGATGTTCTCTTTTCTCATCTTCTGTATTCAGACCGCCATGATGACTTCTTTCAGCTGTGTCTTGTCTCTGCAGAGTTTGACAAAGAGACATCTTAGTTTCCTACTTTTCTGCTCCCTACATCTTCTCAACACCTCATTCTACCACCCCCAATACTGTGCCCACTGTGCTCCCCAATACTATACTGCTGAAACAGACCCCCTGAAAATACTTGTACCATGCAGATAGTGCCCCCTTCAATAATTATTGGCACAGAGTGCCATAAAAAATAATTGCACCCATCACTATATAGATGACACCCTAAACACACCGCACTATATAGATGACACCCTATACACACACCGCACTATGTAGATGACACCCTATACACACACACCGCACTATATAGATGACACCCTATACACACACACCGCACTATATAGATGACACCCTATACACACACACACACAACACACTATATAGATGACACCGTATACACACACACTGCACTGTATAGATGACACCCTATATACACATACACCGCACTATATAGATGATACCCTACACACACACCACACTATATAGATGACACCCTATCCACACAAACTGCACTATATAGATGACACCCTATATACTGACACACAGTGCACTATATAGATGACACCCTATACACACACACCGCACTATATAAATGACACCCTATACACACACCGCACTATATAGATGACCCCTATACACACACGCACCGCACTATATAGATGACATCCTATATACTGACACACAATGTACTATACAGAGAACACTATACACACACCGCACTATATAGATGACCCCTATACACACACACGCACACCAGACTATATAGACGACACCCTATATACTGGCACACAGTGCACTATACAGAGAACACTCTATACACACACTGCACTATATAGATGACCCCCTATACACACCGCACTATATAAATGACCCCTATAGACACATCACACACTGTACATATGACCCCTATACACACATCACACACATAGAGATGACCCCTATACACATACACATACACACACACACATAGATGACACTTACCCTCTCCATGCTGAGTCCAGTCCTCCTCCTGTGCTCTGCTTGTCTGAAGGACCATGATCAGGTGACTGTGACAGCACCAAAGGTCCTACATGTTTTTGCTGTAAAACAGCTTGTATCCCCGCCCACTCACCCGTCCTCAGCTCACTGCTGAATTGCTGGGGGGCGGGACTTGCTGCTCGCTCTGGACTACAGGCATTCTGTGCAGAAGGAAAGGCACAGACCTCAGCGCAGCCTGGAGGAGACCAAAGAGGAGGGGTGAGTGCTGTCAGCGCTTCTCTCCCCCTCCTCCTGCAGGCTAGTGAGCGCTTCCAATATTGAAGCGCTCACTAGTGTTCGCTTTATAAGATGCACTGCATCTTATAAAATGAAAAATAGGTAATTAGCAGAGCACTTCTGGCAAGGGGGGCCCTGTGGGCCCCCTGGCTTAGGGGCCCGGTTGCAACTGCGACCCCTATAGCTACGCCAGTGCCTGCATATCAAATACTGACAGTGTCATGCCATGTGCAGTGGCCAGATTTGGGTTGGCCCCATCGCTACACTGTATCCCCCACACACCGTCAAGGTGTGATCACATGTTGCTGCTCTCCAGAGTGGATTGTGAGGCATGGTGCACCCCAATGGGAAATAAGTCCAGAGTCATGGCCTGCAGTAATTCAGTGTGCTTCTTTACTGAACTAACTCAAGTACAAAACAATACAGACAAGGCACTGAGCTGACTTCTCCAGTCTCCTCCTTGGCAGAATAAGGTTTTGTGCTAAAGAAAGGCCTGAGCTAGCTGTCCTCCTCTCTCAGAAGGCGGTGGTGATCCAGGGTTTGTGTCAAAGTATCCCCATCTCAGCTTCTTCTTCTGGTCACTCATGCAGTCATGCAGAGTCTCTTCTCCTAAACATTGGTCTCTATCTGCAGACAACTAGGGGCTCTGACTGGTCTCTTTTATACAGTTTTTAACTTAACTAGAACCTTCTAGTGGGAGAGGTTGGTGGAGAAGCACAGCCTAAACAGAAACATTGTTGCAATTTCAGTCTGCCATAACGTATATACAGTTTCAATACAAGTCTATGTGAATGACTGAGCAGTTTTTACATACATAAATAAGTCTTCAGATATAAACAGAACTAAACCAGGCAGTCAAAAGGTCTGTTTTTCCTTATATAACTTTGCATAGTCCCTTATAGTAACTCGAAGATTTCTAACCTCTCAGTGCATATGTAAAAAGTTCCAAAGTCTCTCAATATTATCTGGCTGTGCATTAACCTGTTCCACAATGTAGTGCAAATAACAGTACAGATGAACAGAATATATTGCAAATAAGCATATAAAATGCAGTTCAACAATATAACACATTATAAATGCACACAAAAGCAAAAATCACGAGGACTTCCGGTTCCGGCGCGCACATGTAAGGAGCGGTGGAAAGGAGCTCCGGATTCCCTGACTCACTTATCGGGGCTTTGCCGACTAACAGGGGAGATAGTTCTCTCTTACATCGCCACCCCAGATTGCCTGAGGGTGATATATGGATAAATACCTGCTAAAAGGCGGCCCCTCGACATCGCAGCCCGCGTTCCCGCTCCGAGAGGAGACACAGGCCAGAAGAAAGATGGCGTCCATACAAGGAAAGGGGCAACAGAGACTTACAAGATCATCCTCGCAGCCACCGTCCCGCCAGTTAGAGGACTCGGCAGAAGTATCGGAGGGAGAGACATCTCAGCGATCGACGGATCCTGACCTAATGATTTCATGTAAAACCATGGCGGTGGAAGTAGCCAAGCTCTTGGCGCCGGACATAAAATCTACATTAGAAGCCACGGTGACTGCGGCCTTGCAGCAACTACAGAGGGAGGTGGCACAACATACCTCTCAGATCCACGAGATGGAACATCGTATCAGCCTGATAGAAGACGAGTTAGAAACAGCTCATACTCAGATCCGCGAGGTCCTCCAAGTTAATCAGTCCCTTAAAGACAAAGTAGAAGACCTGGAAAATCGCTCCAGGAGGAGCAACTTACGAATTGTGGGGCTCCCGGAATCGATAGGAGTGGCACAGCTAATGCAGATCTTCGCGGAGGAGGTCCCGCAGGCCTTGGGCCTGCAAGGTACGCACACAGTGGAGAGGGCCCACCGGATTGGGCCTCCGAGAGCGGAAGACCAAGGGCCCCAGAGCAACAGGCCGAGGCCGGCGATAGCTAAATATCTGAACTACGCAGCTAAAGAAGCTATTGTAAAAAAATATCGGCGTATGGACCGTCCGCTAATGATCCGTGGCCATAAGATATTGCTATTTAATGACTACTCTGCAGAGGTGGCAAAGAAGAGGAGAGCTTTTTCACAGGTCTGCTCAGAGCTGGTCAATAAGAGGACCAAATTCGCACTTATATACCCGGCGACTCTACGGGTTTTTCGAGCGGATGGTTACACAGACACTTACCTGTCTCCGAAAGAAGCGATGGAGGCTTTGATCCCGGATGATAATATATCACCGACCCTGCAGCGTACGTCGACCAGAGGTAGCCCATCGGCGAGAGGTCATCGACAAGCTACGACGCACAGAGGAAGCCCGGCCAGACCTGGGTTAGCATCACGGAACATGGAGGACTCTCAGGACTATAGAACATCTTGGGACTGAGATATAGGCCTTAGTTCGGAGGGCACGTAAGAGGAAACAGTAATATATAATGGTTTATGTGATATGCTACGGTGAAGCGGGGTGGGAGAATGGTGGATTATATTTACTGATTGCAATGTTAAATGTTATATGGAATGGAAGGGTCCTTGCAAAGAGTCAGGGAACAGGAGGAGATAGTGGAATTCAAAGTGGTAGATGGTTTCCTGGTGTTTAGTTGACAACGGCGGCACCAGAGACAGTGCGAAAAAAGTGAAGTCACAAAATGAAAAAACGTTGTTGGTTTATAAGGTTGGGATGTTGGGAAGGGGGGGAGGGTTGGGGGGTTGCGTAACTGTGCTCCGTGGGTTTTATATAATTATGAAAAAGACTTATAGATGCTTATATTCAGTGGGGGAAGGTGTGCCTCCTGAGAAGTCAGATGTGACGCACAAACCATGAAAGTTATAACATGGAACGTAAAGGGACTGCGCTCACCACACAAGCGCATGATGGTTCTCCGTCACCTAAAAAAGTTGGGGACGGACATTGCTCTTCTGCAGGAGACACACCTTGAGAAGGAGGAGTTCTGGAGGCTTAAAAGACTCTGGGTGGGACAGGTGATGGGATCCCCTTCACTAGGAAAAAAGGCAGGGGTAATCATACTTTTCCATAAAAAATTGCAGGTTGTGGTGAAGAATACCATGGTTGATGAGGAAGGGAGATTGTTGAAAGTGGAGTTGACTACACCATCTGGCCCGCTATCTTTAATCAATGTATACGCTCCGAACACCATGCAGCAAGGATTTTACGCCAAGTTAGAAAATCTGATAATTCAGGAAGGTAATAGTCCATTACTAGTAGCGGGGGACTTCAACAGAGTAAACCATGAGCTGGAAGACAGACGCACTCGAGATTCTAGATGCACAGGGACAAAATCGGGACGACATACTCTGGGCCCCTTTTTGCAGACTACAGGTTTAACGGATGCATGGAGGCATCATCACCCAATGGATAGGGAGTTCACGCATTTTTCCCACGCGCAGGCTTCTTGGTCCCGGATAGATTACATGCTAGTTTCTTCAAACCTGTTACCTAAGATCAAGCAAGTAGCCATTATGGATCTGGTGGTGTCAGATCATGCCCCGGTCATGATGGAGCTAATGGAGGTTCAGCCTAAAGGCACTGACTTTATCTGGAGGTTTCCAAGTTATCTGGTAGCCGATCAAGACTTTATAGATAAGATGAAGGGGTGGTGGTGGGGTTATTCTCAGGATAATAGTGAACACGCGCAGAATCCACAATTATACTGGGATACAGCGAAGGCGGTACTGAGGGGCCAGATTATGTCATATACTATAGGAAAAAGGAAGACTGTGCAGAAAAAATATGAGGAAGCAACGGTATCAGTGAGGGAGGCGTACACTAGATATCAGGCAGACCCCACGGATGAGCATAAAACGCGGTGGGTAACAGCAAAACATAACTTTGATTATTATCTAGAAGGAAGGGAAAGGTGGTTTGCGGATTATAAACGGGCATCATTGTTCCGTTTTGGAAACAAGGCGGGCAAAATGCTGGCAAATCTTGTAAGACAGCATAAACATATACCGATGCACCCTTTAAAAGATAAACATCAGAATCTGCAACACCACCCTAAACAGATAGTACAAATCTTTGGGGATTACTTCACTGAGCTATACTCGAAGGATTTGTATGATGGTGATAAGGCGGAGAATCTCTTAAAGAGAGTGATTCTCCCGGGTTTGGCTGCTGATGCTCTGGCGGATCTCAATTCAGAGGTCACGTCGGAAGAACTGCGAAAAACAATTGCCCAGCTGGGAAACGGAAAGGCCCCCGGACCTGACGGGTTTCCGGCGGAATTCTATAAAGCAATGGGAGAGGAGTTGGTGACTCCCCTCACTACATTATTTAATGATCTGTTGAGAGGTGGGACAATGCTGCCTTCTGGAGAAATGGCATACATCAGAGTTCTTCCCAAACCAGGGAAAGACCCCAGCTGTCCGGGATCTTATCGTCCAATATCTCTGATAAATCAGGATATGAAACTGCTATCCAAGATATTGGCGAACAGATTGGCGAGATATTTGCCAACTTTGATAGGAAATCATCAAGTGGGATTCATAAAGGGCCGCTCGGCGGTCACTAACATAAGAAGGGTATTGTTAGCGCAGGATGCAGTCCACAAATCAAAATCAAAGAAGATAAATAGGCCCTCGGCTCTACTGGCTATAGATGCCGCGAAGGCTTTCGATAATGTTAACTGGAGATGGCTGGAAGCGGTGCTAGATAGATTTGGCTTAGTAGGGATGTTCCGAAATTACTTAAAAAGCATATATAGTGCTCCAAAAGCAAGGGTGTGGGTGCCAGGTTTTTTATCAGGGGTTATAAAGCTAGAAAAAGGGACACGTCAGGGCTGTCCTCTATCCCCCCTTTTATTTAATTTGGCTCTGGAGCCATTGGTACAGTTGTTTTTACAAACGGACATATATGAAGGCATCCCAATAGGGACTAAAGTGTTAAAGATGACGTGTTTTGCTGATGATTTATTAATGTATTTGCGAGATCCGGGGGAGCACTTGCAGCCAATACTAGATACCTTTCATTATTATGAATCGGTCACAGGTTATAAAATAAATGACAATAAAAGCCAACTGTTGTTTCTAGGTGATCAGTCTTTGGCTGACCCGCTTAGGATGGCAGTGGAGGTGTCCACAGAACACCTGACCTATCTGGGGATAAAAATAGGACGATCTCCGTCATCGTTGTATAATTTGAATTACCCCCCACTGATCCAAAAAATTATTAAGGAATTGTCAGCTTGGAAAGATTTACCCCTGTCTCTGAGTGGAAGGGCACAACTGATAAAAATGATTAGTTTTTCGAGATTATTATACCCGATGCAGACCATACCCATGCTTATTAAACATACTGACCATACAAAACTTCAGTCAGCGTTCACAACATTCTTGTGGAAAGGCAGAAGACCGCGTATAGCCTATAGAAAGTTGTGTATGCTAAAGTGGGAAGGGGGTTTACAATTACCTAATATTAGACTGTATAACTTGGCTGCTCTGTTCCGACATGTGAAAGATTGGTACTGGGGGACATCTTATTTTTCTGATTTCTGTTTGGAGAGGGAGTGGGCGAATCCATGGGCTCTGTCGGCATTATTACATACAAAGTGGAAGGATATGCCAGCTGAGGTAAAGCATAGTATAGTGTTGAGAGACACAGTGATAGCCTGGAAGGAAGTCAGGAAAATATATGGGCTCCCCATATATCTCTCCCCGAGAATGCCTTTGTGGGTCTTACCAGCTTTCCAGCAAGGTCGAGCCAATAAGATGTATAAGAGATGGAGGCAGCAGGGGATACTTCTACTGCAGGATGCCTTGGATTCATCAGGACGAATATTGATGTCTTGGGAGGATCTTCGTGACAAATATCAGCTGCCCTCAGCTCACTACCTCCCTTATCAACAATTAAGATCTTATTATATAGGTTTGGCTACAACCTTGGGAGAGGAGACTAGAATGGCATGGTTTAGGGGGGTGATAGGATCAGATATGTCAGCATTGCCATTGTCAGACATATATCGAAAGATGCATGGGATAAGCTCCATGGGCACGGTATCAGACTCTTTCAAACACTGGCTTAGGGAATTGGGAGAGGAGGATTTAACTAAAAAACTGAGAGAAGGAATGGAGTGTGTGCGACAAGCAGTCCTGGTGGAAAATTGGAGAGAAACCCAATTAAAGATATTACATAAGGCAATTTACGCATTTGATTTTACATATAAGGAAGCTCCGGCACACTACCTAAGGGCATGCCCCAAATGTGGCCAAAATAGAGCATCTTTATTGCACTGCCTTTGGGAATGCCCTGAATTACGGAATATCTGGGGAAAAGCTATACAGCTGATCAATCAAATATGGAAAATAGAGGTAGCCCCTAAACCATTACAATGCATATTCCATTATATTCCGAAGGATCAGACGGAAACTGCTTCATCGATAGTGAAGGAAAAAGGGGTACATATCCTATTGCTGACAGTAAAGAAAACCCTATTGAAGCATTGGCTTGAACCGTTAGTCCCAGTATGGGAGGAGGTAATGGGCATAATGAAACACTTAATGTACATGGAAAGACTTGACACAGAGACAAATAAAGAAAAGGCAGTGGGCAAGTTCATTAAGAAATGGAGGAAGTTTATTGAGGAAGTCTTGTCAGTCGGAGAGAGGAAAGAACTGATGCAACCATTTATCCAAACCAAATGGTATCTGGAGGCACAGGTTGGAAATAAGTTGGGGAAACTGGAAGTATGAAACATCTGTTATGTTATTTGGAGAGGGGAAAATGTAAAACACGGAGCTCACAGTGAGGTTGGGGGGTGGGATGGTTTTGTTGGGATTAAATAAAAAGGGAAAAAATGATCAGGATTTTGGTTATAATGTATCTTGTCATTCATGCTAAATTGCACTCTAATGTAAGTACAATTTACGGTATACCTGTCTGTATCCTGATTGTCAATAAAGAAATATAATAAAAAAAAAAAAAAGCAAAAATCACAGTTAAAGGGGTTGTCTGCTTTTTACTAATGATGACCTATCCTCAGGATCATCAAAAGAAATGAGTCAAGTTTTGAAAAATTTGATTCGCCATTTTTACTGATAGTGGACAAGAAATTCAATTTGTTGCAAATTAATTTGTCACGAATCACTATGTTAAAACCCCATTCAGCCTATCAATCAATGGGACTGTGTTTATGGCCGCTTAGCCAGAAGTGCAGCACCGTTAAAAACAGTAAAACGCTAGTGCAATATGGCCTTTTGAGGAAAAACAAACAAATAAACCCCAACGTCTCGCTCACCTGAATAGATTGGAGGCACGGTCAGCACTGGGAACTAGTGCTTGATATACACAAGAAACAGGAGAAAATGACCAGCTTCCAAAGAAAAAATTATTCAAATACATTTTTCGAATAAAATCCAGCCTTTATTTTCTTCATCCAAGTGCACAGTTAAAAGCCAACACTTACAGAGTCCTTATCTACACATTTCGGATCACACAATACAGATCCTTAGTCATGATGATCATGACTAAGGATCTGTATTGTGTGATCCGGAACATGTAGATAAGGACTCTGTAAGTGTTGGCTTTTAACTGTGCACTTGGATGAAGAAAATAAAGGCTGGATTTTATTCGAAAAATTTATTTGAATAATTTTTTCTTTGGAAGCTGGTCATTTTCTCCTGTTTCTTGAATATAGCCTTTTGGGTTTAAAAAAAAAAGTAAAAAGCAATCGTTTCATCCACTTGCTTGCGCAGAGGCAGTCCGCTCCTCTCTTGAATGAAAAAGACCTGCTGAATGGCATCACCACGCACTCCCAGCCCGATCACATTGTGACAATGACGTCACGTGGATGAGAGTTTTTTTTCTTTTCTTTCTAGGACAACTCCAGCTGCCATTTTAGGAAAAATGATTAGTTACCATGAAGTGCAAGGAAATTCAGCTTAGTTTAAATTAAATTTTTCCTAAAATTTGGACCAAATTCCACTTCGGATGCTTCAGGGCACTACACATGTGCACTCTAGGGAAAGGCTTACACTTACTCTTAATTTTTAACCCCAAACAACCAAGCCTGTTTGTCACTTAAAGGGGTTGTCCACAATTTTACTGTTGGTGGCCTGTTCTCAGAACAAACCATTGATATCTGATCCTAATCATCTGTTTTGAAGAAGGTCCAGGACTGGAAATTGATGCAGGCCCTACAACGTGTAGTGGACGGAGCTGGTTGGTTAGCGGGTGTCAGATCCCCACCAATCAGAATCTCGGAAAACCCCTTTAATTCTTTTAAATCACATGGTGAATGGCAGCAGCATATAAGCAACGCAAAGATTCAGCCAGACTATTTTACAAAATATCAGCTTTGCCAGGACTTGGAATAAGGTCACTAACATTTTAGTGCCTTTTTTTTTTATAAAATAACCTATTTGAATGAATCATGTGAATGCGGTAAATAGGAATATGGAAGGAGATCGGTCATAAATCTACTTGGTATCACATGCTAATTTGATTGCCTGTCCAAAAACCTAATGAAGAGGTCATAGACAAGTCATATACATAACACAGCATGGGGCTTTCCATTTACAGCTCATCTAATGCCAAATAAAGAAAAACCTCATTGAACCACTCTAGATTGCCCTATACATCAACCCTGTGGTTTTATGGCCTAAAAGATAACATTGCCATTATAACAAGTCAGAAGCGTCAAATACATGGTATTCTGCATGAATAATAGTGTGTGACGTACATTTAAAGGGCATATATTGTAATATATTCAAATTCACTTTATGGATTGTCTGGAATGTCAAGATTTGTGGGGCAGTCCAAACAGCTAATTGACTAGTTTAAGAGAAATTTCTAGGCCAAACCTTTTTATTGTTAAGTGAAAAGCCATATAAATCAATGTGATTTTGTTTTTCAGATTCCTTGATGTGGTGTTTTTATACCTCCACATTCCATACTGCTACAGTGCCTTGCGAAAGTATTCGGCCCCCTGGAACTTTTCAACCTTTTGCCACATTTCAGGCTTCAAACAAAAAGATATAACATTTTAAATTTTTGGTGAAGAATCAACAAGTGGGTCACAATTGTGAAGTGGAACGAAATTTATTGGATCATTTAAACTTTTTTTGTAATAATAAAACTGAAAAGTTGGGCGTGCAAAATTATTTGGCCCATTTACTTTCAGTTCAGAAAACTCACTCCAGAAGTTGATTGAGGATCTCTGAATGATCCAATGTTGTCCTAAATGACTGATGAAGATAAATAGAATCCACCTGTGTGTAATCAAGTCTCCGTATAAATGCACCTGCTCTGTGATAGTCTCAGGGTTCTGCATCATGAAGACCAAGGAACACACCAGGCAGGTCCGTGATACTGTTGTGGAGAAATTTAAAGCCAGATTTGGATACCAAAAGATTTCCCAAGCTTTAAACATCCCAAGGAGCACTGTGCAAGCGATCATATTAAAATGGAAGGATTATCAGACCACTGCAAATCTACCAAGACCCGGCCCTCTAAACTTTCATCTCAAACAAGGAGAAGACTGATCAGAGATGCAGCCAAGAGGCCCATGATCACTCTGGATGAACTGCAGAGATCTACAGCTGAGGTGGGAGAGTCTGTCCATAGGACAACAATCAGTCGAACACTTCACAAATCTGGCCTTTATGGAAGAGTGGCAAGACTCGCGGCCCTCAGACTTGCGAGATCGCCGCTCTCTGTCGGCACCACCAAACCATACTTGTAGGGGCCTCCAGTACCCCCGACAGCAGATCTAGTCGGGTGGTCCCAGCGGCGGCTGCCATTCAAAACGGAGCCGCATCTCAACATAAGCAGAACCAGCCTGAGCCCACAACGCCGGTCAACATGCTAAAAGACCCTGGCGAACCACAGAACCGGAGCTCCATATGTCCACAGGCAAGCCCCTTGCTTATTTCTTCTCCTACTCAATCCTCTCCTTCAGCCCGATTGTCTCCTCTTGCCATACCTCCCACCTGCACATGTGCGTTAAGGCCTACTGCACAGTCCTTTTGGCCACAGCCTTCACCTAAATCCAGCTCCCACAATCACCCTGAAGGGCTTTCAACACCCACACCAGCAGTTCTTGACGAGAAAGCTCAGGGTCCCAATGGGGGGACACATGCCCCTCCACTAATACGTGACTCGCCCCTAGTTCCGGATGCACGTGGACGATGCCAAAGGGGCCCTCTGTTTCCGCCACTCTCCTGCCCATTCTCTAGCGGAATCCCCGCATTGGTATATGGGGTCCTCATCTTGGGAGGACTCAAGGACTGCACATCATAGTCCTCCTCTGGCCACAGATCTATCATGTTCTCAAACCCGGGTGACCACCTGCACCAACTCTGATCTCCGACCTCTTGCTCAGCATACCCCTGCACGAGCCAGAACATCCTTGGCTGCGAACAATGAAGATGCAAGTCCACCTACCATAGCAGACCTGCACGCCCTTATCTGTTCTCTACCTTCTAAAGAGGACTTTTCCACTTTTGCAGCTAATATCTTAATGGAATGTAAACAGGAATTTGCTCAATTCCGCGCAGATCTATCTACTCTTACAGGGCGGGTGGACTCTCTCTCTCTCAAGACCATGCAGGGGTACTTGCGGAGATGAAAACCCTTCAAGAAGTCGCTCAATCTCATGGGTCACAGATATATACTCTTCAACAACACCTGGATGACCTGGAAAACCGTGGATGTAGCAACAATATCCGCATTAGAGGTCTCCCTGAATCCATGGCCCCCGCCGACTTGTACCCAGCTCTCTTATCTATCTTTAACAACATTCTGGAACGCCCTCGTACAGCTCCAATTGAAATAGACAGGGCCCATCGGGCGCTACGCCCTCCAGCACCTGAAGGCTCAAGATCTAGAGATGTCATCTGTAGGATCCATTTCTACGCCATAAAGGAACAGATTTTCTTCAAGGCCCGCCAGCAGGACTCCATCTCATATGAGGGTTCACCTATCATGATACTTCAGGATTTGTCCCGCTATACATTGGCTCAAAGAGCAGCGATCAAACCTGTTCTTGCTCTACTACAGGAAAGAGGAATTCCATACCGCTGGGGCTTTCCTTTTGCTCTGATTACTTAATTTAGGAGCTCTTTCCCCCCCTTCCCCCTTTTTTTTCTCTCTTTTTCTCTCTTTCTCTTTCTTTCTCTCTGTTGTGTCTATCTTTTTGTACAGTCCAAGGGATACTCTACACAATGACGTCACTCAAAATTGCGTCATTCAATGCAAAAGGCCTCAATTCGGCTCAGAAGCGGAATCAAGTACTCCACCATTTTCATCGCCAAAAGGTTCAAATTGTCTGTTTCCAAGAAACACACTTTAAAGAGGGGTCCTCTCCCAACCTTCGAAACAGCCATTACACAACCTGGTATGTTGCCAATAATAACCAAAATAAATTCAAAGGGTTGCCATAGCAATCCATAAATCTCTGCCTTATCAGCTACTAGATTGTACTGCTGACACAAATGCTCGTTATCTGATTCTATCCATTAGTATAGGGGGTAGGGAGTTCACATTTCTCAATGTCTATGCCCCCAACCAACACCAGGTTGCGTTCCTGGTTGACCTGGTAGATAAAATCCTCCCCTTGCTAAGGGGCACAGTCATTTTATGTGGTGACCTGAACTTTACACTCGATCCCACTCTAGACAATTCCTCCGGTAAACCAGCAATTTTCAATGGGGCAATTAAAAGAGTTAAAAAGCCGTCCTGCAAATGTAATCTTGTGACCCCTGGCGTATACAGCATCCAGTAGATAGGGACTACACTTTCTTCTCTCCTCCACACTCCTCTTATAGTCGCATAGACTACATCTTACTTCAGCACCATGCCCTTACTTGGTTGGACACTACCCAGATTGGTTCCATCTTGTGGTCGGACCATGCCCCAATCTATTGCTCACTGAAACTCCCCTTCCTATGTAAATCTGAATGGTCATGAAAGCTCAATGAGTCTCTCCTTCTTGATTCGGTTTGTGCCGTTGAGGTGTCTCAGACGATAACGGATTTTCTATCCGATCATCATTCGGATGCTACCCCTATGCCTACGCAATGGGAAGCTCTCAAATGTGTTATACGAGGCATTCTGATCAAGCATGGGACCCGGCTCAAGAGGGAAAAGGCTCATAGCCTCTCTGTTGCTCTGCGTAAAGTATCCTCTCTGGAGCTGGCCCACAAATGTGCACTTACTCAGGCTGTCCTCCGGGATCTCCAGGAGGCCCGCCTAGAGGTCAAGCGCTTACTGGACCGCTTACACCAGAAAATGATCCAAATTTTTCGTAGTAAATTCTATGAATACGGTAATAAAAGTGGACGTATGTTGGCCAGAGCCCTTCTGTGACAAATAGCGGCTTTCCACATTCCAGTCATTAAAACACATCAGGGTATCCAAGTACACACTACCCCAGATATTGCCTCCACATTTTGCGCATATTACTCTGCTCTATATGATTTACCGACCCCTGCTGATCCGGGAGATTTGCCTCTGTCCTCTGCTGCCCGATTGACAGCAGAACAATCAGCTAGTCTGGAGACTCCCTTCACTATTGAAGAGATCCAAAATGTTCTCAAATCTCTCCCTGGAGGTAAGAGCCCAGGTCCAGACGGGTTTACCGTGAGATTCTATAAAGTATTCACAGACAAAATAGTGCCCCTCTTCGGAGCTTCCTTTCCCGGCACAGTCTACTGCAGCTCATATTTCAGTCATCCCCCAAATCTGATAAGGATCCTCAATTATGCGCGAGCTATCGCCCAATCTCTCTACTGAATGTAGATCTTAAAATATATGCAAAACTTTTGGCGAACCGATTAAATGCCTTCCTCCCTTCTTTAATCCAATCAGATCAAGTGGGATTTGTGCTGGGGAGGGAGGCTAGGGATAACACTCTGAAGACTCTGGACATCATACACTACGCTAAGGCTACTTTCACACTAGCATTAGCACGGATCCGGCACCTAAAGGGTGCCAACGGATCCGTGCTAACGCTAT
Source organism: Rhinella marina (assembly GCA_900303285.1). Classification (NCBI taxonomy): domain Eukaryota; kingdom Metazoa; phylum Chordata; class Amphibia; order Anura; family Bufonidae; genus Rhinella; species Rhinella marina. Next base: position 432,862 of record ONZH01013527.1, read on the forward strand.
ACATGTGTGGAGCCGGAGCAGCGCTCCGGCCCCACACATGACACACATTGAAACAAGACACAGACATACAGACATACATACAAACATACAGACATACATACATACATACATACTCAAATACTCTGTCCTCCATTGATTTCCAATGGGGGGTCATTCCGGATACTCCAGGGACGCCGGCACAACGTCTTCACGAGCCTCCTGCGCGCAGTGATGACGATTCCCCACAGCGCCCTCTGCTGGGCGCAGTGGGGAAACGTCATAACTGCGCGCAGGAGGCGCGTGAAGACATGCTGCCGGCGTCTCTGGAGTATCCGGAATGACCCCCCATTGGAAATCAATGGAGGACAGATCCGGATTACTGGTGTGTCCACACCAAATGGATCCGTCCCCATTGACTTGCAATGGGGGTCATTCCGGATCCGTCTTGGTGCAGATGCCTGGACCGGAGAGCAAACCGCAGCATGCTGCGGTTTGTTCTCCGGTCTGAAGACGGAACGGAATGCTTTCAGGAGCATTCTGTTGTCTTCAGTTCAGTTTTGTCTCCATTGACAATGAATGGGGACAAAACTGAAGCGTTTTTTTCCGGTATTGAGCCCCTATAACGGAAATCAATACCGGAATTTAAAAACGCTAATGTGAAAGTAGCCTAAAACTTGTAAAATCCCGCTCATGGTCCTGTCCCTAGACGCGGAGAAGGCCTTTGATTGTATATCTTGGCCCTCCTTGCGATCCTCTCTAGCACACAAAGGATGAAGGTGGGGTTGGTCTTCCGGACTGTAGATTATACTATCATGCCACAGTTTATGCCCGTCTTCTAGACATGTGCCGATCCTTTTCCCAGAAAGTCTGAGTATCCATAGCGAGAAATATGTCACCTTGTGCTCTCACTGCACTTCCATGGTTGAGGACGGCTATATCGTCCATGCGCTTGTCTCTTTCTTTCACTTCTTTACACACATTTGAGATTATTGGAGTTAAGCGCAGATTATTCCCTTATAGATACGCAAGGACCTCTGACCCCCATTACAGACAATCCCTTATTTCCCCCGGGATCTTCTGCTGCTCACTTTCTTAAGGGAACTAAAAAACTAGCCCTCCGTTTCTGCCAGGTCATTTCAGGTACCTCCTTGAAATCTTTGGACTCCATATTGGGTGAACCTTCCTCTACACCTAAACGCGCCTTTGAATACCTTCAACTACAACACTTTTTTACGTCCTTACGTACCTCCCATAATCTCACCAGAAGTCTAACAGCCTTTGAGCAGGCCTGTTTATCCCCTTCGGCTGTGTTCAGAGATATTTCTTTCATCTACAAAATACTCCTACAACAGAGGTCCTCTCTGCCGCTTTCATTCTGTACACAGTGGGAACGGGATTTAGGTATTACCTTATTCTCCTCTCAGTGACACAGATGCTACACCTTCACTCACAAGCCACTTCTTGCCACAAGAGCACAGGAAACCTGTTATAAGATCATGTTTACATGGTACAGAGTACCAACGCTTTTACATAAATGGTATCCCTTGGTCTCGGACAGATGTTGGAGGTGCGGGACGTAAGAGGGCACCCTCCTGCACATATGGTGGCATTGTAAAGTCCTCTGTACATTTTGGGATTCAGTTCATAAGGCTATCCTTCAGATCACTAACTTTCCGATGCCAAACTCACCTGAAGCCTTTCTTTTATACGTTTTTGATCTCAATATTCCTGCATACAAAAAATCCCTTCTCAAGTATCTCATTCAAGCGGCAAAAGCCGTAATCGACGAGCCCCCCAACTTTGGAGGAGTGGTTTGAGGAAGTCATGTTCTACCAAAGAATGGAGGTGTTAATTGCATGTACTCCCAAAAATATGCACTCTTTTCAAAAATCTGGGGGCTTGGGAGGAATTTCGAGATTCAGGGTCTTACAGATTGCTATAGTTACTTCCCTTGTTTAAACCTTGGAACCTCTCTCTCTTTCTTGTCTGTCTGTCTTATTTTCCATCTTAGTGCTCTTTTCTGCTGTTTTCTGCTTTCTCTATCTTTCCTACCCATCTCTCCCCCCCCCCCTTTTTTTTCTCTGTCCTACAACAAGCTCCTTGTCTTTGTTCTTGTTAAAGTTTTAAACAGTTTTTGATCTGTTTATTATCTATACCTATATACATGGTCATGGAAATTGGATAATCGGTATCTCATGATATATGCTTATGTTGTTAGCTTAACTCTTGTTGTATTTCCAACGTTTGATGTGATTACTGGCTGAAATATGTTTCAGGCTCCCTTGTATAACTGATTGCTCTTCTACCATTCGCATAATCTGTTTGTAAAAATTGTGGAAAAATCTAATAAAACCTTTAATTTGGAAAAAAAAAATCTATAATCTAAACTTTAAACAAGACCAAGATCACAGCACTAGCCACCACACACAGTGAGGGTATCTCCCAGCCCGATTAGTTTTATTTTAAAATCACTTTTTACTGAAATATATTTGTCGCAGATTGTGGCACAAAGGTTATTTGCGCCACAATCTGCAACTTTTTCCCCTTTTCCGATGCTCACGCCAGGTCTAAAAAAAAGTGGTGTGCTGTGGGAGGAGAAAAGAGCGGCCCAGCAGGCCCATCTCATTTATCATGTTCTCATTTAAATGGTCTAAATCTACACCAGCAAGAGAGCTGGTGTAGATTTAGTCAAGTGAAAAGTCAGCTTAAGTTATGTGGAGGCCGGCGCCTTTACATAACTTAGGCAGATAAACCGCCAGCGAAGGAGGGATGAAGACCGGTGTCTAAATCGCCGGTCTTCATAAATTTCCCACTATACAGAACGCTTCTCTAGTGATACACTTTACACGCTGCATTAATAGCAATAACGATTATCAGTACAGAGGAATCTGCTATGTTTCTGACAGATGAAAATGATTTTCATCAGTTAGAAAAGATTGATCTCATTGATTGTTTCCATAAATAATTGTTTTCAAGTAAAAAAACAGTATTCAACAGCCTTTCAGACGGGTGTACTACAGGGCCTTATTATGAATGCAACACCTAGGCCTACTGTGGCTCATGAGAACCAGAGTCATGACAGTCTGGCTCATTTTCTGAGGAACTCCAGGAGGAGTTCAAATGTTGTGTCCATAATACAAGAGCAATAAAGCACACATATTATACTGCCTAAAAGCAGCCTTTGTTTATGCATTATATTAGGTTTAGAAATGTATCATTTTTGTAATTAGGATTGCAGTTTGTATAAGGGAATGGATATTATATACTACATATACTATTAGAATTTCCTTCCATTTTTTTATATAACTACTGTTTGCTGCAAAGTTCCATGAAGGTGGTTGTGTATTTAAATTATTAGGTTATTATTTTATACAAGGTATGCTGTGCACTCTCAGAAAATGTAAATTTTGGTAACATGGCAGCTGTTTGCAACAAAATATAGCAAAAAGACACACACAAAATTTATCTTCTATAGTACAAAATATAAATCCATTGCATGAAGGTGTCTGTATGTATAAAGTGTGGCATTTTAACAATCTGCCAGATGTCTACTTCCAGAAAATATATGGGCATGGGGGTTAGTATGATTTTTTTACTTCATAATTTCGGTTTTATATGTACATGCCAGAATTGCAAAAAAAATTGTCCTTGCTACCAGAGTTGCAAAATGTCCCCGGCAGCCAAAGGGTTAAAGACAGTGGAGTCATAAGGAAACTACAACTCGAAGCTCACATTATCCTATAATATAAAATATGTGACATGATACATGATTCCTACAAATTGAAGGTGCTTCATATTTTATCTCTGCACTAATAACAAGCTCCGATGCTATGTTTTAACTAAACACAAATTAATGAAATGCATAAATATAATGATACATTTTCCCATAAACTCAGTAAGTCCCCTTTGGGGTAATTTGCAATGCAAGTAACATGTATTATTTCTATGAAATTTTAATTAAGGTCAAGAACACACCAGGTAAACCAGACCCACCATTTATAGTAATGATTAAATGTAAACTGCATGGTCCCCCAAGACTAAGCCATCATGTTAATAGGGGGTGATTTGTAAACAGAATCCTCTTCCTCCCCCTTCCTTTGGCCTCAGCTTCCCTTCTCAATGGCACAGATGCTGCTTTTTAGCAGACTGGGACCAAGCCACCATTAACAGCAAATCTGGTGATGGAAATTAATGAAGGGGTCTGCTAATAAAAGACTGCCCTAGACTTCTATGCTAGTTTGCTCCAAGCAGTAATTAATTTTTTAACTCACTAAGGTAAATAAGCCAAAGGCACTGGGCCATCCCTCTGCCTTTGTCATAAGACAGGGGCAGAATAACCAAGTGATTGCTGCTGAGAGCATAGAACTGATTAGGCAACTGTTCAACAAATGTGTGATGTCTACATACAAACTTATCTGAAATGCACAAGTAGTCCAATAGAAGAAAGATCAGATTTAACTTCATTCCACTGCTTCATGTGCCCAAAAGCAGAGCAAATCTGAATGTGCCATTAGATTACAGACATATTTATACTATATTCAATATACCACATGGAATAGGAGAAGCTGTGCCAATATAACCCATTATTTCCTGACCTTTCTATTGATTTGATCAGTTTTCAAAAATAAAAATGAATTTGTTGCCCACAGCAGTTACAGCAAAATAAATGAAAGAGATTATCTCAAGGCAGACATTTATGGCATATTGCTAGGATATCCCATCGATCTCCAGCAGGACTCAATCCACTGGTGTTCCCTACAGTCGCTTGAGAAAGTTGTGCTAGCAAAGCATCATGCCACTTTGTCTCCAGGTGGCACTCTGGAATGTGGCTTTAGGGGTCCAGGGGGAGCAAGTGTACGTAAGCTCAAAAGACCCTCTACCAAATAAGAAGAAACCAGGGTTATAAATGGTTAATAGTTGGTGGGACGTTGAAGCAAAGGCTGGCAGAAGATGTAAACCCACTAAATCACATAATGGAGTTGGTTTAGGGCTATACCACCAGAAGACCCATGGAGTGGCCTCAGTTAGCAACGACTGACACACAGATGAGCTGAAGTTTCCAAAATGCGATACAGAGGTGGTAGGCAGAAATTATAGTCTTGTGGAGCAAGGGTTGAGGAAGGTGGAATTTAGGCTACTTTCACTCTTGCGTTGTGGTTTTCCTGTATTGAGATCCAGCAGAGGATCTCAATACCGGAAAAAAACTGATCAGTTTTGTCCCCATGCATTCTGAATGGAAAGAGATCCGTTCAGGATGCATCAGGATGTCTTCAGTTCAGGCAGATTTCAGTTTTGTGACCGGACACAAAACCGCAGCAAGCTGTAGTTTTTTGTCCGGTCATAAAAACTGAAAGAAACTGATCAGGTACTGAAACCAATGTAAGTCAATGGTGACGGATCAGTTTTTTTAGGAGACTAAAAAAACGGATCTGTCACCCATTGACTTTCAATGTATTTAGTGCCTTATCCGTTTTTTTTCAGTTTTGATATCACACAACTGCATCCTAACGGAACGGATGCATCCTGTTGTGCAAAATCAAAACGGATCAGTTTAATTCAGGTATAGAGATCCTCTGCCGAATCTCTATACCTGAATTAACAACGCAAGTGTGAAAGTAGCCTTAGGCCTCTTTCACATTAGTGGCAGCACGGATCCGGCGGGTGAAGGATGCAGCGCTCCGGCCCCACACGTGTCACATACACACACACACATACACACAGACATACACAGACATACTTACATGCTCCCAGCATGCTCCGCACAGCACAGGAGGACGTCGTGCACATAGGAAGATTCCCCACAGCGCCCTCTGCTGGAGGGAGAATCTTCCTATGTGCGCGCAGTCCTCCTCCTCCTGCGATGTGCGGAGTTGCTGGGAGCATGTAAGTATGTATGTGTATGTCTGTGTATATGTCTATGTGTATGTCTATGTGTATGTCTGTGTGTATGTCTGTGTGTATGTCTGTGTGTATGTGTCTGTCATGTGTGGTGTACTGTGGACGGATCCATCATGAACTCCATTGAAAGTCAATGGAGGAGGGATCCGTTTACTGAGTGTTTACTGTGGATGCCCAGGACGGAGAGCAAACCGCAGCATGTTGTCTTCAGTTCAGTTTTGTCCCCATTGACAATGAATAGGGGCAAAACTGAAGCGTTTTTTTCCGGTATTGAGCCCCTATGACGGAACTCAATACCGGAAAAAGAAAACGCTAGTGTGAAAGTAGCCTTAGATGTAAATGTAGTTCAGGCAGAGGTCAGGAGAACCTGGTCAGAAAATCAAGTGTTGAAGCCAGAACTAATGCACACCAAAGCAGGATGCAGCCAAGCAGGATCTTATAGCTCAGGCCAAGAATGATAGGGGAAGACCCTTCTAGAGCTGAGGGGGCACTGGTTGCAACACCGTCGAGCAAAGTGGCATGAAGCATGAGGAGAGCAGTGGTCAGGAAGAGAATGTAAAGCCCAGCTACTGCTTTTATATTGGAACCCAGAATCTTCAAATTATGCATAAAATTAGACCACTATAGCATACTTACCATCAATTCTAATTATGACAGAACAATCCTGAGAATTGGGTCACGAAAATGCCTTTTTGTAGACGTTATTGTTTGGTTCATGGGATGAGGCCTAAATGTCCTGATTTTCACTCTGTATGTTGGTAAGTATGCTATAGTCAACTAACGTTATATGGGAATATATATAATATGTGGGTCATAATAAACAGACCACTGTTTCCCTTGTGTGATTCATCAAGTCCTCATTCATCAAAACTGCCTTATAATAAAATTGTCTTTGCCCCCCATAGCAAACAATCAGAGCTCAGCTTTCATATACCCAGAGCAATTTAAGAAATGAATGAGGCCCATTAAATTATGGCTATTCACTGACAGTAAAATGGTACTCTTTGTGGAGGGCAGTAGTGTGTGTGTAAGTGTGCCCAACATGCCATATTTCATCCAGAGTTGCGATAATGGAGGAATATGTGTGCATAGGCTAATTTACGGAAACACAGGACAGTTTTGCTGGTCATTTTCCAGACATTCCCCAAAATTCCACCAAAATCAGTAGATGTGGTTTGATGCAGAACTGGCTAACACAGGATCCATTGCCGATGCAAACCAAAAATAGACAACTACATGTTCAAACAGTGGTCATTGTTATAGACATTCAGGAGAGGGTTATGAGAAGCGACATGGACTTAAATCTCTTCACCTGAAGCCATAGCATGTGTCAGTTGCACAAGAACAGGGTTCTGTTTTCCATGATCCACTATTTAGAAAGTGGTCTGTATAGAACAAATCCTCCAAATCCATGTAATGATTTGTTAATATTGTTATGTACTTAATGTTTTCTTCAAATAATATAATAATTGACTAAGGAAACCATATTTCAAAATAACAATATTTTATTCACGTAGAATTTTATATGGCTGCAATGTTACCTGGTAATCTTATATAACTTTTTATTTATTATTAACCTTTTATATAATACCAATCTTTATGTTCCAGTAATATAACTGTCCATTCAGATATTATCTGAGCAACTTACCCCATCGGTAATATCGTGACAAAGGGAGTGGGGGTGGGATTCTTTTCTTCTTTTTTGTAACCATCTTGTCTCCTCTTTTATAGGTACCTCGAGCTACTTGAGGTCCGTTCAACTATTGTTTCCATGTGCAGACATCCTGCCACATGCAAGATCTTGAGATTTCATCATCCTGAACGAGGACATTCATCTTTTATTTGGTAAGTTATACTGTGAGGTCACTGTTAAGGGAGAGGGGTACTGTGGAGGTCACTGTTAATAGAACAGGTTACTGTGGCAGTCACTGTTAAAGGGACGGGTGCTGTGGAGGTCTCTGTTAAGGGGGCAGTGAACAGAGGAGGTCACAGATAAGGGGACGGTCCCTTATGGAGGTCAGTGTTAAGGGGCAGGGTGTTGTAGAGATCACTGTTAAGGGGGCGGGTCCCTGAGGAGATCACTGTCAAGGGAGTGGGGTGCTGTGAAACTCACTGTTAAAGGGGCAGGCTGCTGTGAAGGTCAAAGTTAAGGGGATGGGCTGCTGTGGAGGTCCCATTTTAAGGAGACGGGGCACTGTGGGGGGTCAGTGTTAAGTGGTGGGGGCTGTGGAGTTCACTGTTAAGGGGACAGGGTACTGTAGATGTCGCTGTTATTGGCAATACTGTCAATATCTTTTAACAACACACAGAAACATTAAATGAAATAGATGAAATATACCCAAGCGAAGCCGGGTCCTTCTGCCAATATATATATATATATATATATATATATATATATATAGCAGCACTGCACGGTAAAAGAAGTAATGGTGTGCCCGCGGCTGGGGCTCGGTCCAGTCCAAAAATATAAAACAAATAATTCCACAGTACCAACAAAAATTGTGCCAAGAAAAAGGTGTTTATTTCACCAGAGCGACGTTTCAGTCCTTCTCAATGGGACTTTTCTCAAGCACTACTGCTTGAGAAAAGTCCCATTGAGAAGGACTGAAACGTCACTCTGGTGAAATAAACACCTTTTTCTTGGCACAATTTTTGGTGGTGCTGTGGAATTATTTGTTTTATATATATATATATATATATATATATATATATATATATATATATATATGGTACAGACCAAAAGTTTGGACACACCTTCTCATTCAAAGAGTTTTCTGTATTTTCATGACTATGAAAATTGTAGATTCACACTGAAGGCATCAAAACTATGAATTAACACATGTGGAATTATATACTATATAGAAAAAAGTGTGAAACAACTGAAAATATGTCTTATATTCTAGGTTCTTTAAAGTAGCCACCTTTTGCTTTGATTACTGCTTTGCACACTCTTGGCATTCTCTTGATGAGCTTCAAGAGGTAGTCACCTGAAATGGTATTCCAACAGTCTTGAAGGAGTTCCCAGAGATGCTTAGCACTTGTTGGCCCTTTTGCCTTCACTCTGCGGTCCAGCTCACCCCAAACCATCTCGATTGGGTTCAGGTCTGGTGACTGTGGAGGCCAGGTCATCTGGCGTAGCACCCCATCACTCTCCTTCTTGGTCAAATAGCCTAGCCTATAGTGTGTTTGGGGTCATTGTCCTATTGATAAATAAATGATGGTCCAACTAAATGCAAACCGGATGGAATAGCATGCCGCTGCAAGATGCTGTGGTAGCCATGCTGGTTCAGTATGCCTTCAATTTTGAATAAATCCCCAACAGTGTCACCAGCAAAGCACCCCCACACCATCACACCTCCTCCTCCATGCTTCACGGTGGGAACCAGGCATGTAGAGTCCATCCGTTCACCTTTTCTGCGTCGCACAAAGACACGGTGGTTGGAACCAAAGATCTCAAATTTGGACTCATCAGACCAAAGCACAGATTTCCACTGGTCTAATGTCCATTCCTTATGTTCTTTAGCCCAAACAAGTCTCTTCTGCTTGTTGCCTGTCCTTAGCAGTGGTTTCCTAGCAGCTATTTTACCATGAAGACCTGCTGCACACAGTCTCCTCTTAACAGTTGTCGTAGAGATGTGTCTGCTGCTAGAACTCTGTGTGGCATTGAACTGGTCTCTAATCTGAGCTGCTGTTAACCTGCGATTTCTGAGGCTGGTGACTCGGATAAACTTATCCTCCACAGCAGAGGTGACTCTTGGTCTTCCTTTCCTGGGGCGGTCCTCATGTGAGCCAGTTTCTTTGTAGCGCTTGATGGTTTTTGTGACTGCACTTGGGGACACTTTCAAAGTTTTCCCAATTTTTCGGACTGACTGACCTTCATTTCTTAAAGTAATGATGGCCACTCGTTTTTCTTTACTTAGCTGATTTTTTCTTGCCATAATACAAATTCTAACAGTCTATTCAGTAGGACTATCAGCTGTGTATCCACCTGACTTCTGCCCAACACAACTCATGGTCCCAACCCCATTTATAAGGCAAGAAATCCCACTTATTAAACCTAACAGGGCACACCTGTGAAGTGAAAACCATTTCAGGTGACTACCTCTTGAAGCTCATCAAGAGAATGCCAAGAGCAGTAATCAAAGCAAAAGGTGGCTACTTTGAAGAACCTAGAATATAAGACATATTTTCAGTTGTTTCACACTTTTTTGTTAAGTATATAATTCCACATGTGTTAATTCATAGTTTTGATGCCTTCAGTGTGAATCTACAATTTTCATAGTCATGAAAATACAGAAAACTCTTTGAATGAGAAGGTGTGTCCAAACTTTTGGTCTGTACTGTATAGATATATATATATATACAGTATATATATATATATATATATATATAGTATTCTTTAACCCGCAGTACCATGCCCCCTATGTGTTCCAGCCTTGTATTTAGCAATGCTATGGGAATCACAGAAATGAATCTGTCACCAGTGACCTCCCTATCCAATTATTTGCATAGACACTGTAGTTCACCTTCTGTTGATCCAAGGCTCCGTCCTTAGGTATGATACTTTATCTTAATATGCAAATTATTCATTTGGTCCACGAAGGATTTCACCATTGCTCTTGTTGCACCCAAGCTCTACTCATTTCTGTGCCCAGCACCTTACTCACTGCTTTGATTGACAAGACCAGGCAATGGCAGAAGCATAGAAAAGACTGGAGCATGGGAGCAACAAGAGCAATGGTGACACCTTTGTGGCCCAAACACCTAATTTGCATGTTAACATAAAGAATTGTAACTCAGGAACTAAAGGCCCTTTTACACGAGCCGATTATCGTTCAAATAATCGTTCAAACGTTCGGATTTGCACGATTATTGTTGTGTATAAACACGGGTAACGATTTAACGACGAACGAGATTTCGTTCGCTTCTCGTTGATCGCATCTTTTGTCCCGGCAATAAATTAATCGTTCATCGTTCGCAAAATCTTCCAGTTTAAACGAAAATCGTTTAGTCGTTGGCAGATGGTAATGGTAATGCTTATGGCAAGGAGCAAGGAACGATCGTAATAACGATTATAAAACGACCGAAAGTACGAAGATTGTGAACGACTTCTCTTTCAGTGTAAACGGTATTTACATTGCATCGTTCGATCGTTCATCTACGATCGCTAATACAATTTATCTTTCCGTGTAAAAGGACCTTAAGCCTTAGATCAACAAAAGAAGAACATCGCTTTAATCAGGTGAACCACAGCTATGTGTCTATGCAGACAGCTGGATAGGGAGGTCGCTGGTGACAGATTCCTCCTAATTATTCCACTCAAGCATATCCACCTAGTTTATTAGATATGCATTTGCATTATTTTCTTTATATTTTCCAGGAAAAAAATAATTTCGAATGGGTTGTGATGCTTCATGTGTTTCGTCAGTAATTTCTAACCTTTTTTACCACTATCCCCTACAACTATCCCCTCCCTACCGTAAAAGTGACTGAATCGAAGCTGGGAAACATTGCTTTATCTAATAGCTGTGCCACTACTGACAAAGGCTCTGCACGCAACCCCTGATGCAGATATTAACACACCCTAATTTAACAGTATAGTGTCTACATTCTCACTAACTGTTTTATATATTGTATCATCTTCACAAGCTGGTTTAGCACTAGGTGCATAATAATAAATATATAATAATATAATGATAATACATAATACATGTTTTAGAGGAATAGCAGTCAACAAGTGCTATATTGCTCCAGATACTCATCTCAATCCCACATACATACAAACACATACGGTAGCCTTCAAAGTAGCTAGATGTGACTTTTCTATGAAATTCTCTTCTATTTCTAATGAACTGGTGTGAGGTTTACAGCTCATTAACAAAGAAATGCACTGTAGTTGATGCTCCAGTCATCTTTCAGTTCCACCGTTCCTTTGTCTCCTCATTTCATCAATAAAATAATGATCAATAAATCAGTAAAACTAGGGAAACCTACATGTACTGTATGTTGTTAGAGGGATTTCCCACATTAATTGCATTCACACTTCAGAAAAGGCTCATTATGAACTGTACAGCAATTCCTCAATGTGAAAGACACATTTTGGACACATAGGGAAGCTTTACCCCGTACACTATTCATGCACCACGGGAGGCTGGTTACTGTACATTAATTACCACCTAGAGCTAAATGCTAATGTAACAGAATATCCTACAGAGTCTTTGTGCTCCTATTCAGACCATGTCTCCAACAGTAGCCTTGCCTGTAGATGTGATTCCTAACCTCTTATTTTATAATTTATTGGGCATAGGCATGCTGTGTCTAAAGCTGCATTTACATGAGCCAATAATCGTCCAGATTATCAGGAATGACCGTTCCTGTGAACAGTTGTTCTGGACAATCTGCCCAAGTAAATGTGCCGCCGATCACCTGATGGACGATCCTGTCATTGATGTAGACACCACCGATCATAGTTTCTGTTTAGATAGCACGATCTGCTGCCCAGTAACAATGATTCTGTATGAGGACGAGGGATCGCTATAATGATCCCTCATACTTTGAAGGAGATTGCGGCATATACATTCCGCCATCTCCCTTACTGAATGAGCAGCCGACTGTCAGGATGGACCGCTTCCTTCCATCAGCTGCAGAATCCTTTACTCTGCAGTTGGGGTAATGGGAATCAGACGGGTTGGATTTCTGTGGAGACAAATTACATCATGTACAGCGTATAATCTGGCAGCCACTTATCCCTGTTTGGTTTAATGGCATGTTTATGGTGGAGCCGGCGAAAATAGCTGTCACAATTATCCAGCTGACAGTAATGTCATGACTCTGACAAGCCTTATCCCTTGTAATAATTCCAATTACTGTGATGGAGCCAGTCGTTGTAGATAACATGTTGTATTTGCCCAATGCAGGTGATCTAGTTAGTCCACATCTACTATATATGAGTTCCTTACAAAAATTAGTTGCACATATTTTTTCAGCAGTTTAAAGGTTTTGAAGACCAGCATTCATGTGATCAATGTCATATTCTTTTACTTTGGTGACTACTCTAGTGGTTGGGGTACAAATAGCTTTGTTGTTTACCCTCTGGCTGACAAACCACTAATTAGGTGACCATCCAGTCAATGCAGGAGTCTGAAGAGGGTGAGCTCTAGCCATGAATGGGAGGTCAGAGGACATGCAATAATGTGCATTACATGTTGAGCAAAGAAGATTCCTGTACAGAGACTTAAGGATGTATTACACAGCCTGATTTAAGAGGCCATTGTCGTGAAGAAAGCGTTCCTTCCTAGCAATCGTCTGCTCGCTAGTGGAGGATACTACAAGCAGCGATCTCCTCCTCAGTATAGGGAGAAGCAATCGTTATGCCATCGCTCTTCCCTATACTGAATCGTTGTTTGCCGGCAGATTGTGATTAGACACCACGATCTGCCACCAGCAAAGGATGATTTTTTTAAGTTGTCAAAAGATTTGGATTGCCCAATGAACGAGCAGGCAATCGGCGGCAGTATTAGTATCATCTGCTGAAAAATCTGCCGAACACCCTTCATGCTGCAAGAATTATGAGAGTAAAGCCATACAATCAGGTTTCTGGATGCCATTTTGGAAGCCAAAATCAAAAGTGGATCATAAAACTAGGGAAATTATAAAGGACAGATACAGCGTCTCCTGTTTTTTTTTTTTTTTTTTTTTAATTCGCTCCTGGTTTTGGCTTTCAAAACTGCATGCAGAAACCTGGCCGCACCCTAGATCTACCTACCACCAATGCATCAATGGCATCAATATGGAGATTTGTAATCATTTGTGTGATTGTACGGCTTCTTTCACAGCAAGCTTTTTGTATTCTGTAAAAGATATATGTTTTTATTCAGAAATCTTAGAAAAACTAATGTGTTTAATGGACACAAAGGCTTCAATAGGAAAAAAAAGTATATGCCAAAAAACGCATATGTTTTCTCTATTTTACAGTCCTGTCTTTTAACTAGATGAGTAAATGTGGATGCTATTCCATTCAAAAATAAAGAAAAACATACAAACTGATGCAAATGGATAAAACAGAATGTTTTCTTTTTGTGATTTCGGTAAAAAAAAATATTCCATGAATGAAACAAAAAATGTGGTGTGAAAGAAGCCTAATATGTTAAATGTTTGTGAATGCATTGTACTACAATTGTTAAATGTATTGTACTACAATTGAACAAGCATTCCAAAAAGTTCCTAATACGAAGAAGGATGAATGGTCCAAACATCAATCTAATGCATAAAGGGATTTTATGATTTGAAAAATAAGACTCAAATATGCTATTGGCAATAGTGAGTTAATGTTACACTAATAGTGTGGTATTTTTTCAGTCCATATACTTGTGTTGGGAGACATGGTCCTTGAGTTTATTACGGCCACATGGATATTCTATTAGGCACACTAATTAGTGGCTGAGGCAAGAAAAGTTGACCCTGATATTAAACTTTTTTTCTTGTGGTCGGATGTGTGAACATTGGGCCTTTAAAAACATTGGCACATTGTGCTCAGCCAAGAGGACCGTCCGTCTGTTTGGAGATCCTGTGTATTAGTCTTAGTGTATCTAGTAGGCTTTTGGGGTGCTGGTATAACATCAGGATTTTCTTTGGGATTACACAGGGTGGCATGCTACAATTTTTATTGCCGCATGAAAGATGTGATTACCTGAAAAAGAAACATAATCGGTGGAATCTTTACATGAATCAAATAGTTGGAACAAACTTTCGTACGAATGTTCGTTCTTGATAGTTGTCCCAATCATTGGCTCATGCAGATGGGCCGTAACTCTACTGAATATATTATGTTTAGCATTGTCAACAATAATGACAATGATATGAATATTTCAGAACTAGTGGTTCATAAGAGTACTTTTATTATTTTCTGTTCCATAGTCACTGCACATACATGATTCATAGATTAGAGTTGGGTCCGAATTGGAATTTTTATATCTAAATATAAAACTTCTGTAGAAGTCTAATAGAGCCATCAAGTGGTATAACATGTTCAAAATGGTGGCAATCAAGCATTCGCTGTCACAATTCCTTTCATGATTTAGAGTGATTTATAATACAGTTTCATAATGTGTATGTAACAATGATGGAGCTAGTAAAACACCCTGAGCTATAGGAACTATAAGGAGAAGATCATTTAAAAAGTCATTTGGGCAACTGCACTTACCCCCTCCCCTTGGTGCGGCCTTGTTGGACCACTAGATGTGGAGATGAAGGCCCAGGGAATTGTGAAAACAAATCATGAAGCCCCAGGAGAAGCCTTTTTAATTATTCCAACTCTTCAAGATTTATGTGCTACATGAAAGCCAGCTCATGCGAGCCCTTGGGGTTCATCTTTTGTCACATTGGCACTAGTTTGGTCTCTTGTCGCTATTCTTATGCCAGTGAGGGCAATAAACCCCCATGAGAGCCATAGAACTGCCCCTTCATCCTTGAGACTGCAGAGCAGCTTTTGTGGCAAGATACAATGCACAAAGGGATCATAAACACATTTTAAAGGAAAGATGACCTTTGTGGGACAAGGGATTAAGCTTTTATGGGAATGGCTTCACAAACCAAAACCTTTGATTTCATTCGCCTGGGATTCTGAATCTTTCTTCCTTACCAGTTCCTTGAAGCAATTTTACTAGCAAAAAATATAATTTTATATGTGCACTGGAGGAAAACAAAACCATATCTCTCCTATCACACCTGCAGTACTATAGAAAAGACTGATATCAAAGGTTGTGCAAACAAAACTACAACAGCACATAAGGTACTTACAACCTTGTAGGTAATAATTGGAAGCCATTCATAAATGACCAGGTCCATGTACAAAACCTGGAACATATAGCCATGGGATTACTGTAGGCACCTCAGAGTTCCTGCACTTTATGTCCATGGACATAGCCATGACAACAAGAATAAAAATATCAATTGTTCATATTACTGGCTGCAATCAAAGAGAGAGAAAATAATGCTCGACAGAAAAAGTTCTAAATATTCCAAAATCTTATCCTTAAAAGAGGCTGGGACGCCATAGCAAATTTTTGAACAACCCTCCTCCCTCCCAAGCAACTTCCTCCAATCCCCCTCTCCCGCAGCTAGTCAAGACCACCCATAGAACTCCAGTCCCACTCAGTAGTTATGCCCCATTAGTACCCACACACTGTAGATTACCCCTAGTGCCCCCACACAGTAGTTAGGCCGTTTTAGTGTCCCAACACAGTAGAATACCCCTTTGTGCTCCCACATAATATACCATCTTTACAGTAGAAGGCACCTTTAGTGCCCCCACACAGTCTTTATGCCCTGTTAGTGCCCTCACACAGTAGCTACCCCCCCCTTTTTTTCCATTCCAGTAATGTTCTCCCTTAAGGCCCCCAAAAAATAGTGCTCTCCCTTATATCATTGAAGCCGTTGTGGTATAAATAAAAAAGGCATACTCACCTAGTCCTGATCCCCCAATGAACAACACACACCTAGAACTCCCCAGCAGACATGATGCAGTTACTGAGTAGGTGAATGCACAGGAAAAGGACAGGCTGGGAAATTATCCTCAGCCCCTGTGCTCTTCTACTTAGCAGAAGCGATTATATCACTGCTCTGCACATGCGGAGCAAGCAGTGAGCATGGCTGGGGATGAGGCCCGAGTGTAATGGATGACGGTATATCATCATTATTACTGCTCCCCTGTCCCCCTGCTACTGCGGGCTCCATAGCAATTGCTACGGGTGCTACGGCAGTAATTCTATGCCTTTTCTTGTGAAAGTATTCGCCCCCTGTTGGTGTTTTTCTTGTTATGTTCCATTACAACCTGGAATTAAACTTAATATTCAATTAGAATGGATTTAATGGACCAGGCAAAGCAGTCCAAATAGTTACAGAGTATTAAAAAATACCGTTACTAAATAAATACAAACTGAAAAGTTGTGAGCACATATGTATTCACTCCAATTAACTTCAGAAGTCAGATGACTTCTGAAGACATGAATATGTACTACCGACCAGTGTGATTTGAGCCACAGTGGTCGGTATACTTTTTTTATTATGTACCCCCTGTTGAACTTTATATATGATATATTGCACCTTTTTTGATGTGATTTGTTGTAAGAATCTGACTTTTCCCCCAATGTATTCCTGCATGAAAGGGTTTGCACTGCGCAATTTTGGGTATTTATCTAATCCCTTTTAATGGGAATGGTATTCTTTTTTGGTATATGACACGTCGTTGTTCTTTTCTTTTCCGTTTGCCACTACTACTAGAATTTAAATGCTATTTGATATGAAATTAATAAAATACACATTTGGATTAATTATGTGCTGTGTATTTATAATGTCTGTTTTGGTGCAAGCCATATTTACAGCATAATTTGTGAATTTTTGAGAAAAGGGTGGAGCTTATTAGAATGTACAAAGCCTATCGCAGCTCCGAGACTTATTATAACTTACTGCAGAAACTGGCGTCAGTCGTAGCTCTGGTCTATGCCAGTCTCTAGCTGGCAGAAATTTGATTTTCTAGCACATGGCATGCCAATGATGCACCTATTTTATTAAGTGGAATCTGCGTCTTAAAAAATTGGGAGCATCTTTTTCCAGCGCACAGAGATCAAGACGGGCGTATGGGAATGCAAGCCTTGATAAATATTCCCAACAAAGATGTTGAGAAAAATAGATCAAGATAGAATTAAAAATTTGAACATTCCAGAGAGCACTACTAAATCTATTATAACAAAATGGAAAGAATATGGCGCAACTACAAACCTGACAAGAGGAGGCCACCCATCTTGCCCACTCAGAGACTGCGCAAGCAGGTCAAGAATCAACAGAAACAATACCACTATAGGAGCTCCAAAGATCCACAGCAGAGATGGAAGTATCTGTCCATTTAATCTAATATATAAAGCTGAGTGTATGTAAGTGTGTATGTGTGTGTGTATGTATGTCCGCTAAAGCAATCCGCACCGTCGCAGCTACAATCACAAAATTTGGCACACAGGTACATCAGGTGTCCGGGAAGGTTTTAGAACGGGTCTCAGCTCTCCAGGATGTACCGTTCCTGAGATATTCCCAAAAAATGGATTAGCCAATAGAAGCCTGGTCACATGACCCTTATCAGCCAATAGAAGCTCACAGGCAGTTAGTCTCCACACACACCAGGTTTCCATAACAACCCAGCCAGTTCACTGCTGTAGATCTGCTTTAAAGGGGCCGAGCGCTGTGGATGACACTGTTAAAGGAGTATTCCGGTTACCATAAATATAACTTATGTTTTAGACTAACTCATCATCAATCATTACCTCATATAATGTAAATTTCACATATTTTCTGTTCAGTAGTAATAAAAGATGTTTTCTTCCACTGCTACCCACTGTGTTTCCTCCTAAATTACTATGGCATCAACCTGTAATTCAGGCTACCCTCAAAAGAAGGACTGAAAAGCCCCACCCCCAGGTCCCACTAAGTCACACCCCGACTTAGTCAGGCCACGCCCCTTCCACTCCGCATCTGACCGGGATTGAAAAAATGAAGGTAAAAATCAACTTCCGTCAGCTGCAGGGGAGGGAGGGTGAATTTCTCCCTGCAGCTCATGCTTAGACTGCACAGTGCTGCTGTCTGAGAGTGAGCTGTTCAAAAGGACATCCCTGTGTCCATCCAGGCCCCGTGCATGACAGAGGACAGGGAGTCTGAAAGCCAGACTGTCCAGCCTCCCCCCAACATGAAGCCATGCCACCGGTCCCTATGAAGCCACACCCCTAAACACAAGGCCACGACCCCTGGTTCCGTGAAGACACGGAGGAGAAGCTGTCTGAGCGTGAGCTACTGAAGGGGTGGACATCCCTGTGTCTGTCCAAGCCCTGCGCCGGATGGTGGACAGGGAATCTGAAAGCCAGACTGTCCAGCCTAAAACCGGACCTCTGGCCACCCTAGGGGCAGGCTGATGTTAGGGTGGCCAGATGTCCGGCTTTAGGCTGGACAGTCCAGTTTTCTGGCTCCCTGTTCTCCGTCCGGCGCAGTGCCTGGACGGACGCAGGGATGTCCACCCTTTCAGTAGCTCACGCTCAGACAGCTTCTCCTTCGTGTCTTCACGGAGCCAGGGGGCGTGGCCTCATGTTTAGTGGTGTGGCTTCATGGGGACCGGGGGCGCTGCTTCACGTTTGGGGGAATGGCCAGTGAGGTCCGGCTTACTGGGGTTTAGACAGCGGCCACCCTAGCTGTTGTGGAGGTCACAGTTAAAGGGGAGGGCACTGTGGTTGTTTCTGTTAAGGGGCGGGCACTGTAGAGGTCAATATCTTTTAACGACAAACATTAAATGAAATAGATTAAATATACCCAGGCGAAGCCGGTCCTTCATCTAGTAAGATATAACTATTAATTCCTAGACTTGGAAACTGCCTTGTTGTTACAGCAGCCATACATATATGTGCACTAAGCCAACATCTAGCACACATAACAACAATATCATTGTATATCTATATAATTTTATTTATGCCTCCCAACCATCCTAGGTCCAGCAGGACAGTCACAACTTTCAGCCTCTGTCCCATGGTTCCAGCACAACTGCTGCATGTCCTGAGTCCAACTGTACTGCATCCTCCAGACACACATATAGTAGAATACAATGTGAAACAGGGAGCCGTCACTTCCTGTGTCACCATTCCACTGCTGCAGGCAGACACGATACAATGACATCATCACACCTGCTGCTCTGATCTACAGGCAGTAGAGTGGCAGCCTGGACAGCCATGTTCTGCACTATTTGTAGTGGAATAACATGAGCATTTAAACTAAGGGGGCATCACTGTGCATGGAGGCATTTATGAAGGCATCACTGTGTATGAGGACACTTAAAGGCTATGTACACCTTCGGAGGCAAGTTATTTTACTCATTTTGGGCAAAAATAATTTTTTTCAGTTAGTCTTTATTAAAAATATTGAGTCATTCTGTCACAAAGGGTTAACTGTTTGACTAACTGTGTGACTTGTTCTTTTCACTTTCACTTTGTGCTGGTCATTTAATAAACCTTATCTCTAAATTACTAAGAGGTCATAAACCCTTATTTAAGGCCTGTTTCACATCTGGGTTAAACAGATCCAGACCCAGCCAGAACAGCTTGCCGCATCCATTACTGCCGTTCGCTTCTGGTATTCCATCCGGCCCCATTCAGCGGTATTTGTCCAGCCACTTCTCAGCATATTTTGTGGGTTGCAAACTAATCTCCCCATTATAAGGAATGGGGCTGGACACAATTCCGGCAGTGCACAGCAGACTTGGCAACAGCCTGCTGGATCTGCGTGAATGCAGATGTGAAACAGGCCTAAGGCTACTTTCACACCAGCGTCTTTGCTGGATCCAGCAGGGATACTGATAATACAACCATCTGCATCCATTATTAATGGATCCGGTTGTATTATCTTTAACAAAGCCAAGACGTATCCGTCATGAACTCCATTTCATTGACTTGCGTTGTGGGTCATGCCGGATCCGTTTTGCTCCGCATCTCATGATGAAAACTGCTGCTTGCTGCGGTTTGAGCTCTGGTATGAGAACGCAACCAAACGGAACGGGATGCATTTTGGAGCACTCCGTTCTGTTCAGTTACGTTTTGTCCTCATTGACAATAAATGGGGACAAAACGGAAGCGTTTTTTTCTGGTATTGAGACCCTGTGATTTATCTCAATACCGGAAAATAAAAACTCTAGTGTGAAAGTAGCCTAAACCACATTCTTATTAGTAAGAAAAGCTTTGAGATATAATGAATGTTTATAAGGTCAGAGATCAGAGATAAGGAGCCCGTTAGGTGAGTTTGCTAACGCAGGCAGAGAGAAAATTCCGATCCTGCTACGAGAGCATCTCAGCTATGTACAGAGAAAAGGGCTCCATATTTTTAATAAAGACTAATTTAAAAAAAAAAATTTGTTCAAAATGAGTATAATGCAAATCTGCTTCCAACGGTGTACATAGCCTTTAAGGGGGCAGCACTGTGTATGGCAGCACTTATGGAGGCCTTATTCTTTGTGCAGGGGCTCCTAAGGAGGCATCACTCTGTATGAGGCACTAAAGGGGGCATCACAATGTGTGAGAGGCACTTAGGAAACTTTCTATTATGAAGAGGGCACTTAGGAGTATCATACTGTGTCAGGGGCACTGAGTGCATTATCACTGTCTGAGGGGCACTAAGAGGACATTCTTACAGTGCTGAGGCACAAAGAGAGTGGGGGAACTAAGGGGGTACTATTACTGTGCGGGAAAATAAAGGATATTGGGGGCAGGATTGGGCATGTCTAGATAGGTATTGGGCATAGTATAAAGAAATTGGCCACTGCGCTGATTTGATGCTGATCAGAGGACTGGTCATCAGCTCTAAAGATTTTAGAAGAACCATTTAACTGCCAGATCATATCTAAACTGCTTAGTACTGATGTATAATTAGGGTGACCAGACGTCCTCTTTTTCCCGGACATGTCCTACTTTTGAGACCTAAAAAAATGTCCGGGGGGAATTTCAAAATTGTCTGGGATTTTGTTCGACTGCCTGAAACTGTTTGAGCCAAACATAATACATGACTCAAACAGTTTGAGGCAGTCGAACAAAATCATTTTAACTGTTAAAATGGCCTTTAGGGGTTAAAAATAATTTTTAAAAAAACTCACCTTTTCCACTTGTTCGCGCAGCCGGTGTCTTCTTTCTTCTTTCCCCTTGCAGGACCTGCAAAAAGACCTTCGGTGACGTCAGCGCGCTCACCAAGTGGTAAGTGCGGTGATGTCACCAAAGGTCCTTTTGCAGGTCCTGCAAGGGGAAAGAAGAAAGAAGACACCGGCTGCGTGAACAAGTGGAAAAGGTGAGGTTTTTTTTTAATTATTTTTAACCCCTAAAGGCCATTTTAACTATTATTTTCTGTTATAACCATGTTATAACGGAAAATAATAAAGGGAAGTTCGGGTTCCTATTCCCTGGGGTACAGTGTAATGGCCGCCAAAGCCCCCCCTCCCCCTTAAAAAAAAAAAAAGGTGTCCTCCTTTTCAGAAACCCAAATCTGGTCACCCTATAATATCATCCATTACTGCTTCTTCTCACGTTGTGCTACAGAGAGTTAGTGAGTAAATTCTCCTGATTATCTATGTCCTGTGTTTGCATAGACATGATTCCAGGCAGGGGCGTCGCTAGGGAATTTTATCCGGGGCCAGGGCCCCGAATCAAACTGCCACTGCCCCGAACCTCGGGACTGGTGGAGACTGGCTGGCAGCTGCGCAGTGCTGCACTGCGATATTACCTCTATCAAGCATGAGCTGAGCTTACTTTGCATTGATTCTCCTGGGCTGGCTCACCTTAGTTCACTTCACTCGCTGGGGAAGGACCTCCGGATGTCACACTATCATGTGACATATCTAGGTCACATGGGTCGGCAGCCGGCGCGCTCTGCAGTAGGAAGGTTATGGATGGCTGCTCAGCAGCCTTTATAGCAGTGAGAAGGGAGAGAGGATCTGTCTGCCTGAGAGGTAGATGTGAATCCTGTGGAGGGGCAGACAATTCTATGAGGTGGGATTGTATGATGGAGGAAGGGGGGGCAGCTGTGTGGGATTGTATGATGAGGGGGCAACTGTGAGGGATTGTATGCTGGGGGGACAACTGTAGGGGATTGTATGCTGGGGGGGCGACTGTGGGGGATTGTATGCTTGGGGGCAACTGTGAGGGATTGTATGCTTGGGGGCAACTGTGGGGGATTGTATGCTTGGGGGCAACTGTGGGGGATTGTATTCTGGGGGGGCAACTGTGGGGGATTGTATGCTGGGGGGGCAACTGTGGGGGATTGTATGTTTTGGGGGGGGGACAACTGTGGGGGATTGTATGCTGGGGGGGCAACTGTGGGGGATTGTTTGCTTGGGGGCAACTGTGGGGGATTGTATGCTGGGGGGGCAACTGTGGGGGATTGTATTCTGGGGGGCAACTGTGGGGGATTGTTTGCTTGGGGGCAACTGTGGGGATTGTATGCTTGGGGGCAACTGTGGGGGATTGTATGATGAGGGGGTGACCGTGTGGGATTGTATGCTGGGGGGGCAACTGTGGGGGATTGTATGCTTGGGGGCGACTGTGTGGGATTGTATGCTGGGGGGGTGACTGTGTGGGATTGTATGCTGGGGGAGGCGACTGTGTGGGATTGTATTCTGGGGGGGCGACAGTGTGGGATTGTATGCTGGGGGGGCGACAGTGTGGGATTGTATGCTGGGGGGGCGACTGTGGGGGATTGTATGCTGGGGGGGTGACTGTGTGGGATTGTATGCTGGGGGGTGACTGTGTGGGATTGTATGCTGGGGGGGTGACTGTGTGGGATTGTATGCTGGGGGGGTGACTGTGTGGGATTGTATGCTGGGGGGGCGACTGTGTGGGATTGTATGCTGGGGGGAGACTGTGGGGGATTGTATGCTGGGGGGGCGACTGTGTGGGATTGTATGCTGGGGGGGGCGACTGTGTGGGATTGTATGCTGGGGGGCGACTGTGTGGGATTGTATGCTGGGGGGGCGACTGTGGGGGATTGTATGCTGGGGGGACGACTGTGTGGGATTGTATGCTGGGGGGCGACTGTGTGGGATTGTATGCTGGGGGGTGACTGTGTGGGATTGTATGCTGGGGGGGCGACTGTGTGGGATTGTATGCTGGGGGGGCGACTGGGGGGATTGTATGCTGGGGGGGCGACTGTGTGGGATTGTATGCTGGGGGGGCGACTGTGTGGGATTGTATGCTGGGGGGGTGACTGTGTGGGATTGTATGCTGGGGGGGCGACTGTGTGGGATTGTATGCTGGGGGGCGACTGTGTGGGATTGTATGCTGGGGGGGCGACTGTGTGGGATTGTATGCTGGGGGGGCGACTGTGTGGGATTGTATGCTGGGGGGGCGACTGTGTGGGATTGTATGCTGGGGGGCGACTGTGTGGGATTGTATGCTGGGGGGCGACTGTGGGGGATTTTATGCTGGGGGGACAACTGTGGGGGATTGTATGCTGGGGGGGCAACTATGTGGGATTGTATGGGGGAGGGGCAGCATTCTGTTTTGCATTCCATCATAATAGACGTCTATGCACATTTCAACACAGTGGGCTTGTGCCCCGGATGTTTTCAGACCCTAGCAACGCCCCTGATTCCAGGTAGTCAAGTTCGCAGGGGATCTTCAAGCAAGATGGCCTCTTCACACTCAAATGGATGAGATGAGTATGTGTCATACTCATACTACCTTACGATTGTGCCATAGACCTCGTTCCTGGGGCCAAGCTTCCTAAGGGTCGCATTTTTAATTTGTCAGCTCCTGAGCGAGAGTCTATGCGTCAGTATATTCAGGATAGCCTGAAAAAAGGGCACATACGGCTTTCTGTCTCCCCTATTGGTGCAGGGTTTTTCTTCGTTGAGAAAAAAGATGGAGGTCTCCGTCCATGTATTGACTACAGGGAGCTCAATAAGATCGCGATTAAGGACCAGCATCCTCTCCCTCTGATCCCGGATTTATTCAATCAGGTTGTGGGGGCCCGGTGGTTCTCTAAAATTGACCTCCTTGGAGCTTACAATCTAATCCGCATCAGGGAAGGCGACGAGTGGAAGACAGCTTTTAATACTCCAGAGGGGCACTTTGAATACCTAGTCATGCCATTTGGTCTCAGCAATGCCCCGGCTGTCTTCCAGCGTTTTGTTAACGATATCTTCAGAGATCTTTTGGGCCATTTTTTGGTTATATATCTGGACGACATCCTCATATTCTCCCCAGATTTGGAGTCCCATCGGGAGCATGTGAGGGAGGTCCTCTCCAGATTGCGACTTAATCTGCTGTGTGCTAAATTGTCTAAGTGTCAGTTTGGAGTCCAGGAGGTGGGATTTCTGGGATACATACTTACCCCTGGTTCTATAAGTAGTTGTTGCTGCTGTGGTTGAGTGGGTTAGACCTACTACCTTGAAAGAGGTCCAACGTTTTCTGGGTTTTGCTAACTATTATAGAAAATTTATCAAAAACTTTTCTGTGGTTGCTAAACCCCTTACTGATTTAACTAAAAAAGGGGCTGATCCTACCTCTTGGACACATGAAACCGAACTAGCCTTCTCTAACTTAAAAAGGTGTTTTACCACTGCTCCAGTCTTGGTTCATCCTCACCCTGGACAGCCTTTTGTCATGGAGGTTGACGCCTCTGAGACAGGAGTAGGGGCTGTCCTGTCTCAGTGAGTTGAACCCTTTACCAACCTCCAACCTGTAGCCTTTTTCTCCAGAAAGTTCTCCACTGCTGAAGGTAATTATGATATAGGAAACAGGGAGTTACTGGCTATTAAATGGGCCTTTGAAGAGTGGAGACACTTTCTGGAGGGCGCCAGACATAAGGTGACAGTGTTAACTGACCATAAGAACCTGCTGTATCTGGACAATGCCAAGAGATTGAACCCCCGTCAAGCGCGATGGGCTTTGTTTTTTACCAGGTTTAATTTTGTGGTAACTTATCGTCTAGGCTCAAAAAATGTAAAGGCTGATGCCTTGTCCAGAATCTTTGGTGCCAGTAATGTCCCGGATGAGGAACCAGAAAATGTCCTCTCTCCCGGGGTAGTTGTTGCCACTTTGACTTCAGATCTTGTGTCTTCTATTGCAGACTCACAGAGTTCTGCTCCTACTACTGTACCCCCAGGTAAACTCTTTCTCCCAGATCATCTTCGGCTGAAGGTGTTAGAAGAGGTCCATTCCTCAGTTTTGTCGGGTCATCCGGGCATCGTGGGCACTGGATACTTGTTGTCCCGTACCTATTGGTGGCCATCCTGGCAACGTGATGTTAAGGCGTTTGTTAAGGCTTGTGAGACCTGTGCTAGGGCAAAGGTTCCTCGACAACTCCCAGAAGGGCTATTACATCCGCTCTCTTTGCCCAACAGGCCCTGGTCTCACATTTCCATGGATTTTATTACTGATCTTCCTCTCTCCAAAGGTAGGTCAGTAATCTGGGTTGTGGTGGATCGTTTTTCTAAAATGTGCCATCTGGTCTAGTTGAAAAAATTGCCTACAGCTAGAGTCCTTGCAGGGTTGTTTATCCGCCATATTTTACGCCTTCATGGAATTCCGTCTAACATAGTGTCTGACAGGGGGGTTCAGTTCGTGTCGAGGTTCTGGAGAGAGTTTTGCAGTAGGTTGGGTATCTCGCTGTCCTTCTCCTCCGCCTTTCACCCCGAGACGAATGAGCAGACTGAAAGGCTTAATCAGTCACTTGAGCAATATCTTAGGTGTTTCGTTTCTGAATGTCAGGAAAAGTGGAGTGAGTACCTGCCCATGGCCGAGTTCGCTCTAAATAATCATGAAAGTTCCTCGACACGACTGTCCCCATTTTACTGCAACTATGGTTTTCACCCCAGATATTCCGCCATAACTGGTAACGAATCTAGATTCTCCTCGGTTAAGGACGTCGCTAATCGACTGTGCACAGTCTGGGCAAAGAGTCTTGAGACTCTAAAAAATGCCCAACTCAAGCAGATCAAATATGCGAATAAGAAACGCCGTCCTGGTCCTGAATACGTAGTTGGTGACAAAGTGTGGCTCTCAACTAAAAATCTCCGTCTTCGAGTACCATCAGCAAAGTTTGCTCCACGCTTTATTGGTCCCTACATCATCACAGAAATCATAAATCCTGTATCGTTCAGATTGCGACTTCCTGGTTCTCTTCGTGTACATCCGGTTTTTCATAAGTCTTTGTTGAAAAAATATATTCCTGCTGTGGTCGCTCGTTCTCCACCTCTACCCGTAGTTGTTCAGGGAGTTGGAGTTCGAAATTGAACGAATTATTGACTCTCGCAAAGTACAGAATTCTCTCCAGTACCTTGTACATTGGAAAGGGTATGGTCCTGAGAAGCGTGTCTGGGTGGCTGCCAGAGATCTTCACGCTCCCAGACTCGTTAGAAAATTCCACCAATCTTACCCTTCCAAGCCTGGAGATCCTGTTGAGGGTCCGGAGGCCCCTCCTCAGGGGGGGGTTCTGTCAGGATTCGAGGGAGCTGCGGCCCTCCAGCGGATGTTGGGCGGGTGCGGGCGTTCCCGTGTCCTGACGCTATGCGGCGCTCATCCCGAGTGCAAGCCAGAAAATCCTCTTGTAACACTTAGGTTCCTATAGGGTTAAAGGTTTGGCTAGTTTTGCTAGTTTTACTGGCAGGCGTCCCTGCCAGTAATTTTGGTCCATTCAAGGGTGTGGCTGGGATCCCTGCTCCTATCACGCCTTGGGGCTGGGACTCTAGCCACTATTTAGTTTCACACTCGCCATTCATCTGTGCCTGCTATAGAGCCTTGTGCCTAAGCTAGCTACTCTGTGTTTATCCGGTATTCCAGTGACTCTGTACCCTTTTCCCTGGTTTCTGTTACTGTTACCTACCTTTTGTGTTATCCTCTGTTTATTCCTTGCTTGGTTCCGTTACCTTTTACCCCTTCAGTTCCTGACCTGTTTAGGGTTGTTCCTGCTTGTGTTTTGTTTTGGTTGTTTGTCTCGTGTTCCACTTTCTTCAGTGTAATTGCAGTCTTCTGTTGGGGCCGGGACAGTGGTTTGGGAGGAGTGTCAGGGCCTCACTTTGTCTGTGTCATTTGTGTCCCCCTGACCCACTCCTCACAGTATGATTTTTTTTATTTTTACTGCCATTTTAGGGAAAATTGATTCGTCACCAGAAAGCGCAAGGACATTTGGCTTCGAGACAAATCAAATTTTTGCAGAAATTTGGATCAAATTCCACTTCGGATACTTCGATTCGCTGGAACTAGAGATAAGCTGCCACATAGGTGTCTGGAAGTTTTATTTCCCCCTATTCAGAACACATGGATGCTTGGCTAAGCCAAGGGGAGTCAGGAAGAATAGGTATTCCCTGAATGAGCATTTGTTTGCACCTATATAAGGTGTATGGGCACCATAACAGCCACTTCTTTGCTCCTAGAGGACCTGCACAATATCCACCTCATCTTCCTGATTGTGCACTACATATATCATAGCCAGTGTTGTATTATAGAAAGCACTCAAGGGACACAGATCCACTGGTGCTTCCTTTACCCAAAAACTGTGACACTAATATTGAAGGCATTATGTGTAAGCATTATTATTGAGGGCACTATGTAACTGTGAGTTTTATTTTTGATGGAGCCCACTCATGAATTTGGATCTCTCTTTTGAAGTCTTAAGTATTGCTAGCTCAGCCATCTTCATTCCTCATATAGACGCCCTTTCCTCTCCTATATATAGGTAGTGGCTAGGTTTAAGATGGCCCCAATGCCGACACAGGGTTCCTCAGATACTGTTGATGTGTCACCATGTGCTGCTGTTCTCTAGAAGGGACGATAAAGTGTCGTGCACCCCAACGGGAAATATGTCCAGATTGGAGTCACAATCTAAGTTCCCTATTAGTATGTCTTTGGAGTGTGGGAGGAAACCCATACAAACAAAGGTAAAACATACAAACTCCATGCAAAAGTTGTCGGATTCGAACCACTGATCCACCATGCTGCCCCATAATTACTAGATTCTCAGTGCACAGGCTAAAAATTCCCAAAGTCTCTTAGTGTGAACTGGCTGTGCATTAACTCTTTCCACAATTGAGTGCAGATACAATGCATCAACAGCGCTAATGAACATTATATATCATATAAGATGAAATTCAACAGTATAAAACTGTATAAGTTCAAACAACGGCATAAATGCAGTGCAAGTTTACCCTTCAAAGTGCACTAAATAAGTGAGTGGATGACTTTGCTTAGCAGCAATAGGGGCAAATGTCCACAAACGTCCAGACTTCAAAGTATCCTTGCTCCAGGGCACAACATATGGCTTCAATAGGGGGACAGGTTGGTCAAATGTCCCAGAAATTGGTTTGGGCCCCCACAAATCTTAATCCATCTTTGCTCATAGCTAAATATTGGGATGCTAAATTATATATTTAGAAACATAAATGTAGTTGTGTGTTGGTTCAATGGTATAAATACATTCATCAAAATCTAAGAAGCCAAGCAGAATTTGAAACGATAATGTGTCCCTAACACATTACAAATTATAAAATGAAAGGCCATGAGTAATTGTCCTATTGAATTGAGCAGAGTATATACATTTATGGTTGGATGGTTGTTTTAGAAGAAAAGAAATTCTATATGGCTGCTTTCTATTTCACATTGAGTTCATTGAAGAATAAACTTTAGGAAACTGCCCACTGAAGTGTTTGTCGTCGTTTCCTGAGGTAAGAGAGTCTGTGCTGGCTCAGTTCTCATCCATCAGAGAAACCTCTACAATTTGTGTTTACTGTCAACAGGTAAGAGACTTCTTCGTTCATGGTTTCAATGGTTGGATGATTGAGGAATGTGAGTGAAATGACTGGCCATCACTTAGTGATTGGTAACATTTCCACAAGAGCTATGTTAACCAAATATAATGAACACCAAAAGGGTCACATCACATCCTCTCGGTTGGCTTTTTTCTCTAAGCCACAGAACACAACCCACTAGTAGATAATCACAGACTTTACACTTGGATGACTTGTGCTTTGGGACCAGCAAGTCTGCAGTGACAGGTGTTTAGAAAACTGTTAGAGGAAAGTGAATACTATCTTTTTCTCACTTTCTGTTTAGGGCTAAAATAGATACAGGCTGAATAAGTGGCTTTGTCCATTGCCTCTATTTATAAAGCCATGAGCACTTGAGGACAAACACACTTATCTGATGATTTATAACATTATCATGTCTGCTATGTTTCTAAAGAAGGCTTCGTGATCACTGACATTTAATGTATATAGTTGAGTGTGAACAAACAGTAAGGAGCTTTAGACCACTATGAAATTATAAATTGGGAATCTAAAGGCTCTTTTGGACTGCTCGATATCTGGGCAGATTATTACCAACAAGCGTTTGTATGAGCACTCGTTAGCGATAATCTGCCAGTGTAAAGGTGACACCGATTACTTAAGATTGTTCATGTGGACACCTAAATCATTGTTTTGTCTAAAGCAAACAATGATTCTGTATGAGTACAAATGATGGAATTAGTGATTGCTCCTCCCCATACTGTGGAGGAGATAGTTGCATGCTCCTCAAAAGATGAGCAAGCAATTGTCAGGAAGGAACACTTCCTTCCTGACAATTGTCTGCTCCATGGGGTCATGTAAAGGGGTCTTAATTCTTTAAGGGGTTTTCCAGGATTATGGACATTTTTATTGTAGCATGTAATACCTAATGAATAAATAATACTTACCTGCTCCCTGCCACTGTGTTCTGTTGCAATGGCTCAGTCCAGCTATCTTTTAGTCCCTGGCTTGTTTACTTCCATCTTGGGTACCAGCAAGGTCATGTACACCACTTCAGCCAATGACTGCCCTCAGCAGTGACGTGTCCCCAAGAGTATAGTCACTAATATGGAGCCGGTCCCCACTTACTGGAGCCAGTACAACAGCTTCTACTCATCTCAGAAGGCTTTCTACAAGACTTTGGATTCTGTCCATGTGATTTTTTTCCCCATTCATCCAGAAGAGCTTTTGTGAATCCAGACACTGAAATGGGTAAAAAGGGCATAGCTAGCAATCTCTGTTCTACTTCATTGGTGTTAAGTGGGACTGTCAGGTCTATGTGCAGGCCAGGGAAGTTCAAACTTTATGGACCATGCTTTGTGCAGTTGGGCACCATCATGCTGGAACTATTCCCACAAAGTTGGAAGCATAATATTTTTCAAAATATGTTGGCTGAAGTATTAAGATTTCTCTTCACTGGAACTAAGGGGCCTAGGACAACCCCTAAAAAACAACCTTGTAGCATTATCCTTCCTCTACCAAACTTTAAAGTTGACACTACCCATACTCATCTATTAGACTGTGATATAGAGAAATGTGATTCATCACTCCACAGAACACGTTTCCATTGCTCCAGAGTCTAATGGCAGTATCCTTTACATTACTCCATCAGATGCTGAGGCAACATGCTTGGTGATGTAAGGCTTTGATACAGCTGCTCGGCCAATGAAACCCATGCCATGAAACCCCCAACATACACAGTTTTGGGGTGATATTAATGCCAGAGGATTTCTGGAACTCTGCAGTTATTGAGTCTGCAGAGCACTGATGACTTTTAGGCACTATGCTCCTCAACGCTTGGCAACCCCAATAACTTTAAGTGGTTTGCCACTTCATGGCAAAGTTGCTGTGGTTTCTAAATGCTTCTACTTTGCAATAATACTACCCAGAGTTGATATTGATATTGAAATATCTAGGAAATTCTTTTTGGAATGACCCATTCTTTCATAAATGTTTGCAAAAGCATGTCTAAGTGCTGGATTTTGTACAACTGTAGCAAAAGGCACTGAATGAAACACCTGAATTCGATGATTAAAAGGTGTGACCCAATATCATTCTTCATATAGTGTATGTTTTCTGTAAGAGAACTCCACTATATATCATGAGGGTGTCCTACTGGAATGTAAAGTGCTGTAAGCTGCCCTAGATTGTGAGATGCACTCATGGTTGAGAGCAATTAAAGGGTGACTACTCTGTGCAATTATGAAGAACTGCTTTTCACAACTCTGCAGCAACTAGTGCTTACTATTGACCAAAGCTGTGAGCTAAGCTGAAGCTATAATCAAGACAAAACATTGATCTTTCAAAAAAAAAACCTTTGTATAGAGCACACTCCCCAAGAAATGCCAGACCTCTTGTTTTTAATCACCAGAAAAAGCTCTACAACACATCTTCTTTTCTTGGTTCTTTCTTTTCTTTTCAGAAAGCAGGTGGCATTGCCACTTTAAGAGGGGCACTTGTCACACTACTTAATGACTGTGAACCTGAAGGGGAAAAAGCAGTGGTAAGTCGGTAAGGTGTATGAAAAACCATGGTGAATACGAACTATAGCTTTTTTAAAAAGAAAAAAAAAAACACAAATTTCTAGTAAGTAGATTAGGCCCCTACTTCAAAGCCAGGGTTACAAGAATGCCCGCCATTGCTTCTACCCCAATAAATGGGGCAAGGGATTTTTGAATTTCCTGGTCCAGATGATAACGAATTATTTGAGTTCTGATTAATGTTCTGTATACAAAATAATTGATTAGTATAACTGGAATACACGAGAGATCTAATATAGTGGTTTGTGGGATATACACCTATGTAATAAAACTGCAGAGCATGCATATTTATATATTTCCTGTAGTGCCAACATATTCCACAGTGGTATTCAGAGATTGTCATCAGTTCTAATACATGGGGCTTGCAGTCTAAATTCCCTTTATGAGACACACACAGGGCCAATTTCATAGGAATCCAATTAACCTATATACACTCACCGGCCACTTTATTAGGTACACCATGCTAGTAACGGGTTGGACCCCCTTTTGCCTTCAGAACTGCCTCAATTCTTCGTGGCATAGATTCAACAAGGTGCTGGAAGCATTCCTCAGAGATTTTGGTCCATATTGACATGATGGCATCACACAGTTGCCGCAGATTTGTCGGCTGCACATCCATGATGCGAATCTCCCGTTCCACCACATCCCAAAGATGCTCTATTGGATTGAGATCTGGTGACTGTGGAGGCCATTTGAGTACAGTGAACTCATTGTCATGTTCAAGAAACCAGTCTGAAATGATTCCAGCTTTATGACATGGCGCATTATCCTGCTGAAAGTAGCCATCAGATGTTGGGTACATTGTGGTCATAAAGGGATGGACATGGTCAGCAACAATACTCAGGTAGGCTGTGGCGTTGCAACGATGCTCAATTGGTACCAAGGGGCCCAAAGAGTGCCAAGAAAATATTCCCCACACCATGACACCACCACCACCAGCTTGAACCGTTGATACAAGGCAGGATGGATCCATGCTTTCATGTTGTTGATGCCAAATTCTGACCCTACCATCCGAATGTCGCAGCAGAAATCGAGACTCATCAGACCAGGCAACATTTTTCCAATCTTCTACTGTCCAATTTCGATGAGCTTGTGCAAATTGTAGCCTCAGTTTCCTGTTCTTAGCTGAAAGGAGTGGCACCCGGTGTGGTCTTCTGCTGCTGTAGCCCATCTGCCTCAAAGTTCGACGTACTGTGCGTTCAGAGATGCTCTTCTGCCTACCTTGGTTGTAACGGGTGGCAATTTGAGTCACTGTTGCCTTTCTATCAGCTCGAACCAGTCTGCCCATTCTCCTCTGACCTCTGGCATCAACAAGGCATTTCCGCCCACAGAACTGCCGCTCACTGGATGTTAACCCATCTCTGTAAACCCTAGAGATGGTTGTGCGTGAAAATCCCAGTAGATCAGCAGTTTCTGAAATACTCAGACCAGCCCTTCTGGCACCAACAACCATGCCACGTTCAAAGGCACTCAAATCACCTTTCTTCCCCATACTGATGCTCGGTTTGAACTGCAGGAGATTGTCTTGACCATGTCTACATGCCTAAATGCACTGAGTTGCCGCCATGTGATTGGCTGATTAGAAATTAAGTGTTAACGAGCAGTTGGACAGGTGTACCTAATAAAGTGGCCGGTGAGTGTATATAACCTATATACCTATATATATATACATATTATATGTAATATTTCAAAATTCTTTATTAGAAAACTTTCCAAAAATGTTTGCAAGACTGAATAATCTGGAAAATGTGTGGTGGAATCACACTTTTAATAACATAAAAAAAAAAAAATAAAAATAAATAAAAATTATTTTAATTTTATTAAAAGTGTGATTCCACCACACATTTTCCAGTAGACAGAGTGCATACCTTCTTTTATTTATTTATTTCTTATTTACACTGGTATTGGGTGATCCAGTAGGTATAGCACCTTCATTATCCATCATCCAGTGTGAGCCCCTCCAATTTTCCTTTTTCTGTTAATAAGACTGAATAATCTGCCTTACCGCTTCCATGTGCTTGCATTTTAGATCAGATTCCCACATGTTTTCTTGTATACAGATAGGAATTTTAAAACATATATTGTACAGTACCTTGTTCTGGCCTTATCTATAGCTGGTCATAGATGTAACAACTGATATTTAAAAATTTAAATGGTCTGATTTAGTTAGAATTATTTGGCTATGTATTTCTGTCAGTCCTATAGGAATGAAAGGAAAGGTGGCCCATAGAAGTGAATGCAAAGCTAGATGTCCATGCCTGGTGTGCTCTCCTCCTGGAGATAGGAGCGTGTCCCTGAGCTGGGATCTGCACATATCTGACGCTGATGGCATAGTAATATGTCATTAATGTCCCAGATGGCAATACCATATTATGTTTGGAATTAATGAATTGTCCAGGATAAGAAAAAAAAAGTGCTTTTAGATTTTAGTGAAAGAAAAAATCAAAAACACACTTTTTTAGATTCTGGGCAATCCACTTAACCTCTTAACGACAAATGACAGATATATTTGTAATTATCAACTGCTACTGCTACACCTTAGATGCCACAATCGATAGCTACTGTGGCATTTAAGTGATTGAAAGAGGGAGAAGGATACCTCTGTCTAGCCATCAACATCCCGCAACAGGTCAGAGCACACACCCCTGCTCCTGACTGCGTGCCCCTCAAGCTTGGCTAAATTCTGTCACAGCTAATCAGTACCCTGTGCCCTGTACACAAGTCACCAAAAGTCACCACATCACAAAAAGCCAGCAGTCAGAGAGATAGATAGTTGTTTCAATGTCAACAATGCTTAAGATGTCTCAATGCCAGTGCTTGTTGTCATTTCACTTGCACAAAACTGATAAATCTACATGGTCAATCCAAGACTTCTCTGCCTGTGTGCAGTGATCTGATGCTCTGGAATGATTAGGATTCTCCTGGTGCAGTTTTGGAAGCCATAACCAGAATTGAATTTAAAAAAGAGGAGAAGTGGTATCTTTCCTTTATACTATCTCTCATTTTATGATCCACTTCTGATTTTGGTTTCCAAAACAGCATCAGGAAATCTGATCTTGTGGCCGTACCCTTACAGAATGTTCTGATCATCTATGCACCTGTTACAGAACTTTTTTGATAGCCTATGATAGTCATGATAATTCTGGGTATTCCCACCAGATAAGATTTTCTGATGTGTCAATTAAAGATGCCAGATCACATCAGTGGAGCTCTGGTGCAGGACCAGAACCTGCTGGTTAGGGACAGTGTTGGGGATCATACTACATCCCAGGCCCTCACTAAAATTACCTTTGCATCATATGAACAGAACTTAGAGGGATTTTCCGGGATTTTACCACTGATGACCTGTCCTCAGGATAGGTCATCAGTATCTGATCAGTGGGGGTCCGACACCCGGAACCACCGCCGATCAGCTGTTTGAGAAGGCTCCGGCACTCCCGGGAGCGCCGCGGCATTCTCTTAGCTTTTCCTAGTCCAGTGACGTCACTTTCATCGGTCACTTGGCCTAGAGCGGCTCAGCCCCATTCAAGTGAATCGGGCTGAGCATGATACCAAGCATACCCGCTATACAATGTACGGTGCTGTGGTTGGTGAGCAGGGAGAAGGTAGTGGTGCTCACAGTAGCGCCGGTACCTTCTCAAACTGCTGATCGGCGGGGGTCCCGGGTGTCCAACCCCCACTGATCAGATACTGATGACCTATCCCGAGGATAGGTCATCAGTAGTAAAATCCCGGAAAACCCCTTTAAGAGAACTAAACCAGGAGAAAAGAAGTGTGTAGTATAACATTGCCACTTACTAATACATAAGAAATATCCCTTGTTCCAGGATTTCATGAATGATCATAACTGTTTACAAAGCTAATGGTGCACACTCACTACTACGTTCTTCATGCAACGATAATTCTAATAATGCTGCTATCTTTTCTATAGGAGATCAGGTCAATTGATTATTCTTTGCCTGTGGGTGGATATTATAGTGGAAGTTGCTGTTTAAACCACTGCCATGCATGCAGGGTAGTCTTCAGAATAGGCTGGTGAAGGATGTTGGGAAGGAGCACAATCAGATCCATCACGCCTGACTTGTAGAAAAAACACAACCTCTATTTTGTGACATTCCTAAAGTTTAGTCATTAATGGGATCGGAAAAAAGACGAAGGGTGAAGCTGTTTATGACAAGCTGCCACACACTGTCAGTGCAGTGAAAGATTGGAGTCTTTTTGTTACTCAAGGCCCATTGCAAATCTGGGGACCAATCCTCAGAATGCTGGACACTTCAAAGAACTGATTATGCAAATACTCACTTTTTTTAAAGGAATTATTTATCACACAATAAACCCCCTGCTTGGATAGGAAACAATAGATCAGGCAAGCTAGCACTTTAGCCCAGGGCTGGTAGCAAGAAAAAGAAGAGCTGCTCACGATTTATTAGCCTAACCTAATTTCACTAATTCTATTTTCACACATTTTATTTTATTAGTCAGTGTTTTGCTCGCTGAGCTTCACGCTCAGAAGATCTCACCACATTTAGAAGATTCATGGTCTGAGGATTTTATTTAATTAATGCATTCACTTGGGGGAAAGTGGATTTTGCACCTCAGAATGATTTCCAGGTGCCTGGTGCTGGTGGCTTAAAGATCTAGAGAAAATAAAAGAAAGTGAATAAAAGAAGCAGGCTCTAGTTTTATTTGAATGGTGCAACAAAGCCTGTGGACACAACCATGATACCAGCACCCAATAACAGCCCCTTTGTCACCAAGTGTTTGTTTTAAGGTTTAAATCTTGCCCCCTAGCTCCTTTGTCTTCCTTCCAATAATTTTTCATGGTCATAGAAAGTGTTACATGGAGCTTTCACATGTATGAGCTTTACTGAATGGATGTTATAAAGCCTATAGACATGGACTGGACATTATTAGGGTGAATTTACAACAGGTCAAGGCTGTATATATATATATATATATATATATATATATATATATATATATCGTGAAACTCTTCCAACATACTGTATATGAAAATGGGCCTGTAGACTTTAATGGCCAAAGGGTGTCTTTTGACATACACTTGCTGAGTTAAGTTATCCTTAACTTAAGTTATCCTGCAGCACCAACTGTATTGAAAAGCACAGTCAACTGCATTTTACAATACAACTGTATACAAAAACATATACTGCACAGAATCCATTATAATAGGACTCAGTAGCAGACCTAAGCAACCATACAGGCATACCATTGGGACATACCGATATGTCTTGCAAGTGGCCCTTACAAACATCATTGGTGAATCTAAGAGTAGGTTTTAAGGCAAGATTTTTCAACCAAAGCCAGAAGTGGATTCAAACGGAAATGGAAATATAAAGAAAGAACTTACACTTCTTCCTGTTGGATCCACTTCTGGTTTTGGCTGAAAAACTTTCACGATAATCTGCCTCAAAGCTGAACAGTTGTATGCACTCTAAAGGGTATATTAGACAGGCAGATTTTCTTCCCAACGATCGATAATGAGCATTCGTAGTAACGCTCATTAGCGGTCATCTTGCAGTGTAATACTGCCACCGATTGCACACTCGTTCATTGGGCAATCCAGATCTTGCTGAAAGATCAGGATATGACGGCAAACCACTGTAGAGCATGGGGACGAGCGATGGCATAGCAATCACTCCTCTACACGTTGCTGAGGAGATCGCTGCATGTAATAGCAACGGTCTCCTCACCAAGCAAGCAGACGATTGGGGTGTGTGATTGGGGTGTCTAATACACCCTTTACATTGTGGCTTGAGATTTTCATGAAACTTTTATTTAAACAGAACAATATTCATTCAGCATCATGCAAATATTAAAAGCTACATAAGAATCTGGCAATCGATGGCCTGTGTAAAAGCACATAGCGTGGAATCAGTGATACAATGACACTCGCTCAGAATATCATCATTTTTACACATCAATGGAAAGTCTCCACTGACATGTCTGTAAGTGATATCTGTATAAGTATTTCTCCATTCTGATGTCAAAACTGATGTCAAAATGTGTATTCTGATGTGTATTCTGATGTCAAAACCAATTATACAGAACAATTATACAGAACATGGGTGTAACTAGCAGGGTAGCTGGCATAGCAGCTGCTAGGGGGGCTCAACAACTAAGGGGGCCCATTTCCCCTAAGCCATAAGGTGCAGTTACTGATAAAATGTATATGAGATATCATGTGAAGTTTAATACAACCCCATTCCAAGTTTTACTATGGAGCCTCATGTTTACTTCTGCTGTTTGCATTATTCATTCTGCGCAGAATTACTTTTTGTATGTTTCCTGTGCAGTGACATCACTATATAATTCCTGTACTGAGACATCATATGTGCATTACACGTACATTCAACTTCAAGTGTTTTATATATATCACTGATATATTACTCTGTACTGTGACATCACTGCATGCATTATGCCAATATTCTGACATCATTGTGTGCACTATCCCTATACTGTGACTTAACTGTGCACATTATTATTACACCCCTGTGCAGGGGCGGATTGGCCATAGACCTTACAGGGAGATTTCCCGGTGGGCCGATGCCCAGGGGGCCGCCAGGGCCCTCCTTATGGCCGGCCAGTGGAAGTTTTTGGAGATGCATTTTGTGTTGCTGGTAGTATTTTGTGATGGACTGTGGTATTTGGCTCTGTTGGGGTGGTATAATGTGCCACATTGCTGGCCCTGTCTTCCATCAATATGGACCCAAGGGGCCACTTTAAGTTCCCAGTCCGCTCCTGCCCCTGTGTACATTATCCCTGTACTGTGACATGACTGGGTGCATTATACCTGTACCATGACATCAATGTTTGCCTTGTGCATTAGGGAGACCAATCATAAGCTTTTCTGAACATGTTGAAAGTGGTTATCAGGGGCTGACTGTGAATTTGATGTGGCCCTTGAAAAAATACTAAAAGTGGCCCCATTTTGTAGTCGGGTCCAAATTGATGAAAGTCAGGGCCAACAAAAGTAGGCGGGGCCAGCAATACCATATTGCGGAACATTATACCACCACAACAAAGCCAAATACAGCTCTGTTCATCACAAAATACTGCCGCCAGCAGCACAAAATACTTCCCCAAAAACTTCCACTGACCGGCCATGAGGAGGGCTCAGGCACCGTGAAATTTCCCTGTAAGGTCTATGGCCAACCCACCCCTGGTGTTTATGGTGGAATGGTGCTCCATTTCAAATTTTGCTATGGTGCCCTATGATTACTTGTTAAGCTCCTGATACAGAAAGCTGTGGTGCCACATGGCATTGACTATCTTGTCCTGCAGAAACTGCCTTTTGCAGCTCTCTTTTGCAGGAAGGTCTGTGAAAACGACTGATGACTGAGGTTCTGCAGCAGCTGAACTGTGTATGATAAATAATGAATACTACTTTAAAACATGAGACTACTGGAAGTCACCTCAGAATTCTGGGACCTGTAGGGATGCATTTGGTATATCGAGTAATGCTTTTATGTGGTGACCAAAATCTTAGGTGACATCTAATATTCTTCTCATTTACAGTAAGAGGGACATTTTCCAAAAGTAATACAAGTAGCCCATACATTGCTCAAACTCAGGTCATATGGCTCAGCAACAGAAGAACACAGAGTTTGAATATATTGGTTAAGAAAACAATTATACTCACCCTGCATTAGGAACATGTCCATTAAGTATCTGTGGGATATTACTAGCCAATATATTTTTTGTCAAGGAGACAGGCGCCAACTAGAGTACACTGTTTTCTGTGTATCTGGAGACAGACAAAGTTGCTCTTGAATAATTAAAAGGCCTGAAAGCGGGTCTCTGGGGAGTCTACATCAGGCTAGAAGCTAAACCATAGGCTACACACAGAGCACTCGTGTGCCAAGACAAGGGCTCTCGTGACTGAGCGCCTTCTCATTTCCTAAAGCCACACTGAACACTCCCTGTTTACAAGACATAAGGGAATAGCTGTGGAGATGGAGGTCACCAAGGAGATAAGTGACAGACAAGCTACTCCATCACTTCTGACCA
This sequence comes from Rhinella marina, assembly GCA_900303285.1. NCBI lineage: Eukaryota > Metazoa > Chordata > Amphibia > Anura > Bufonidae > Rhinella > Rhinella marina. Next base: position 472,633 of record ONZH01013527.1, read on the forward strand.
CTTATTGTGAAGCGTCTTGTGTTTTGTACCGTGCATGAATCAGTGCATTTTATAAAAAATATATGGTTAGCATCTCCATTTGTACATTTATTGTTTACTTACTTCTGCACAATTTACTCAAGGTCATATACTTCTTCCTATTTAGCCGATCTAAATCTATACATTCTAGTTATGGTTTTGTCTTTGTGAGACAACCCCTTTGTATAACACCTGAGTCTTTCAGGTGCAGATATCTTGTCTATTACGTCTTATAATAAGTAGTATTCTCAAAAGGGATGGATTGACCATAGAGTTTACAGGGAAATTTCCCACTGGGCTGATGCCCAGGGGGCCACCTGAGCCCTCCTCACGGCTGGCCAGTGAAAGTTTTTGGGGATGTATTTTGTGCTGCTGGCAGTATTTTGTGATCGACTGTGGTATTTGGCTCTGTTGGGGTGGGGTGGGATCCTCACTGCAAGTACTGGCACAGCACCCTCTGGGTCCATGTGGATGTGGTAATCCACAACTGCACAGAGGAGACTGAATGCTGTAGTCCTTCCTCTATGTATGATGGGGTATCAGGAAGGCCATCATTATATCTCCTTTAACTATACGGCAAGACATTGTCTTTCTTATTTGGTGGGAAATCTGTGCAGTCTTGTGGGTTTTCTGACATATGGTGCTATCATACATACCTTTAATGATTGCTACTTATGCTGCTGTTTTAATTTTCTTACATTAGATAGTGTGGGCCCCCATCTTATTTTACTATGAATGATAGGTATGCCCCTGATTTACAATATATCACATGAGTAATTTGTAGCTAAGTCCACATTCACACTTGCACATTTGGGTTTATATTTTTCTGTAGATATTAGGTCCAAAACTAGTGTTACTTTTTGGATCTATTCACACATCAGTTATTTTACCTTAGCAAATTTCCAAGTGCAATCTGCATAATTTTAATATGCCACATGATCCATGAGAGGATAGCTATATAGAATAGAATCCGATGTAGCCTGAAGATAACGATTTGTAATACTGACATATCTTACATATGTATGGCATCTATCTCAGTATTTTTCTACAATGTGGGTGAAAATTCTAACCACAATGCCCATAAAAATAAGGATGAAAAATAAAATCACACTGAAATAACCAAATAATGACAAACTCTAGATCTAAACAGATCTAAAGGGAACCCATGTGACAGTATCTGGACTGAGTGCATAGCTTTAAATTCCTACAATCTGAATAGTCCTATATTGGCTAGTCCTACAATGGCATTGTGGAAAGTGTACTGCAGTGCGGTTAGCCGTGTAGAAGGATGCAAACCACATTCTTTGTCCTCAATGCAATCAATGACTCCATTCATGGATTCTAATTGTATTGGAGAACCCCTTCTTCTCTTCCTAATGTTACAACCGCCTATATTGGTGATTGGTCATGAAGATTTTTATACAGGGTAGAAAATGTAAGTAACATGAGAAATACATGGCTGAACGAATGTGGCACCCAGGCTCGATGAACGTCTCATTCTAAAAGTCTTGTACATTTTATGCTTTGCAAAGAGAATTCACATGTGAAGGTTTTACAACCAGCACATGTGAATATACCCTAACATTCCCTATGCTGTCAAGATGGCTTTCAACTAGATTTTGGAAAATAGTTGTAGGGGTTTGACTTCATTCAGTCCCAAGAACCTCAGTGAGATCAAAGAATGATATTGGTCAATAAAGCCTATGGGCCAGATTTAAAAAAACTTGCAAAAAATGAACACAGAGCAGTGGCCATATTCGTCTTTACAAATGAGGACCACTGATATATTGATTCCTATGACTTACTGATCAGATGTCACTGAGCTACATCATGACTCCTTCTACTTCTAATGTCATTGGAGATTGCATGGATCCGGGTTGATTCTTATAGTTCTGTTAGCAATACATATGGCTATAATGGGAGAACCTGTCCCTGGGACCAAAATGCATTCTTATATATGCCCAATGTACCCCAAATAATGAATCCATGGTTCCCCAAGTGCTTCTCCTTGTTCCTTGCCTCACTGTTGCTGGACACATGTTTTGAAGCAGAACTTCCTGTCTTAGCTGTTTTGGTGGGTTTGCTAACCAAACCCACCATGCCTTGTTCTGTCCCATAGTATGCGCTGGGCCGACTGGGCACCATGTGCAACAGATACCTGACACTGGGTAGGGACCTGGGAATCAATGCTTACCCAAGATGGACATGGTATCAGTGATGACATATGTATATATCAGTGGACAGAGAAGATCTGGAATGGCAAATCAGAGGAAGTATGAAAATTTGGAGCAAGCCAGTCAAGTGACAACAGCACAGTAGGAGGAAACGGCAGCACTTTGGATGGGTAAGTGATCTGCAAAACCCCTGCCTTCCACAGGTTCAGTTCAGGCTGTAATTTGAGCAAAGGCCTGGAGATCCCCTTTAAAGAGAATGTTCATGTACTCAAATGCCAGTTTCACAAAGTGTGTGCAGTCCGGGTTATGTTAGATGGCTGCATTTCCTTGACCAACCGTGGCTCGGCTGACCCCATAGTTATCTATACTGCTGTGAGTTCAAGCCTATGAGTCTACTGTCCCATACTGACAACATCATGTGAGTACAGGACAGTAGAGCCCTGGGTGGGGATGAACTCTCAGCATCATAAATGAGTATGATGCAGCGAGTTGGGTCACTCAAGTACAGTTGGTCCAGTAAATGCAGCCATCACATGGACCCTATTTTCTGGACTATGAATGCTTGTGTTAAACTGGCCAAAGAAGGCCACTATCACAAGGTCAGTACTTGGTCAGTAGTTTGTATTAGTATGTGTAAGAACATAGAGGAAGTACAAATATTTCTGTTAAATGTTTTTCATTAATCAAATACTGATGCTAAAAACTGACCAAATACTGACTGTGTGAAAGTGTTCATAGAGTGTAGTCTTTTAGGACCAGCATTTAGAGATGCTCTGATGATCTGGTATGCCTGAACAGATAGCCTCAATGATTAGTGGTGGCATCGTTCTTGTGGTGTATACAAGTGTTGTCTGAGGTGGTATTTCCTGTTTTCATGAAATACCGCCATATTAGTATAGACTGTATCCCTACTATTAAATGATATACCCTTTTGATGGAAAAATACCAAACCAAAAGGTATCTATGGACAAGCTTTATAATCATTGGTCTATAAGAATATCATTTGTAGAAGCTTCTGCAGATATTTATGTTACATGATGCAAACACGTGGCTAAATGAAACGTATAATGAGAGTAGTAATATTTTTGGCTTTGGTGGCACCTCAGTGTAAATGAGAGAATGCACTTATTAATGATCAGATCTGCTCACTCTTTGTTGAGCATTTATAATTGTGATTAAACTGAATAGAAGCACAACTTTTTTGCCCTTTGGAGCACTACCCCAATTACTGGTAACGAAGCTTGGTATATGATATCACTGTGTTCTGCAGCCTTTAATTGCTTTGGGAGGGGTGTTTATTCATAGTGGATTTAATGGCTTTGTGCTTGGGTTCTGCCAAGGGTATTGAGCCTGTCAGGCAGGGCAATGCCTGTAGACAATCTATATTCACAAGCCTGAGGACTGACAAGTGTTTAAAGAACACTCAGTAGGAGGCAGGTAGCTCATAACACATGTGCTTTCCCATACAGGAATGCCTTAGGCTAATTAGCCATATTTAAGCGTTAAGTATATTTGCATCTTTATTTAGCATACTGATTCTCCACATACTGCGCCTGTTACATGACTTCGGGGACAAATCACTGCAATTTTACATGAATAAATTATGCCTAAACGGAGGCTTTCTTTCTGTTCAGAAATCCCATGAATTATATATAGAAGGTGCGTTGTATATTAAATTAGGATGTACATCCCCAATAGACGCGGGAGATATCACCAGGGGTGCGTCATGGAGACAAGTTCATCAACTCAGAATACATTTGTAGCACATTTTGCTCTAAATAGGAAAACTGCAAGGTCACCCCTTTCTCCACTCCTTCATTCCTTCCGCTTATTGAGCCCCTTTATTGTCCCCTACCCCACCACCTGCATAAGTTCTATTTTCTCACCCTTTCCCCTCCCGCTCCAGTCAATGTTAACCCCTCGTGCCTTTATAAGGTCCAATTTCAAAATATGTTTCTGCATAGGACATCAAATCCTAATATATATATTCATATATAAGATATATATAATATATTAATATATTATAATGCAACACAATGAAGACAAGCCTGTCAGGTTTATGCTATCTTAAAGGGTTTGTTTGAGTTTTAAAGTTTTTACAAAATTTTGGATATGACATAAAGACATATGAAAAGTTTGGATTGCTGGGGTCCTGAGCACGAAAACAAGGAGAGAGAAGTGCTTGCGTATTGTGCTGTCTCCCCAGTGCTGAAAGTCTATGGCAGGGATGCCCAACCTGCGGCCCTCCAGCTGTTGCAAAACTCCCAGCATGCCTGGACAGACTACAGCTATTAGGGAATGCTGGGAATAGTAGTTTTGCAACAGCTGGAGGGCCGTGGGTTGAGCATCCATGGTCTATGGGCTTGTCTTCTCCAGCAAGGAAAGAGAGTGTTCTGTCTTCTCGTTCTAGGGATTGGTAGAGGTCTCAGCACTCAGATCCCCACTGACCAAAACCTTTGACATGTCTCTATGACATCAAAAGCTTTCTGAAAGCTCAGTGACCCTTTAGAACCTGTTTTCTATATTTCTATGTTATGGGCATTGTGTTGCATTATATAATATTATATAACATTTGATGTGCTATGTTGAGAAGTATTTTAAAATAGAAAAAGAAACCCTTTAAAGAAAATTAAGAGCAGGAAACCTCAGGCAGTCCAGCTGTGGTGAAACTACGACTCCCAGCATGCTCCATTAATTTCTATGGAGCTCTGAAAACAGCCAAGCACGTGTGCATCTTGGGAGTTGTAGTTTTACCACAGCTGGAGTGCCGGAGGTTACCCATCACAGGGATCGGTCATCATTATCACATCAGCGGGGGTCCGAGTCCTGGCATCCCTGCCAATCAACTGTTCCAGGGAGCAGCTGTGCTCACCTGAGCTCTGTGAGGGTTGCAAGCTCCTGGCAGCTTTCCAAGGACAGCGCCATACATCATATAGTGGTAATGCTTGGTATTGCATCTCAGCCCTATTGACTTGAATGGGGTTGAGTTGCAACTGGGCCATGTGACTGACGTACAGTGACATCACTGGCTTAGGAAGAAGCTGCAGCGCTCAAGGCCTCTTCTAACAGTCGATCGGCGGAGGTTTTGGGTGTCACACCCCCACAGATCTGATACTGATGACCTATCCTGAGGATAAGTAATAAATATCTTTTCCTGGATAACCCCTTTAAATTCAGCACAGCACCTCAAGTGGTCCCCGCCAGTTCTGCAAAGTGATAATTTTACATACATTATTCAAGTGACCACTGCAGCCAATCACTGGACTTGGGGTAATGCTTGTTTTTTGCTTTTTATAGCATCTCCTGCTGTTAGGTAAACTCCTAAACAACCCCTTTAACTATTTTGAGTCATCTTTGTGCAATCTAGGTCAGTGATGGCTAACCTCCGGCATTCCAGCTGTGGTAAAACTACAACTTACAGCATGCTCCATTCATTTCTATGGAGTTGTAAGAAAAGCCAAGCAAGTGCACATCTTGGGAGGTGTAGTTTTACCACAGTTGGAGTGCCGGAGGTTAGCATACATGTGGACTTTAGGCTTCTTTCACATCTGTATTGACGGCTCCATGAGGGGCGTCTGTTGCAGAATTGTTCCAAAAAAGTGGTCATCATAGATGCCATGACAAAAACCTCATGGATCCTATTATGTCAGTGGGGTCCATTGGGTGCTGTCTGTCCTGTGATGGGTCCATTTTTCGCAGGACAACTGAATGTCTGACGCAGATGAAAACCAATCCTTATACATATAAAGTGTATTTATAGTTTGTCAGGTCATTTTCAAAAACACATTTGAGCATACATTTCAGGAATGTGCATGTTTTAGAATAAAAAAAAACCTGCACATTTATCCCATAAGTTTCTATGTATTAAAGAATACCAAGCACGTGTTATTAGTAGCTATCAAAAACTATAGAGAAATATTGCTGGACCATTCTACAGAGCCAGGGCCGGATTGACCATAGACCTCACAGCGAAATTTCCCGGTGGGCTGATGACCAGGGGGCCACCTGGGCCGTCCTCGTGGCCGGCCAGTGGAAGTTTTTGGGGATGTATTTTATCCTCCTGGCAGTATTTTGTGACAGAATGTGGTATTTGGCTCTCTTGGGGTGGTATAATGTGCCACAATATGATATTGCTGGACTTGCCTTCCACCAATTTGAACCCGACTACAAAATGGGACACTTTTAGTATTTTTTCCAGGGCCACTTTAAGTTCCCAATCTGCCCCTGTACAGAGCAAGCAATTTTGTCGCCCCCCCCCAAATAGATTGTAAGCTCTTACTATGCGACGTCTGATTTTGTCTGTCCATGTATCCTCTGATTGTAGAGTGCTGCAAAACACGTCAGCACAGCACCTTATAATGATTTTGTACTTTTTTTTACCTTATTTTTCCTAAGTTTATAATAATACTATATTTTCTTTATGTCATTTCTTGTTAGTGTTTTGTCAGTAAAAGCTTGCACTATGTTTTATGTCTTTTATGTGAATGTAAGATTTTATGTATTGGTAAGATTTTTTTGTGTTATATACTTACTAAGAATATGAATTAGATTTACCTACTCAAAAAGTTGCATACTCACCAACTTTACCATAGTAATAAAAATCTGACACAATGTCCTAATAGCACGATTACTTTAATATAAAGAATTTGTTACATTTTTCATCTATGTGCTTATTTCTTTTCATTGACATTGGACCTTAGTAACATTTCATTGGTGAGCGTAATATACAAGGGTTCTGAAATAGACCACTACCAGTATTTTACGCTTTTGCCCGTTACCCTCAGAATTCAAAAGAAAGGCAGTACAGACGAACGTTAGGAAAATTATATATTTTATTTAATAATTATAACCACAAGATCCCTTGGTCTTGCTGTAAATACATTCTAGAATAAACTCTTTCAAATATACAAAAAAAATACATATACTCCGTGAAATCATCATCTGTAATAAATAAAAGTGAACACGTATCTGAGCGCGGAGATCCTCCTAGTCTGCTGCTCTCTTTTAATCTTCTGGAAGAATAGGGGCTCCTCGTCCTCTGAATGCACAGATAAATTATGTATGAAGGAAACCTCCCTTTCCATTTTCCCCCTTTTTTCACATTTTCTTCTATTCTCGGTGAGTTCAGCCTAAATTTTCACGCTTCCATTCAAGGGGTACAAAAGCCTACAAATTATACAATGACTTCTAACCTGCCTCTCTGGCAAACAACTTTTTTTTTTTTTTTTTTTACAAATAAATCATAGCGGACAGATGGAAACGGGCAGACAGAATGACAGAACAAAAGGTATTGTGACAAAATCTGGCAAAGTGAACGAAGTGCAAGTCAGAGGGAAAGTCCGGGTTGACACTTGAAATTCCCACACCAATCAACAACCGGTGGGAAAAAGACAGATGCAGCAGATTCTCCCCTGTGTATGAAGAACGCCTTCTAACAGCTGATTGTTCCTCAAGACTGGTCGCCCTGAATGGACTGGGTCTGTTTTCAGGAATTTCCAGCCTAACCTACAACTCTCTCTGACATAAGGAATTCCCTAAGCCCTGATTCCTAGAGTCACCGTTCTGTCATGTGGCTTGTGTGTTCTCCACTGAACCTGTAAGAACATCTTTCCAGCGTGAATGACCAGAACATCTGGAGAATCCTCAAGAGGACTCAGAAGTCATCCTGGCCCTCACAAGGTTTTTACATATGGTATTCGCACACTGTCCCTCCTTGGTTATTGGTCTCTGCAGTCCAGCACAATGGGCATTCAGAGCTGTTTGGTGCTCAGATGAAAGTGGTGCCCGTTACACGGAGGTTCTGCTGGTTGAGGGCTCCATGGAAGTGACGATCAGCAGGCTGCCAGTAGTCTAGGATGTCTGAGGTGGAGCTGGCAGGGCTGGCAGGGGACAGTGAGTCGCAGGAAGAAGAGGGAGATGTGCAGCTCCATGAGGAGCCAGAAGGACTCGGAGAAGGAGGAGAGTCCTGGATCAGCACAGGAGTGGTGGTGCACCCATGTACTTGGTCTGCTAGGCGTAGAGTCTCAGACAGTGCCCATATATAGTTGTGTGCAAAGCGTAGGGTCTCTATCTTGGTGAGCTTGGCATCCTCTGGAAAGGTGGGCAGCACTTCCCTCAGTGCATCCAGAGCAGAGTTTAGGTGGTGCATGCGGTTCCTTTCACGGTTATTTGCTTTCAGGCGGCGGGTTTTTTTGATCTTCAGGACGATCTCGCCATTTTTAATGCTGCTGCGGGTACGGCTGCGCCTTGGCTTCTTGGTGGCATCGGTGCCCACATCTCTATCCTCTGCTTGTGGGCTAGGGGTGAACTGCTGCTCATCATCAGAGGTGCAGGGCTGGGGTGACAGGCTGGAGGTGGACATGGAGCAAGGGGAGGACATCTCCTCTGTGTACTCACTCTTTACCAACACCATTCTGTAAGGAGAGAAAGACATGGTATTACAAGACTGAACACGAGGGCACAACACAGATGTAGCAGTCCTGAGTAAACTTTGATAAATCAGTAGATTAATGGTAAAACCCCAATAATCCATCATGAAATAACAGAGGAGAAAATGCCAGACTGGGCTCTGGGACACACAGATGTAGCAGTGCTGCTGCGGTACTGACCTGCTGCAGAGGGGATGCTGCTGAGGGCGGCACTGCTCGGGTTTTCCTGGCACGCGTCGTGCTCCTCAAGTTGAAGTGAAGGGACGCTGCCGGTGGCTGGGCGGCTGTGTGTCTGGCACACGACCCTTCTCATGGCCCTTATATACAGCCCCAAAACAATCAGTGCTACCCCGGGGCACAGCGCCCCCTCCCAGCCCGGCTTATTCCCCTCCGCATCCCTCATCCTCGTCACTTCTCCACTCCAGAGCACAGTTCTGTTGTTCTCTGGCTCCTCCCCCTCGTCCCGGGCTCTAGGTATCCTCCGCTCCCCGCCTGCTGATTGGTAGCTCCCGCTCGGCTGAAGCGTGCCGCTAATTTCATTAATGAATAGGAAGGGGAGCAGCCAATAGCGCGGCCGGGAGCAGACGGGGGGCCGCGAGACACGCGTGTCCGGGGTGCAGCTGAGGATGAGGCGGGCGAGGGAGGAGGAGGCAGCTGCGGGATGGTAATAATGACCGCCAGCATCCATTATACTCCGCCGTGTGACCCGGGCCACAGTATAACGGGGGGAGGCTGTGCGAGTTTAAAACTGGCCTTTATAAGAACTATGAGAACATGACAGGGACAGGGTGTCTATCTGCCATCATCACGTATCTAACATTTATTGTTTAATAGCTATCAGATGTTATTCATGTATGTCATCCGTAATTCTGTCTGTCCATCTATTTTATATATATATGCTATAAAAATATTATTTTGAAAAATAAATATTTACATCTATTATTTATCATCTCTTATCTATCTATCTATGATATCTATATACCTATCTATCATCTATCTAAAACAGGAAAAAGCAGCACTGTCAATATAGAGAAGTACAGGTGCTATCCCTCCTTGACCTAGGCTTAAAGGTCAATAGATATTCAGAAACTGCCTGTCTATCTTTCTATCTAGAATGCATCGCTCATCTATCTATCTATCTATCTATCTATCTATCTATCTATCTATCTATCTATCTTTATCTAATTCCTTCTTCTTTATAGCTATTATTATTGTGAAGCTAAACTGTTTCATCATATCTATCTTTTATCTATCTCATATCAATCTATCAACCTATATCTATGTATCTACATCCATCTATCTATCTATCATCTATCTATCTATCTATCTATCTATCTATCTATCTAATATATATTTATCTAATTCCTTCTTTCTTTATAGCTATTATTAAAATATTATTTTGAAACTAAACAGTTGCATTATAACTTTTATTAACAATCTATATAATTATCTGTCTGTCATCTATTTATCCACCTATTATCTATCTTTTATTTATCTCATATCAAACAGTTACATCATATCTATCTCCTATCATCTGTCTATCTCTCCCTCCATCTATCTATTATAAACATTTACATTATCTTTTTCCATGCAGAGTAAGGCCCCATTCAGACAGCCGTATTATTGCGGACCCGCAATAATACGGGGGCCGCCCAGCGCATGTTCTGCACGCTCGGAACACACGCCGGGTGGCCCCATTCAAAATGCATATACTTGTCTGTGCATGCGGACAAGTGTGGGACATGCTTCATCGGAGCCTAGCTCTGTGCGGTGGCTCCCCGCTCCATAGAGGTGAATGGGGCCGCAACTATTCCGCAATATTGCGGAATAGATACGGCCCCATTCACACGGTCGTGTGAATGGGGCCAAGAGCCATAGATGCTAAAGACCCAACAATTATATGTCCAATCAAACATTATGAGACTGGTTGCTCACAAGTGCTAAGGCAACCATCCCTCTGAAGAAATCCCTTGCCGTCCTCACATTAATCATTTCTTTGACTTGCACTGATAGTATCTAGCTATACTGATAGATATAAGGTTGTTGAAGAAATACTACAATATGGTATTAACAGGCTTGTCCGATAGATATTTCTCCTTAAAGAGCACCTGTCATCTTCCCCGACATGTCTGTTTTAGCAAATTATTGTATCCTTCATTAAGTGACAATTTTGCAGCATCTTTTCCTAGAAGTTTTAAAAATGAATTGCCTGAAGTCTGCAGTAAAGGTCCATCCGGAAGTTACTGGTTGGGGGTGTGTCCCTGCACAGTCTGACACTAGGTGCGGCTGGTACCTCTAGACACACAGGAAATGACAGCCAATTACTGGCCACAGCGGTGACTCAAGGGAAAAATGATGTCCAGACAACTCCTTTATCTGATGTATTTTATAAATCAAATACATCATATTTGCTCTTTATGGAAGCTGTCACCATGAAATGCAGTGTAATCTGCAGGCAGAATGTTATAGAGCGGGAGGAGCTCAGCAGATTGATATATAGTTTTGTTGGAAATTATTCAGTAAAACTTGTAATTTTTACATGTATATCGGTACAGGGAAGAGGTGCTATCAGTGACTGACAGCTATCTCTGTATGAACACCTATACACATAGTGCTGTCAATCACTAATAACCCCTCCCTCCTGTACCGATAGCTGTTCACTGGAGGTAGAAAAAGCAGAGATATAAATGTATAAATTACGTTTCCTACAAATATATATATATCTTCATCTCCTTCTGCTCTATAATATGCTGCTGTGAAATTTCATTGCATTTTTTGGTGAGAGGTTCTCTTTAAACAAATTCCCAGCTATCAGAAAAACAACACTGCAAAACGTGTTCAACCTTATACCCCCAGTATATGGCAGAAAACTGCAGAGAACAGTGAATGGCTGCAGTGGTCATATAGGGATGTCATCACTGCAGCCAAGTAAGCAGAGACTGGTGGGAAGGTCCAGAACAGTGGTGCTGGAAGGATGGGGATTTAAATCGATATGTAAAAGGCGCTTTACATCGGCCAAGAATCCGCCAGATAATTGCCTACGAGCATTCATAGAAACGCTTGTTAGCGATTATCTGGAGGTGTAAAGGTGCTGCTGATAACCCGATGAACAAGCAAAATGCAATGTAGGCACCTAAATCATTTGCCGGCAGCAGATCGTGCAGTCTAAACAGTACTCTGTTGCCGACAAACAGCAAGTCTGTATGGGGATAAGCTATGGCATTAGCGATCATTCATTCCCATACTGGCGCGCGGAGTGACGTCATCGCGCACATCGCAGGTCCTTCGGCAGGTCCTGTGCGTGGAAAAGAGAAGAGACCGCTGCAGCTTGATCAATCGGATATGGTGAGGAGTTTTTTTTTTTTTTTTTTTTTTTTTTAAATGTTCAAAAAGCAGCTGTGGGGGCATTTATTTAAACCATGGGGGAAATTATTTAAGATGGGGGCCTATATGGGGAACATTATTAAAGTTGGGAACATTAAAAAAAATTCCTACACTATGGGGGACATTATTTTACCAGGGGGCCTACATGGGGGACATTTTTTTTTACCAGGGGGCCTACATGGGGGACATTATTTTAACTGGGGCACTATAAAAAATTATTTACACCGTGGGGGACATTATTTTAGTTAGGGGCACTATGGAGGACATTACGGGCATCATGGGGGCATAGTTGGGGGCAAGAGATAACTGCCAATCCAATTCATCAATTTTTCATGTCCGTTAAAAAACTGATGCAAAACGGACATTAAAAATGGACACATGGCCAGAAAATGGATGCACACACTGATGCAAAATGGCCATGAAAAACTGACAGTGTGTCCGTTTTTAACGGACGTTTTTTCTCACTGTCGTGTGCATGTAGCCTTGGGATACAGGATACCAGAGGTTTTTTCGTTTTTGCGTTTTCATTTTTCTTCCCTATCTTCCTTGAGCCATAACTTTTTTATTTTTCTGTTCACATAGCTGTATGGGGTGGAATTTTTCGGGGAAAAAAACAATTTCACCATTTTAACGGTTTTGTTCCCACAGTGTTCCCTTTTTGGCAAAACTGACCTGTGCCCTTCATTCTCTGGGTTAGTACGATTACAATGATACCACATATGTATAGGTTTTTTTATGTCTAAATAGTGTAAAGATTAATTTAAACTTTGAAAAAAATATATATTCTGACCCCCATAACTTTTTTATAGTTATATCTACTGAGATGTGTGGGGCTCATTTTTTCGCTGGATAATCTGTAGTTTTTATTGATACCATTTTGTGTGTGACTTTTTGATCACATTTTATTACATTTTTTGGGTAAGAGAAGTGATGAAAAAATGGCAAATTGGCCATTTTGACCCTTTTTTCCATTACACCATTCGCTATATTGGAAAAATATTTTTATATTTTAATGATTTAGGCACGGTGATGCCCATGATGTTTATATTTTTTGTTATTTATATATTTTTTTATTCTACGGAAAGGGAGGCGATTTAAACTTTTTTTTTATTTTTGATATATTTTTTCATTTTTTTTCTTTTTTTAACATTTTGAACCTCGTATTTGAGCCTACAAAATGCATTTTTTTTTTCAATTCTGAACAATCATGGGTCTTTTAGACCTATTATTTGTACAGAATTGCTCGTTTCTTATGTTGGCCTTCCACCTGCTGGCCAAAATAAGAATTGCAGCTTAAATACCCTTGGTCTCTTCAGAGAAAGCCAGGGTATTGATTTCAATTACCAGTATCCAAATTGGCCGCAGAGGATGCTGGTAAGAAGCCCGGAAGCGAGGATGCTGGTCGCGGTAATTAGCCACAGGTCTCGACTGTTTGAAACACTGGAGACCAGGCCATGATGTCCACTGCACACACCAGCAGGCACAATGTTTGCCCATCTCTCCAGTGCCTTACATATAAGGCGTTGGTAGCGATCGGGTTGAAGTTTGATCTTCACAACATGTTTGTGGAAGTGTATCATGGCTTGAACAACGGAGATTTCTGAGCACCTCAGAAGAAGAGTAAATCTCTTTCTCTCTCGATACACAAGGCAATCTTTCCAAGTGACCACAGGTGTGCAAGGCCAAAGATGCCTGCGCCAGAAGCAGTTAACCCTCACCACATGCAGTAAAGTCCACGTTATCTTCACTGTTTTGTCCATGCAGTCACCCAGTCCTCAACCATCTGCAAAATGAAATGCTTCCCTAAGAGGTTAATCCTTCACAGAGTTGGTTTGCTGGCAGCTTTCATTCCCGGAGTAAGATCTATCTTGGCCAACATGGCAGAAGCACACAACAAACAGGTCTTCACTCTAGCTTGACTTGCTAGGGACTCTACTACTTCAGCCAAGGGAAAATGGGACCAGCCCATTACCTGGCAACTGTTACCAAGGCTGCCAGCTTAACCATTTCCTACCGATAGATAGCCTGTTTGGGTTACATAGTGCATAGCCCATAGTCAATATCATAGTTAACACTTTAACCACTTTAGTAATGGACTTGGTATTAAGCCTTTAGCAGTAAGCCAGATATTAACCCTTTAACAGTGAGCTGCTGGGTCACTGCATGTACAAATGAAGGAAGCTCAAGATCACTATTGCCCTCCTCAGGAGTGGTCAACCAACAAAGATCATGCTAAGAGCAAGATATAAAATAGTCAACGTCATCAGTCGACCATCAAAACAGCACTGAACAACAATGGTGTGCAAGCAGGATTGCAATGCTGTTGCTCTCCATAGAGAACAGTGCTACATCTGCAGTATGCTAAAGATCACCTTGAAGAGCCAGAAGGCTATTGGAACAATGTTTTGTGGACAGAGTAGACCAAAATGGAAGTTTTTAGTTTGATCATGCATTTCAGCATGAAAACCTTAACCCATCTGTGAAATACATTGGTGGTGGTATCATGGTGTGTATCTGTTTTGCTGCATCTGGGCCCGGATGGCTTACCATAATTGATGGAACAACGAATTGTAAACAAGCGAATTCTACAGGAACATGTCAGGAGATCTGTCTGTGAGCTGAATCTGAAGAGAACATGCCGCCATTGACGCAAGACAATGACCCTAAGCATACTACTGTAGTCACTCTACCAATGAATGGTTAAAGAAGAATAAAATTAACGTTTTGGAATGGCCAAGTCAAGGTCCTGATGTTAATCCAATAGAAATATTGTGGAAGGACCTGAAGTGAGCATTTCATGGGAGGAAACTCGCCTATGTAACAGAGTTGAAACTGTTTTATGAAGAGGAATAGGCTAAACTGATGTACTGGACTAATCAACAATTATCAGAGACAATTAGTTGCAATTATTGCTGCGCAAATGATAAAGCACAACTTCACTGGTAAACTACTAAGCTACAAATCTAAAGCTTAGGCACCCTCCCCTGGGGAACGTTCCTTAACTAGCTCAAGGTGACCAGCCATTGGCTGGCAGAGATTGAGGTAATTGAGCACTGGCCCTTAAAGAGACAGGAGATGCATGCACTCTATGGGGAACAAGGGGAGGACTTGCAGCCAGGTTCACATTGCAGCCTCAAGCATGATACACTGGACTACGTCGACTGTCCTTGCTACTGAAAGGCAGAGGACAGCTATCGGGGCCCATCTAGTTAAGCATATTATCCTGCAAAGTTGATTCAGAGGAAGGCAAAAAAACAATCCCTCATGAAGTTGAAGACAATTTTCCTCATCTTGATCAATGACCCATTTCCAGTATTCTAGTAACTATAACCTGTAATATTATTACCCTCCAGAAATACATCCAGGCCTCTCTTGAACTCTTTTAGTGAACTTACCATCACCACCTCCTCAGGCAGAGAGTTCCATAGCCTCACTGCTCTTACCGTAAAG
The DNA here is from genome assembly GCA_900303285.1 of Rhinella marina. Taxonomy (NCBI): domain Eukaryota; kingdom Metazoa; phylum Chordata; class Amphibia; order Anura; family Bufonidae; genus Rhinella; species Rhinella marina. Next base: position 488,087 of record ONZH01013527.1, read on the forward strand.
AATCCTCTTCTATGTTTGTGTACAAACCTTCTTTCCTCCAGACACAGAGGATGTCCCCGCTTCACAGTCACAGTCCTGGTGATAAATAGATGATGGGAGAGATCTCTGTACTGACCTCTGATATATTTATACATAGTTATTAGATCTCCCCTCAGTCGTCTTTTTTCTAAATTAAATAACCCTAATTTTGATCATCTTTCTGGGTACTGTAGTCCACCCATTCCAGTTATTACTTTAGTTGCCCTCCTCTGAACACTCTCCAGCTCTGCTATGGCTGCCTTGTTCACAGGAACCCAGAACTGTACACAGTACTCCATGTGTGGTCTGACTAGTGTTTTGTAAAGGACTATGTTCTGATCATGGGCATCTATGCCCCTTTTGATGCAACCCATTATCTTATTGGCCTTGGTAGCAGCTGTCTGACACTGGTTTCTACAGCTTAGTTTGCTGTTTTACTAAAATTTCTAGGTCCTTTTCCATGTCAGTGGTACCCAGCGTTTTACCATTCAGTATGTACTGGTGACTTGCATTATTCCTTCCCATATGCATAACCTTACATTTGTCAGTGTTAAACCTCATCTGCCACTTCTCTGTCCAAGCCTCCAGTCTATCCAGATCCATCTGTAGCAGTATACTGTCCTCTTCTGTGTTAATTACTTTACACAGTTTAGTGTCATCTGCAAAAATTGATATTTTACTGTGCAAGCCTTCTACAATATCATTAATAAATATATTGAAGAGAATAGGGCCCAACACTGACCCCTGTGGTACCCCACTAGTGACTGTGCATTGATGTCGCTGTTACCTGCTGAGCTCTCGCGAGACTGCAATGTCTTTTTGACTTAGGGCTACCATTTACTTGGATGTCAAAATATACAGTGCCTTGCGAAAGTATTCGGCCCCCTTTTGCCACATTTCAGGCTTGAAACAAAAAGATATAACATTTTAAATTTTTGGTGAAGAATCAACAACAAGTGGGTCACAATTGTGAAGTGGAATGAAATTTATTGGATCATTTAAACTTTTTTTGTAATAATAATACTGAATAAAACTGAAAAGTGGGGCGTGCAAAATTATTCGGCCCCCTTGCATTAATACTTTGTTGGGCCACCTTTTGCTGCGATTACAGCTGCAAGTCACTTGGGGTATGTCTCTATCTGTTTTGCACATCTAGAGACTGAAATTCTTGCCCGTTCTTCCTTGCAAAACAGCTCGAGCTCTTTGAGGTTGGATGGAGAGCGTTTGTGAACAGCAGTTTTCAGCTCTTTCCACATATTCTCAATTGGATTCAGGTCTGGACTTTGACTTGGCCACTTGGTTGAAAAGTTCGAATACTTTCGCAAGACACTGTATATGCACGGGCGATACCTGTATATACTTGGAACGTATGTTCTATCATGAGATTTGGGACGCCATTTTGTGTAGCCCTTCTTCTAGAGTGTGTCATGCCGACCTTGTGACGCAGATGAAATGAGGTAATTATTGATTTCTTAATACTTGTGGGTATCTATTGATGCATAGGTTCTCCTATCTTTAATTCCCCCGACAAAGCTATTGGCGAAATGCGTTGGATAAGTGAGGGCTTCTCATGCAGACTATTTTATGCTGTTACATTCTCTTTATCGTTTTGCTGGGATATGGTTAGGCATAATTAATGGTGGATGCTTTTGCGCCACATTCATCAGTGGGGCATTGCATTTGTACTTTATTGCATTCCAGTCCGTCATAGATGTCACTATACTTGATCCCCCCCAATTTAGCCTATACATGTCCAGCATTTACAGCCTATATTATGCGTTTACTTGTCTGCATTGAGTTTTTCCCTCACAGGGATTTTTTCTGTAGTGTAGTGTGGATTCCTCTAATTCTGAAACTTTTATATATGTATTTTTAATTGCATTTAATAAAGGAAATATATTTTTATACTTTGTGGCTGTTTTTGATTTGGGCATTTGCACCATTGCTCTCTGGAGGTTTATCTGCATATACATGAAGTACAAACTGTATTCATACTGTGAGCAAGGTGGGGTCGTCATGTATCTGGATCACGATCACACAATGGCAAATGTATCACCACTACAGCATGCAGGGTCGGATTGGCCATAGACCTTACAGGGAAATTTCCCGGTGGGGCGATGCCCAGGGGGCCACCTGAGCTCTCCTCAAGGCTGGCCAGTAGCAGTTTTTGGGGATGTATTTTGTGCTACTGGCAGTATTTTGTGATGGACTGTGGTACTTGGCTCTGTTGGGGTGGTATAATGTGCCACAATATGGTATTTCTGGCCCTGCCTTTCGTTAATTTGGATCTGACTACAAAATGGGGCCACTTTTAGTATTTTTTTCCAGGGCCACTTCAAGTTCCCAGTCCGCCTCTGACAGCATGTACTGAAACCTTCTGCACATGCTCCATAGGCCAGGCAACCAAATTGTGCATCTTCTTCATTCCGAGCCACAATGTGTGATTGAGAAGACAAAAATACATTCCCAGCTCTATCAATATGATGAGGTAATGCCAACTATCTTATTGGAGCATTAGTGGAGCTATAAGTAAATTCTGGATAAATATTATCCAATGGTGACAAATAGAGAACCACCATTATATAGATATAATACCGCAAACATAACTCCCAATTTGAAAAATGCTCCATGCTCAGGAAAGAAAAACAGGACATGTGAAAGGACCTTTAGACAGAAAAATTCTGCATACAGCGGTTTTCTTTTTGGCACTACCGGTCTATGGACGTCAGGCCTGTGCACCAATCAATAAATGTCTGGGTCTGCGTGCATCTGGATCATGATCACACAGTGGCAGTAGTATCACAACTACAAAGTGTGCAGAAACCTTCTTCGCATACTCCACAGTACAGGTAACCTCAAGCCGCAATGGGGAAGACAAACATACATTCCCAGCTCTATCAATATGATGGAGCATTTTTCAAATTGGGAGTTATGTTTGCGGTATTATATCTATATAATGGTGGTTCTCTATTTGTCACCATTGGATAATATTTATCCAGAATTTACTTATAGCTCCACTAATGCTCCAATAAGATAGTTGGCATTACCTCATCATATTGATAGAGCTGGGAATGTATGTTTGTCTTCCCCATTGCGGCTTGAGGTTACCTGTACTGTGGAGTATGCGAAGAAGGTTTCTGCACACTTTGTAGTTGTGATACTACTGCCACTGTGTGATCATAATCCAGATGCACGCAGACCCAGACATTTATTGATTGGTGCACAGGCCTGACGTCCATAGACCGGTAGTGCCAAAAAGAAAACCGCTGTATGCAGAATTTTTCTGTCTAAAGGTCCTTTCACATGTCCTGTTTTTCTTTCCTGATCTGATCCGCATTTTTTCAGGACCCATTGAAATGAATGGATCAGGATCAGGATCGAATCAGGAAAGAAAAACAGGACATGTGAATGGACCCTAATTCTATTTGACACCAGGCATCACAAGTAATGAGTCAGATGTAAACAATACAGGTCCCTAGTATATCTTAGAGAAAATGCTTCTTTATGCACTTATCAGCCCACACCACCTGCAGTAACTATTCACACTCAATTTCCTGTTAACGCGTCTCTCAGGACAGAGTATGTCACGAGAGATCAGGTTACATACTGCCCACTGAAATCTATAATGAGTGGAGGGTTGAAGGGAGGAAAGAGGAAGAGAGGCAGAGAAGACATTACTCCAGTAAGTTTTTAATCTCACCCCAGTGCTGCATTCATAGCTACAGTACTCAGTACTGCTGTGTAATGACCTCCATGCATGCTGAGGGCATGCCATACAGAGGTAGGGGAGCAGGATCTCTGTTTTTCTATGTGTGCTGTGTATGGGAGACATCATAGCAGCCTCAATTACTGTACACACACAATCGCTTATTCTGATTAGCCCCCTTAAAGGACAGGTACGCTTCAAGTTGGCCATGGAAAACACTTTTCTGTGCACTGCTACCAGTATGTCGCGTTATAACAAATTTGACTGCATCTACTATATCATACATTTTACAACTAAAATTTTATGAAAAATATGAAAACCTATTGGATTTTAAAAATCCTTGAATATAACTGTATAATTGTGTAATGGAGACATAAATGCAGCAATCTGATAAGTTATAAACTCTGATGCAAGTTGAATATGCAGCTATAGATTTTAATTTCAGGTACAATATATACTAGTAGAGTAACTTTGCAAATACCTTGACTATTTCACCTCGTATACAGTTTATGTCTATATTATATCTCAGCTCTGCATTCACAATTCTGATAAGTTCAGAGCTAAAACCTTTGACTGTTATTAACTGGTTCCCACCAGACCCAATTTTCACTTTTCTCAGTTCTGCTGTCCTAGATCAATAACATTTGTACTTTTGCATTCATATAACCATGTGACTTTTTTTTTGCTGGAAAAGTTGCTTTTTTATGGTGCGGTTACATTAAAGAAAGGCAAAAACATTCTTTGTGGGATGAAATAATGAAGAAAAAAATTGAAGGCCCATAGAGTTCTATAGGTGCTGTACTATGGTTCCATAGCTGTAACATGCTTGTATACATGATCCCTTAGGCTTTGTTCATATTTCCGTGTAACTGGCACGTCCGTGAAAAAAAGCATACGTGTTTCATCCGTGAAACTGTCCGTGAAGGATCCGTGGTTGGTCCGTGTGTCCGTTTTTACCATCCGTGTGTCATCCATAATACACTTACATTGCTCAACTGAAAATTAATTTCCAAAGAATCTCCTATTAGTCTTCAGTGAAAAACGGATGCAATACGGATGTATGTCAGTGATTTTCACAGACCCATAGACTTCAATGGGCGTGATTGGTCTGCATCACGGATCATAGTAGTGCATATCCCCATGGTCAGTAAAAAAAATACTGAAATGTGAACAGACACATTTAAATCAATGGGTACATGTGCTGTCTGTGGAAAATGCAGACAGCACACGTCAGTGAAAAACGGAAATGTGGTGACTGCTTTTGTTACTTGTTGATACTTTATAGCAGGGGTAGGCAACCTCCGGCACTCCAGCTGTTGTGAAACTACTACTCCCAACTTGCTCTGCTCTTCTCAGCGCTCCCATAAAAATCAGTGGAGCATGCTGGGAATTGTAGTTTTTACAACAGCTCGATTGCTGAAGGTTGCTGACCCCTGCTTTAGAACAACTATATATTGTAATTTTTTTGTTTATTTTATTTGATATTTACCAAAGGTACACAATGTGGTTATAGTTACTGTTTGACTTAAAGGTGTCCTAACTTGTGCCCAAAGAAAAACAAACAAACCAAAAAAATATCACTTGTCTGCAGTCCCATCATGCCCATGCCGTGGCCACGTTCCAGGCAGGACCAGGAAGTGGCTTGGTCCCACGTCTGCTGTGGACAATCACAGGCCTCAGTGGACACATCTGGTTGAATGGCACATCACAGCAGTGCAGCATTTGTTAGGAGCTGTATACGTGGTGTCCATAAGGGTTATCACTCTGCTTCCTCTACCCATCAGTTAGGGAATACCCTTTGAATCAGTTTGCAAATGTATCCTATGGTTTACATGAGTTAAATAATTTCACTCATTCTAAAACTTACTGCGCATACTCGTAATTTGAACCCCCTTAGAGTAGCAACTACTATGGACATTCCTTATTATAATAGCTACAAGAACTGATCAGTTTCTATCCCCATCCAGTGACAGGTTTGTAGTGTCCACAGGAACTAGACACATTCCTTGCATCGTCCCCCAGGACTGGCCTTTTCATACTCTCCACTGCAGCTTTCTGGAGTGCCTACTTGCTTTGATTAAAATGTCTCATGTGTTGACAAGCCCTGTAGATGACATTAGCATTTCACTGTCTTGCAAGTGCATTGAAATTGTAAGTCACTGTGAATACTTCAGTATGTCTCAGTGGGCTGATCAATGCTGTATAGTATCCTGCTGGCCCAGGCCTGTGTAAAGTTATAAAACATCTGCAAGTCGTGATGTCAGTGCATGTATTCCATGTTCAGAGCTGCAGATCATATCACTGCTGTAGGTGAACAGTGGAAATATAGAATAACTACTTATAAAACATGTAAAAACCAGTAAGACCACAGTAAGACCTCTGAGCTGTCCGCCCAAAAGTGTATTGAAAAGTGTTCTTCTGGTGGGTGGTCTTCTAGAGAAGATGGGCAGTATGCATAATATATGGTGGAACAACCCTTACTAAAACTATTGTGCTATTCACTCTATATGGTGAACACTGTAAAAAAAAAAAAAAAATTCCAAATCCACTATCTTTTCATCATGGAAAAAAAATGATTAAAAAGTTAAATGTACTAATAAAAATTACATCGCGTCCTACAACAAACAAGCCCCCAACTTTGCCAGTGGAAAAATAAGAATGATGGTTCTCAGAATATGGCAACACAAAAACAGATTTATATTTTTTTTAACCAGTTCAAAACCAAGCCATTTATTAGGTTAAGTAAAAGAATTTTGCACCATTTTTTTCAGTGGTACATGGGGCTTTATTTTTGTCATTTTTATTTTAGTATTTTATTTTTTTTTATACCTGAAATGAGGTAAAAGAAAAATGGGAAAAATCAAGCAAAAGAAAGTACAACTGAAATACTTTTTTAAATTATGTCCCCCCCCTTCCCTTCCATAATGTTCATTTTGATATAGGGGCTATATGAGCTATGGTCGCTGGGGCCGGGAGTAGACGCTGCAGTGTGGCATGTGGCGCTTTTTTAGTTTTTTTTTTCTGTTTTTTTCTTTATTTTTTTATTTTACACTTTGTGTCCTTCATAAGGTCATACAAGACTTTTTGAGTACATATTAGCCCCAGTTAGGCCTTGTTCACACATCAGTTTTTTGATCAGTTATTTCCATCAGTTATTGTGAGCCAAAACCAGTTGCGGGTCAAAAACACAGAAGAGTTGCAGATCTTTCCATTAGACCTGATCTCTATGTAGCCTCTACTCCTGGGTTTGGCTCACAAAACTGATGGAAAGAACTGATCAAATAACTGATGTGTGAACAAGGCCTTACGGGAGAATACAACCCCTGCAGGCTTTACAAGTAAGGTTGAGCCTCACTGATCGCTAGGACAGGAGCAGACATTGCAGCTTCCTGATCTGTATATACAGTAATGGGAAGGCAAGGACATAAAAACGTTCCTGCCATCTCTATGGCGAACCTAGCTGTCACAGCTCCCCGCTCCAGAACGATCTATGTGGAGCTGCTAACTTTACAAAGACGTTCAGGAACATCCTTGTAGAACTACATGCTGATCACCTGGATGTTTATAGCCCATTGGCGGTCGGCAAGTGTTTACTTTTGCTTAATAAAACCTTTATTAAAAACACACAAAAACTATGGTGAATTCCATAAAAAACAAAAACAAATCTGCTGTTTTTAGTCACTGAAAAACGTGACCAAAACTGATCAAAAAGTAAGACGCACCAATAAAAACTACAACTTGCCCTGCAAAAAACAAACCTCAAAACAGCTGTCAGAGTAAAATTATAAAGTTATGGTTCTCAGAATAAGGCGGCACAAACACAGATTTTTTTTTTGTGTTTTTAGTATGCAAATAGACTAATACATACAGACAAAAAACTATATACATTTGGTATTTCCATAACTATGCTGACCCACAGAATAAGGCTTCATGTAAATGGCCATATTTTTCATCAGTGCGCAATCCACATTTTTTGCAGATAGCACACTGATCCATTCATGTCTATGGAGCCATGTGCGCATCCATAATTTTTGCAGATCTGTGTGGCTGTCCTGTAAAATATAGAACATGTCCTGTTCTGGTCCATATTGCAGATCAGAATAGCTGTCATGCCTTCAGCAATATTTCTTATGTTGCATATGTATTATGCTTTGTGTTCCAGATATAATTGCTCCATCTTGTGGTTGTCTGTGCAATCAGTTTAGTTAGCTAGCATACAAGTCCCTGTATGTCCCTATGGAGCCACTGTATCTGTCACATAACTTGGTGACATTATCAAGTGAGCTCATGTAGGAGCCATTTTTTCTCTCAGTACCTGAACTAGCAGCATCTGAAGTAATCCTCCTCATCTAAGGGTACTTTCACTTTTGCGGCAGGGGATTCCAGCAGGCTGTTCCAGCGGGTGAACAGCACGCCGGATCCGTGCTGCCGCAGGTGCACGTGTGGGGCCGGAACTACGCTCTGGCCCCATTCACTGTAATGGGGGCGGCCCGCGGATCCGGCCGCAGCACCGCAAACTTGGTTGTATTATCTCTAAAATAGCCAGGCGGATCCGGCACTAAAACCATTGTAAGTCAATGGGCGCCAGATCAGTTTTCTTTTGTATTCGAGAAAATGGATCCGGCACCATTGACTTACATTGGGGGTCATGCCGGATCCGTCTTGCTCCGCAGCCCATGCCAGACAGAAAAATGTTGCTTCCAGCGTTCTTCTGTCCGTGATGGGGACGCAACCAAATGGAACTGAATGCATTTTGGAGCACTCTGTTCCATTCAGTTTTGTCCCCATTGACAATGAATGGGGACAAAACGGAAGCGCTTTCCTCAAGTATTGATATCCTATGATGGATCTCAATACCGGAAAGGAAAAACGCTGATGTGGAAGTAGCCTAACACAGCAACTTCCTTGTGCATGTATCTATGACTACTCATCTTCCCTCTTATTGTTGTGTTGTATTTCATGCGCATGTTCATGTCTGGATCACATGCTGGTGTACTATAGTAAGCAGTAAGCACATTTGGGGTCATTTATCAGACTGGTTTAAAGTAGACCTGGCTTAGTTGCAAATAGCAACCAATCAGATTCTACCTTTCATTTTAGACAGCTCCTTTGGAAAATGAAAGGCAGAATCTGATTGGTTGCCATGGCCAACTAAGCCAGTTCTACTTTACACCAGTTTGATAAATGACCCCAATTATTTTTCTTAATTTCACCTATCCCTGCAATAAAAGTTGAAGTTGGACCCTTGTCACTTATGCTCCTCACATAAGGAAGACAGAACAATAGCCCTTTCTATTTATGGGAGTGATAAAAATGCAGAATGCGCATGCAAGGTATCAACATTTTGTGGATCTGAATGAGGCCTTATTGAAGCTTCATGATGAACGGCACAATTAAAAAAAAAAAAAGCAAACTAAGTGATAATAAGTTATATGTACCGTTAATCATGCCATTTAAAATACAAATAAAAAAACTGCCAGGTTTAAGCCAAAATTGAAGACCTTGTTAAGGGGCTAATATTACAGCTGTGCTATTTTAAAAGTCAGCGCTATGTGTTGTCCTTATCAACTGGCACTGGTATATATGTAACCGGTCCTTAAAATCAAAACTCTCTAGGAATACTGGTCTGAGACATGGAGGCTGTCTCTTTGAATGACATCTGCCATCTACTGGCTGCAAGTAGTAATGGAGCTGCACATATATTTTACCCTAATGTAGTTTTCTTGTGTTTTAAATTATGGCATATTGTTAAGATATCACTTACTGTTTATTGAAAGCATAACTACTGGGAGTCTCAGTGATCTCAACTTAGGGTCAGTGAATGTCCATATCTGAAGACCATATAGTGTTTGGTCCGTTATGCATCGGGAATTGTATGGAGCGGGCTCCTGCGCTAAGCCCACTCCATACGCAGTGGGTGCCGGCTGTATAATACACCAGGTACCCGGCTGCAATAATGGGGAACGGTGATCACACCGAACCCATGTCATTTAATCCCTCAGATGCCATGTTAATCCCTCAGATGCCAGTGATCGTGAGCCAAACCAGTGCAGTTCTAAACACAGAACAGGTGCAGATCTGTCCCTTATACCTAATGGCCCCATTCACACGACCGTATATTTGTGGGCCGCATTACTGCGGACCCGCAAATATACGGGGGGCTGCCCAGCGTGTGTTCTACCCGCTCGGAACACACACCGTGCGGCCCCATTGAAAATGCCTATGCCTATGCGTACGGACAAGTATAGGACATGCTTCAAAAGAGCCGCAGCACTGAGTTTATGCAGCATTTTCGGCTGCATAAACTTAGGTAAAATACATACCAAAAAGCAAAGAAGCATATTTGTAATGTACTTTAACAAAATAACTTTCTAAAAAACTTCAAAGAAGTGACATGCATGTATAAGACCCCATGTGAACCATGGAGCATCTTTCTCACTGGAAACATCAGGAAGCTGTTATCAAGTGATTTTTAATCATATTATGGTGTAAAATGGGCACACCAAAATATGCTGCACAATGAACATGGCCTGACTCATTCATTCACACACAAACCTTAGACTCATTCACTCAGAAGTAAAATTCCATAAACACGCATCAACAGGACGCTACGAAAGTAAGATATCAGATATGATTTAATTCTATGAGCATATATTATAACTCAGTTAGAACTGAAACTTTTGTGACAGATGCTCTTTAAAGGGAATGTGTCATTAGAAAATGACCTATTGTTTAAAGGGCATCTGTCAGCAGATTGGTACCTGTGAAACTGGCTGACCTGTTACATGTGTGTTTGGCAGCTGAAGTGGTCTGTGTTGGTCCCATGTTCATATGTGTCCACATTGCTGAGTAAAATGTTTTAATATATGCAAATGAGCCTCTAGGAGCAACAGGGGCGTTGCCGTTACACCTTGAGGCTCTGCAACATTCACTGCCTGACCCTGTCAATGTGCACAGATCACGGCAGTTGCAGAGAGAGAGCTGAGTCTCTAGGTGTAACATCAACACCCTCGTTGCTCATCTGCATATATTAATGCAACCTTTTTTTCAGCAATGCGGGCACATATGAACATCAGACCAACACAGGTGTCTTCAGCTTCCAAGTGCACATCTAAAAGTTATTTTTAATTTTCCATGTCACTTTTTATATTTAACAAAAACCATAAAATCCTACAGTTTTCGCACTGGCCACTAAGCCTAATAATAGGCCCCACTTCTTGGTCTGTACACATCATTTTACTGCAGTTATCTGCTTATCTGTCATTCTAATCCTGCCTGTAATGATATCACCTCTGTGTATAGATAAGCCAAGGTTCATCATTCACAATAGGTGATTGTCAAAACTATTCTTTCCTTGTACAGTGACCTCTGCACAGGACACAGAACATGCCTAGAAAACTATCCCATAAAAGTCAGTGAGGTCCCCTCCTGACCGTTGTGTCTATGGACCCTGGAGCTGCCGTAAAACAATTTCTTTAATGCTTTCTAAATGCTGATATGAACAGCTCAGGCAAGATGGCAGCCCCCATTATAATGTTGAGGAAATAAAAACCCAAAAACAGATTAGAGAAAAGAAAAGTTTGCTGCTAATTTAAATGGTAGATAAAATTTTTTTAGTGACACATTTCCTTTAAGGCTCTGTACACCCTAGCATTCTTTACTCCGTGCTATTCTTGCAGTGAAAATACCAGAACCAAAGTAAAACATCTAGTTTACTCAATTAAAAATAAAAGTGATGTATTTCTGGACAAAAGATGACCAAGTGGTACACAGACAGCAAAGCGAAGTCTTCCAACTTCTGGAAAGTGGTTACAGCACCATCTTGATCACTTTGCACCCATGCAATGGTTTTTTGTAAGTACAAAAAAAAATACTTGGACCTAAACTGTAAATTGAGAGAAAAAAAGTCTATCTTAAGATGATGAAGCAAAGTCATGTTTTCACTTCCCAGCATATGAACTGGTCCGGAGGGTCAAATGGTTCAACTCCAACCCTTTGTAGGAAAATCCTACTTTACATGAACAAAGGCACAAAACCAGGCAAGGATCAAGAAATCACACACAATGGCTTCAGCTTGTCCCACCAGCACTTCTGCAAGAAAAGGGACTCTCCAAGTTTAGAAGAAAGCTCTTTGTTTGTCTGAACTTTGTAAAGTCTGAAAATAACCACAGAAGTTTAGGTGTGTTTATGGTCATTGGTGACCATGAAAGAGAGAGACCCCACAAGTAGCATGCCTGGATGGCAACAAGTCTTTCTTTTTCAGTAGGTCAACTGGAAAGAAATATAAGGGGGTATTGTAAAACACACACACCACAAAGGGAAGTCCTGATTTATGTTCTACCACATGAGTGGTGAGTACACTGAACACCCTTTAAAAGAATAAAGTTGAATACCATCTTACAAATAAATCATTAAATATTTGGGGCTTTTCATGGGAAGATGTTCAAAGATACCACATGCAGTGTATAGGATGCATGGACACTATGAAGTATGGAGTCACTTTACAAGGCTTTTGTATTACTCTTAATTTAGGATGCATAGAATATTTGAGTCTCAGTGTGTTCTTTACATATATTCAAGTTTCCCCCCCTAAAATTGGCTAACAGTAGAAAATAACAATTTGGGGGGAAATATACTAAGAATAGTCTTAGTATAAAGTCCGTCGGCGCAGAATGTGCCAAATTTATTAATAGACGAATTTCCAGGCACCAGTCATAAATGATAGTAAATCCAGCAGGCAGAGGTAGGCCAGCCCTGGCAACTTTTAATTGTACATTTATAGCATTTGCCATTATTTTCCGTCTTTTTTATGCCAGATTAGTGGCTTAAGCACTTTAGTAAATGTCCCTCCTTATTTTTTATTTGCTCTTTTATCATGCAGGCTAGGGGTAGACTGGCCATAGACGATGCCCAATGAGCCACCCAAGGTCTCCTCATGGCTGCCAGCCAGGTACAATAAAGATCTGGTGTTCTCAGCATTAATTAATGTAGGACCACCAGGTACTTATGCACTTAGCCAGTGGACGCAGGTGCCCCCCTGAATACAACTGTATTGCCATCCTCAGGACGATGATACAGTTTCATACTGTGGCATGAGCTGTAGTATTTTATGCTGTGTTGTGGTATTTGGTTCTGCTGGGGCGGTATTTTGTTCTGCACTACAGTATTGCAGGCCCTGCCTACTTGTGTTGTCCCTTCCTTCCTGTGTTGCCCTGCCTTCTGTCAGTTTGGACCCACCTACCACATGGGACCACTTTAAAGGGTTATTCTCATTTTAGACAATGGGGGCATATCGCTAGGATATGCCCCCATTGTCTTATAGGTGCGGGTCCCACCGCTGGGACCCGCACCTATATCGAGAACGGAGCCCCCGAAGTGAATGAGGGCGCACTGCGCATGCGCAGCCGCCCTCCATTCATTTCTATGGGGCCACCGAAAATAGCCGAGCGCTGGCTCGGCTACTTCCGTCGGCTCCATAGAAATGAATGGGAGCCGACCGCGCATGCACGGCCCGGCTCCCATTCATTCCTATGAGCGGCGCGGGGAGCTGTGCCTGGTGGTGGCCGGACCCCCGGAAACCTGGGGTCCTCCAGGCGCAGCGCTCCCCGCTCCGTTCTGGCTATAGGTGCGGGTCCCAGCGGTGGGACCCGCACCTATAAGACAATGGGGGCATATCCTAGCGATATGCCCCCATTGTCTAAGATGAGAATACCCCTTTAAGTTCTCAGTCCGCCTCTGGTGTAGGCAATAGTAAAAGTTACTTTCCAGTATAGTCTTCTGTGCGCTGCACCTTCATATTTACCTAGGCCAATCTTGTTGGTATGGTCCATTCTAGACAAGATAAAAATAATGCCTCTTCCACACGACCGCATTTTTCTTCAGTGTGCTATTTCTTTACATGACCCATTCATTTCTAGGAGCCATGCAAATATCTGTTTTTTAATGGATCCATGTGCATAGTTTACAGCTCCTATTCTACGGACGCGTACATGAAGCAGTTCATTTCATCATTTATTTTTTAGCTTTCTGTGGGTATACACTTGCATGGATTACTTCTCTCCTCTGGTTCTATAGGAGCCTACTACTACTCTATTTTGAGCCTACCACATGCCCTCCTTTCCAAGGACAACAATTACGGATAACCCTCCAAGTGCCGCTGTTAAGATTAAGAAGACCGGTCAGACTGCGCTTTATTATATTCCTCTCATACTACAAAGACGCATAGAAAAGAACAGCCTATTGTGCTGGAGCTCTTGCCTGCAAAAAGGGACATTGGCCATCCAGGAAAAAGTGGGAGAATGAGAGCACTAATCGCTGATACAGCAGACAAATACGATTACGAGCTCGGAGCCCTGAGTCAGAAAGTCTCATAGACTTTAAGATGTTAATCCTCAGCATAATCCTTCCTTTGGCGTGTAGGAATAGTGGAGCCACAAGAGTTGTTTTGTTATTTATATTGGCGTTTAATAAAACTCAGCCAGTGGTGAATGGACTGCCCACTCACCAATGGTAATTAATTCCCCATTTCAGTGACCCAATTGTGCTGAGATAGAGCAGTGGGCCAGTGGCAGTGCTCCAATCCTTCTTTGTGCTCTTACACTGCTCTCGTGCTCCAACAGCTATGGAAACTCAATCTTTTCATGTCTTTCAGGGAGTTTTCCTTGGGTATCTTCTAAACTTCAAGGATGCCTTTCTTTTCAAGGCATCACAGAAAAGCTGTGCTAGCTTGACCACCTCTGTTGAATTTAATGATTTGGCTGAAAGCCTTTTGGGGGTTTACACTCTGGGTAGAACGGGAGGGAGGGGATTTGTAGGCAGCGATCCAAGTCAGCCTACTCCTTACAAATAAATACACGTTAGTTGTCATTTAAAGACACATCTACAAAGCACTGTACCACTCCACGCTACGGATTTGTGTTACTACTCTTACTGGGGCAAATCTCAAAATGTAGACAGCTGAAAACAGGACATTTACAAAGAAGGACAATTTCATTTCACCATCACTATGTGTTAGCTCCGTCAAATGGCAAATTTTGCCCAAAACATTTTACAATAAAGTTGCACTCACACAATTCGGTATAATTTTTTCAATCTTTAAAAAATAAAAATAAATAATGTTGCGGGTATGGCAGCTGCAATCGTAGAATTACAACTCCAACTTGGGATCATGGGGTCAGAATCGCATTATAAACTGGTGCCCAGTGCTTGAAGGAAAGGGGGCATGGTCTTTTTGCGGCTGATTACATGTTCTTCCTCAAAGCGATGGTGAACAATGTAAGGGGAGGCCTGGCATTGTTCAGTATGTTGGGTGGTATACCACAAAAGTCATGCATGAGGGAATACAGCAGACATGACACCACTCGGCCACTACTCCACCCTTCATAAATGACCGCCCAATGTGTAAGCTTTGCTACTTTGGCTTTAACTTGCAATAGTTGTACGGCAGTTACACCCATGCAAAAGTGAACAAAAAGCAAGGCAGCTGTATGACTCTTTGGCTGATTTTTTTCATATTCAGGTTTGTTGGAGTGTGAGTCAAGTAGAGAGTTATACAACATGATGACAAAAAACAAACAAACAAAACAAAACTAAATATACATTCTACCGGAATACCCTTGTCAGTAAATATACTGTATATACATACTAGAGCTGGGCGATATGGCAAAAAAAAATAAAAATCTCGATTTTCTTAAATATTTTGGACGATTCACGATTTAAATCTCGATTTTCTTATGTTATTAAAAATATAAAAAAATAAATTAAAAAAAGCCTACTGTGCCCCCATCAGACCTCACATCAGCCCACTGTGCCCCCACCAGACCTCACATCAGCCCACTACACCCCCATCAGACCTCAGATCAGCCCATTATGCCCCATCAGACCCCACATCAGCCCATTGTGCCCCATATCAGCCCAGTGTGCCCCCATCAGACCTCAGATCAGCCCACAGTGCCCCCATCAGACCTCAGATCAGCCCACAGTGCCCCCATCAGACCTCAGATCAGCCCACAGTAGTGCCCCCTTCAGACCTCAGATCAGCCCACAGTAGTGCCCCCTTCAGACCTCAGATCAGCCCACAGTAGTGCCCCCTTGAGACCTCGGATCAGCCCACAGTAGTGCCCCCTTGAGACCTCAGATCAGCCCACGGTAATGCCCCCTTGAGACCTCAGATTAGCCCACAGTAGTGCCTCCTTGAGACCTCAGATTAGCCCACAGTAGTGCCCCTTCAAACCTCAGAACAGTCCACAGTAGTGCCCCCTTGAATCCTCAGTTTAGCCCACAGTAGTGCCCCCTTCAGCCCTCAGAACAGCCCACTAGGCCACCATAAGAATAAAATAAAAAAATCCCTTACCTGTCCTGCACCGCGGCTCCGCTCCAGGTCCGGCGCTCCTCAGTCTTCTTCTTCTACGTCATGACGCTGTACGCGGTCAGGACAGTGCAGCGCGGCCCCGGAGAAGAAGAGGAGCGCCGGAGCGGAGCCGCGGCGCAGGACAGGTGAGAGATTTTTTTTTTTATCTGGCGGGCGCCATTTTAGGAAAATCGAGTTCACGATTTTCCTAAAAAATAAAATCGTGAGGCTTTCAGTTGGCGAATTAATTCAATTAATCGCCCAGCCCTAATACATACCCTGGAAGAGCTGTATCAAAACTGGTGTATGGGGAAAAATAGAGCAATTTAGGGCGCATTGAAATGTTTTTGATTCAGATGTTTTGTTCCGCATTTATGTGGAACGGTGTGGACACATTAATTTCAATGGGACCGTAAAAAAGATGTGGACAGCACACTGTGTGCTGTCCGCATCCGTTGTTCCATCTCGCGGCCCCGCAAAAAAATATAGAGCATGTCCTATTCTTGTTTGCAATTGTGAACAAGAATAGGCATTTCCTATGACGGTGGCGGGCCATGAGTAGGGTTGCACCAGGTATCGAACGTTCAATACTCAATCAATACTTTTGCACTCGGATCGATACGATACTGGGATTTGCTGTTTTCCGATACTAGGTTGTGTTGCAGTAGCTTTTAGAATATATGGCGTACCGCCCTCGGCTGAGGTGGCTCATAGTTATTAAATAAAAAGTTTTAAAAAAAAGACCAAAATATTAAAAGTTTAAATTACCCCTTTCCTAATTTTACATATAAAAATATATGAACAATAAAAAAGTAAACATATTTCATATCGCCACATCCGAAAAAGTCAGAACTATTAAAATATTAAAAAATATCTCCTATGCTTTGAATGCTGTAACAGAGAAAAAAAAAATTAAAAAACATGTGATTCGCCATTTACTTATTTTTTTGGCACCTTATTTACCCCCCCCCCTAAAAAAAAAAGGACTATCAAATGGTATTGAGTATCGCAATACTTTTTTATGGTATCAAAATCGAATCTAAATTTTGGTATCTTGACAACCCTAGCCATGAGCGGAACACACACGGGCCGGTATCCGTGTTTTGCGGATCTGCAATTTGCGGACTGCAAAACACATACGGCCTTCTGAATGAGCCCTTACCATAGCAACCAGGGGACGGACTGGCCCTAAAACCTACAGGGAAATTTCCCTGTGAGCCAAAACCCACAAGGCCCCCGAGCTCTCCTCATGGCCGCCGGCTTTGTACATAATGGTCTAATGCTCTCAGAATTAATGTAGGGGCGTCAGGTACCTATGAACCTGACCAACGGCCACAGGTGCCTTTCTGAATTCACCTGTATCACCATCCTCAACACTTTCATACAGTTTTTACACTGTGGAAACTGTGACAGTATTTCGTGGTGTACTCTGGTATTTGCAGTAGTCTGTGCTGCACTGTGGTATTTGGTTCTGCTGGGGTGGTATTTTGTGCTACACTACGGTATTGCTGGCCTGCCTACTTATCTATTTGTGTTGACCCACCTTCTATCAAGTTGGACCCTCATACAACATGGGGCCACTTTTAGTTTTTTTTCCGGACCCACTTTAAGTTCCCAGTTCATCCCTGAATTAGCAACCAATCCGACCCCAGCTCTTATAATTATGGTTAACTGCTCCCTTGTACTACTTTTGATAAATCTCCTTGACTATGAAAGTTTCCTACATACAGCTGTAGGCACATTTTAGTAGAAATATGTGTGAATCTTGAATAGATGCGTTTAATTCTCCCTCAATGAACAACCTGCTAGTACTAAAGTAACAATGTACAAATGCATAAAGACATAAATAATAATAAAAAGCACATGCACGTTTGGCTACAGACTTTGTTTAAGGACAAAAAAGAAGGAGGATACTGTGAATCTCTACACACTCCCTAGTCACAGAAAGCTTACTGAATCAGACTAACAAAATACAGAGTGGACCATATGGCCATGGAAGCTCGTACTGCCTGCATTTTCCCTGTAGACAAAGAAGGGATTGAGAGTTGAAGGCAAAGAGAAAAAAAAACAACTTTCTGGCTGATGAAGCTGTTGTCTGGATGCAATGATCCCACATCTCAAGGCTTTATTCCAGGCTCCGACTGAGACGTGATATGTCATATGATTAGCATCTTTCATATTTACAAGGGTAATAGAAGCTGCTAGGCTTTAGAAAAAGGCGAGAGAAAGAAGGGGCATATGCTAAAATGGATTTAGCATTTGAAAGAGAGAAAAGAGATTGGATAAATACACTTAAACGAGGATTTAGTTTTACTCCTGTTGAGCTCTAATGGATTGTTGATTGAGATTTTAAGAAACTATACGGAGATGTCAGCGGTAATTTAAATGAGATAATTCAATGGCCCTAGATTTCATTTTTATTAATTTTCTAAGCCCGTTGCCTCAAGATAATTGAACAGTGTTAATACATTCAAGGAACTTTTCACGGAAAAATAACCTACCCCTCCAATAAAAAATAAAAAAAAACACACAGGATTTGTGCATATCAGCACTGTTATCATTCATTTTTCTCCCAATAAAATAACTACATTTGTAATATATTTTGTTTCACTCATAATTCATGATCTGCATTTCAAATTCTACTATTCTATTCTATTCTAAATTCTACTATACTTCTCTATTCAAAAACTACTACCATGTGAAGTAATAAAACATTAGCATCCATATAGTTATACAGACATCGATGAAAATACACAAAAATAGTCCCACAACAACTATAAGCAAGGAGTACTCTAGTGCCACCTAGTGTTAATGAGATCATTTATTGATTACATTTTTTCTACACATATAACACAATATACATAAACACAATTTAGATGAAATAAATACCAGAATTTTAAGACAACTCTTGGGCAGACCAGATGAGCTAGTTTCTATGGTTTAAGAGATATCAGCAGGCGTTTCTTTGAAGCAAGTGGCTGATATCATGATAGGATCTTACCAACAATAAAATAGAAGAATATTAGCAAAAATGTGCTAATCTCAAGTTTTCAGTTTTTAGCCCAGAATGTGGGAAGATGTGTGCAAACGTGACAAAGATGAAATAACACTGGATTATCTTCACTTTCACATAGATCCAGTAGTAGAAGAATAAACAGCCTTATTCTGTTCTTCATTTAGATCTGGGAGAAAATGTAAAAGAAAAAGTCATGCAAAGCACCACTGAAGATACAAACACAGAGATAGCTGGGTAATGATTTTAAAGGGGTTTCCAGACAGCAATTTTTTTAAAAGGGGTAGAATGGCTAAAAAAAAAAAAAAACATAAGCTTCCTGGGTCTTTACTTCCTGGTACTACTTGACACAGAAATGTGACGGCTCACCCAATCATTGCGTAAGGCGGGTCACCACTGCAGTCAGTGATTAGCTGAGCACTCACATTTCCTGTGTTGAGAGGAAGTAGAGATAGGCTGATAGATAGATGAAATGCGTCAGAATGGAGTGGAAAGGGACTGGTAAGGTATCATTGTTTCACTTGTTAACTCTGCTCATTTAAAAAAAAAAAAACAACAAATTTAGCTTGAATAACACTGATTGTGGACTTCCAAAATTGTTACAATAAAGTGGATTTTAAGACACTTACTACAAACTACATCCTTCACTTAAATGGTGTCTGTCACCAAGAAATTTTTTAAGGACCAATTCAGTTATGAAGTTACTTTGAGGGTCTTACATAATTGAAAGCACCCATAAATTACCCCATTTGAGAAACTACACAACCTCAAATTATTCAGAGATTTGTTACCACAGGAATTAAAGCAAAATTGGGTTGAATTTTACAATTAATTTTTTTTTTTTTGCAGATCTTCCATTTTAAACTTCCTGTATTTTAATTTTCTAGTAACACAGCAAGGGTAAACAGCAAAACCTCAATATTTATTAACTTGATTCAGCAGTTTATAGAAACACCCCATGTGTGATCGTAAACTGCTATATATGGGCACACCACAGGGCTCAGAAGGGAAGGAATAACATATGGTTTTTAGATAGCAGATTTGGCTTGAATGGTTTAACAGGAAAAAAAAGCACCCCACAATGTATTATCCATTTTCTCCTAAATACAGCAACATATGGGCTATATGTGTTTGTAAACGGCTGTACAGGCACACCACAGGGCTCAGAAAGGATGGATGGCTTCTGGAGGTCAGATTTCGCTGAAATGTTTTTTTTGGGTACCATGTTGCATTTGAAGAGACCCTGAAGTTCCCCTACAGTGAAGAACCTCGAAAAGTTACTCCATTTTGGAAACAACATTCCCAATGAAATTTTTCAAGGGGTGTAATGAGCATTTTGACCGCACAGGTGTTTTCTCAAAAAAATAATGCACAGTGGTACAAAGTGAAAATTGCAATTTTTCCACAGATATGCCATTTCAGTGCCCAATATCTTGTGTCTTATTATTATGGATATGCCATAAATGTGGAATAAACTGCTGTTTCGGTACGCTGCAGGGTTCAGAGGGAAAAACCACCTTTAGGCTTTTAAAGGGCAGATTTTGATGGATTGGTTTGCGGGTGCCATGTTGCTCTTGAACAGCCTCTAGGGTACCAGTACAGCCATCTTCTAAGAACCATATATTTTTTTAAGGGAATCTGTCACCAGTTTTATGGCGTCCTAAACTAGTGACAGATCTCCTTAACAGAATGCGGGTCACTTTCTTTAATTTGCTCAGCCATTTTGCTAAAAGCTTGTGCTAAACAGCTTGACCGCATGCCGAATGAGTCCCCATATTCGTGAGCTCATGGCTTTCCCCGCCCACCTGCTGCTGATTCATATGGAAAAAACCTGTCAGTCAGAGGCAGGAGGGCGGGGAGAGCCATGAGCTCATGAATATAGGGACTGACTGGCATGTGCTGGAGCTATTAGAACCTAGCAGCATAAATCTGGTGACAGATTCCCTTTAACTTGTCTTTTGACAGAGCAGTGTGAGGGCTTATTTTCTGCAGGATGACTTGCTATTGTGCTATATATACGACTTTTTGTTTAGCTTTTTGGTCAGCAGGATAAACGCAGCAATTTCTGTCATTGCTTTTTGGGTTTTGTTATTGGGGTGTACACCATGCAGGAAAAATGACATGTTATCTTTATTCTGCTGGTCAGTACGATTACAGAGATACTAATTTAATTTTTTTTAAAGCATTGCTACTTTTACACAATTTGGTAAATTTACACATTTTTGAAAATCACATTTTTGTGTTGCCATTTTCTAAGATTTCTAAGAAGTGAGTGGTGTAAAAATGCAAAATGTCCCAAAATTATTGCGCAAATAAAGCCAAAACTTGCAAAGCCCTATTTTGTAGCCAGAATCCTGGGGAGTAGCACTTGATGACAAAACAGGGTACGTTTGAAAAAATTAAAAATGCCTTAGATGTTATAATGAATAATAGCTTGCAAAATGAGCTCTATTTCCTCTAGATTATGTTAGGGGATATAGATTGTTATTCTTCAGTTTTTATTCACGCGTGTGAAAAACGCATCCAATCTGGACGGAAAAAACACACACATTGAACACAATTTCAGACAAAACTGATTGAACCTGTGTACAAAACCATCATTTTTTCCCTGAACAGATCCTGACACAATATCACTTGTGTGAAGGAGGCTTTACAACCGCTGCTCAATGACACCTTTAAGGCTTTGTTTACACGTCAGTTATTTGATCAGTCATATCCATCAGTTTTTGTGAGCCAAAACCAGGAGTGGAGGCTACGCAGAGATCAGGTATAATGAAAAGATCTGCAACTCTTCTGTATTTTTGACCCGCATCTGGTTTTGGCTCAAAATAACTGATGAAAATAACTGATCAAATAACTGACGTGTGAACAAGGCCTTAGGAGTAACTGACTTCCTTTTTTGACAATAGGTACACTGTCTCTTGGGCTGATTGATATTCAGATGGATTAAATTGTCTGGTTAGTTTCACATCTGCGGTAGAGAATGGCCTGCTGGAGTTCTCTGGATCCAGCATTGCCGAATACTGCGGCCTGCCTGCTGGACCCCATTGACTGTAACGGAGTCCGGCAGAGATCTGGCTGCTACCTTGCAAATATGCCGGAAATCGGCCGGGCAAAAACCACTGCACGCACCGTTTTTTGTCTAGCCGATTCCTGGCATTCTATGTCGGAGATTACAGCCGTGAGTGTGAAACTAGCCTTAGAAAACTAATTTTCAATTACTACATTAGGGAATTTTCAGAGAATACGGGAAGTAGAGTGAACCCTCATGAAGAAGCGAGGCACAAACGGCATCTCTGACTCTGGAGAACATGGCACATCCGTGCAAAGCCAGGGTGCAATGATTTATTTTCCCTGGTGCTGCAAAAAAAAAAAAAAAAAAAACTGAACAGTTGTGAACAGATTTGCAGTGTGGTTTACTGCTGACTGCTGGAGGTCCCAGTGGTGGATCCTTCTAACCAGGTGCAAAAACGCTTCAACTAAAGGTATTTTCCAGGCTCCTGGTATTGATGACTTATCAGGATAGGTCATTAACATCTGATTGGTAAGGATTAGACATGCTGCACCCTCACCGATCAGCAGTTCTCTCCAGCCTCCGGAGCTGAGACTACCATTTTGAATGCAACCAGAAGCACAGCTCCGTTCAAAGTGTAGTGGCCACTTACTTCAGTGGGGGCTAAGCTGCAGTAGCCCAGCATGGTCACTACACTTCAAAGTTATAGTTCCAGCCCTGGATGCTAAAGAGAACAGCTGATAGGTGGAGGTGAAGCATGTCAGACCATTACTGATCAGATATTAAGGATAGGTCATTAACATCAGGAGCCTGGAAACCTCTTTAAGACAGAACTAGGTACGAATCATACCCACTCAGTTGCTGGGGGTGTTTTCCTTGCTTACCTTCACAGCACTTGCTTTGACTGGTTTCTTCTGTGTATTTGATGCCTCCTTTTCTTTGTTTTCTTGAAAAAGTGCAAGTATAGCATTTAGCCTTTCATCCCACTGACTTACATGTTTCAATCCATCTTTATGCTCTGAAATTAAAAAAATATAGTATTTACAGGTACTATACAATATACAGGGTGTCTCAAAAGTAAGGAAACAGACGGTGATCCAATTTTAGACACAAGCTGTGGGGATGGGGGAATCTGTTAGGCAATGTTGGTCACCTTGAATGGCACCATTTTGGTAGATAATTTCATCAGAAAACAATGGTGTGCTTCATGTTAGCACAAGTTTGTTCATTCCCATATTAAGACAGGCGACATGAAATATGGCATTGTCCCAAGCAGAACATGTCAAGACTCTTCTCCTTTCCGGTGAACAAGGCACATGTGTCAACCAACGTCACTCAAACAGACCCCCCATTACCCTCAGTGCAGTTGCCAAGCTTCTTGATGTGCCAAGTCTCCTGCTCCAGCCAGTTATCTTACCCCCAGACACAGGGCAAATAAGACCCCCCAGACACAGGGCAAATATCTTATCAGACAAAATAGGATCCAAAAGAAAGGATATTATGAGAGGTAAAAGGGATATCTTTTCACATTTTGATTTACTGTCCCTTTAAAGATACAAGTATGTTTATGTCATTGTAAAAGCTGGTCAGTTTCGTATACACAATGAAATCAAGCATTTTAGTCTCTCCAAGCACTTGGTGTCTTGGACTCTTCAGCATTAGAGGGTTTGTTCAGGATTTTGATGACCTATTCTCAGGACAGGCCATCAATATCAGATCAGCAGGGGTCTGATACTCTGCACCTCCGCCATTCAGGTGTGATCTTGTATCTCTGGTGCCAATGTCAGAACCACCACTGTGTAGCTCCATCCAGTGTGCAGTGGAAAGAGTTGGTCACTGCATCGCTGCTCTCATTTACTTAAAGGTAATAGCTGATTATCAGGGGTGTGGGGTATCAGACTCCTGCCAATGTGATACTGATGGCCTTTCCTGAAGATAGACTACTGTCACATGCCTGGATTTGGCAACCTCACTGTTGCAGCCAATCACTGTCCTTAGATGTAGACAGTAATTGGCTGCATCGGTCAATTGTCGTATTCAGACATGTCCCCTCTGCTATTTGTAAACAATCAGTGACAGGAGTATTGGACCAGTGCCACAGAGAGCGGTGCTGGAGAAACGGGTGAGCATATGATAGTTTTGTTATTTTAAAACATTGTAGGGGTTATGAAACATTTTTTAATTATCTCAGACAATCACTTTAAATGTTGTCTTTCTAAACTTAAAGCAGCTCCTTCAGCCCTCAGCTTTGAGATTCTCAAATCAGTGTAGCTCTCATCAGCACTGTATGTGGAAGTGGAGGAGTCTCAGAACACAAACCCCACCAAGGCTAGTTTGAAGACATTTCTAGGTGACTGGACACAAAAGCATTCTTTAGCTGGCCATACACATTAGATACAAATTGATGAAACCCACCAATTTTGTCAGGACCAACCAACTATCTAAATTATCCCTCTTTTGTTCTTGGGGTAATAAGCTGAGGGGTCAGGAGAGATAGCATATTCGGCCGACAGCTATCTGATGTGTATGGGCACCCCTATAGTAGCAATTCAGTTTCAGCTGTAATTACACACTGGATTGCCCACATGGTGTTCCCTTACGTACTTTCACAGTGATGGATCACCTGCTCCCACAGCTTGTTCTTCCTCAAGCAGGCGAGACTGCCAACAATTAATAAATGTCGCTTCCCCCTAGTCAGTGCAACGTTCATCCTCTTCTCTGAGTCTATGAAGCCAACCTGCCTCGTCCGGACACAAGACAGAATAATAATTTCCTTTTCAGCTCCTTGGAAGGCATCCACCGTGGACACCTGAACCGCTTTCATATCCAGTGGATCACATACCGCAGCAGAGCTAAGCATAGAGCAGATCTGTATACAGGAGATATTAATGCTTTATTAGACAAATGGACAAATACTGTTTTCTGAATGTTAATTAATTCATGGTAATTTTTAGGACTATTATATACCCTGGGAGAAATGTTCACATCTTATACACTTTCAAAATGCAGAGTGTAACGCACAGATCTAGTAGTAAGTAAAATCTTAGCATATTATGTGGAAAGGCTCTATAAATGTATCCGCAGGACATGATTAGGACAGATACTCCGCATCTGGATGTAAAGAAGATTGTTTCCATTTACTGAAAATTAGGATGTTGAAAATACAGGAAGTAATCAACATACATATGAGGGTGAGTCAAAAAATATCTGTGTTCTGGCTGTAGAATTTGCTCTAATGTGTGCAGTAATAACCAATATGTATGCATTATCCAATGTGTGACACAGTAATACACTAAATATTCTGAATGACTTGAGCAGACTAATGGAAGAGATCTGCTTAAGGCCTCATCCACATGGTCGTAGCCGGTTACTGGCTGTGTGCGTCCTGCATCTTGCAGAACGGAACGACTGGGCCAAAATAGAATAGTTCTATCCTTGTCTGTAACGCGGACAAGAATAGGACATGTTCTATATTTTTGCAGATGCCACGGAACAGACATACGGATGCAGAGAGCACACGGAATCTTTGGCAGCCTCATTGAAGTGAATGGGCCTGCATCCGACCTGCAATAAATTTGGATTGGATGCTGACTAAAAAATACGTTTGTGCGCATGAGCCCTAAGGGCCCATTCACATGACCGTATTTTTCTGTCCGCAACTGTTCCAAAACTTTGATGCAGACCCGTACATTTTAATGGGGGCGCAAAGGATGCGGACAGCACACCATGTGTTCCGTGGCATCTGCAAAAAAGATAAAGCAGGACGTTCCCATCTGCAAACTGCGAGACGCACATGGCCGGTATCCGTGTTTTGTGAACCTGCAATTTGCAATCCTCAAAAACAGATACTGCTGTGTGAATGAGCCCTAAAAGAAACAAGGTTTCTGTTGTTCATAGCAACCAATCACAGCAAAGCTTTCATTTTATATTCTGCTCATGAAAAATGAAAGATGCCCTCTGATTGGTTTCTTTGGGTAACGAGTTAGTTCTTCTTTAATACAGTTGCACAACTCTCCCCAATGTGTCATGATAGTGAGAATCTCATACAAATACCGGTAGTATCCAAGTCACGCAGAGGTCTTTCAGCAATACCACCATTTATACATAGAGGTTGAGAAATGGGTTAAAGAAACCTTTTTCATCTGTGATCTGTAGAGAGTAATTACTCCAATCCTGGATCCGTGTACGCCACTGGCTATAAGGGACTGAATGAGCTTCACTGTAAAGTTGGCTTCCTCCACATTATAGAAGCTGTTGTTCCCCTCCACCTACAAACAAAATCATTACAGCTCCTGAAAACTAATCATCTAAAATGGACATTCTTATAACTATGTCTCATAATTTAAATAGCAGGGTACGACTAGATGTGTTTTTCATCACAATACCTGCCATTAAAGGGATCCGTCACTGAGAAAGTCACTGTTAAACCAAACACACTGCCTTGTAGGACCAGCTCAGCTCCATGTAGTCATACATATCACTCAGCCATTCATTGCTTCATTCTGGAGAAAAAGCACTTCTAATTCATATGTAAATGAGCAGTTAAGTGCACTAAGGGCGGGCCCAAGCCCGAAGGTCCTGCTCCTTCTGCCAGATCCTCCCCCTCTTTGATTGGTAGGAACAGGCAAGATGACAATGCAGAAACCCGATATGTCAATCAACAAGGAGAGGGCAGGGCTGGTAGAGGAATCTGGAGGAGCATGGGAGCACAGAGTGGCTTGTGCCTGCCCTTGGTGCACTTAAAGGGTTGTCCCTTCCCCTGTGATATTTTCAGAAATGCGACTGAAGTGCGCAAGCCATTGACTAGACAGTATCAGACTGTGCAGGGACACTCCCCCCAACTAGTAAGGCTTCATTCACACGACCGTATGTATTCCGTGTCCGTATAAAAATGGAACGGAAGACATACGGAAAGTCTTCCGTAGTGTTCGTTAATTTTGCAGACCCATTGACTTTAATGGGGCTACTGACGTGTTTTGCGGCCAAGTATAGGACATGTTTCCTTTTTTTTTGCGGGAGAACTTCCGTAATATACGGATGCGGAATGCACACGGTGTGCATTCCGCATTTTTTTTTCTCCTATGGAAAAATGAATGGGTCCGTATGGTTCCGCATCTTATCCGCAAAAATGCGGATAAGATACGGAAATGAACATACGGTAGTGTGAATGAAGCCTAACACTCATTGTATTTCATGTTGAATACAATTTATTACTAAAACAGACATGTCAGAAATGGTGTGTGCACGTTCGTTCCTCTGCCTTCCTCCACCAGCCCCCTCTCCTTCTTATCTGATAGAGCCAAGTTCCTGCATGGTCTTGCTTAGCTCTGTCAATCAAGAAGGAAGGGGAGGAGCAAAGGTGCACAGAGTGACTTGAATCTACCCTTAGTGCACTTAACTGCTCATTTGCAAACTGATTATAAGCACTGTTTCTCCAGAACGAAGCAACAGATTGCCGAGTGAAAGTTATCTGTACATTCAGCTGAGCTAACCCTACAAGGCACCGTCCCTGGTTTACCAGTGAATTTTCTGGTGACACACCCCTTTAACATGTTACTAAGGGCCCAATTAAGCAGATTTTCTGCTGGTAACAATCACTGGCACTTGATCGGACTGGACAATCATTGATGTGACCGCTCCTTCCCATAAGGCGCAATCAGCTGAGGACCGAGCATTGCCTCATTTATAGAATAGGTGGACACATTTACACAGAGCAAAGATCAGGAACCTACGTTTACCCAATCATCGGCCTATGTGAAAGGGCGCTACCTTAGTTAAATACTTCATGGTAGAGTGCTGACAGAGTACAGGCATCATTAAAGGGGCTGTCTCACTTCAGTAAGTGGCATTTATCATGTAGATAAAGTTAATACAAGGCACTTACTAATGTACTGTTATTATCCAAATTGCTTACTTTGCTGGCTGGATTCATTTTTCCATTACATTTCCATGGTTATGACCACCCTGTAATCTATCATTAGTGTTCGTGCTTGAACACTACAGGAAGAAGCGCCGACCTCTCTGGTGGCCGGGACCATGGGATTGCCAATAGGCTGGTGCTTTTTCCTATAGTGTGCAAGCACGACCACCACTGATGGATTACAGGGTGGTCTGTAACCATGGAAACGAGCAGTGTATAATGTTATGGAAAAATGAATCCAGTCAACAAAGGAGGCAATATGGACAATCACCATACATTAGTAAGTGCCCTGTATTAACTTTCTCTACATGATAAATGGTATTTTCTGAAGTGAGACAAACCCTTTAACTGTGTCCATATTCTGCTGATGGCACATGAACCTATGACATGAGGGCATGTGATTTCTCACAGCAGTACTCCTCTTCTACCCAAATGCTAATACGTATAAATGCAATGATCCGAGCTGTACGATTTCTTCTCTTAACACAATCCTGCAAATAATTTACATTTTGCAGTTTTGTTTTTTTTTTAATTATGTACTTGAGATTTTTCCTCTCTTGCTCAATTAAATAATGGCTCGGATTTACTAATGTGTTTGTGCTAAAAATCTGTCTAAAAAGTGGTGCAAATCTAGAGATTCTTACATTTTTTGAAACATGCTTGACAAGGGGGTGGGGATTACTGAAACGAGGGTGGTGCTTTGAGGGAAGGGACATGCTTTAGACGCACCGATATGGGCCAAAATTATATCACAATTCTGGCATAAAAATCTGTCTCACAGTAAACTAACCAATAGATGGTATAGAGTCACTGAAAAGTGTCAATCCCTGCACCAGATTTATCATCCAGCCTGAGCCCCTGTGATAAATCTGCTGCAGGTCTAGACAGTCTAAATCAGGGATGCTCAACCTGTGGCCCTCCAGCTTTTGCAAAACTACAACTCCCATTACACATGTAGCATACTAATACAATACTGCAGCAATCTTTATTGCTATACAACTATCATTGACAGAATAGATGGACAAGCAGATAAAATATGTACCATGCACTAGTAAATAAGCCCCCATTCCCCTTTATGCATACCTGCTCAGTGCCACTGGCATTATAAAAGCATAACGTGGGTAACCAGGCCAAGAGGGGCTTCCTGTCTTCATGGGATACTCCATTTAAAAGACTGCCTTCATAAAAGAGTTCATTGGCTATAGCACTAATAGAGGGATGACAGCGATACTGAGTCCTCAGCTTAACCGCCTGATGACCCTGGAGATCAAGAAAACAATCTGGTTCTGAAACATATACCACTTCAATTCTCCATTTACTGGTATATCTACGATACATAGAAAAAAATCTCAGCAAATTATTACAGGAACAAATATCCCCCCCCCCAAATGAAACACAATGTCAAATACTAATGCTCTTTTTGATTATATGTTCCCAAAAGGAGGTATAACATACTATTGAAATTTCATTAAATAAAATCAATTAAGTGGTCAACCCAAGTAAATTTCTAGACAGGTAAGGAATTAGCACCACTTTGATAAAAATAATGGGGCAGATTTACTATTAAAAATGCCAGTTTCTTCACAAAAAAAAACAAACAAAAAACTGGCATGCATTCTCTGCATCACATTTGCTAACTGTTTTACTCTCTTTTCTAGCATTTTAACATCTGACAAGGGATGTGGCTGTATGGAAAGGTACGTAGCTTTGTGGAGGCAAAAGGGGCATGGCCTAAATGCCGCTTGTGCGATAAAATGCGCAAAAAGAGTGAAATTATGCCAATTTATATGTGGCATAAACTTAGACTAGACAGCTGGTGTAAACCTAGACTACACAGTTTGTTTGGACCATGGACAAATTTTTGGTGCACAAAGAGAATTCTTAAGTAGATTTGGTGCAGGAATTAGATTTAGTAGCAGACTTGTTCAATATTAAGAATGTGAGTCTTATGTGAGCTGCGACCGCTTCCAAATGCTGCTCAGTGGTGGTCCCGGGAGTCAAACTCCCCACCCATCAGACCTATCCTAAAGCAAGGTCATCAGCTTTTAAGTCCCAGAAAACTCTTTTTAACAAAAACATTTCTGTGTTTTTCTATAAAAACAACCAAGCAGAATAACAAGGACAAACGCTAGTCTGAACAGAGCAGACACAATAAGCACACCATTAGGCAAAGCCGATTCAGTAGGGTTTGTTCCAGTCCATATTCATGAGCAGCTTCAGAGCCTTGGATAGTAGGAGAAAGCTGCCTTGGGTCTCCAACCAGGATTAACTTTTCACAGTGAAATCTAAAAGTGCCAAAAAAAAAAAAACAATTTAGTACAATAATAAAGATATAATAACCTATACATTCCAACTACATGAGCTTTTATGACATTTCCATTCTAAATCCATAGGCGTGTGTGTGAAGTTGGACTCCAATTTGCAGTTAAAACAGCTTCCTCGCTTCTGGGACTGCTTTCTACAAGATTTTGGACTGTTTGTGGGAATTTTTGCACTTCATCCATAAGAATATTTGAGAGGTCAGACACTGATGTTGGACTGTTGGATGAGAGTCCTGTCTCGCAATCTCCATTCAAGAAAACATTGGGCAATTATGGAAATCACAGGATCAATAGACATGTTAATGATGTACAAATGATTAAAAAATCATTTACAATATTTGAAGTCAGTTTGGCTTCAGTCTGTGTTGGAGTACTTTGTGCCACATTTATCAGATATCTCATGTTACTTGATAAATTTGACTAAGGCTACTTTCACACTAGCGGCAGGCCTGATCCGGCAGGTGAAGGGTGCTGCCGGATCAGGCCTGCCGCAGTGACATGTGTGGAGCCGGAACCGCGCTCCGGCCCCACACATGTCACACAGTACATACATACACATAAACATAAGCATACACACACATATACACAGACAAATACACATACATACTTACATGCTCCCGGCAGGTCTTCGGAGCGTCGGAGGGACAGGACGGCTCGCACAGGTGACGATTCCCCACAGCGCCCTCTGCTGGGCGCCTGGTGGAATCGTCACCTGTGTGCGCCGTCCTGTCCCTCCGACGCTCTGGAGACCTGCCGGGGTGCATGTAAGTATGTATGTGTATTTGTATGTGTATATGTGTGTGTATGTTTATGTGTATGTCTGTATGTGTGTATGTGTAGCCGGATCCGTCATGAACTCCATTGAAAGTCAATGGAGGGCGGATTCGGTTACCATTGTGGTCACACCAGACGGATCCGCCCCATTGACTTGCATTGGGGGTCATTCCGGATCCGTCTTGGTGCGGATGCCTGGACCGGAGAGCAAACCGCAGCATGCTGCGGTTTGTTCTCCGGTCTGAAGACGGAACGGAATGCTTTCAGGAGCATTCCGTTGTCTTCAGTTCAGTTTTGTCCCCATTGACAATGAATGGGGACAAAACTGAAGCGTTTTATTCCGGTATTGAGCCCCTATGACGGAACTCAATACCGGAATTTTAAAACGCTAGTGTGAAAGTAGCCTTATCCTTAAACCTAACACTTTTGTCTAGAGAAGCTCCTCCAATTTTCCTACTCCACCCTCCTCCTGGAGTGAGATTGCAACTTATTTGCAACTTTTTAAAAAAGTCTCAATGATAAATCTGGAGTGAAACTCATTAACATATCTAACCACACCCACTTTCCCACCCTTATTGCAAAACTGGAGTGAGTGGTGTACACATGAAAAAGTCAAAAATTTTTGTGCGAGTGTAAAAAGTCACAAAAGCCCTATTTTGCTACTTTTTGATGCCAGAAATCTGGAGTGAAGGTATGATAAATTAGGGCCAAAGTATTTAAAGCATCTCAATTTATTTACTATAGAGTATGAGAACACATGAGCACAGAAATACTCTCGCCAAAACTCCTCACCACTGCAGCTGGCAGCTCCCTTTGCAATTGCCGACCAATGTAGTCCCAGATGTGCTTGATGGGAGACAAGTTCGGAGATGCTGAAGGCCATAATGCACGTTTAGGCCATGCAGGCTGCTCACAGTAGCCAGAGCAACATGCGGCCTGGTGCTTTTTTTTTTTTTAAATGGCTCCTTGGACACTTTGGGGAAATTGTCGTACCACTGGTTCCACAACCAAATCAAGGTACCACTGGTGTACCTGAAATGAAGACTAGAGGGGTCCAGCTACTGTACATTATTCCACCCCACACCATAATCCCGGGAGTAGGACATGTTCCCTTGTGACGTTCTCATGGCATTGCCCACGTGGTCTCCAGACCAATCCCTGGTTATCACTGCTTCTGAGACAAAAGAAGGACTCGTCACTAAATAGGATAGACCTCCATTCCAGCTTCCATTGCTGTGCACCATGATAGCCTCTGAGAGCGGTGCTGTGAGGTCAATGAGATACCTCTAGCTGGATATCTGGCTCATAGCCCAGTGTCGTGCAGACTCCTTCTGATGGTTTTTGTAGACACTGCTTGCCGCCTTAGGTTTGGGATGTAACATCCAATTTCACTTGCAGCACAGAATGGATCACTACGTGCTGATGATCCGTCCATGCAGGGGTTCACCTCTGTGCACCTTTGATCATTCCAGTTCATTGTCGTTCTCCCATCCTCCGGGGCATGCGACATTGAACAGTGCTGACCTCCTGGACTAGGTGCATTGCTTATCTGCTGGATTGATAAACCAAGGTCTCTCAGGATTCTGTCCCTCTCAGTTTGTGACAAGTGGCAATAACTGGCATGTCAATGTAGAGGAGGCATCGCACAATCATCCAACATGACTTGATCCGATTTTTGAAGTTCCACATGGCTAAAACTTTGATTTCAACCTGCCTTTGTGCCCCTCCCACATGCCATAGATTGGCACTAAGTGCTTGAAAACATGATAATCTGTAGATCTTAGCGAAACCTGCTAATGTTTTGATTTGCATAACTTTATAGCTTGTTTTTCTTGGTGCTGCAATTTCAATGTTGAGGAGTGTCGTTCATCCCAAAGGTGCTCATAACACATTTCCATGGCTTCAGAGTCCACTGGCGCCATACTTTACACCACTCCATCCGACAGTTGGCATTGTGGTTTCTCTGTCATGGAAACTCATGCTATGAAGCTCCTGGCATACAGTTTTTGTACTGAATGGCAGAGGAGGTTTAGAACTCTGCAGTTATTTAGTTAGCAGAGCACTGGCGACTTTTATGCACTATGCACCTCAACACTCGATGACTCTGCTCTCTAACTTTACGTGGTCTGTCACTTTGTGGCTGAGTTGCTGTGATTATCTAGGAGGAATATATTTTACAAACTGACCAGTTGCAGCAGTGACATCCTATGACAGTGCCATGCTGGAATTCAGTGAGCTCTTGAATGACCCATTCTTTCCCAAATGTTTGTATAGACAGACTGCATGGCTAGGGACTGGATTTTATACACCTGTGGCAATGGGACTGAATGAAACACTCCAATTTATAGATTAAGAGGTGTCCTAATAATTTTGTCCATATAGTGTATGTTATTCATACAAAGTCTCTGTTCACCTTTCAGGATAGCGTTAGTGGAGGTCTTAACTACCTGGGGCTCTTCATGTACTGGGGCTCTTCCAGAAGACATTAATAAGTTATATGTTCGGAGAAAATACCAGATACAATGTCTTAAATGTGGATTAGTATGGTCATGTTAACACTACCTGGCAATTGGAAGTAAAGATGCTGGTTCTGTCATCTGACTGCATTCATCAAGAATTACAACTGGGAACGTCAGATTACTTAAGCAAGTGAAGGGACAAGCTGCACAGGTGGCACCAACCACACGAACCTGGCAATATGCAAAAGAATGATAAAGAATGCATACTGTAATATAATGAGTGGACCAAGAGTAAATCCAATCTGTAATGGATACCTAACATTCTCAATACATACCTGTCTCAGCAATGTCTTATTGGTGCCTAGTTTATGTAGCTCAATACTTTTTCGAACATATGCCTTTTCTCCAGGGGTTAAGTCTTCCTTTAATAGGGCTTGAAGTTCTTTAAGTTGTTCACTTTCATTCTCAGATCCAGCATGCAAGCTTCAAATATCACATAATTGCAGGGGTCAATGAGGAAACGGCATATTGACAGTGACAATCAAACTAAGATATCATCAGAAAACACAACAGCGATCTTATGACGGCCACTGGTGAAGGGGGGTTAAATGGACTTTTACAAGGGCCAATAATCAGGGAAATGATCAAGAACAAACCACTGGTTCACAACCAATGCCAACTCATTCAGCTGCATTTACATGCAGCAATCATCCCTTCTTATGGGGGATGAACGATCACTATAGTGATTGTTTGTCCCCATACAGATTCAGTGTTTGTCGGCAGCACATCCATCTGTACACAGGGAGATGTGCTGCACACAAACAATGATTTTAGGTGACGAATAGAGATGAGTGAACGTGCTCGTAACGAGCACTGTACCGCTCGGCTCCCCTGCACTCGCATGGGCGCAGGCAGCCGCTTCCGTCCTCCTGGGCGCAGGGGAGCCGAGCGGTACAGTGCTCGTTACGAGCATGTTCGCTCATCTCTAGTGACGAATGAATGATGGGATCACCGACTGAATAAGCATTTGCTTGTTTGTCGAGTGATCGGTGGCACCTTGAGACAAGGCAATTATCAGGAATGAATTATCATACCTGACATTTGTACTGATCCATGGTCCATGTAAAAGGGCCCTTATATAAAACTGATGATACTAAGTCAGTAATTCATGCTATTTAGCCCATTGTCTGTGACATCACCATACATGTACGACAGAAATCAAGGCTTTAAACATAGCTTGAATGGGCGCCATAGCCAGCGAGTGACTACTGTGTTACAGAGAACACCTGCTGGCAGTGCCTGTGATTGGAGGCAATTTAAGCCCTCACAATGCCATAGTCAATAGTGACCATGGCATCTGAGTTAGAAAGGGGCTCTCTCTGTTCTCTGATTAGACACCCTGCCTGAAACTGTGGTTTTTCGCTTGGTTGTTATGACAGCCTGGGGCTTTGTGAAGTCTCCCAAGCGTGCCACAGTAACGCCTGCAGCAGAGCTTAAAGGGGTTCTCTTGGAATTAAGAAAATGAAAATCCATAAATATTACTTTATTATAAATATATTCTTAAATACATTTTATTAGTTATAATGGCTTGTTTTGTCTAGGGAGCAAAGATTAGGAAAAACAAAATGGCCGCTGTCCTATTAGTTAATACAAAGCCTGTCCTAATCACACAGTAGGACAAGTTACTTCACAACCCTGAGGTAAAGAGCTGCCTCATCCTCCTCCTCCTACTTGTCAGGGATTATGATCCTGAATACAGATGATAAGATCTTCAGCTGAATCTCTGGGAGTAGAGTCCATGAGCAGACATGAAGTACAGGGAGGACGGACAGGACAGACTGTGGTAATGGAGACTGCATACAAGTGCTGCTCCATTCCTACAGAGATTCTGCTAAAGTTTTTATCAGCTGTGTTCAAGATCACAATCCCTGACAAGTAGAGGAGGATGAGGCAGCTCGTTACCTCAGTGCTGTAAAGAAACTTGTCCTGCTGTGGGATTAGGACAGGTTTTGTGTGTACTAATAGGACAGCGGCCATTTTGTTTCCCCTGATGATTTGCTCCCTAGACAAATCAAGCCATTATAAGTAATGAAAGGTATTTGGGAATATATTTATAATGAAGTAATATTTAAGTATTTTCATTTTCTTAATTCCCGGAGAACCTCTTTAAAGGGGTTGTTTGGGCTACAGATATTGATGACTTATCCTTAGGACAGCTAATACAAAAAGAAATACACATGAAATTGGGGCACATCAAAATATATGTTATACATATTAGCTTATCAGATGCAAAAAAAAACTGTAAAAAAAAATCAAGGACACAGTGTTGGATCGAGAGACTTTTCAGTTACAGCACACATCTATGTATACTATCTGACTGACACATGAATGATTTTAGATCACAGTGAGACACTAATCAATCTAGGAGTTAGTACAAACTGTTATATTGCAATATTGGTATTCAATCACTCCATAGTTCCTTTAGTGACCACATACAGCCCTATCTGCATACAACTTATTAGTTATTTTAATATGTGAACATATAGGCCGGAGCCCCGCTCTGGCTGCTGCTGGACCAGGATTATAGTTTTAGGCTTCATTCACACGACCGTATGTGTTTTGCGGTCCGCAAAAAAAACGGATGACGTTCCGTATGGCATCCGTGTTTCCGTTTTTTTTGCGGATCCATTGTAACAATGCCTATCCTTGTCAGCAAAACGGACAAGAATAGGACATGTTCTATCTTTTTTGCGGAACGGAAATACGGACATACGGAAACGGAATGCATACGGAGTACCTTCCGTTTTTTTTGAATGGTTCCGCATACGGTCCGCAAAAAAAACGGAACGGACACGGAAACAAAATACGGTCGTGTGAATGAAGCCTTATATTGAGGACAATGAGATCAGATTTTGGTATTTTCTTATGAGGTTTTAATCACTTTTATTGGTGATATTTCTATTTTTAATGGCCTGCGTGAATATCTATGAATAATTCTACCACCTTCTTTACTGTTAGCTATCACTTTTTATTGCGTGATATGTGTGTTATTTATACATTTCAGTATAGAGAACTACTGCTCCCCAAAACAGTTGTCCTGAGAACTATGGTTCCACATGTCTGGAGGTGCTCAGTGCATAAAAAAGGTGGTCCAATTTATCTAAGTATAGAAGAGACAGCACGGCACTTGTCTTTGGACAAATTCATCATCCTTTATTAGCTCCATAGCAGGTTCCTTACACAGGTATAGCAGTCAGTAGTTGAGTATGCAGTCAGGAAAGTGTAGTGCAGCCCCAGGGAGGGTGAGTACCAGCAGCGCTCGCAGTGCCTCATTCATTGCACCCACTGCATACTAGTGATCGTTTCCATAATGGAAGCACTCACTTAGTATTTGGTTTATAATACGCACTGCCATTTCCCCCCACTTTTGGGGAAAAAAACATGCATCTTATAAAGCAAAAAATATGGTACATCTGATATTATTACTTGAAGAGTCAGCTTGCAGAGTCAGTTCCACTTTTTGATTTGTATGTTTTTTGGCTGTTTGGGTATACAGCTGACTTGGCACTCGTAAACCATGAGCCGACTAAGTATTTCATTTCTAATTAGTGTAAATTTCAGTCATAATTTATGCCAGAAAACTGGCGTAAATGATGATAAATGTGCCAGAGCCAATGGCCCCACCCCACCACGTCACATTTCTGAACAGTGGTGAGGGCAGCGTAGAAGCATTTGCACATTGATATGGGCACTCTGACATTTATAAAAGTCACAAACCCACGGATTACGACTTTTTAAAGCAAGAAAACTGGTGTAGAGGGATGATAAATTCCCCCTTCTTGTTTTTGCTTGTGCCAGAAAGTAAAGTATAAGGTCAACTATGAACATACAGTAGCACAGCTCAGAAGGCCAAAGCTCACCTGTGGGGTAGGATGGGCTTTGCAATTTTTCTTATGCTTCCAACTCTAATAAACTGGTCAAACCCCAGATCGAGCAATCTGTAACAAACAAAAGACAACAACTTAGGCTACTTTCACACTAGCGTTTCTATTTTCCGGTATTGAGATCCATCATGGGATCTCAATACCGGAAAAAAACGCTTCCGTTTTTAACCCATTCATTGTCAATGGGGACAAAATGTAACTGAACAGAACACTCCAAAATGCATTCCGTTCCGTTCTCATACCATACTGCGATTTGCTTTCCGTCCTAGGATGTGGGTCAATGGGGACAGATCCGTTTTCTCTGACACTATCTGACACAATAGTAAACGGATCCATCCCACACTGACTTTCAATGGAGTTAATGATGGATTCGTCTTGCCTATGTTAAAGATAATATAACCAGATTCGTTCATAACAGATGCAGATGGTTGTATTATCAGTAACTGAAGTGTTTTTGCTGAACCCTGCCGGATCCAGCAATAACGCCAGTGTGCAAGCCTTATATAAAAGAACTGTACTTACTCATTTCAGTTTAACACAAGCTACAAATAGAAGGCTGTAGTATATTTTAGCAAAATTAACTTTTCACCATAACTAATTGTCCATTAAAATATTGCTAATTAAACGCTTACTCATTCCTATAACACACATCACAGGAGAAGTTGTAAGCAAAAAGGCAACCCCTGTCTATAAGCCCTATCAAGGCATACACCTCTCATAAAGGGAGGTCCCACATTCGCCCCCTTTATGAGCTGCTGACATACATGGGGACTAACTCTGGTGAACTCAAGTCATCCATCTATTACATGGTCAATCATTCAGCAGTTTGCATGTAATACTACAGAGTTGAGCGAACGTGCTCGTAACGAGCACTGTAGCGTTCGGCTCCCCTGCGCTCGCATGGCCGCAGGCAACCGCTTCCGTCAGGTGAGGAGGACGGATCCGGATGCCTGTACCCATGCGAGCGCAGGGGAGCCGAGCGGTACAGTGCTCGTTACGAGCACGTTCGCTCATCTCTATGTATAACATCATTTATAAGACATATTCAGCATAGAAAGCCTCAGTCCACACTCCTCCCCATTCCTTTTTATATTTTCAACGCCTGAATAATTTCTGCCCATATTTGAAGACAAGCATTATATTGACATGGTGTATAGAATTGGTGGCACGTTAAACCGTCCCAACTACTTGCATTAATGCTTATGTTGAAATAGAAGGCACACTTCTGCCTGGAGCCATCTCATACGGTGATGGTGGGTGGGTGATGGGGGGTTGTGGTGTATTGCTGTAATTTACCCAAATTAGCCAGTATTTATGGTTGCTTAAAACAATCTCCTCAGGAAGGTTCCTGCAGAATGAGGAGACAGATGTGTGGGATCCTGCGTGAAGCCTTCAGGCCATGGACACGTACAAAATACACACAAAGGAGAAGAGCGGGGACAAGAACAAGGTTAGAAATTACGCTTATTACAATAAAAACATGGTAGCATATGCTTCTCCCATTAGGGCTTGTTCTAGAGTGTCAAATGCTTAGTTGTACCGTTTCCATACTGTCATCTATTAGCCCTCAGCAATCTGAAACAGCCTCCAGCGTTAAAGGGATAATCTTCATGTTTTGGTATCAGAGGCTCAATATATAGTTCTACGGGATTGAATACAAGAATAGTAATTGGTTTATCTCATCCACTTAACCACACTGTTTCCACAACATATTCATCTTTTTAATGTAAATCCCAAAAATCTTTTGTCTGCTGTAAAATAACCCCAACCTCCCCAATTAAAAGAGCAAACACACAGCGGGGAGCGCAAGCTGATAGAAACATTGCTCAAAGGGAGAGTGTCCCTAAGTGTGCCAATAAACGCTATATAGTTGTACACACATTCTGTCCATTTTAACAGGATTTCTGATTATCTAGAATTTTAATGGGAAAGACATCCTGGGAATAAGCTGTGCCCTGGGAATAAGCAGTAATATATGAAATAACGTAGTGTACACACTTGGCAAGCTCACCATTTATATTCTGCTATAAGTACAAACATTGTGTAACATTGTACATGGACAAGCCTCACTTCTTCCTACCACCTCTTGTACTATTGGCATCTATGCTAGGTGACCAAAGGATCGCCGGATCAAAGCCAGGGGCTGAGATGTTTGAAAGCAGGAGGTGCAGAAGTTCCCCTAGGAGTGGTGACCCTGGGGTGCCTGAACTCACTGGGGGTGGGAGCCCACTGAGTGATGGCACATTTGCACACACTTCACTTTCTCACATCTTGAGTGCACCCACCTCTATTTTTTGCCCGGCCATCAGGCCTGGCGTAAAGAGGAATTTTTATAATTCTGGCTGGATTTCCGGGCTGAGCTTCAGCACACATTCACTATTTATTTAACTTTTTTTTGTTCACTTTCCACGTTTGTTTGTCACATGGATTTCTTGGGTTGAGGCGCCCTTACAGGTACCCCACTAGAGGTCTGGGGGAAGGGGAGGGTGTGGCCATCCCAGTTCCGCACCCCTTCCCCTGCAAAACCCCCAAACCTAGTACTCGAAGCTCCGTGCCGACACCTTGGGTGGCAGCCTAGGTGAAAGCTGGAGCACAGATTTGGCGTACCCTCGGCTTCGGGTTGCCTATTTTGTCTCGGTCTCTTGCAGGAGCCTTATGGCCCAGAGACTGGGAAAGGTTTAGGGGGGGCCTTCTCTTATGGAGAGGGTCTGCAATGGACCGTAACCTTGTGCACGTTTTTGTGTGACACACTGCACGATTTTGTTGCACGGGTATAGAAAGCCTCCTCGGGCTTCAAAAAAAAAATTGCCACTTATTTCAGACCTGGCAAGTGCCCCTGCTCCAGCTGTTTCTCCCTTTCTTCATGGCACAATTGACTCTGATACTTTACTCATCCAAATAGTTACATACCCCAGAAGGACACGGTCAACCGCTACATTGGTAGATGACGAAATGAGTAATTTCCAGTGGAATAAAACACGTTCTTCAGGAGGATTATGGATTTCAAAAAGTTGAACTAAGAATAAAACAACCACTGCCAGCAGGTAACTTTTTCCAGCGCCAAAAACTCCTGAAATATCAAGTTTAACATTCTGCATTAGACAAATATATACAGATTTTTAATGTTCCGTATCACAAGTAAATGCTGCAAAGTAACTTGATGGAATTTATTTCTTGAATATTACCAGAACTTTTTTTTTTAAGAAAAAACACTTTATGATACAAGACTATATATAAAGGACAATGAGTGACTGTACCTTCAAGGTCAGTTCCTCAACATATTTTTAAAACTTTTACTTAGGGAGGAGTTAGATGTAAAAATCTGTGCTTTGGTTTTTGACACCACTAGTCTGGAGCTAGAATTGAGCTTAAAGAATATCATACACCAGTCAGCCATTATATTAAAGCCAGTACGGTGCATAACACGGATTATCTTATTATAATGGCATTAGTCATGAGGTGGGATATATTAGGTAGCAAGTGACCAGTCAGTTCTTGAAGTTGATGTGTTGGATGCAGGTAAAATGGGCAAGTGTAAGGATCTGGCTTTGACAGGAGCCTACTTTTGATAGCTAGATGACTGGCGTAGGCCTCTTTCACACTAGCGGCAGCACGGATCCGGCACCTAAAGGGTGCCAAAGGATCTGTGCTGCCGCTGATACATGTGTGGAGCCAGAGCAGCGCTCCGGCCCCACACATGTTGACACAGACATTGGGACAGAAATACATACAGACATACAGACATACATATACAAACACATACATACTTACATACTCCAGCCAGGGACGCCGGCAGCATGTCTTCACGCACCTCCTGCGCGCAGTGATGACGATTCCCCAAAGCGCCCTCTGCTGGGCGCAGTGGGGAAACGTCATAGTTGCACGCAGTAGGCGCGTGAAGACATGCTGCCGGCGTCCCTGCCTGGAGTATGTATGTGTATGTATGTCTTTCTGTATTTCTGTGTAGCCGGATCCGGAATGACCCCCCCATTGCAAGTCAATGGAGGACAGATCCGGATTACTGGTGTGTCACACCAAACGGATCCGTCCCCATTGACTTGCATTGGGGGTCATTCCGGATCAGTCTTGGTGCGGATGCCTGGACCGGAGAGAAAACCGCAGCATGCTGCGGTTTGTTCTCCGGTCTGAAGACGTAACAGAATGCTTCTAGGAGCATTCCGTTGTCTTCAGTTCAGTTTTGTCCCCATTGACAATGAATGGGGACAAAACTGAAGCGTTTTATTCCGGTATTGAGCCCCTATGACGGAACTCAATACCGGAATTTAAAAACGCTAGTGTGAAAGTAGCCTTAGAGCATCAGCCAACTGGCATGTCTTGTGGGGGTGCTCCTGGTATGCAGTGGTTAGCACCTACCAAAAGTGGGCCAGGAAAGGCCAACAGGTAAACTGGCAACAGGATCATGGTGCACAAAATTCATTAGTGTGTCCAATGCATGCAGACCCCATCTTGTGAATTACAGGATCTGCTGATAACATTGTGCCAGATACAACTCCATAGGTCTTGTGCACGAGTAAAGGCCCTTTTACACGAGCCGATTATCGTTCAAATAATCGTTAAAACGTTCGAATTTGCACGATTATTGTTGTGTATAAACACGGTTAACGATTTAACGACGAACGAGATTTCGTTCACTTCTCGTTGATCGCATCTTTTCTCCTGCCAATAAATTAATCGTTAATCGTTCGCAAATCTTCCAGTTTAAACGAAAATCGTTTAGTCGTTGGCAGATGGTAATGGGAGGAGTAATGTAAAAGCAAGGAACGATCGTAATAACGATTATAAAACGACCGAAAGTACGAAGATTGTGAACGACTTCTCTTTCAATGTAAACGGTATTTACATTGCATCGTTCGATCGTTCATCGTTCGTTAATATACGATCGCTAATACGATTTATCTTTCCGTGTAAAAGGGCCTTAAGAGGTAGGACCTACACAATTATAATATTACGGCTGGTAGGTGTGACTATAGATACAATCTTTTGGCAGAGAAACTGGATAAAAGTCAATCAAGCAGCTGACCAAAATCTTGAGAGCCTGTAAAATGACATTGTTTTTTGGACATGAACGATGGACATCAACTCCACCAATGCATTCCCATTGCATGTGTCCTCAATGAATATAACCAGGTTAAGGAAGGTTTAGGTATCTCTCATAAAATAAAGAGTTACTAGCTTGAATAATTTGAATATTTTTTTCATTTTACCGTGAATGATTGTGATGGGGGCAGACTGACGTCCCTGGAGAGCTTCCGAGCTAGACATCATATGTGCTATTTGCATCAAAGCTGTGGCTTGGTCTTCATTCAAACAAAATTGCGAGATCATCTCCCTGGCTGAATTCAACACAAATGTATGGTCTGCAATATTACATTTCCCAGAGGCTTTAGCAGTGATTGCAGGTGGTCTGAACCTCCCTCTAGGAATTTGTGCTGGTTTCTCAGAGGTAGACCTGGAACCAGGGTAAGACATAAAGAAACTAATAAGTTGATTTCTCTTCACATATTCAGTTTAAAATGACATCTGGTAAATGCAGTTCTGCTCCAGACCAAGAAGTCTGGAAGTATACACAATTACAGAAAATGTACTACTTATATGTAGCAAAGTGAAAATTTCCCAGTATCTTCTTACCAAGTGGGCCTGCGGTCTCATAACTGGGGCAGCATTGTGTCCTCATTATGATGGGTTCACTTACATTGTGAGAAGGTGAGGCATTATAGGCAGAGAAGTCGGGTTAAAGTGCTCCTGTATATTTCTCAAAGACGTCAGTTCTGTACTTGCATTACAGACCAGTAATGCATGAACAATCACTGGAAAAGAAACCGTTGGTTACTCCATGTGTGAAAAGAAGGCTCCAATTATTACATTACAGCCAATACAGAAGACAAACAGTACGCTTTTAATGCTACTGCTTTCATTCTTGCTTGTAAATGAAATATTTGGTCCATTATTCAGCTCTCATCTCAGAGAGGAGCACATATATGGAAATATAAAAAATGCACACATTATTTCCCATAAGCTTTCACTAGCATGTGCCATCACTTTCTGATTATGGGGGCCCTGCTGCTGAGACCCCCACAATCCTTAGGATGAACGGCATAAGTAACAGAGGTTGGACCGTCACTGACCGGAATGTTATGACATGTAGCAATATCCCATTATTTTAGCATGTTGGTTATATTCTGTTGTGCTGTAATGGGACTGTCATCGGTCACATCGGTTCCTGTCTCCAATTACAGACCTGATCTAACATTCCCATCTCAGACACACCCATCGAATGTGGGAGAAACATGGGGCTACTTGGAGGAAACCCATGCGAATACAATGAGAATTTAAAAACTCCATGCAGATGTTGTCTTTGATTGGATTCCAATCTGAAAACCCCAGCACTTCAAGGCACCAGTACTAACCAGTGAACTTCCATACTGCCTATCTATGATGACAATAACCTTTTCATGTGATAGAAGAACCTCAAATACAAAAGCAAATGCCCAAGGCAAACAACTTGCCATTTTCATTTCTTGAACTTCCTTTAGGAAATAAAAAACGATATCTGATTGTCAGGCAAAGTCCACACTATATGCACTAGTATCGTCAATGGTGTAGTCCCTGCCTATCTAGTCTGCAGCAGTACAATAGACATGCTCACTCACTAAGTCCCCTCCTCTTGTGATAATGGGATGACCACTCTGGAGTCATTTATCAAACTGGTGAAAAATTTGCCCATAGCAACCAATCAGATTCCACCTTTCGTTTTGGACAGCTCTTTTGGAAAATTAAAGGTAGAAACTGATTGGTTGTTATGGGCATTGGTTGATAATTCTCCCCCTCAGTCTCCACAAGGATATGTGTAAAAAACACAAAATGGCATAAAACTGTTAAAATAATGTATATATGACTATATATATATATATATGTGTGTGTGTATAGTCATAGGAAAGCATATTTGAACGATTTCTATCTTTCTGTGTGCAGTTTTACCAGTCACGTACTATTTGACGGCCAGTTGGACGGACTGTATCCTTTTAAAGGTGAAATCTCTATATCGTTGTTGGAAGAGGGCCCATAGAAAACACTGCAAGCAATGAATGTATCCATCGGATCAAAGTTCAGGGTCTTTGAAACAACCCACAGATCATCTGAAAAAGTGATAAAATAGGTGACTAGAAATAGTCCACTTATATATAACCGGTCAGGCTCTGGGTGACAAGGATTTACACATAATTAATGGGAGGCTGCTGGTTAGGGTAGATCCCTGAACTTTTAGGGTTACCTC
The DNA here is from genome assembly GCA_900303285.1 of Rhinella marina. Lineage (NCBI taxonomy): Eukaryota > Metazoa > Chordata > Amphibia > Anura > Bufonidae > Rhinella > Rhinella marina. The sequence continues at coordinate 532,898 of ONZH01013527.1, forward strand.
TAAAAATGTGAGAACAGCCCTTCTCAAAGAGAACGTGTCATCAGAAAATTACCTATTGTTTAAATCACATTTTTATGTTCAACATTTGTTATAGAATTTGTGCATTTATTAAAATTTTCCATGTCACTATATATAAAAATAAATGTATAACACTCTGCAATGTTCACACAGGACACAAGGTTTAATAATAGATCATGAATTCCTATTCTGTACAGGTAACTTTTCAGTAGCTATTATTATCACCATAGGCAGCAAGTAACACCTCTACATAGATAACACAGGATTCACAATAGGTCACACAGCTTATTAACTCCCTTCTGACCTCTGCACAGGTCACAGAGCATGTCTAGAAAATTCTCCCAATAATTCAGGGAGTCCTCTCCTGTTCATTGTGTCTATGGCCCATGTAGCTGCTCTCAAAAGACAGGAAGTCTTAAAGGGGTTGTCCAAGTTATGAAAAAAAATATAGCACTGTAAATCTGATGGGCAGCAATATATAACTAAGTTAAGCAAGTTTTAGGCAAAAAAAAAATCTCTATTTCCTCATTTCCCTGGTTCTCTTCTGGCCTTTGTTTACCTGCAGTAATAACAATCTCTGCCCCCCCCTTCCTGCTCTGCACAGAGAGTAAATACAAGAGCTGCCCTGAGTGACATGTCTGCTGGAATACTCAGCAGCATGTTGTATGTGTAGGACTACAAGTCCCAGCTGTATGTACAATGACACTGCTGATACACACAGGATCTCCCCCCTACCTGTACTTGTAGTTTGCATCTCCTCCAGATCAGCTCTGTGTCTGTAGGCAGGGGCGGACTGGGAACTTAAAGTGGCCCTGGAAAAAATACTAAAAGTGGCCCCATTTTGTAGTCGGGACCAAATTGATGGAAGGCAGGGCCAACAATAGCATATTGTGGTACATTATACCGCCCCAACAGAGCCAAATACCACAGTCTATCACAAAATACAGCCCCAAAAACTTCCACTGGCCGGCCATAAGAAAGGCTTGGGCGGCCCCCTGGGCAGTGGCCCACAGGAAAATTTCCCTGTAAGGTCTATGGCCAATCTGCCCCTGTCTGTAGGGCGAGTAGGGCAGATCCTGTGTCTCTTTACATGTGCAGCTGCTGTTGTAAAGCCTTCAGTGTGTTCTGGCTGAAGGGGTTAATGTTTTATCTGAAGGAATCCAGGGAGACAGCAGATAGCAGGAGCCCGACAGTGCAGGGGGGCGTGGCCAGTGACGTCTCGTGTACAGACTGTTATCTGATCTCTGAGGCTTGTGCACCAAACATCACAGACCAGGGAGGAAAGCTGACATCACAGGTCATGTGACCCTCAGTGAAATCTGACAAACAAGAATCTTTAGAAGCACAAAGTGTATGGGAAAGTTGTTATACTTGACAAGTTAGTAACATACAAAGAACAAAAAAATAACTCGGACAACCCCTTTAACAAATTTTAGGCCTAGTGGCCAGTGCCAAAGCTGCAGGATTATATACATTACTAGCAGAAGGACCCAGCTTCGCACGGGTATATTTCATCTAATTTAATGTTTCTGTGTGTCGTTAAAAGATATCGACAGTATTTCCCATAACAGTGGCCTGTACAGCACCCCGCCCCCTTAATATTGAACTCCACAGCCCCCCACCCCTCAACACTGACCCCCCCCACAGTGCCCCGTCTCCTTAAAATGGGTCCTCCACAGCAGCCCATCCCCTTAACTTTGACCTTCACAGCAGCCCGCCCCTTTAAAAGTTAGTTTCACAGCACCCCACTCCCTTGACATTTACCTCCTCAGGGGCCCCCTGCTTAACAGTGACCTCTAGACCCTGCCGCTTAGCATTGACTTCCATAGGGGACCATCCCCTTATCTGTGACCCCCACTGTTCCTTGCCCCCTTAACTGAGACCTCCACAGCACCCGTCCCTTTAACAGTGACTGCCACAGTACCCCGTTCCCTTAACAGTGTTAAGGCAGCAGGGTACTGCGAGGTCAGTGACCTCCACAGCAGCTGCCCCTTTAAAAGTGGCTCCTGCCACGATAACAAAAAGCTCCATAGTACCCGCCCCTTTAACAGTGACCTCCACAGTAGCCTGCTCCCTTAACAGTAAAATCCACAGTGAACACCCCTTTAATAGTGGCACCTGCCCCCTTAACAGTGACCTCCACAGCGCCCTGCCCCCTGCCCCTTTAAGGCTAGGGCTACATGACGACATGTGTCGCGCAACATTTTGTTGCACCAATGTCGCGCAACAATTTTAATAATCATAGGCTATGGTGTCGCACTGCGACATGCGACATACTGCGACATGACAGTCGCAAAAAATCCAACCAAGATGGATTTTACTGAAACTGTCGCGTCGCACTCGCAGCATGTCGCATGCCGTAGTGCAACACCATAGACTATCATTATAATAATTGTTGCACGACATTGGTGCATCATCAATGTCGTGCGACACATGTAGCAGTGTAGTTGTACCCTATGTGTCATGCAGCCCTAGCCTAAAGCTAACCTACAGCAGTGAAGAAAAATGGCTGGGTTGTTATGGAAACCTGGAGTAAATCTGTGTGCATGTGTGTAAGAAGCAGGCTGTGCCAAGGCCTGTGGGAGGTAAGCACTGAATCGTGTTTTGGGGAGATATTTACGTGAGCTCCTCAGCTGGCTGCTAATTACCCCTCATTACCAGCCTGGTTACTACACAGAACGAAAACCTATTTCCCAAGTCTTTCTTGTTCTCACCCAGATTCCTCTGCCCTGCCCCTGGCTCGTTTGTTATGGAAACCTGCAGTAAAATAGTATGTATGTGGAGACCAAGGACCTGTGAGCTTCTATTGGCTGATATCGGACATGTGACCGTGTGTATGTGGAGAGAATGTCAGTTGGGATTTGAAGAGAAAGGCTCCCAGGCTAATATTGGCTAATGCAGGTCATATTTTGGGAATATCTCAGGAACGGTACGTCCTAGAGAGCTGAGACCTGGTCTAAAACCTTCCCGGACACCTGATGTACCTGTGTGCCGAATTTGGTGAAGATCGGTCAAGTTGTTTGGTTGCGCATAAAGAACAGACAGACAGAAACTCATTTTTATATATATAAGAGATAAGAGATGTAGATAGTGACGTAGAATAGTTAACAAAAACTAATTTGAAATTCTAAAAAAAATTGTGTTTAACTTAAATTGTAATTTAAACAATAGGTCATTTTCTGATGACACATTCCAATTAAAAGAACGACTAACATCTCCATCTACTCACATCATCTACAGTGCTGAGGAAAGCTATACTGCACATTACAAACAATTCTTTTGTTTTAAGTTTTAAACATGAAGCAATAGTAATCATTCCAGCAGAGGGTAGTTACTCAATCACATGTATTACCTTTGTTGTAAGCAGAAGAACTATCCTTTCTACTTAACTTAAGATACAGTTTGGTTTTTGCTTCACCACCAAATTCTGAATTGCCACCGGCAAATTTTTTAAATTTTCCATATTCTCTTTTGGGGAAGTTTAACATTTTTCTGTAAAAGATAATATGCAGAGAAGTATTTTGAGATACTTAGGACTAAAGCCTGTATTAGACAGGCAGATCAGCAAGCGATTGTCGGGAGGAAGCATTCCTGCTATGCCATCGCTCGTCCCCATGCTGTCTAGTTGTTTGCTGCCGGCAGATCGCTATTAGACAGCACAATCGCTGACTTTTAAGCATGCTTAACGATCAGGATTGCCTGAGGAACGAGTGTATGCTCGTTCATCAGTGGCAGTATTAACAAGAGTTCATGTGAATGCTCATCAGCTATTAAGGCTGAAAAATCGGACAGTGTAATACACCCTTAAATTTGTTTTTTTTAAACTATGGGTTTACTTCACAATGGGACACATTTACTGTATTTTTCACCCTATAAGACACTGTCAGTGCATCTTATTGGGCAAATACTAATGAGTACTTCCATTATGGAAGCGCTCATTAGTACATGAGGACTGGAAAGCAGTAAATGCAGCGGTCCCCGGACTCTGTGTTCACTGCTTCCTAGTCTTCTCCTGCAGACTTCTCACACTGTGCTGTGGATGTAGGTGTGCTCTGTGACCTCACACTGTGTGACGTCAGAGCACAGAACGGTAGAAAGATCAGGAAGAGCACCGGACCTCAGGAGCAGTGACGGCAGCCGGGGCAAGATAGGTACGTTTTTTTGTGTCTTATTCAAATTGGAGCTCTAATCTGAGGTCTGATTGGGGGGGTCATTCACATTGGGGCTCTGATCTGATTAAGGGTCAGTCACCTTGGAGTTCTGATCTGAGGTCTGAATAGGGGACCTTTTTCACCTTGGGGCTTTGACTCAAAGTCTGATTGGGGTCATACACATTGGGGGCATGATCTGGGGTATGAATGGGGTCTTTTTCACATTGGGGGGGCTGATCAGTGATCTGATTCGGGATCTTATGAATACTGTGGGTTTGAATGCTAGGATATGCCATGAATGTCAGACAGGTGTAGGTCCTACCTATAGGAACAGCTTCTATCTCTAGAATGGGGCCCCCAAAGTTAAAGACAGCACACTACACTTGTCTGTTATTTGTGGCATATCCTAGTGATATACCATAAATATTGAGATTGCACATACCCTTTAACAAAAGTGTGGGAAATAAACTGATCACAAATCTTTTTAACATATAGATTTTTCCAGCCAGATTTCATAACCCATTTTTCAATGTAATTTTTTTTGTCCGTGATGTTAAAAGGGTTGTCCCATTACAAACACTTATCCCCTATACACAGGATAGGCGAAAAGTGTCTGTTAAACGGGGGTCCGACCACTAGACGATTTAGATTAAGATTTCAACTTCTTTCAGAAAGCAATGCATTAAAAATAGAAATAATCATTAGTACATACCTAATAATGAGCTGGCTCTCTTCATAGAGGTTTATATTCTGACATCTGACATAGCTGGACAGACTTTTCATATCTGCTATGACCACCTTGGATTCATGTTTGTCTCTCCCTGCATGTGACCCCTTTACTTCATCTAGCCATTTAAAGAACTTACATTGACTGGCTTTGGGTGCATCACAAGCATAAAAGAAGCGGCCCTAATATAGACAGAAAAGAGCAAGGCACTCAAACTTTTTATATTTGGTTTTAAAGAATAGCTGTACTTTCACACAATTTAATTTAATAAAGAATGGTGTAATTAGCAAATTTCTAAATCACCTCATTTAAAAAATCTGCCTGCATCCACCTGAAAAAAGCTGGGATGTCATGGCCACTAGGGGTCTCACTTCCACCTAATTTTCAGTCCACTGCCTGTTAGGGTAGATTGGTTCCTAGGAAATATCACAGGAAATGACAGAGCTAGCTGAGCTCCTGAACCTGATAGATGCACTGCCTCAACACAGCTTTTAAAGAGCAGAGAAGCTCCTGTGTGTCTGTAAGTCTGATCTCCTTATCAGCTTTCTCAGCTCCCTAGAAGAATACAAATATAGTGGGCAGTATGGAATTGAGGTCACTGCAGTACAGTACCAGCAGATTCCAAAGACACCCACTGCTTGTGAGAGAAATGCATCTAGCTTTGCAACAGGGAATAACATGGCTGAGGAAGACACTCGGAACTAACTATGGGCCATGTCACATCTCCATTGTGAACAGTGAGCTCCATCAACATTAAGGGGCATCCTGACAATGGGTAATCTGGCTACTGAACCTTGCCTGAGTATAATTTACATTTCACCTGAGCTACTTGACCCTACTTTTGTAACTGGTTCTGCTCTTATCGTCCACCTTTGGATTTGTCATTTCATCTTCTGGCTTATTGCATCTGGACTGTTAACTTGGTGATGACCCCAGCTAATTCCTGACTTTAAATCTGCCTTACTCCAGACATTCTTAACAGCAAGTCTGTAGCAAAGTAATGACTATCCTGGGGTGTGCAATATGGAAATACGACTGGGAACATCATATCATTAGTAATAGGTCAAAGCAACTAGACTCATATTTTTGTTCCTTAACCACTTCCCATCCGGGCCATCTACCCCCTTCCTGACCAGGCCTAATTTTGCAAATCTGACATGTGTCACTTCATGTGGTAATAACTTTGGAACGCTTTTACTTATCCAAGCCATTCATAGATTGTTTTCTTGTGACACATTGTACTTTGTATTAAAGGTAAATTTGAGTCAATATATTTTACCTTTATTTATAAAAAATCCAAAATTTACTGAAAATTTTGAAAAAAAAAAAAATCACAATTTTTTAAATATGAATTTCTCTGCTTTTAAGTTGCATAGGGATATCTAATAAAATTGTTATTAATGAACATTCACCATATGTCCACTTTATGTTGGCATAATTTTGGAAATGTAATTTTATTTTTTGAGGACGTTAGAAGGCTTCAAATTTTAGATGTAATTTTTAAGATTTTCATGAAAATTTCCAATAGTTAATTTTACAGGACCTTTGCAGTTCTAAAGTGACTTTGAGGGGCTTAAATAATAGAAACCTCCCATAAATGAACATATTTTAGAAACTACAGCCGCCAATGTAATCCAAACTGATTTTACAAAGTTTGTTAACCCTTTAGATTTCCCACAAGAATTAAAACAGAAGGAAGGTGAAATTTAAAAATAAATAAATTTTTTTTTTGCAGATTTTCAATTTTTAATTCATTTTTCCTATAAGATAGCAAGGGTAAACCGCAAATCAAGCCTGAATATTTATCTTCCTGATTCTGAAGTTTGCAGAAACACCCCATATGTGGTTGTAAACTGCTCTGTGACCGGCAGTAATGAGAGGGAGATAGTACAAGCATTTGTGATGGCTTTGACAGCTTGTCAGAGTGATCAAAAGCCTGGAGGCCAGGAAAAAAGGTCTCAGGTTAAAGCTCCATGTTCTTGGCTGTCAGGAGGCAGCTGAGTCATGGAGCTTCTATGTACAGGTGCTGCACACAGGGGGCAAAGCTCAAGGACGTTTTAAAACGTCCATTCAGAGATAGAGATCCACTACCAGGACGTTTATAGTCAATGGGCAGACTGGAATTGGTTAAAGAAAAAAATACAAGAAGTCTCTAGGAATAATGGGAAAAATGGCAATGCTCCTAGAGGCTCATTTGCATATATTTACATATTATGAACATGTGACCAACACAGATACCTTCAGATGCCAAGCGCACATGCTACAGATCACCCAGTTTCATAGGTACAAATCTGCTGACAGATGCCCTTCAAAATTCAATTCACCCCTTTCCCTAATTCTACAAAACATGTATAAACATCACTGGTATTGCTTTATTCGAAAAATCCAAAATTATCAAAATATAAGTTTACATTTGTATTGTATGATGAATAGCAACAGAAAAAAATCTAAATGTTTAAATTGCCTTTTTTTTGTTGCTTACCCTTCCACAATTTTTTTTAAAAAAAGTGATATATTCAAAATGGTATTAAAAACTAAAGCTTGCCCTACAAAAATGAGCTCTCACACAGCTCTGTAGACAGAAATATAAAAAAATCTATGCAACAAGGTTTTTTATGTTTTTTTTAAATGGGTTGTTCACATTTGTGGACCCCATACGTGGCCGGACCTACAGTGGTAATCACACTTACCTGATCTCTGCTGCCAAGTTCCGGATCCATTGTTACTCCGCTGGCTCTTCAGGTCCCTTTGTATCAACATCAGTTCTGATGCTGCATCACCAATGACTGGCTGCAGTGGTCATGTGTCACCCATGCATGATGTCACTGGGTCACATGACACATGGGTGACTCACGACTGTTACGGGCTGTAACCCGACATAAAACTGGAAGATGACGCAGGGAGACCTGGGGCCTACAGAGCCGGTGGAGCACTGATTGGGCAGGAACCCAGAGGCAGGGATCAAGTAAGTATGATTACTACCACAGCTGGTAGTAAAAAAATAATAAAAAATAAATAAAACTATATACATTTCTTACTCATGTGTCTTTTATACCTCGTGTAAATAGAAAACCAGTAAAACAATGGTAGAATTGCATTTCTTTCCCAAATCTACCCTATTAATATTCTTCCAGCTTTTTATTGCGTTGTATGGAATATCAAAGAATGCCTTTGGAAAACTTGTCCCATGGAAAACAAGCCATTAAAACGGCTATACGAACAGAAAAGCAAAAAGTTATGGCTCTCAAAAAATAAGAACACTGGCTGCATCCTTAAAGCGTTGCTGCAATGTAAATTCATAACTCATCATGAATCCGATTGGCATTACACGTACATGAACACTTTACCTTATTGGGGCCTTCCTTTCTGACCATTACCAGCTTAGCTTGCTGCTGGTGCTGACAAAAAGGAGCCGCATTATCTTTACTATGTGTCTCGTCTGCACTTGACGTATAGAAGGACATGTCAACTTTAGAGAAAGCTTTGTGAAGCCTTTGTGACAGATCATGCATTATGATATTTAAATGCTCTGTGCAGAAAAAAGAAATGTGTTAGAGTTCAACAGGCTAAAAATAAATTAGTTGTATATACATCCAATACACATGAACTGATATCTCTGTCAGAAAATATATGGAATATAACATACAGAAGAACATTATATTTTTTGTTTGTGGAACCATTTATGCTTATATTTGCAATAATATTAATCTAACACAAAGGCTTTAAATGTAACAGTGACACCTGCAGGTCATATTGAGGTACTACACATGTTAATATAGGAAAAAAAAAAACTTATTGGGCACGATTTATTGAAACTGATGTAAAGGAAAAATGGCGTAGTTGACCACAGCAACCAATCAGAATCCAGCTTTCAATTTTTCAAAGGAGCTCTAAAAAAATGAAAGGTGATTTCCTTTACACCAGTTTTGATAAATCTACCCCAATATATTGCATTTAAACATTGGGGACACACCATCAGCAGTCCCCTTGTCTGAAAACAGTGAGCACCAGGGCCGTCTCATTCTTTAAATGGATGGGGGTCCCACCGAACCGACCTCAGCAATCTCAGTTCATGCCATTTCTAACTGGCATGACATCAAAATTAAAGAGTTTTATATTGAGACCTATCCTCACAATAGATCATCAATATCAGATCAATGGCGGTCAGACTTCTGGCACCCCCGCTGATCAGCTATCTGAAGAGGAGGTGGAGCTCCTGCAACTTCCTCTTCAAGATTACTTGTGCGTGGTCTCGCTTGCAGCGGCAGTGCAGTGTAATCAAATGCTCGTCCTCTTCAAACAGTTGATCGGCGGGGGTGCCGGGAGTTGGACCCCCTCTGAACTGATATTGATGACCTATCCTGAGGATAGGTCTCAATATAAACCCACTACACAACCCTTTAATCCATATGTTGGCTTACTTATGATACTTGCTGATACAGATGGACAGACATGTGGAGCTGACAGGACATAAAATGTATTTCATGTATGAATTGCTGACTTTTCACAATTTTTGCCTGTAGTCCATTCAATGACAAACCAGTGTCCAGTGGATGAAAATCTGTCCCGATCATGTGATGCATACACAGATCGCTTCAAGACACAACTCTGACTATAACAGGAGCGCCTATCTCAGGGATCTCAAACTCGTGGCCCTCCAGATGTTGCAAAACTACAACTCCCAGCATGCCCTGGTAGCCGAAGAATGTCCAGGCATGATGGGAATTGTAGTTCTGTAACAGCTGGAGGGCCACGAGTTTCAGATCCATGGCCTATGTGGTCACCACATGTGATCACCTCTCTCCCTGGGCGTAGAGATTTAGAAAAATGATAGGAATTGATATAGAAAATAAAAAATGTATATTTTTTTTTACCATGGATAAGCTTTATGTGCTGTAACCAAAATACCCTAAAATAACATGTATGTATTCACACACACAAAATCTTCTCCCACCTGAAAGACATGCACTGAAGACTTGCTTATAATGCACTGGGGACTTGAAGAAAGGTGGGATATTCACTTTCCTTTTAGGAACCGATGAAGATAAAACCATCTGTCTACATGGAAATCCAAGTTCACAGGACAGCAAAACCTAGGGAAATAATATGAGACACATATTTAGGATAAAAATAAAATGAAATAGAATATGAACAAACATTAACAAAATAATACATAAAAATAGAAACATAGAAGATTGACGGCAGAAAAAGACCACCTGGTCCATCTAGTCTGCCCTTTTATTATTCCTTTATTGTTATCTTAGGATAGATACATGTTTATCCCAGGCATGTTTAAATTCAGTTACTGTGGATTTATCAACCACCTCTGCTGGAAGTTTGTTCCAAGCTTCTACTACTCTTTCAGTGAAGTAATATTTTCTAATGTTTTTCTTGATTTTTCCCCCAACTAACCTCAGATTGTTCCCCCTTGTTCTTGTATTCAGTTTCTTATTAATAACCCTTCCCTCCTGAACTTTGTTCAGTCCTTTAACATATTTAAAGGTTTCAATCATGTCCCCCCTTTCTCTTCTTTCCTCCAGACTATACATATTAAGAACTCGGAGTCTTTCTTGATAAGTACTATGCTTTAGACCTTCCACCATTTTTGTAGTTATTCTTTGGACCCGTTCTATTTTAGCAATATCCTTTTGCAGGTGAGGTCTCCAGAATTGAACACAGTATTCCAGATGTAGTCTCACTAGAGCTCTATACAGAGGGATCACAATCTCCCTCTTTCTGCTTGTTATACCTCTAGCTATGCAGCCAAGCATACGATTTGCTTTCCCTACTGCCTGGCTGCATTGGTTACTCATTTTGAGGCTGTCAGAGATGACTACCCCCAAATCCTTCTCTTCTGAGGTCTTTGTTAGCACAGAACTGCGAATACGATACTCAGATAGAGGATTTCTTCTCCCCAAGTGCATTATTTTACATTTGGAAACATTGAACTGAAGTTTCCATTGTTTTGACCACTTATCTAATAAAGATAAATCATTCTCCATATTACCGACACCTCCTGGAACATCAAACCTATTACACACTTTTGTGTCATCAGCAAACAAGCAAACCTTCCCTACCAAACCTTCCCTTATATCACTTACAAACATGTTAAACAGAGCAGGACCCAGAACAGATCCTTGTGGCACCCCACTTGTAACCAGCCTCTGCTCAGAATACACTCCATTAACAACAACCCTCTGGTATCTGTCCTTCAGCCAACTGCAGATCCACTGAACTATCCAGGGGTTAAGTCCAATTTTTGATAACTTCTCTATCAGCTCTTTATGGGGAACCGTATCAAAAGCTTTACTGAAATCCAGGTAGGCGATATCCACATCACCACCTTCATCCAGCACTTTAGTTACATAGTCAAAGAAATCAATGAGATTAGTCTGACATGATCGGTCCTCAGTAAAGCCATGCTGGTTTGGGTCCATCAAGTTGTTTATTTTTAGATGGTCAATTATCTTCTTTTTTAGTAGAGTCTCCATCACTTTTACCACTACAGATGTCAAGCTGACTGGCCTATAGTTACTAGCTTCTTCTCTACTACCCTTCTTGTGAATGGGTACAACATTAGCCATTCTCCAATCATCGGGAACATCTCCTGTAAGAAGGGACTGATTATATAGATCAGTCAGGGGGCCAACAATCACAGATTGGAGTTCTTTAAGAACTCTGGGGTGGATGCCATCTGGACCCATTGCCTTATTTAACTTTAGCCGGACAAGTTCCTCTAGAACATCGGCCTCTGAAAACACTGGGGCTAAGACTTTACAACTAGAGGCAATGCTATGTCCAGCCATGTTCTGATTATGAAAGTCGCCATCTGAAAAAACTGAGCAGAAGTAGTTATTCAGATGGTCAGCGACCGTCTTATCACCATATATATACAGATTTTTTTCCATTGCTAAGTTTTGTAATGCCAGTTTTTCTTCTTCCTGTCACTAATATATCTGAAGAAGGTTTTATTTCCCTCCTTAACAGATTTGGCCATTTCTTCCTCCTTTGAAGCTTTAGCAGCATTAATAATCTGTTTTGTCGTCTTCTGTATAATTTTATACACTTCTCTGTCTGCTACACTTCCAGACTCTTTATACCTCTTATAGGCAGACCTTTTATCATTCACTATAGCTCTTACCTCTCTAGTAAACCATAGTGGGTTTCTCTTTCTTTTCCTTTTGCTAATTTGTCTAACATATAGTCTAGTTGCCTTTAAGAGGACTTCTTTAGATGCCTTCCACTGAGCACTCGGTCTTGCTGTTTTATCCCGCCCTTTTAATTCTTTCTTTACATATTCTCCCATAACCTCAAACTTGGTCTTCGTAAAATCCAATACTTTGGTTGCAGAATGGGATTTCTCACAGTCAGTTTGGATTTCGAACCACAAACATTGGTGGTCACTAGAACCCAGATTTTCTCCCACCTTCACCTCAGATACCAGATCCCCATTTGTAAATACTAAATCTAGGATATTTTCACCTCTAGTTGGCGCTTTCACCAACTGTTTTAGGGACATACCCGTCAGGGCCTCTACCATGTTCCTACTTTTGCATGTGGACGCACAAGGGATATTCCAATCAACATCCGGCATGTTGAAGTCTCCCATAACTACAATATCCCCGTCTTTAAATGATTGTTATATGTTACAAGCAGTGATTAGGCTGATCACATCAGGTTCAGGTTCAAGTTCAGGTTCTGTCACATTTGCTGGAAAAACTAGTGCAGCATGCAACCCGACTTTCACTATTTTTTTAGTCAAAAATGCCAGAAACCTCAACGGAACCAGAGAGAACCCATTTACATCAGTGAGGTTTATTGCATGCAGGGCTGGAGAAACGAAATAAGATTCACAGAAGATGATTGTCCCAGTTTATCTCCTCCCCAGTACAATGACCTCTGCACAGGTTACAGAGCATGCCTAGGAAACTCTCCCAGCTCCTGCACATCAGGCCAGATTACCAGGAGTGCTGCCGGATGCTGCATACGCCAGTCACTGTAACGACCGTATTTTGTTTCCGTGTCCGTTCCGTTTTTTTTGCGGACCGTATGCGGAACCATTCATTTCAATGGGTCCGCAAAAAAAACGGAAGGTACTCCGTGTGCATTCCGTTTCCGTATGTCCGTATTTCCGTTCCGCAAAAAAGATAGAACATGTCCTATTCTTGTCCGTTTTGCTGACAAGGATAGGCATTGTTACAATGGATCCGCAAAAAAAACGGAAACATGGATGCCATACGGAACGTCATCCGTTTTTTTTTGCGGATCTGCAATTTGCGGACCGCAAAACACATACGGTCGTGTGAATGAAGCCTTAATGGTAGAAAACGATAATGGTGAAAAAGATCATTTATCATCACCGCTGGCTCCGCTCTCCCCATGCCCCCTTTTCAGAAAGTGTTGATGGCGGCTAAGAAACACCACTTGCGCAAAAAATATTGCGCATGTGGTCTTGAAGAAGTTGCAAACACGCAGTTTGCAACTTTTCCACACCAGAAAACTGGAATAGAAATATGATAATTCAGGCCCACTGTGTCTATGGCGCAGGTGGCTGCTGTCTGAATGAATGTGACATGTTTTAGGCCTAGTGGCCAGTGTGAAATCTACAAGATTTTATTTTTTAGATAGATAGATATATAGGGACATGAAAATTGAAAAAAAAAATATTTCTAAAAAAATATGTGTTTAACATAAAAACGTGATTTAAAGGGGTTGTGTCACTTATAATGTAGAGAAAATTAATACCAAGACACTTACTAATGTATTGTTATTATCCATATTGCTTCCTTTCCTGGCTAGATTCATTTTTCTATCACATTATACACTGCTCGTTTCCATGGTTACGACCACCCTGCAATCGAGTAGTAGTGGTCGTGCTTGCACACTATAGGAAAAAGCATTAGCCTATGAGCACTACCACTATCCTGGTCACCAAATAGGCCTGCGCTTTTTCCTATAGTGTGCAACCACGAACGCCACTGATAGATTGCAGGGTGTCCGTAACCATGGAAACGAGCAGTGTATAATGTGAAGGAAAATGAATCCAGCCAGTAAAGGAAGCAATATGGACAATCACAATACATTAGTAAGTGGCTTGTGTTAACTTCCTCTACATGATAAATGCTATTTGCTGAGGTGGGACAATTCCTTTGAACAATAGGTGATTTTGTGATGACACATTCCCTCTAACTTTTCTCCACGGAGGGAAGCAACATAGAAGACCATAGATATAAGTTGATATGAGTAATACTGTAATGATGGCATACAGGTTACATGTATATACCGTAGGTCATATGTCACTTTCCTCTGATACTTTAGACCAGGGATCTCAAACTCGTGGCCCTCCAGCTGTTGCAAAACTACAACTCCCAGCATGCCCCAATAGCTGTAGGCTCTCCTGGCATGATGGAAGTTGTAGTTTTACAACAGCTGTAGGGCCACGAGTTTGAGATCTCTGCTTTCGACATACCCACCTGCTCATCTCCGGTGTCTCGTGAATGCAGACCCTTTTTCCCTACAAGAGGCAGTAAACGATCAGATAGGGTAATGGTTTTAGTAAGGATCTGACTCCTGGATCCATTACCGTTACAATTAGGGTAGCCAAAAATGTCCTTTAAAGAGTCAAGGTGAGATAGAGCAGCTGGTTCTGTATTATCATTCTGTATTTTATCTGCTCCGTTCCAACTTCTAAATACACTTTCTGGACAAAACTCACTGTCCTCTTTGTTAACATTTTGGGAACTTTCAGTAGAAATGCTCTGGTACACTGTCCATTTGCTTGACTGCATTTCTGAAGATGCAACACTTCTGCCAGGCTTTACATATTGAGGGCACGCAGCACCATCCAACTCAAAACTAGGTACTGGTACTGCTGTCAGCTTCTTTATAAGTCTGGTCTGTACTTTGGATATTTTAGTTGAGTTCAAAAAATCTAAATAAATAAATAAATAAAAATACATTATGAATTATGTGTTTCCGGAATCTAAATTTCAATAGCAATTTATACATAGTTATAAGAAAAACAAAGTAGAATCTCTTTGAATTATTTCGTTTTTCACATCAGGTTATAATGCATGGTCCTTAAAGGGGTTGTCCGAGTTATTTTTTTGTTCTTTGTATGTTAAGGGCTTGTTCACACATCAGTTATTTCCATCAGTTATTGTGAGCCAAAACCAGGTGCGGGTGAAAAACACCAAACAGGTGCAGATCTTTCCATTAAACCTTATCTCTGTGTAGCCTCCACTCCTGGTTTTGGCTCACAATAACTGATGGAAATAACTGATGTGTGAACAAGGCCTAACTTGTCAGGTATAACAACTTTCCCATATACTTTGTGTTTCTAAAGCTGCTGGTTTCTCAGAGTTGACTGAGGGTCACATGACCTGTGATGTCACCTTATCTCCCTGCTCTGTGATGTTTCGTGCACAAGCCTCAGAGATCAGATAACAGTCTGTACACGAGATGTCACTGGCCACGCCCCTGCACTGCCCGGCTGCTATCTGATTCCTTCAGATAAAACATTAACCCCTTCAGCCAGAACACACTGAGGGCTCAAGGCTTTACAACAGGATTTACACTGCTGACAGTGAGGAGACAAATGCTGGGCACAGGAGCTGGCAGAGGAATTGTATTGCACAAGAACAGGTAGGGGGAAGTTCCTTGTGTATCAGCAGTGTCATTGTACAGCTGGGACTTGTAGTCCTACACATACAACATGCTGCTGAGTATTCCAGCAGACAGACATGTCACTCAGGGAAGCTCTTGTATTCACTCTCTGTGCAGAGCAGGGGGGGAGGGGCAGAGATTGTTATTACTGCAGGTAAACAAAGGCCAGAAGAGAACCAGGGAAATGAGGAAATCTAGATTTTTTTTTGCCTAAAACTTGCTTAACTTAGTTATATATTGCTGCCTATCAGATTTACAGTGCTATATTTTTTTTCATAACTCGGACAACCCCTTTAAAAGTAGGTAAATACAACCTCAGATGAACAACGACGCATAACAGATTCCACCATGTCATTAATTAACAAAAACTAGGCCAAAATGCAGAAGCTGTGTGTGAAAAATTAAGTACATCCTTACTGCTTCCATAAGGATGAAGAGGTTAAAGGGTTATTCCCATCATAGACAATGGGGGCATATCGCTAGCATATGCCCTATTGTCTTATAGGTGCGGGTCCCACCACTAGGAGAATAGAGCCCCCAAAGTGAAGGAGGGCGCACTGCGCATGCGCTGCCGCCCTCCATTCTTTTCTATGGGGCCGCCGAACATAGCCGAGCTCTGGCTTGGCTATTTCCGTCAGCTACATAGAAATGAATGGGAGCGGTGGCCGCGTATTCACGGTGCGCTCCCATTCATTTCTATGGGAGCAGCCATCCCAGCTCCGTTCTTGATATACCCCTTTAAGTTGCAGCCAGGTGCTCTTAATCAAATGCCCTTACAGGGGTCTTCCAAGTGTTTTATGCTGATGACCGATCCTCAGGATAGGTCATCAGTATCTATTCAGTGCAGGTCTCACATCTGGGACGCCCGTAGATCGGATGTTCGAGGAGTCAGCAGCGCTCACAGCTTACCATGCATGGTGCCATCCATTGCATACCAGCTGTGCTTTGTATCGCTGCTCAGTCCTGTTCATGTGAATGGGACTGAGTTGCTCCTAGGCCACGTGACTGATGCATGGGATACTGCAGGACTAGGGTAAGCTGTGAGGAGGCTGCAGCGCTCACAGGAGTGCCATGGCCTCTTCAAGTGAAGGTGCTGGAAATCCTGAGGATAGGTCATTAGTATAAAATACTTGAAAAAACTCTATAATTAATCAGGTGTGATCACCTCTATAAAAGCAGACGTATTGGCAGTTTGCTGGTCTATAGCATTCAGGTGTGTGTTAACACAATACCAAGGAGGAAAGACATTAGCAATTATCTTAGAGTCCATCATTCTACAGTGAGAAAGATTATTCACAAGTGGAAAACAGTTGACAATAATACCAAGAAGTGGATGTCCCAGCATATTCACTCCAAGGCCAGAAAATGTAATGCTTGCAGAAATAAAATAAAAAAACAGGAGCTACATCTATGACTGCAGATGTTCAAGTTCTGGAAAGTGTATGTAAGCCATACAACATTCTATGGCCTATGTAAGAGTTTTTCTCATGACTCCTTATACACATATACATATATATATACACTGAGGACTAGGAGCGGCACCATCCATATAGTAGTAAGGAGTGCCAGCGGTCAAGATGTAACCAAACATCTATTTACAAGATAAAAGAAGAAAAGGACTGTGGCAAATCCATAAAGTGAAAAATGTAAGGGCCTTTATTCACCCATGCAACGTTTCGGTCCACTTGCTGGGACCATTCTCAAGCTTGCATGGGTGAATAAAGGCCCTTACATTTTTCACTTTATGGATTTGCCACAGTCCTTTTTTTCTTATATATATATATATATATATATATATATATATATATATATATAATACAATACCATGGAAACATATATGGCTTTATAGGAGCTGTAGACACAAGCCAATAGTTTTTTGTTAAAACGATCTGTTAAATTGCTTCAATATTCATTTAAGATGCATTGGAGCAAACAAGGTGGAACTTCCCTTTAAAAACTAAATTGTACTGCTGATAGGAATATCATCAAGCTCTTACGGTTTTGTTCCAGGGAAGCTGTGGAGTCGTGTAACTGTACTGCAGAGTTCACATCCATATTGTCTTGTCTTGGTCGGAGAAAAAAAGGACGTACTTTCTCAGATGGATTAAGAGTCTTCACCTAAATAGTGACCAGAACAGAAAAGCAAAGCAAAACAGTCATCTTTGTACTAACACTACGAAGATATTTCTCTGATGTGGAAAAACAAATAAAAAATCCCAAATTTAGATGTTGTCTATTCTATATTATTGGTATATTGCACCATAGAGGATGCTCCTTTTCCAGGAGCAACGCAAAATGGAAAATCACCCAAAATGTTAGAAGCCAGGGACAGTGAGTATGGGCAGTGGATACAAGGCTTGTGTGCTTTGTCCAAAAGCTATTATTATATTAATTACATAAATGTAATGGAAAAGAAAGACAACAAAATCAGAAGCCGACTTGAAATTGAGCCATAAACAGTATTTTTAAAAATTGCACAAAGCAGACTGACCTCATCAGATTTGTGTGGTGTCCATTGTGAAATCTCCCAATCACAGTCTGAAGTTCCCACAGTCCATCTGGGTGGGCAGTTCTGCATGGATGTAACTGTGAATAAGACAAATGTAATAACCAGAAAAAGGGGTTTGTCCAGTCTAAAAAGATAGAACAATGCACGTGTCCCCATTACACATGACAGCTACCAGTTACACTACTTTCAGTTTTGGCCCTCACTCGCCCTTCTGTCCGACATTATCAATATGTTTAAATATTAACAGAAAAAAACAAGTACAGGAGAATAATTCCACAAGACCAAGGTCCTGAACTGGACTTAAAGGGGTATTCCAGTCTGTAGCCCTTATCACCTATCCATGGATAAGTGACAAATGCTACATCAGGGGGAGTGTGACCACTGAACAAGGGACTCTGGTCCCGCATTCTGGCTAGCTGCAAGACCGCGTCAACAACGGCTTGGGTGTCTCCATCATTGCCCTAGATTTTGACTGAAGCAGCACAAACAGACATGATCAACCACTACTCATTATAAATGCCCCATAGTCACAGTGGTGCAGCTCTGGAAAACAGGGGAACCAGTCTTGGCAATCGGTGAGGGTCCCAGCAGGCCTCCACCCATCTAGCATCTACCACTTATCCAATGGATAGAAGCATAAATGGAATATGTCTTCAAAGTGGTTATCCTGGAAAAGATAATGATGACTTATTGTCAGGATCAGCTGTTTCAGGGAGCCACTGTGCCCACCAAAGCTCTGGTGAGTGATGCAAGCTCCCGGCAGCTTTCCAAAAACAGCACCAGACATCATATAGTGGTAGTGCTTGGTATTGCAGCTCAGACCCATTGACTTGAATAGGGCTGAGAAGCAAGTTGGCCATGTGACCGATGTACAGTGATGTCACTGGCCTAGGAAGAGGCAGCGGCGCTCACAACCTGTTCTAACATCTGATCAATGGGGGCCCCAGGTGTCGCACCCCGCAGATCTGATACTGACATCCTCAGGATAAGTCATAAATATCTTTTCCTGGATAGCCCCTTTAAATCACCACACAGCCCTATATGTCACCACAACATGTGTTTAGCGGTTCTACATATTCTTCAGTAAATTACCATAACTGTGCCCAGATCCAGACTCGGAATAAACATTTGCCTCAAAGAATGCCTCCTTCCAGGTAGAGTTGTGGGAATCCTAAAAAAATAGGTTTTTAAAATGATTAGCAATAATATTTTACATAAATAAATATATATACTAAACCATTGCAGTATTAAATGCAAACAAATTAAAGGGCATCTGTCAGCAGATTTGTACCTATGAAACTGGGTGACCTGTTACATGTGAACTTGGGACCAACACAGATGCCTTCAGCTGCCATGTTCATACGTATCTGCACTGCTGAGAAATATAATAGTTTAATATATGCAAATGAGCCTCTAGGAGCAATGGGGGCGTTACCATTACACTTAGAGTCTCTGCTCTCTCTGCAACTGCTGCACCCTCTGCACTTTCAATGACGGGCCGAACGTGATCATGTTTGCACGGCCTGCTTCTGCCAAATAAAGTGCAGAGGGTGCGGCTGTCCTGATGTAAACAATGAAAAGGCTGCAGCGCTTGCTAAAGAACTACCAACCCAAGATGGATGCAATGAGTAGGCCATTCCAAGAAATATAACTTTTTTTTTTACTTTTCCATTCAGATAGCTGTACGAGGGCTTGCTTTTTTGCGGGACAAGTTGAATTTTTTAATTTACCATACATTGTATTGAAAAAATTACAATCACAGCGACACCAAATTTATAGAATTTTTATTATATTTTACCACTTTGAAGAATAAATGGCACATTTATTAAGACCAGTGTATTTAAGCTCAATAAATGGCCCCCAAAATGTTTTGAAAAAGGCGAGCTGTAATTATTTTGGTACCATTTTGGGGTACAAACAACTTTTTGATCGCTTTTTATTCATTTTTTGGGAGGTGAGGTGATCAAAAAATGGCAAATCAGTATGTTGTACTTTTTTATGTTCCAATGTTCACTATGTATTATATTTTTATATGTTAATAGTTTGGACACTTTCAGACTTTTTCTTTAAAAACTTATTTTGTAAAAATGGAAAAAACAATTTGTCTTGTCTGAGTATATAAATAAACAGACAATACAGTGGTCCCTCAAGTTACAATATTAATTGGTTCCAGGAAAACCATTGTATGTTGAGTAATCAGTTCCAAAGCCCCAAAATGTCATCCAAGATAAGAGAAAATTAAGATTTAAGAAAAATAAGCAGATAACTAAGAGAGATAAAACAAGTCCTTACATATAACAGTCAGGAATAGCTGCTAACTAGCAACTAAGGCCTCTTTCACACTAGCGGCAGCATGGATCCAGCAGGTGAGAGGTGCCGCCGGATCCGTGCTGCCGCAGCTACATGTCTGGGGCCGGAACCGTGCTCTGGCCCCACAAGTCAAACAGTACAGACACATACATACTTACATGCTCCCGGCAGCACAGTACAGGAGGAGGACGGCACGCACATAGGACGACTGGTCCTATGTGCGCAGTCCTGCTCCTCCTGCGCTGTGGAGACCTGCCGGGAGCATGTAAGTATGTATATTTGTATGTGTATATGTCTGTGTATGTCTGTATGTGTATATGTCTGTGTATGTTTATGTGTATGTCTGTATGTGTATATGCATGTATGTATGCAGGTGACGGATCCGTCATGAACGCCATTGAAAGTCAATGGAGGACGGATCCATTTACCATTGTGTCACACCATCTGTCTTGGTGCGGATGCCTGGACAGCATGTTGCGGTTTGCTCTCCGGTCTGAAGATGGAACGGAATGCTTTTAGGAGCATTCCATTCTCTTCAGTTCAGTTTTGTCCCCATTGACAATGAATGGGGACAAAACTGAAGCGTTTTATTCCGGTATTGAGCCCCTATGACGGAGCACAATACCGGAATTATAATAACACTAGTGTGAAAGCCTTATTCAGCTATTTTACAAGAGAAGTGGCCTTGATTGGTTGGATCTGAGTCTGGGGCATTGTATGTTGAGTCAGAAAAGACCATTGTATGTACATATTATATCCTGAGGCCACTGTATCTTGTATTTGTGATACTAGTCCATTACAAAGATGCTCTAGATATTTAAAAACCCTTATATAAATTTACCGGTATGATGCCACTTAATATGCAGGTGGTTGATGAAATAAATCTACTGGCTGATTGAGTACATTGCCTTCTGCTTGGAGACTTGGTACAGCTCTCTGGGTGATGCCTAATTACGACCGCGCTAGATGCTGATCCTTTCACTTTGTAACCCTGGAACTCAACTGGCTGGGATGTCTAATAAAATGACATTACACTACAATTATTTACAAATCTGTCACCAGAGGCCTCTCTATCCAACAGTTTGCACGGACACATAGCTTAGAATCACCGGATAAAAACAATGGTTTTCTTTAGCTGATCTGAGGCTCCGCCCCAGAGTTATGATAATTTTTCTTAATATGTAAATTAGGCCTTAGGTGCAGTGAAGGCGTCGCTATTGCTCTTGTTGCACCCAGGCTGCACTCCTTTCTGTGGCCTCACTGCTTTGATTGACATGACAAGGCAGTATTAAAGCAGCAAGGGAGGGGCTGGTCACAGAAAGTGGTGCTCGGGTGCCACAAGGGCAATGGTGACAAAAAACAGTATAACTCAGGATCATAGCCTCGGATCAACAAAATCAGGTAAACTACAGCTACGTGTCTATGACAACTGTTTGATAGGGAGATACCTACTGAGATTCCATATAAAAATATAAAGTGGATAACAAAACACTTGATTTGTAACTGGTGAAAAACACAGATTCACTTTTAAAATAAAGGCCCACATTTATCAATGTAAGTGTACCTAGATTTTGATGTTAATGGCACCAAAAAGTGCCACAATTTGGAGTACCTGGGTGTTGATAAAGTTTCCGTACACAGTCCTAAGTTTGTTTCAGAGCGCAGAAAAGGGGAAGTGGTCTAATATGATCCAAAATTGCATTACAATTCTGGTATAAAATTCTGCAAGCCAACTGCTAGTTGGTAAAGAGTTAGGCCCCTTTCAGACGGGCGATGTTTCAGCGCGGGTGCAATGCGTGATGCCAACGCATTGCACCCGCACTGAATCCTGACCCATTCATTTCAATGGGGCTTTTCACATGGGCGATTTTTTTTCACGCCTGAGTTCGCAGTTGCGTGCAAATCGCAGCATGTTCTATATTCTGCGTTTTGCACGCAGCCCTGGCCCCATTGAAGTGAATGGGGCTGCGTGAAAATCGCATTGCATCCGCACGCAAGTGCAGGTGCAATGCATTTTTAACGCATGGTTGCTTAGAGATGTCGTTTGTAAACATTCAGTTTTTTATCACACGCGTGCGAAATGCATCCATACGCTTCGCACCCGCGCGGAAAAACTGAACGAACGTACGCAATCGCAGTCAAAACTGACAAATTGGTGCGGATGCGTGCCGATTTTCCGGAACGCATCCGGACTGAATCTGTGACGCCCGTGTGAAAGAGGCCTTACAGAAAAGTGTCTATCTCTGCACCAGATTTATCATTCAGCCTGGGCCCCTCTGATAAATTTGGTGCAGATAGAGACAGTCTGTCTAAATTTATGCCCTTTACAGGCTCAGTAACTCTGCTCTAAAGTTGCAAGGACTTTGTTCCCATTGTGTTTTTGGGAAAATGGTCAGTGTAGGCACCGGGAAAGCTGAACATAGTTATAGCATCCCATTCACCCGGTAAAGACCACCATCAGGTCGGGATAACTTTTTAAAGGAAGTCTGTAAACAGTTTTGACCATGCTAAACTGCTGACAGCACAAGGTAAGGGTAAGCAGTACAAACATACATGTGGAGATTTTATCAGGAGTAGACAGAAGATTCATTTTTATTCTGCTCGATTCTGTTTGTGCAAGTTCCTTAGAGGCAGAGTTTCACTGTAAAGTGCTCTCTAAAATGAAGACATTGGCTTCTACTTCATAGTGGGGGGGTTGATGGGTGGGTTTGCCTTCTTCTGGATCAACTTTGCAGGACAAGACGATGAACTGGATGTATGTTTTTTCAGCTTTGCAAACTGAAGTTGCTATGTAGTTAACTACACCTTTGTAAAGGTGTATGGCTGCTACTTATCTCCTTCTCCCTACGGTAGTAAATGGCCCATTTAAGAATTCCCATTTACGGGGCATCAAAAAGCTGTGTAGTCAGCTTTCTTCTATTCATTATGGTGGCTTTATTATGATACGTTCTCACAAAAGAAGGATTTCAGCTGATCCTTGGACTTATGTTGTCACTCAATGAGGCTAGTTTATCACTTGAAATAGATGACATGCCTCTTATTTCAGCATTTCACATGCATATCTCATTTACATGCATGGGATGTGCATGTAACACACACCAAAATCTATGTGGAATTCCTTTGTGTGAACATAGCCCTTTCTGTTAAGAAATGAATGTGAATGATTCACCTCCAGTGGTTCATACTGATTTCTTATAGCACTTTTCATACAGTCCTTATAGTCCAGTACTTTGTACCATTCTAGCAGTAGCACAGTAATATTTACCGGAGGCGTTGAGACAGTAAATACTGGTGAAAAGGGGAATTCAGTACTGAATAAAGGTGTTTTCTGGTGATCTTCTCTATCTGCCTTTGGCACCTTCTTTAACCTGTGAGGAGCTTAAGGTATGCAATACATTCTGTTTTAGCTTCATGGGCATACAGTGCTATAATCTATTAATTTTACAGCAACTCATACAATAATTGCATTCTTTCAAACGCTGCGTTCTCATCACCATTTCGGAAATCTGGCAGCCTGATTCGGTGCAAATGCCAGATGTTGGCTGGGAAAATAAAAACCTTGCAGCTGAAACCTGGTATATATGCCAGAAATCGGCCGGATCATCGCCGGACCCTACTGCAGATCCACCAGACTGCTCTTCTGCTGGAATAGCCTGCTGGAGATGTGAGCAAGGCCTCAGCAAACTGCTCTACTGTCAAAATACAAGGCTTAAAGGGAGCCTGTCATCACCTTTATGCTGCCCATACTAACGGCAGAATAAAGTAGAGACAGGTGAGTTGATTGAGCGGTCTGTCACTTTACGTTAAAAGTAAGTGGTTGCCGAGAACCAACTTCACAATCATTGCAGACTGGGCCTGGAAAAGAGTCACGGGCATCTGAGAAGAGTCATGTTTATTCATGAATTCCTGCTCTCCCTGCCCACCTGCTGATGATTGACAGTCTTCTACCTAGTTTTCTCCCTTTCTGTCTAGGAGAGAACTGCCAGTCATCAGCAGATGGGCAGGAGAGCAGGAGATTATGAATAAATCTGACTCTTCTCAGGTAGATCTGACTCTTTTCAAGGCCTGGGCTGCAATGATTATGATGCTGGTTCTCCGAACCACTTACTTTTAGCTCATGAGTGACACACCGCTGACATCAGCATTTCTGTCACTATTTTATACTGCCCTCAGTACTGTCAGCATAAAGTTGATGACATGTTCCCTTTAAAGGAAATCTGTCACCAGGATAATCACTATTGAAGTAAAGCCATGGCCTAATAGCACTTAGTACCTTATTTCCAGATGAACCTTTGTTTCAGCAATAGATGTTTTCTGTCTTCTGAAAATCCAGTTTATTTGGTATGTAAATGAGCCAGTAAGGTGCCCAGAGTCGCGTCATTCTTGCAAGAAGGACCTCAGGCACCCCTCCTGCATCACATTCAACCCATAACTCCGCCCCCTTTTCCCTGCTCCCAGTATGAGGGCAGGCTTGGGCACTAGCAGGAGGCGTGCCTGGGCTCCTTCCTGCAAGAGTGGTGCCCCTCTGGGCACCTTACTGGCTCATTTGCATACCAAATAAACTGGAGTTTCAGAAGACAGAAAACATCTATTGCTGAAACAAAGGCACATCTGGAAATAAGGTACTAAGTCAGTGGTTCTCAACTCCAGTCCTCGGGACCCACCTGCCAGTCAGGATTTAGGAATATCCCACAGAATGAATACCTGTGGTAAGTCCTGATGGATGGACGCTAATTATATCAGCTGGTCTAAACTAAGGAAATCCTGAAAACCTGACTGGCAGGTGGGTCCCGAGGACTGGAGTTGAGAACCACTGTACTAAGTGCTATTAGGCTATGGCTTTACTTCAATAGCGATTATCCTGGTGACAGATTTCCTTTAAAGGAGTTCTTCGAGAGTTAAAATATGGTTTGACAGAATGAAATAAAATAACCAATACTCACATGTAGTGCTTCATTCACACATCAGTGATTTCCTTCAGTTATTGTGAGCCAAAACCAAGTGCGGCTCTAAACACAGAACAGGTGCTGATCTTTCCATTATACATGTAGCATCCACTGCAGGTTTTGGCTCTCAATCACTGATGGAAATAACTGACCAAATAACTGAAGTATGAATGAGGCTTTAAAGAGGACCTGTCCCCACAAAATGCAGTGCAATCTGCAGGCAGCATGCTATAGAGAAGGAGGAGCTGAGCAGATTGATACACGGTTTTGTGGGAAAACATCTAGTAAAACTTATCATTTACATAACTGCTTTGTCTCATCTCAGTTGCACACGGACAGGTGTTATCAGTGATTGAGAGCATTCTCTGTGTAAGTGTGTATACAGAGATAGCTGTCAGTCACTGATAGTTGTACACAGGAAGGTGTTATCAGTGATGGATAGCATTCCCTGTGTAAGTGTGTATACAGAGATAGCTGTCAGTCACTGATAGCTGTACACAGGGGAGGTGTTATCAGTGATTGATAATATTCTCTGTGTAAGTGTGTATACAGAGATAGCTGTCAGTCATTGATATCTGTACATGGGGAGGTGTTATCAGTGATGGATAGCATTCCCTGTGTAAGTTTGTATACAGAGATAGCTGTCAGTCACTGATATCTGTACATGGGGGGGGGGGGGTTATCAGTGATTGATAATATTCTCTGTGTAAGTGTGTATACATAGATAGCTGTGAGTCACTGATATCTGTACATGGGGGGTGGGGGGTTATCAGTGATTGATAGCATTATCTTTGTGTGTATACAGAGATAGCTGTCAGTCACTGATAGCTGTACAAGGGGGAGGTGTTATCAGTGACTAGCCAGAGCGGTGACGTGTCCCCAAGTGGCATGTGACCCAGCAGTGTGTCTCTTGGGAACATGTTACTGATGACACCACTCACTGGCTGCAGCAGCAATTGCTTGTCCCATTCAAATGAAAGGGACAAGTAAATAGACAGGGTCGATGAATGGTGCCAGGTCACCAAAATAGAGTGTCGGGGAACTGGTGACAATTAGTTTTGCTTCATTTACCCATAATTCTGGAAAAACCCTTTAGGCTACCTGCATACGTTGTGCAGGACATGTGTTTTTTAACTGGACTTTTGTGCAGAAAAACAAGTGTTATACAGTACCAGCAAAGTGAATGAGATTTGACAAATCCCATGCATACTTCGCGTTTTTCTTTTGTGTGAAAATTGACCTGTTGTGCAAACTTTAATATCCACAACATGTCAATTGTTTGTGCGATTTTGGACCTTCTGTAGAGTAGCTTTCCCCATAGACTTGAATTCTGTTTACACATACAGAAAATCTGCAAATAAAACCGCAATAAATAGTGCAGATTTACGTGCGATTTTGGCGCGGAGTTTCTGCATACAAATCTGTACCCTTATACCTCTGATTTGTGAAAAAAGAAATGAATGAAGGCTGGACCTCTCTTGCTAATTCCATCCAAAAAGCAGGACAAAGATAACGCAGCATGCAGCATTATTTTCTCTGGTAAAATGCCCACACAGAAACCTGAAAGACCTCATTATGGTCAATGGAATGCGTCAGGAGATGTTCGTTTCCATCATCTGATATGAACAGAGGCTTAGGGTGTTATTATACTTTCAGAAGCAGTCATTGGAAACTTATGCGCTTACAGGGGTTGTGCCCTGTAAGTACCCTAAGATGTGTCTCCACATGCTGATGTAATGTGTGTTCACAATACAGCAGTTACCTCAGAGCGGGTTTGAAAAGAGCAAGCTGACCACCACTACTACATGGCAACGGTGGTCGTAACCAGGGGCAACGGCCTGACTGATATGTGTGGGACAATGGATATACAAATAGGCAAATCTTCTAAACAGTACATTTTATATAAATACATTCTATTAGTAATAATATTGGTATGGATATATCTAACTATACAAACTACATGTGTGAGATGGGAATTCCCCTTTAAGGCAGCAGCCAGGCTCATCTATCTGTCTAATCGCTACTCTAATGCCTCCACTGTCTGCCTGTCATTGCACTGGTTGCCCATACAGTACAAGATTTAATCTGAAGTACTCATTCTTGCCCACAAAGCTGCACCCCCCCAACATGTCCTCCCTCATCTCTGGCCACCATCCTATCCATGCTCTCTGCTCAGCTAATGACTACAACTAACATCCACCATAATCCGAACCTCCCATCTCCAAGATTTCTTCCAAGCTGCACCATTTCTCTGGAATGCCCTACCCCAAGCAATTCCGTTAATTCACATGTACAGTTTTAGGAGCGCCCTAAAAATACATCTTTTTAGATTACCCTTCGCACCCCCTGATCAAATACTTCTCCATTAAATGCTCCCCCCCTTCAGAATCATTCTTCTGATCCTTCAGTATCCACCACACCCCATGCACCCAGAGGCACCACAGATATCAGCTGGTGACAGGCTCATGCAGCCCTATACTATATACATCCCTATTGTGTTAAGATGGCCGGACCATTGTACAAAACAAGCACTTTTTACCTTCTGTGTCACTCCTATCTCCTTACAGATTGTAAGAAGGGCCCTCATTGCCCTTGTTCTGTTGGCTTGATTGTTGCTATGTTATTTATGACTCTGAAACCTCGGAACTGAAAAGTGCTGCAGAATATGTTGGCTCTAAATAAATAAAGATTCTTATTATAAAATTATTCTTCTTCTCAGGATCGTCAGGATCCCAGCATTCGGACCCTCACTGATCAGTTACTTATTCAGTGCTGAGAGATAACTTCTGTACTTGACACAACCCCTTTAAATTTGTCACTACCTGACAGATCTAGGCGTGCAATATAAGGTGCACATGATACAAAAAAAAGAGGATCTTACAGGAACATAATCGGTTAGCTCTTTGTTACTGAAATGTGTGGAATCCACATACTCAAAAAAGCACATGGTCACCAAATAATTAGACATCAATTAATTAAACGTCTGGAGGATATTCTACAAAAGGCAGCCCAAAAAGTCGAATGCCAAATCATGAAAGAAGTTTCTAAGAACCCGCAAATTTCTTTCTGTACATGTAGATCTCCCCATTACTGATGTCAAGTCAACACTTCTTAAAGATGGAGGCAGATGATAAAGGACCCACCATTGACATCTAACCTCCTCCCCCTCCCTGCAAAGTGACCTCTGCATAGTCACATCAGGCTATGTAGATCTGGTCTCCTGATATCAAGAAATAATTAGACTAGAGAAACACTGCCTTCGAAAGTAACATCTATAAGTTTAGTTTTATTTCTGCTGAATAATAAATCTGTAATCCTGACCTTGCTTCTCTGACCTCTCCAAGTAGGTCTGTGAATCCTTATCTATATTCTCGGTTGTTGTTGGGGTCATCGAACTGAACACATTCAAACTCTCTAAAGCATTGCTTGGTGTGGTTAAAGATCTCAGAAGCGAAATGCAGTTCCCTGAAGGCCAACGTTCAGATGAGTTACCATCTTCATTAGACCCTTGAACCGAATGGTGCATGTTGGCATTTGGCAATACAGAAGGTGATCCAATCGGCTCTTGTGGATTTTTAGCGAATGCTTTCTGCTTGGCTATATCATCTAATTGAAACATAACATGCCTGGAAGGAATCTGGCCTTCCTGAAATCTGTTTGGACAGAAAAATCCACCCTTTCTCACTGTCTGTAGAACATTGGTTTCAGTCATTACCTCTGCTTTGCCGTCATTGTCACCGGTTTTATCCATTTTTGATTGGCTGTTCTGGAGTGTTTGTGTAGTGGATTCACTTTCAGCTTTGTTGTGTGACAACGCAGATACAGTGGCGGCCTCACAATTTTTATGAAGTGGAGTGTTTTCCGTAAGTTCATCATCACCATGTTTTTCTTGACTTTTCTTCTGCAGAAACTCCTGTTTTTCAGATAAGTGTGTACTTGCTTTAGCAGAGTGTGGTACAGTTTCTGGGGGACTCTCAGTTGAATCAGTGTCATCCAGTTCTGTAAAATCAAAACTGTCCATTAGGTTAAATGTGATGTCTGAGAAAGCTCCATCGTTGTTCTCATCAACTGGGATAAAATCATCCCCCAATGATTCGGGTGTCGGTGACTGACTGTTACTTAGGCCAGGTTTAGAGATGTGGGAATAAGGCAGTTGCTTGTTTTCTTCCATATCTATTTTTCTGTGCAGTTCTCTGTCCTCTTCTGGGCTCGCTTTATAATCCATTAGCATTTTGCCTGGGCTAGGTGACAATACAAGGTCATCATGGTCAATCTGAGTAGGGCTGGGATCTACAGGGTTATCCAAGTAAACCTCCCATCGACTCTTGACAGGCTTAGTTCTTACTGGTGATAGCTCACTGGGGATGGCACAAGGTTTTGCATCCTCCAGGTCATTCCTCATAGATGTAGTTTTCTGGATCTCATTACTGCACACAGTAGATACTCCGGCAGGTAAGCGATCACTAACTGGTTCCTTCTGACCTGGGGGAGCGTTCAGCAGAGCCAAAATTTGTGCGGCGCTTCGTGGGTTTGTTTTTTCTACTTCTATGACTCTATCACCACTTACTTTTGTAACGGGTTGATTTGGAGAAGCTAAAAATTTACTGGGAAAAGTATATTCTCTACCATGTGGATTAGTCATAGTCACTGTTTTCTGCTTTGAAGAACAGTATACTTGCGTATCTTTGTCTGTCTGCTTTCCATAAGGAGAAGCAAAGAGGGGAGATGTAGCATACAGCTGTGGAGATAGTGAAGAGCATCCACGTGCCAGCTGAAGAGAGGACAGGGGTGCAGTCTCCTCCACCTCTGGAGATGGCTTCTTTGCAATTTCACGGGGACCTTGAAAGCCCTGGAAAATATACACAATACATGATATACTTTAAAGAGGCCACGTCGGCATGCTGATATGTTAGTTTTAAGGCTACTTTCACACTTGTGTTTGCAGGATCCATTTGGGAGATCCGTCACAGGCTCTCACAAACGGTCCTGAACTGATCAGTTTTGTCCTAATGCATTCTGAATGGAAAAGGATCCGTTCAGAATGCATCAGTTTTGCTTCAGTTCAGTCTCCATTCCGTTTTGGAGGCGGACACTAAAACGCTGCTTGCTGCGTTTTGGTGTCCGCTTGACAGAAACTGATCCAAAAGGATCCGTCATGACTCACAATGTAAGTCAATGGGGACGGATCTGTTTTGTCAGACACAATAGAAAATGGATCCGTCCTCCATTGACTTTCAATGGAGTTCATGACGGATCCGTCTTTGCTATGTAAAAGATAATACAAACGAATCCGTTCAGAATGGATGTACACGGTTGTATTATCATGACGGATCCGTTTGTGACAGCCTGGGCGAATCTCACAAACGGATCGTGCAAACGCAAGTGTGGAAGTAGCCTAAGTAATACTTGTATTCTCCATGAAGTAAAAATTTTGAAGCATCTTACTCATGTTATTCTATCTATTACTTAAAAGACTTCTCCAAGGCCGGGAACCAACAGTGAGTGGGCCAAGTATAGTACAAAAGTAAAAATAAATAAATGGATTTTCGTTACTTGTCTCCTTCGGTTCATCTGGGGACACAGGCAGACCATGGGTATACCTGCTGACACCGGGGGAGGACACTAAGCACAAAAGTGTTCACGTCTAACTCCAGTTATATCCTGTCACCTGTACTGTTTCCCTCAGTGAACCTGGAGAAGAATTTCCATGGCTTCAAAAAAATCAGAGGCCATGGAAGATAAGGAAGGTGGATTTACTTGGAAAAAAAAGTGGGTGGAGCAGAAAAGAACTTGATCTTGTAACCATCCGAAATAACCTCTCGCACCTAAGCATCTGTGATGTAAGCAAGGCAGACATCCTGATACAGATGACGCCATCCTCCCACCCAAGGTGAGGGGCTTAGAAGAGGATGACTTGGAGGGATTGTGGACGGGAGCTATGATGGCCGGGGCATAAAGGCTTTTTTCTCAGACAGCTTAGGACCAGAAAAGTGCCACAAGACACAAAAATAAGGTTTGACTTCTTAGCATAGGAGTGTGCCAGTCCTGAAGAAGATTAGTACTTTTCTCTCCATTCTAAACTAAACTGATTGGACAGTGTTAGTCCTTATTCACACAGTCAGTGTTCGGTCAGTGATTTCCATCAGTGATCGTGAGCCAAAACCAGGTGCGGCTCTAAACACAGAACAGGAGCAGATCTTTCCCTTATACCTTATCTCTGTGGAAACTCCAATCATGGTTTTGGCTCATAATCACTGACCAAAATACTGTCATGTGAATAAGGCCTTAGAGTGTGTAGGGACACATTCCCAATTGTCAGTTCTCAAATGAATAATACATTTCTAGGAGGACTACAAGAGGAACAGTACAACAGAATTATGAGAAAAGATGATCCATAAGTTATTTCATAGTAAATACAATCATTTACAAAAAAAAATAAAAAACAGCAACACAAGAAATGATTTTCTTTCTCTTCCCCTCATCAAGCTGAGAGTCAGTAGCAAGATCCTCATGTTTGCTGTGTATTTCACTAATTGCTTTGCAAACGGTAAAACCCCAGTCAAAAATGTGTGGCACATCAGCAATGTAACAGACATGATGCAGATTTAGAAAGCTGCACAGAGGTTTTCCAGCGACCTGTGAATAGGGACTAGCACTGTACTGTAATCTATTGCAGACTTCAGGCTGGCATCCGAACTCAAAATCCAACCCATCTAAACCTACAAGAAATATTGTTTCCCATAATGCTAAATCCACCCTTATCCGCCCCTACTGACCCGTTCCCAGAGTATAAAGGAGTAACATGGGGCACAGCTCCCCGGTTCTCCTAAGCAGATATTTTCGATGATTATGCCCTAAAGGGAAATAATAAAAAAAAAAAATAAAGTTCTCACCATAAACTTTCTCTTTAAACCAGCTGGAGGCCGCAGGCCAATAGGTTTCTGGGAAAGTCTCAGGCCGTTCTGGACATCTTTACTTTCTGTGGAACCCTTTGTGCCGCTGTTGGTGTTACCTACTGCCTCCACTGTGATCAGATAGCGATCACTTTCCAGTTCATCTCCAGGGCTCACCTATAACAGAAAACGTGACATATAATGGTCATTATTTGTGGTTAACCACTTAAAGACCGGAACTATTTTCCTTTTTTTTTTTCCTCCCCATTTTCCAATAGCTAATAGCTTTTTTAGGTTTCTGTTCACATAAGCCATATGTGGACTTATTTTTTTGAGGGACACAATGCACCTTTTAATGGCACCATTTAATGTACCATTTTTAGTAAATTAAATTACATTTTTAGTAAATAGAAAATGGGTAAAAAATTCTTTGGAGGGTAAAATTGAAAAAAAAAAAAAAAAACACAATTTGGGTTTTTTGACATCACAGCATTCACTGTGCACTTATTTTGAGGCTCAATACGATTACGACAATACCAAACTTTTATTTAGTTTACTTACTTTTAGAAAAATGTAAAAAAAGTAAAAATTTGATTTGCTTTGCCATATTCTGACAGCCATAACTTTTTTATATTTCGGTCTACAGAGCTGTATGAGGGCTTGTTTTTTGCGTAATGAACTGTAGTTTTCATTGGTACCATTCTGTGGTATGTTATTCATTTTCGTTTTTTGTTTTTTTTTCCGTTACAGTGTTCACCGCACAGGAAATTTTTTTCTTAATATTTTAATTGTTAATTTTCAGATGTGGCGATAGCCAATATGTTTATTTTTTTTTATTGTTCATATATTTTTAGATGTAAATTGGGAAAGGGAGGTGATTTTAATATTTTGGTGGGTTCTTTTTATACTTTTTATTCAATAACTATTAGCCCCCTTAGGGGGGCTAGAACCTGGGATCTATTCATCTATGACACTAGAGACAACAAGCACAGTACTGACTTTTTTGTTCACTATCAATAAGAGGCAAACATAGCTGCCCAAATTTCCTACATCAGGACATGTGCCACAACTAAAACTAATAAAAAGAGTATATAAAACATCATATATAAAAAATAATGATCTGGATAACTGTAGTCCTATTAATCTCCTCCAGTGGTGTTATAAATTATGTCATCGATTTCTTCAAAGGAGTATTCCAATGATTAACATTGATGGCATATGAATAATTTCTATTTGTGGAAAATTCTGTGACTGTGTAACTGACAATGCCCAATGTGATGCAGAGTAAGGAATATACATCAAAATCTGCATGAAATTTCTATATTGTGGACCCTAAACCTTTATAATCTGTCGTGTGTGTAGGTTTCATTTCTGGCTCTGCATTATAAATACTAATACAACATACTGACCAGAACACACAAGTGTGAAAAGTGGGCTTAGGCCTCATGCTCACATCCAATCCACAAAAAAGATGCGGACAAAGACAGGACATTTCTACAGAAGTTAAAAGAGAAAAGGCGGCATGTACTTGACCGGTTTCCGTGTTTTGCAGATCCACAATTTGTGGACTGTGCAGGTTCCAGGTGCCAGCGTACTGCATCTCAGCTCTCATTGAACTGAATGGGGGCTGAGGGGCAGGAACATGACACAGCCACAACACAGTGTACGTAACTTTCCGTTTCCAGTTCTGTACACGGCCCTAATTACTGGGGGTGCAAGAAGTAGGACCTCCAAGATTTGATATTGAGGACAAGTCAGCAATGCCTGTATAAATCCTTTAAATGCCCAACTCCCCAAACTTTGATATTATGTCGTCAGTATGCTTTAACCCCTTGAGGACAGAGCCCATTTTGGCCTT
The DNA here is from genome assembly GCA_900303285.1 of Rhinella marina. Lineage (NCBI taxonomy): Eukaryota > Metazoa > Chordata > Amphibia > Anura > Bufonidae > Rhinella > Rhinella marina. Next base: position 566,975 of record ONZH01013527.1, read on the forward strand.
AATGTCTGGGCCAAATTTCTGAATTCTGACATGTGTCACTTTATGTGGTTATAACTTTGGAACGCTTTTACTTATCCAGGCCATTCTGAGATTGTTTTCTCGTGACACATTGTACTTCATGACAGTCATAAATTTGAGTCAATATATTTCACCCTTATTTATGAAAAAATCCCAAATTTACCAAAAATTCTGAAAAATTAGCAAATTTCCAAATTTCAATTTCTCTACTTTCAAAATACACCGTAATACCTCCAAAAATAGTTATTATTTTACATTCCCCATATGTCTACTTTATGTTGGCATCATTTTGTAAACGTCATTTTACTTTTTTAGGACGTTAACGGTATTTTTCAAATTTTCACCAAATTTTCCAAAACCATTTTTTTTTAACACCAATGCAGATATAAAGTGATTTTGAGGGTCTTACATAATGAAACCCACCATAAATGACCCCATTTTAGAAACTACACCCCTCAAATTATAAAAAACTGCTGTTACAAACTTTGTTAACCCTTGAGGTGTTCCACAAGAATTAATGGAAAATGGAGGTGAAATTTCAAAATTTCACTTTTTTCGTAGATTATTCATGTTAATATTTTTTTTCTTGCAACACAGCAAGGGTTAACAGCAAACTAAACCTCAATTTACATTGCTCTGATTCTGCAGTTTACAGAAATACCCCATATGTGGTGGTAAACGTCTCTATGGGTTTGTGGCAGTGGTCAGAAGGAAAGGAGCGCCATACGGATTTTGGAGGCAAAATTTGCTAGAATAGTTTTTAGGCACCATTTTGTAATTGAGAGACCCTGACGTACCCCTACAGTGGAAACCCTCAAAAAGTGACCCCATTTTTGAAACTACACCCTTCAAAGAATATATTAAGGGGGTACTGACCACTTTGACCCCCTAAGCATTTTACGGAATTTGGAAACACTTGGCTGTGAAAATGAACATTTTTTTTCTTCCAATAAAATGTTGCTTTAGCCCCAATTTTTTTTATTTGCATAAGGGGTAACAGGAGAAAAGCCCCCCCCATAATTTGTTACCCATTTTCTCCTGAATACGGCAACACCCCATATGTGGTGGTAAACTGCTGTGGGGGCACATGGCAGGACTCAAAACAGAAGGAGCGCCATATGGATTTTACAACACAGATTTTGATGGAGTGGTTTGCGGGAGCCATTGATTTTTATTTTTTTGAGCTATTGTCTTATGTGGGGGCTCATTTTTTGCAGGATGAGGTGGGGTTTTCATTGGTACCATTTTGGGGTAAATACGCCTTTTTGATCGCCTGCTATTACACTTTTTGTGAGGGAAGAGGGAAAAAAAGGGCTATTTTGGCATCGTTTTTTTTTTTTATTTTTACAGCATTCGCCTGGGGGGCCATCTCATGTAATATTTTTATAGAGCAGGTTGTTACGGACGCAGCGATACCCAATATGTCCAACTTTTTTATTGTTGGAAAGTTTTACACATTAGATGCATTTTTGAACAGAATACAATATTTTTTTTGTGTTGCCATTTTCAGAGAGCCATATTTTTTTCAGTTTTCAGGCAATTGTCTCAGGTAGGGTACAGTTTTTGCGGGACAAGATGACGGTTGAATTGATACCATTTTGGGGTAATTACGCCTTTTTGATCGCCTGCTATTACACTTTTTGTGAGGGAAGAGGGGAAAAAATGGCTATTTTGGCATAGTTTTTAAAAAAAAAAATTTACAGCATTCGCCTGGGGGGCCATCTCATGTAATATTTTTATAGAGCAGGTTGTTACGGACGCAGCGATACCCAATATGTCCAACTTTTTTATTGTTGGAAAGTTTTACACATTAGATGCATTTTTGAACAGAATAAAATATTTTTTTTGTGTTGCCATTTTCAGAGAGCCATATTTTTTTCAGTTTTCAGGCGATTGTCTCAGGTAGGGTACAGTTTTTGCGGGACAAGATGACGGTTGAATTGATACCATTTTGGGGTAATTACGCCTTTTTGATCGCCTGCTATTACACTTTTTGTGAGGGAAGAGGGGAAAAAATGGCTATTTTGGCATAGTTTTTAAAAAAAAAAATTTACAGCATTCGCCTGGGGGGCCATCTCATGTAATATTTTTATAGAGCAGGTTGTTACGGACGCAGCGATACCCAATATGTCCAACTTTTTTATTGTTGGAAAGTTTTACACATTAGATGCATTTTTGAACAGAATAAAATATTTTTTTTGTGTTGCCATTTTCAGAGAGCCATATTTTTTTCAGTTTTCAGGCGATTGTCTCAGGTAGGGTACAGTTTTTGCGGGACAAGATGACGGTTGAATTGATACCATTTTGGGGTAATTACGCCTTTTTGATCGCCTGCTATTACACTTTTTGTGAGGGAAGAGGGGAAAAAATGGCTATTTTGGCATAGTTTTTAAAAAAAAAAATTTACAGCATTCGCCTGGGGGGCCATCTCATGTAATATTTTTATAGAGCAGGTTGTTACGGACGCAGCGATACCCAATATGTCCAACTTTTTTATTGTTGGAAAGTTTTACACATTAGATGCATTTTTGAACAGAATAAAATATTTTTTTTGTGTTGCCATTTTCAGAGAGCCATATTTTTTTCAGTTTTCAGGCGATTGTCTCAGGTAGGGTACAGTTTTTGCGGGACAAGATGACGGTTGAATTGATACCATTTTGGGGTAAATACGCCTTTTTGATCGCCTGCTATTACAGTTTTTGTGAGGGAAGAGGGAAAAAAATGGCTATTTTGCCATAGTTTTTTTACATTTTTTTTTACAGCATTCGCCTGGGGGGCCACCTCATGTAATATTTTTATAGAGCAGATTGTTAGGGATGTGGCGATACCTAACATGTTTATGTATTGTGTGTTTTTTTATTTTTAATCAATTTTTTAACTTTTTTTTTAACTTTTTTTTTTTTTTTTTCCACTTTCTTGACTCAGATCCACTTGGTTCTTCAAGAACCAGTGGGTCTGGTATTTTACAATACACTGCAGTACACTGTATAGTGTACTGCAGTGTATTTTCTTATAGCCTGTTCAAGCTCCTGCCTTTAGCAGGAGCTTGAACAGGCTTCCATGGCAAGCCAGACGAAAGCGTCTGGTTGCCATGGTAACCATCGGGACGCTGCCACAGCAGAGCAGCGTCCCGATGGAAGGGAGAGGGAGCTTCCTCCCTCTCATCTGCCCACACCATCGGCGCTGCCAGCGCACCGCAGCGCCGATGGGAGAGGGAGGGAGCGCTCCCTCCCTGTTAACCCCTTCCATACAGCGGTCCCTACGGACCGCGGCATGGAAGGGGTTAAACTGCTGACATCGGTGCCAGCACCGATGTCAGCAGTTTCAAGCAGAGTATCAGCTGTATGCTGATACTCTGCTTGAATAAAGATCAGCCATCCTAAAAAGATCGTTGCGGGCGGCACTCGCGGCAGCCGCCCGCACGTTGCAGGTCTCCCCCCCCGCCTGCCCATCTGCCCACAGCTAATCAGGGGGGCGGGGGGACACCCTGACCTCCCCCTAATTACTGACACTCGGCGGGGATTCGCTAGAATAGCGCTATCCCCGCCGAGTACCCCTTGCCTGCTGTGAATGGCTGGTCTGAATAGACCAGCCATTCACAGCGATCGCCTTTATGGGGGGTGCACGGCACCCCCCGAGGCCTTCGCTATGGGTGGCTGGGTGCCCTAAACAGCACCCATTACAGCATTTAACCCCCCCTGCACTGAGCAGGGGGGGTTTCAATGCAAGACGTACCGGTACGCCCTGTAGCACGAACTACCTCGTGCTCAGGACGTACCGGTACGTCCAATGTCGCCAAAGGGTTAAATGACAGCTGAGAAAACTTTAGAAATAAATCAGTCGTATATAAAGCTAGTTGGCTGGTAATGCTTGTGTTCCCCATGCAATAATTACTCACCATTCCAGTTTTTACATAGACACAGTCCAGGCTTTGTCCCTTGTCACTATATAATACCGCCTATTGAAAGAAAAACATGAGATAAAAAGACCTATGTGAAAGTCAGCTCGTCTATTTACTACAATATAACAAATAGTCATTGTGTATACAGTATATGACTGATATGATGGATCTGTCACCCACCATACATCACTTTCTCCAAATGTTGGCCATTGCTACAATATGGCAGCCATTTGACTGTGTCCATGAGATTACAGTGCTGTACATTTGGACACAGCAGGTGGGAGGGGGTTAAATCCCGCACATATACTATGGCTGTACAGCAGTAGAGTATTAACTGCTCCTTTTTCTGTGCTGCATCAGGAAAACAAACACATAGGGGCTGTGGGCAATTGTGGAAAACCCATTTACCCGATCCTGATACATTCTGCTCTCTTGTTGGCCAAAGTCAGTGTTTGTATGACCCCACATACCTATGCCAAGTGCGCTTCCAGCATATATATAAATATAGATTTTTATATACAGTACTTGCATATCCTCACATCAAACAGTATGCCTAAACCTTTCAAGACTGGGTGATTTTCCCTTTTTTTTTCTCATTTTTTCACAGCCTGCCCAAAGCCATAACTTAGCTTGTTTTTTGTGGGACAAGATACACTTTCTAATGGCACCATTTACGGTTGTATACAATGTGGTGGGAAGCAAAAAAATAATAATTTGCAAATAGGATGGAATTATAAAAAACAAAAAAAACCACCATTCTGCCACAGCTTTATGGGGTTTTTTTCACGGTTTCCTATGTGGTAAAACTGACCTGTTACATTTACTCTGTGGGTCAGTACAATTACAACAATACCACATATGTATAGTTTTTCTTCTGTTTTAATACTGGTCTTTAATAGAGTTGAGCGCTGGAGAGTAGATAATCCTACTTCCCGTCAGTATTCTTTCTATTCTGCCCCCCACCTCACTCATTCTAGAATCGACTACCTCTTTGGGAACATTATGACCCTGCGATCCCTGATAGCTGCATCCATTGGTCCAATTTCCTGGTCAGACCATGCCCCAATTTATGTAGATTTAAATCTCACTACCGCCCCCAGGAGGAGGCCACATTGGCGCCTTAATGATTCTCTGCTAACTAGTCTCACTACTAGAGACGAGCTTCGTTTGGCTCTATCCCACTATTTTCTGGAGAATGGCCCTACTGCATCTTCTCTAGGACTACTGTGGGAAGCTCATAAAGCAGTGATCCGGGGAGTATGTATTTCCCTAGCCTCCAGACTTAAGAAAGATAGGGAGGCGCAGTACCGGCAATGTCTGCAGTCTTTACGAGGGGCTGAACAGGCTTTGACGTCCCGACCAACTAAGAGACTGCTTAGACGGATAGTCGAATTGAGGGTGCAGCTTAAATCTCTGGCCACAACGTCTACGGACAAGTTGATCCGATATGCCCGTCAGCGTTTCTTTACTTTTGGTAATAGACCTCACACTTTGCTAGCCCGTCAACTCCGGGAAGGAGCTGCCACTGCTGCCCCCCAAGCCCTGAGAGATGGCAAGGGGGTGTTACATTATCACCCTGAGAAGATTGCTCACTTATTTCACTCTTATTATGCGGCACTTTATTCCCTGCCGACGACTCTACCCAATGATGAGGTGGAGAGGAACAGTCTTCTCGATGATTTCTTAGGACAATGTCAGCTGCCCACCTTGACCCCTGAAGCACTGGCCTACCTAAACCAGCCGATTACTGTTAAGGAGGTAGAGGATACTATTTCTGACCTACCTAATGGTAAATCTCCCGGTCCGGACGGCCTCCCATATGAATATTATAAGACCTTTGGAGATCTATTGACTTCTCATCTTGCAAAAATCTTTAATGGGTTCTTGCAAGGAGAGCCTATTCCAAACACGATGCTGAGCTCCTATATTACTGTAGTGCCTAAGCCCGGAAAGGACCCAGCAGATTGTACAAGTTATAGACCTATCAGTTTATTGAATTCGGATCTGAAAATATTTACCAAACTGCTAGCCAATAGGCTAAATGTCTGGTTGCATCATCTTATTCATAAGGATCAGGTGGGTTTTGTCAAATTTCGCCAAGCGGGAGACAATACCAGAAGAGCTGTTGACCTGATAGATGTGGTTTGTAGAGATGGGGAAGAGGCGGTTCTGTTAAGCTTAGACGCTGAAAAGGCGTTTGATCGCCTGAATTGGGACTTTATGTTCCGCACGTTACATAAATTTGGCTTCAGGGGCCCCTTTTTAACAGCCCTACAGGGACTTTACTCATCCCTGGTAGCCACAGTACGGTTGGCGCACGCTCACTCCCCACCTCTCCAGATCCATAATGGCACCAGACAGGGTTGTCCCCTTTCCCCACTATTGTACGCGCTCAGTATTGAGCCATTAGCTGCACTGATTAGGCAGTCACCGGATGTACGGGGCGTTGTGGTTAGAGATAAAATGTTTACTGTTTCCCTGTTTGCGGATGATGTGCTGCTGACGGTGACGAACCCCTTCCTTTCCCTCCCAAATCTACATAAGTTACTTGACCGATATAGCAGGGTATCGGGATATAAACTTAATACCTCTAAATCGGAGGCCCTTCCTATTAATGTATCGCCAGATAGGTTGGTGCTCCTTCAGAATAATTTTCATTATACGTGGCGGACACAATCCATAAAATATCTGGGGGTTCACCTCCCCCCTCGCTATTCTTCCCTATATAAGGTTAACTTTCCTCCTCTATTAGCGGAGATCAACTCTCTCTTTGCTAAATGGAAGAATCTCCTGCTTTCACTTTTGGGTAGAGTAGCGGCCATTAAGATGTCTATCCTTCCTAAATTGCTCTACTTGTTTGAGACTCTTCCGGTGAGGGTCCCGGCTTCCACACTGCGCTCTATACAGTCCGCATTTGTTAAATTTGTTTGGAATTATAAGCGACATAGAATATCTAGGCGAATCCTGACAGCTCCTCCTCTAAGAGGAGGTTTAGCTCTTCCTGATATCGCAGCTTATTATTTTGCGACTCACTTGAGACATATAGTCTCTTGGTCAACCTTCTCCTCTTATAATCGCTGGACGGAAATAGAGCGATTGTGGTTAGCACCAACCCACCTTGGAGCACTGATTTGGGGACCTGTGCTTTTGCTTCCCCCATCAGGTCTACTTGGCCCTATGTTACACACAAGAGACATCTGGTTTAAGACTAGAATCAGATATGGCCTGGCGACTCTTGCCTCTCCACTCTCTTTGTTTCTTTATACTCCTCATCTTCCTGATAGCTTGGGAGCGGGAATGGTTGGGCCGTGGTCGGCTGTGGGGCTCTATCGCCTATTAGATCTCAAGGACCGTTTCTCTAATAAGGTTCTTTCCTTTGAAGACCTTCAGACGAAGTATTCGCTCTCCCGTGCCCTGCAGTTCCAATACTGTAAGATTCTCCACTATTGTAGGAGTGTTTTGGGTTCCCTGACGATGCCTCCTCTAACACCATTTGAGCGCATTTGTACGCGGTCCCCTTCCTCTAAAGGGCTTATATCGGATATATATCAGGTTATAATGGACTTTGAGTTCCCCCCTGATGTTAAACACCCATATATGGTTAAGTGGGAGACTTGGCTGCAGAGGGAGCTCTCCCCGGAGATCTGGCGGACGATAATGAGGAGGGCGCATATGAGTTCCTCTTCTGTGACGTATAAAGAGAATCAGCTTAAAATTCTGTTTCTCTGGTATCATACCCCCGCTGTTATTCATGTGATATACCCGGGAACCCCGGATCTCTGTTGGAGATGCTCCCAATCGGATGCTACAGTATTCCACATCTTCTGGTCATGCCCTGCTCTGCTCCCACTATGGCGTTGTGTGCAGCGGTTTCTCCGGATAGTTCTAGAAACTGATATTCCCAGAGACCCCTTGATATTGCTATTAAATGTGGTCCCACGGGGTATGAGGGGCTGTGATGCCAGGCTGCTCCTTCACATGGTTACTGCTGCAAAATGTTTTATTGCCCTACACTGGAAGCGTTCAGCTCCTCCTTCAGATATGGACCTTTATGGTCGGATCCAGGAGATCCGATCGCTGGAATTTTCTGTGGCCCAACAAAGCAAAACTACAGATAAATTTCTGAAATCATGGCACCCTTGGGACACTAGGAAACATTTACTGCTTTCAGGATAAATGAGAGACATACTGTTGAGATGTTTATTTATGTTTTCTTCTTTGACCTGTTTATACAGACCTCATGTGTCAAATGCAATAATGTGATTATCTTTCATACTGTTTATTGTATGTTATATATATTATATAAAACCTAATAAATTCTAAATGGGAAAAAAAAATAGAGTTGAGCGAACGTGCTCGTAACGAGCACTGTAGCACTCGGATCCCCTGCGCTCGCATGGCCACAGGCATCCGGATCCGTCCTCACCTGACTGTAAGTCAATGGGGGCGGATCCGTTTGGTATGACACACGAGTGTCCGGATCCGGATGGCTGCACAGCGGATCCAAGCAGTACAGTGCTCGTTATGAGCACGTTCGCTCAACTCTAGTCTTTAATCTCCCAGATGCCATGTTCACATTTGACCATGGCATTTGAAGGTTTAAAATGTATGCGATCAACGTTATCGTCAATCGCATACATTTGCCCCTGGTGCCTGCTGTTTAAAACAGCAGGCACCTGGCAGCTATGGCGCCTGCCCCTCTCACGAGCGGGTGCCATTTTTAGATGGCCGGCCGCCAATGTAAATTTTACGCGGGGCAGTCGGGAAGGTGTGAAAGTGTGGTACCTACAGGGTTAGGCTTCATTCACATGTCAGTGTTTTGATCAGTGATTTCCATCAGTGATTATGAGCCAAAACCAGTATTAGAGCCTCCACAGACATAAGGTATAAAGGAAAGAACTACTTCTGTTTTGTGTTTGGAGCCGCACCTGGTTTTGGCTCAAAATCACTGATGGAAATCACTGACCAAACACTGACGAGTGAATGAGGCGTTAGAGTGAGCTTAAAGAAGAACTCTTGCAAATTTTTTTATCCTCTCACCTGTTAGAAAGGTGAATGATATAATCTGTAGTGATTGTCATTTTCTTATCAGAGGCTGAAATTGAGAGTTTCCACTCTCTTCTTATTGTAGCTGGGTCATGTGACCAACTCCCTGACCTCCAACTGACCCAGGACAGCAAACCAGTCACTGCTCTATTCATTCCTATGAGACTGAAAGTGAGGCTCCCATAGGAATGCATAGAGAATTAGACTTCCTGTCCACACATAAGGTGCTGTGTGAGTTGGTGGGTCTAATTCCTAGTCACATGACACAGATAAGAAACTTCAGGATTATATAAGTCAAAAATACAGCCACTGGTAAGAAAATGACATTCACTACAGATTACATCATGTACATTTCTAGCAGGACATGGAATAAAATTTTTTGCGGGAGTTCTTTAAGAAACCCAAAATCTGCTCTATTCTGCATGAGATATACAAATGTGTATTACTAGCATTAGGGGATCCGACAGCCTGCTCTGACATAAATGCCAGCTGTCAGCCAGACAAACATCAAATGCAGTGGTCAATAGGGATCTGGCAGTTCCGGGCATTATCCGGAACATACCCTTATTTCTCTCATTACAATCCAGTCATGAAGTGACATGTAGTGGACACATTAGAAACACTACCTGTTGTCCTCCTGAGGTTTTTAAAATACCATCTTGCCACACCTTAGCCTTTTTCGTCTTCTGGTGTGTATACAGGACCTTAAGGAAGAGGAATTATTAGTGTATTTTACTATTATTATTACTCAAGCAAATTAGGTTTTCTTTTGTTAAAGGCTATGGGCACCTCTCAGGCATTTTGATCAATATTATTTCATTCTACTCGTTTATTCAAATAGTCAAAGGTCTTTCCTCCAGATTCCTCTTTCAGTTTATCTGCAGACTATCGCTTCTGCCTTCTCAGTGAATCTGTCAGACAGCGGCTCCTAACAGCATCTTATAGCTAAATTCTAAATGACATAAGAATTTTGCTATAATCTGTTTATGAGCTGTTAGGAGTTCAGAGATAAGGGCTGCAGATCCAGCCGTCCGAGCAGCTCCCTGACAGATTCGCTATAGTCTGCATGTCCATTGGAAGTAAAGGCTGTACAACAAAAAATTATGACATTTTTTAAGAAAGACCAATTGACAAATGATTTTTTAGCCCAAAATGGGTAGAATGCAGGGGTAAAAAACTGGCCCCAAAGGTGTCCATAGCCTTTAAACAAAATGAGGAAACAATTACACTTACAGTGAACTCTTGAGCAGCCATGGCTTCACTTGATGACCATCTAACCACAATAAAAATTCACATCACCTATTAAAAAAAAATAAAAAAATCATTAAACCCATTAGCAAAAACACAATCTCTTCTTGGTATTGAAATAATTACAACAAATTGGGCAGATATATGAAGCTGTCTATAATCATAACTGTTTTAGATTCCCATAGAAACCAATCACAGTTTTCACTTTTCAAGTGTTGACAACAAAATAAAAGCCGTGTTGTAATTGGTTGCTAGGGGCAACAGATGTTCTTTCACAAAGCATCCAATTTTTTTTTGTAGCATTTAAAGGGGTTTTCCGAGATTATGATACTGATGACCTATCCTCTGGTCCGAACCCAGGACCCCCGCCTCTCAGCTGTTTGAGAAGACACCGATGCTCCTGTGTGCCACGCCCTTCTCTGCGTTCACCAAGCACAGCGCCGTACATTGTATAGTGGCTGTGTTTGGTATTGCAGCTCAGTCCTATTCACTTGAACGGGACTGAGCTGCGCTTAGGCCACATGACAGATGAACATGATGTCCCTGGCCTAGGAAGAAGCCGCGGCACGCCTCTTCAAACCTCTGATCGACAGGGTTTGCAGGAGTTAAACCTAGGGTTGGGCAATACCAAAAATATTCCCACTATAACGATATTAAGAAATTTATCACAATAACAATATATATCACGATAAATACCCAAAACATGTACTTGTGTTTTCTTGTTGCCCTCATACATTACAATGTCTCCTTGATGCCCCTATACCACAGTAATAGTAATCCACAATATCGCCATATCATGAACACCAATATATTTCCAAACCCTACCCCAAACAGATATTAATGGCCTATCCTGAGTATAGAGCATCAATATATGAATCCCGGAAAACCCCTTTAATACTCTCATAATAGAAGATATAGAACAAATGACCCAATTTGCTCTTGTGTCTTAGGCTATGGCTACATGGTGACGTGTCGCACAACGTTTTGATGATGAAAAGTCACACAAAAATCCAATTTGGAGGGATTTTTGTTGTCTGTCGCATTTCAGTCGTGTAACTATCATTACAAAAAAATGTAGCGGGACTTTCTAGTGACAAGAAGTCGTGCAACCCTTCGCCATAGCCTTATATATAATGTTAAAAAAACAGTAAGATTATCTGCCATGTTTATTGGCCGCATGAAAAGCTAAGAGAAAGGGGTGCACCTAAAACGGCGTCCTATTCCAGGAGTCAAAAAGATGTCATACATTACACAATGTATGTGCTAGTCAATATTTACCAGTGCTTGCACAGGACAATTACAGGGTTAATTATTAGGGTAATTTATGGAGACAAACTACCAGAGATCAAAATATTAATATACAAATCTTTATTTCTGCTTCTGGTCTTTAATTTTAGACATTATATGGCCCATATATGTGTCCTGCAAAAAAAAAAAAAAAATACGCCCACTAGGCACAAAGACGTCACCTGCACGCATGCAAGGGTTAATAACTAAAGAGGGGAACTGTGGGAGCTGTTCCCCCTGAGACCCACCACTTTACACTAGATAACCTATGAGCGCAACCTGTAACACACAGCACCTCATACTCACCGCTGACGTCTTTATTTTGAACACTTCGCGCTTCCGTGACGTCATAGCCAAGCGCCTCACAGAAAGCGCCGCGGTTATAAAACCTTCCGAGCTGTTCTTGATACACGTTCTAGTTTTTGTGGTAAAATGAAACGACTGAAAAGTATTGTTTTTCCTACAGAGGAACGGGTGAAAGTAAGCGTCTGTCAGAGTGGGCGTTACTATGGTAACACAGGCACTGGAAAGGTCACCCTTCGCGCAGGGGAGGGGGTGTTGGGTCCTAGCCTGCCGTGGGTCGCGCTGTAATGACGTCAGGCTCCAGCGGTTTGTTTCCTGAGCCGTGAGTGACATGTGAGAGTCGCAGGTGAGCCGCTGGTAGCGGGAAGGGATGCGTTTTGTGCTTGCGGTACAGAGGAGGCTGAATACATGGTAGTAGTTGCAGAGTATGAGCTGTGCTCACTGTGCAGATACTTTATGGTTTGCATTTCCGATCCACTTTGCTCGCATTTCCTTGAAAGCGCTTGTCCGGGATTCACTTGTGGGTTTTGGCACACATTTTTTTTCTTACATAGATTTATTTGTAGGCTTTTTCCCCATACCTAGAACCTGCTGCATTTTGATTAAAAAAAAAGCCCTAAAGCCAAAAAAACACACAAAGTTCAAAAAACACCCCCAATGCGCAGCCACCCACCATTCATTTTCTATGGGGCCGCTGAAAATAGCCGAGCATTGGCTCGGCTATTTCTGTCGGACCCTAGGTGTGAATGGGAGCAGGGGCCGGTCATGCGCAGTGCGCTCCCATTCAATTTCATGGAGAGGGTGCTTGGTAGTGGCTGTACCGGAATCCTCCGGCCACCACCTTGCGGGGCTCCATTCCTGATATAAGTGTGGGTCTCAGTGGTGGAACAATAAGACAATGGGGGCATATCCTAGCGATAGTTCTGATATTTTTAGACATGGCGATATCTGTTTATTTTTTTTGTTCATCTTTATATGTAAAATGGGGGGAGGGGGGATTTGAATTTTTATTGTGGTGTTTACATTTTAACTTTTTTTTCCTTACTGTAATTTTCAGTCCCCTTAAGGGATTTAAAGAGGACCTTTCACGGATTTGAATTACTGTAGATAAATACCTCTTGTCCCGGGGTACCCCCCGCTGATGCTGCCACTCTGCCTAGTTTTTTAAAATACAGCTCCTACTCCCCGCTGTGCCCGCCTGTAGTTTTCGCGCATCGGTACAGGGAGGAGGAGACGCCGGCATTTCTCAATGGGCGTCTCCTTCTCCCTGGCTGTGCCGCGATCCAATCACAGCGGAGAGCGTCACAGCCAGGGAGAAGGTGAGGTTTTTTTTTCTCCCTGGCTGTGACGCTCTCCGCTGTGATTGGATCGCGGCACAGCCAGGGAGAAGGAGACGCCCATTGAGAAATGCCGGCGTCTCCTCCTCCCTGTACCGATGCTCAGTATTTACATACTGAGCGCGAAAACTACAGGCGGGCACAGCGGGGAGTAGGAGCTGTATTTTAAAAAACTAGGCAGAGTGGCAGCATCGGCGGGGGGTACCCCGGGACAAGAGGTATTTATCTACAGTAATTCAAAACCGTGAAAGGTCCTCTTTAAAGAGGACCTTTCACCACTTCTGACATGCTTGATTTAATAGCTATATGCATTCCCTATGTCAGCGATTTTCAACCAGTGTGCCTCCAGCTGTTGCAAAACTACAACTCCCACCATGCCCTTCTGTAGGCTGATAGCTGTAGGCTGCCTGGGCATGATGGGAGTTGTAGTTTTGCAACAGCTGGAGGCACACTGGTTGAAAATCACTGCCCTATGTGATAACAATTCTGGAGCATCTATTCTTATGGCTCTATGTTGTGCCATTCCTTTATTATTCCTGTTAGAAATTATGAATGAATTACTAGCAGTCTGCAGTAAGGGTACAGAGGGGAGGTAACCAGTTGGGGGTGTGTACCTGCACAGACTGACTCTATCCAATCAGTGCTGCCATTTTCAGACTGTGCAGGTACACACCCCCAACTTGTTACCTCCCCTCTGTTCCCTTACTGCAGACTGCTAGTAATTCATAATTTCTAACAGGAATAATAAAGGAATGACACAACATAGAGCCATAAGAATAGATGCTCCAGAATTGTTACTACATGGGTAATGCATGAAGTTATTATCAGGAGTGGTGACAGGTCCTCTTTAAACATTATTCTGATGGCTTGTCCCTTAGACCCCTGACGAAGCCACAATGAAATGCGTCAGGAGTCGGGCCAATACTGACTAAATGCAAAATACTAACTATGTAAAATGTGGCCATACATAGAGAAAGCCATCAATCGTAGTGGCTCAGTGGTTAGCACTGGTGCCTTGCCATGTTTCTATGTTCTCCCCTTGTTTGCATATATATTTGAGTGGGGATGGGGATTTGCCTTGGTAGATTTAGCATTCTGTAGTCTATTACAGCTCCACATTATTATAGCCCAGCCTTCCCCGCATCCTGGAGGGCGGATCTGCCTCACTATGGCACTATTTAGGAGTGGGGAGCAGGATTTATCTTGGTAAACATGGCTGCAGCCTGAAAGAACAATGCACTGCTTTTCTAGTTTATTTTTCTACTTTAATTTTTATGGTTTCTGATAAAAATAAGCCCTAGCGCTATTTTGCAGGGTTTTTGGAGTAGGCTTAAAATATGAGCCCTACTCCAAGTATAAGCCCTAGATACAGTGAGCGCCTTCAGCGCTGGGTTATGTCGCATGACGTCACTGACAAGGAGAATAGGAATACTGTAGCCTTACACTGTGCCCAGGACGGTAGAAGGCAGAATCCACTCACCCAATCACAAGACGCCTCTACTGCCTCCTGTGCCCCCGGCAGTGTGCTGCCTCCTGAGTGCAGAGAGGAGATAAGGCACAGAGAGAATGTGAGAGACAGTGCCAGTAACACCCACTGACACTACACCACCAAATGAGCCCTAGCCCTTTTTTCAAAGGAAAAAATAATATAAGACCCTGTCTTATTTTCGGAGGAACACGGTATCTAACGAAGCAAGAGCAAAAAAAAACACATAAGGAGATTGTTACCTTTTTTTGGTTTGGATTCTGGTTTTAGTTCCCCTTTAAGTAGAGACTGAGTGTAGTATAATTTGATAATGGATAAGAGATTAGCCAGCTCGCCTGACATGTCTGTTTTAATATTATTCATGAATTATTTTTTCTCTCCTCGCCTATGACAGCACCCCTGGAGAGACCGCCTCCTTCCTCAGGACAGGAAACAGACCACCGGCATCGCTTTAAAAGAGGGACCACCCCCCTCATCTCCAGTTCTGTTTCCTGTCCTAAGGGACAGTTCCGGTATCGCCAGAGGTGCTGTGGGGAGCTGCGAGGGCCCAGGCCTAGTTTTGGTGGCTGGAGGGTTACCTCGGGCGGCATAAGTCTCCTCAAGGAGCCGCTGCAAGAGCCTGGGTGTCGGTCTTCCTCCCTTCCGATCCTCCTGGTGCGGGGGAGGCTTCGGCTTTCCCCGTTGCTGCGGCCTCTGTGGGCCGTGTTCCGCATGCCGGCCGCCTCGCGCGTCACTTCCGGGCGGTGGAGGAATATGCGTTCCACGCGCCGGAAGTAGGAGGGGCCTAAGGACGCGCGCAATTTAAAAGACCCAGCCGGCTTCCTGCTCGGGCCGGCGTGCCTTTGAGCGAATCCTTTCTCCATTGGCCACATTTGCCTAAAGACATGGAGCAGACCCAGCGCGCTGAGCCCACTGAAACCACCAATGAACCGGTACCTGGTGGGGTAAGAGGGGCTCCCCCCCCAGGAAAATTTTAATGTGCATTATTTTATGGGGCTATTTTGTGTTTATGTCCAGGTTCCTAAAGAGTCCTCTAGGAAGAGCTCTAAAGCTAAGGAAAGGGGGTGTGCGGTGTGTAAGAAGAGGCTTCCCTCTACCTGGCAAAAACCATTATGCCAAGGATGTGTGAGCAAGCTCGTGGAAGAGGAATCCCCTTCCTTGATGGAGAACATTAGAGTTATGATTCGGGAGGAAGTTAAGGAATCAGTCGGCGGATTACTTAAAAGTCAGCCTAGTACTTCCGCTACTGTTTCTGTGGCTCCCTCTAGTGACAGTGATGTTCTCTCGGGGTTAGAGGAGGAGGGGGAACATGCATCTTCTGAAGACTCCTCAGACTCTGAATTTGCGGGTAAACCGCTGTTTTCCGCCGATAGTATTAGTACATTAGTTAAGGCGGTTCGTGTCACGATGGGTCTGGAGAAGCAGAGAGCCCCTTTATCTGTGCAGGACTCTATGTTTGAAGGTCTGGGACCTAGGAAGAAGAAAGTGTTTGATGTCCACAAAAATGTGCAGGCCGTTATCGCAAAAGAATGGGGAAAGCCGGACAGAAAATTTTACATTCCTGGGTCTGTCAAGCGGAAGTATCCGTTCGATGAGGACGTTGCAGCTTCCTGGGACAGAGCCCCTAAGTTAGATGCTCCGGTAGCAAAAATGTCTAAGAAGGGGGCTTTACCCTTTGACGATATGGGTTCCTTGAGGGACCCCATGGACAGGAGGGCAGAGGTCTACCTTAAGAAAAATTGGGAGGCTTCAGCGGCCGCTTTTAAACCAGCTATTGCGGCCACTTCCGTCGCCAGATCCTTAAAAGTCTGGCTGGAGGAATTGGAAGCTCACATTAAAGGGGGCACCCCTAGAGATCAGCTGTTGGCTTCTTTCCCTACTATTTACAACGCTGTTAATTTTTTGGCTGATGCCTCAGCGGATTCCCTTAGGCTGTCCGCTAGGGCCTCAGCTCTTTCCAACTCCGCTCGGCGGGCAATTTGGCTTAAGAGCTGGAGCGGTGATGTTAGCTCTAAAGCAAAATTATGCGCTATCCCTTGTGAGGGGGAATTCCTATTTGGGCCGGTCCTGAATGACCTGCTAGAGAAGGCATCTGACAGGAATAAAAGCTTCCCTTTTATTGGTCAGCAAGCCCCTAGGAGATCCTTTAAGCCTAGATTTAACAGGGAAAATTTTAGGTCAAAAGATAGGGCCAAGCAGTTCCCTGTAAATACAAAAAGGTCTAAAGGATTCCTTTTTTCCGGCTCAGATGCCTCAAAGAAGCAATCCCAATGACGCCAGGCCTCCTGTTGGGGGTCGTCTGTCTCTGTTTTTTCACCAGTGGCAGATGATTTCCAACAGCGAATGGATCCTATCTGTCATAAGGGAGGGATTAAAACTAAAATTTCGATCCTCCCCGTGTCAGAGATTTGTGGTCACAGACCTCAGAAGTTCCCCGAAAAAACAATCAGCGCTTCTGTCAGAAATAGAGTCCCTGCTACAGAAAAGAGTGTTGGTAGAGGTCCCGGTCCTAGAAAGAGGGGAGGGATTTTATTCGACACTCTTCCTGGTAAACAAACCAAATGGCTCATTTCGCACTATAATAAACCTAAAACTGTTGAATCAAAACCTGGTGTACGAGAAGTTCCGTATGGAATCCATCAGATCGACTCTAAATTACCTCTTTCCCCATTGCTTCATGGTGTCGATAGACCTCCGGGACGCTTATTACCACGTCCCTATGCACCTAGATCACCAGAGGTTTCTAAGAGTTGCAGTACAGGTCAAGTCGGAGATCAGACATTTTCAGTCCAGAGCCCTTCCCTTTGGCCTGTCCCAAGCGCCGAGAGTTTTTACAAAAGTAGTATCAGAGATGATGGCTCACATCAGAGAGAGAGATGTGATTATTGTCCCTTATCTGGATGACTTTCTCCTGGTGGCTCGTTCAGCCCAGGCTCTTCGGTCCCACATCGCCTGGCTCTCGGAGGTTCTGCAGAGTCTGGGGTGGGAGCTAAATTTGGAAAAGTCGTGTCTGACTCC
The DNA here is from genome assembly GCA_900303285.1 of Rhinella marina. Classification (NCBI taxonomy): domain Eukaryota; kingdom Metazoa; phylum Chordata; class Amphibia; order Anura; family Bufonidae; genus Rhinella; species Rhinella marina. The sequence goes on from ONZH01013527.1 coordinate 584,619, forward strand.
TTCTCAGAAATGCAAATTTCTGGGAATAGACTTAGACTCAAATCTCCAGATGTCGTTTCTTCCAGTTCAAAAAAGGGTATTGATCAGAAACGGTGTCCAGAGATTGATTTCACTCAGGGAGGTTTCCATAAGGTCGGCCATGTCAGTACTGGGCCTTCTTACAGCAGCAATTCCGGGAGTGGAATGGGCTCAATACCACTCGAGACTACTCCAGCTTCAGATCCTGGAGGTTTGGGACAGGGATCTCCCGTCTCTAGACTCGGTTTTCACCCTCTCTACTCAGACTCTCTTATCCCTGGAGTGGTGGTTAGATCTCCGAAATCTGGAGAGGGGAGTTCCCTGGAGCAGGAAGGATGTCCTCTGTTTAACCACGGATGCCAGCCCGTGGGGATGGGGGGCTCATCTGGGGTCTTCCCTGTTTCAGGGGGTCTGGGATCTCCCCTCCCGGTCCCAGTCCCACAATTTCAAGGAATTGAAGGCAGTTTCCATGGCCCTTTTGCAGTGTCACCAAGAATTAAAGGGAAGAAATGTTCGCATCTACTCCGACAATATGACCACGGTAGCCTACATCAACAGGCAGGGGGGCACCAGGTCACAGCCTCTAATGTACCTTGCCCACAAGATCTTTCAGTTTGCAGAAGGCTCCCTCACTTCTCTTTCCGCAGTTCACCTGAAGGGGAAAGAGAATGTAAAGGCGGATTTTCTGAGCCGTCACCGCCTTTGTCAAGGGGAATGGTCTCTAAATCAGGAAATATTTTCTCTGATCGTGTCCCGGTGGCAGTTACCAACCGTAGATCTATTTGCCACAAGACAAAACCGAAAGGTGGAGGATTTCTTTTCCCTTTCCCCGCGGGATCGTCCGGTGGCAGTAGATGCTTTTGCTCAGCCCTGGGGGAGGGGGCTTCTCTATGCCTTTCCCCCTCTGAAACTGTTGCCAAGAGTCCTAAAAAAGATTCAGGAGGACCAGGCCCTAGTTATTGTGATCGCCCCCTTCTGGCCAAGAAGAGTCTGGTTTTCGGGGTTGCGCAGGATGTCGATTGCCTCCCCTTGGGTGCTTCCGGAGGTGAGGGGGCTTCTCTCTCAAGGGCCGGTAGTTCATCCGGAGGTGTCAAACCTGCACTTGACTGCCTGGCTCTTGAGAGGAACATCCTGAAGAGTAGGGGTCTCTCTGACGAGGTCATTACTACACTTTTGGCCAGCCGTAAGAAGGTTACCTCCGAGATCTATCTCAGAGTCTGGAAAATTTTTTTCAGATTTGCGGATAGGCCTGTGGATGTTCTAGCTGTTCCCGACATTCCCCTGATTCTAGATTTTCTGCAGGAGGGGTGGAAGAAAAAGCTGAGGCCTAGCACTTTGAAGGTCCAGATTTCGGCTTTAAGTGCGTTATTTGAGTATAAACTGGCCAGTCATCCTTGGGTTAAAAGATTTGTCTCTGCCATCTCAAAATTGTCTCCAATCTGTAGGTCAAAGGTTCCTCCGTGGGACTTAATCCTAGTCTTATCTTCCTTCATGGAGGATCCCTTTGAACCTATAGAAGAGATATCCATAAAACTTTTATCTCTAAAGCTTGCTTTTCTCTTAGCCATCACATCCGCGAGAAGAGTTAGTGAGATTTCTGCCCTTTGCATTGATCCTCCTTATTTGGTAATTTCGGAAGATCGGGTGGTGTTTTCTCCTGACCCTTCCTTTTTGCCAAAGGTTTCCTCGAGATTTCATAGATCCCAAGAAATAGTTCTGCCTACCTTTTGTGCCTCTCCCAAAAATGACAAAGAAAGGAAGTTTCACTGTTTGGATGTGAGGAGATGCCTCTTAAAATACCTTCAGGCCACTTTCCCCTGGAGATCCTCTTCGCATTTGTTGGTGCTTTTTCAGGGATCTAGGAAGGGTTCGTCTGCATCTTCTCAGACTGTGGCCAGATGGATTAGACAAGCCATTGCTTTAGCCTATTCAGCTAGCGGTAAAATTCCTCCAGAGGGGTTTGGGGCCCATTCTACAAGGGCTATCTCTGCCTCCTGGGCAGAGAGGGCCTCGGCTTCCCTGGAGCAAATTTGTAAAGCCGCCACGTGGAGTACCCCACATACTTTTTTCCGACACTATAAGCTGCAGCTACCTTCCAATGACGGCCTTGTTTTCGGTCGGAAGGTATTGCAGGCTGTAATCCCACCCTAGGTTTTCTTGCCTAGTCTCCAGGGGTGCTGTCATAGGCGAGGAGAGAAATAGTAGATTACACTTACCGGTAATCTTTTTTCTTTGAGCCTATGACAGCACCCCGATTTATTCCCCCCCAAAAAAAAAAAAAAATATTTTTGTGTATAAGGCTTTAGTTTGTTTGTCTCTACCTTACGATTGATAAATTTGTATATGAATTACCTAAATATTCTGATATGAAGTGGATGGTACAAGCTCTGTTCCCTGAGGTTCTTGAAAAAGGACTGGAGATGAGGGGGGTGGTCCCTCTTTTAAAGCGATGCCGGTGGTCTGTTTCCTGTCCTGAGGAAGGAGGCGGTCTCTCCAGGGGTGCTGTCATAGGCTCAAAGAAAAAAGATTACCGGTAAGTGTAATCTACTATTTCTGGAGCATCTTTTCTTGTGTTGTCATTGTTATTCTGTCCAGAAATCTGAATAAACTTGTGTGAGTGTGTCCCTACACTCTCTGACATTGCCACTGTCAGCACTAATTGAAAAGACACACCTTTTTGACTTAAAGAAGAACTTTTTATTCTCTGACCTGTTAGAAAGGTGCATGATATAATCTGTAGTGGTTGTCATTTTCTTATCAGTGACAGTTTCTGTGAGTAAAAACCTCTCTTCTTATTGTAGCTGGGTCATGTGACCAACTCCCTGACCTCCAACTGACCCAGGACAAAAGGCCAGTACTACTGCTCTATTCATTCCTATGGGAGCCTCACTTTCAGTCTCAATACATAGAGAATTAGACTTCCTGTCCACACAAGTCTATGTGTGAGTTGGTGGGTCTAATTCTTAGTCACATGACACAGATAAGAAACTTCAGGATGATAGAAGTCAAAAATTCAGACACTGGTAAGAAAATGACATTCACTACAGATTATATCATGTACATTTCTAGCAGGACATGGAATAAAATTTTTGTCGGGAGTTCTTCTTTAAGGAATTTTTGTTTGCAATTTACTCTTCAACTTCTAGGAATGTCAGAGGAAGGACACCGTTATGGAATAAGATATTGAATAGAAGAGTCAGGAGTGGGGACAGGTCCTCTGTAATTAATCCTAATCTTACTTACTTACAGATGACAATGGCTGAGATGGATACACCGCGGAATGAACTTAAGGAAGAGGAAAGCACTGACACGAGGAAGGATCGGGAGAAAAAGAAGCGTTCTCGGGTGAAACAGCTACTAGCTGACATTGCCAAACAGGTGGACTTCTGGTTTGGTGATGTCAGCCTTCACAAAGATCGTTTTCTGAGGGAACAGATTGAAAAATCCAGAGATGGCTGTAAGTTCTGACTTCATATTACTGATAATGTAATATCATGTAAAATACATATTAGTGTATTGTCAGATGAACATACTCACACACAAGAACGATGGGGACAATGTGTGGCGAGCTCCTGACTCTCAGATGATGTCGGTGGAGAGTAGGATTGGGCAGAAAGAATAGTTTCACTTGATCCTTTTGCTCTCCCAGGAGATAAGTAGAAGTAGCTCACTATGGCTGGATTGAATACATATACACACGTGACCGAACTGAACATATATGTATATAGGGAAGTCGGGAGAGGTGGCTGCCTGCTACTGAATGTGTATTCCCAACGTTAGTTGTGAAATATGGAGTTGTCCTCATGAAGCCGGTCTGATACTGCTCTTTACAGGGGGGCGTCTCTCCCACCCTAGAAATATTTACCAGCTCCATGAAAGAGATTGGGAATCGCCATGGACTGGTCATTTTATGTCCCACTGGTTTTCTGCTAAATAACACCATCTGTTGAGATCCCATTTATAGAGACCATTATTGAGACCGATGCTTTATGATCGGGTGTTTATTCACTTATGTCACATGACCTTGTCAACACGTAGAATACAATAGTTGAATTAGTTTGAGGAATTTTTGCTTAGAAACCCAAAATGTTGGAGCATAAATGAATTCTACAATTGGAAATAAATACACCAGACACATCGAGTAACTGAACTGATGTTTCCAAAATTGTGTTAAACCGGTCATCACACCCAGGGCTGTGGAATCGGTAAGCCGAAGTTCCGACTCCTCAATTTCCTCTGACTCCGACTCCCTTATACATGGCGCATGTTTAAGCAATGACTTTAACCCTTTCACGACCGGAGCTTTTTTCGGTTCTGCATTTTCGTTTTGCGCTCCCTGCCTTCAAACAGCCATAACTCTTTTATTTTTCTGTTCACATAGCTGTATGAGGGCTTGTTGTTTGCGGGACAAGTTGTACTTTCCAACGCCACCATTTAATATTGCATACGGTGTAGTGGGAAGCGGGAAAAAAATTCCAAACCGGGTGAAATTGCAAAGAAAACGCTATTCCGCTACAGTTCTACGGGTTTCTTATTTACAGCATTCGATGTGCATTAAAACTGATCCGTTACTTTCATTCTACTGGTCAGTACGAATCCGGCAATACCTAATATGTATAGTTTTTCCTGCGTTTAGATGGTGATAAAATAATTAGAAAGTTGCCCTTTTTTTTTTTTTTTTTTTTCCTTGTCATATATTGACCCCTATAACTTTTTGGTATTTATGTGTACAGAGCTGTATGGGGGCTCATTTTTTGCGGGGCGGTCTGAAGTTTTTATTGATACCATTCTGGGGTGTGTATGACTTTTTGATCACTTTTTATTTAATTTTTTTTAGAAAAAAAAGGGACAAAAAACTGCGAATCGCCATTTGGACGCTTTTTTCCGCCACACAATTCGCCGTATTGAAATTTTTTTTTTATATTTTAAAAGTACGGGCGTTTTCGGTCACGGTGATACCCATGATGTCTATATTTATTGTTATTTAGGTATTTATTTTTTACTTATACGGAAAGGGGGGTGATTTGAACTTTTATATCTTTTTTATTTTTATATATTTTTTAACATTTTTTTTTTATTTTTCTGTGATTATTTTAAAGCTCAAATATCATCTGATCTATTGTGTTTTGTTTTTTTTCTTTATGAGCAATCATGGATTTACTAGATGCAGTTAAAACCATGAATTGCTCATTTCTTATCCTGGCCTGCCATCTAGTGGCCCAGAATAAGAATTGCAGTTTGAAAACTAATCCTCACCAGCGAGGATTACAGTTTTCATATGGTGTACAGACACCCCGATTGGCCAATCGGGGCGTCTGTACACCACCCGGAAGCGTGGGCTTCCGGGTTCAGACGCATCCTGATGCCGTGATCACGTGTGATCACGGCATCAGAAGGCCCTGGAAGTCTCCGCAGACGGAGGTAAGATGCAGCAAGTCTCTGCTGTTAGAAACAGCAGAGACTTGCCGGCCATGACGCCCGCCGCACCCGCGAGCGGGCGTCATGTCCCCACACCGCCCGCGCGCCGTACATGTACGGCGGCGGTCGTGAAGGGGTTAAACAAACTTTGCATAAATCAATAGTACAGATATGTCATGACAAAAAGAGTCTGTAATTTATGTTTTACTAGATATCTTTACTCTGAACTTTCAGTATCAGGCTTCTCTGGGTACAGCTCACTAAGAGCCTGATGTATGAAAACTGTCTAGGTCTAAGACTTTCTTGGTTGCCCATAGCAACGTATCAGAGCTCCCCTTTCATTTCTCCAGAGCACTATATGAAAGGAAAGAGGAGCTCTGATTGGTTTCTATGGGACAGTTTTCATACATAAGGCCCTAGGTGTTTTATATCATACTGCTTCACAGTCTAGAAAGTGATACTACTAGTAGTGCTAGATAACAAAAGCTTGGCAATGGCTTCTACACCTAGAGTACTTTATCAAATGTGTGTTTCTGTATTTCTGAATTTGAGATGTTAGAAAACAGTTTCCCCCCTTATATTCTATGTATAGCATATAGAAGCCATCAGAGCGGCTAACCTCTCCAAACATGAGCTCAGAAGAAGCATAAAGCATACAGAGAGAAGATGCACTGGACAATTGAAGTTCTTGCCTTAACAGGGTTTTCTCAGCAGGTTGATTCACTGGCTTACAGGCAGTTTGCACTGACTCTGTCTTCTCAGGCTGTGGGTGGGTCTCCATCAGTTCTTAGCATATCTTAATTTAGACCTCATGCACACATCCGTGGAGCGCGGTCCATGAAAACCCGGATAGCAACCAATGACGCCGTGCGCTCGTGCACTCAGCAGGAGGGCAGTCCGGGTTTTCACAAACCGTGCTCCACGGATGTGTGCATGATCTCCAACACAAGTACAGATAAAGCCATGCTTCACAGTCCTCACAACTCCTTTTGCTTACTGCAGGTAATCTTGCTAAACCTTCACTCAGAGCTCAATCCCATCATTCCATGGGGGTGAGGTCACTGCTGCTCTTAGCCAATCAGCTAACAGTCTTTCTGGTCTGCAGGTTACCATAGAAACCTGTGTGCAGTGAGAGACCTGCTGAACTGTCTATAGTTAATGACTGACCACGGTATTTAGAAAATGTCTTCTTTTAACTGTCCCTTTATGTTGAAAGCTAATCTTTGTAACTAGTGAGAAAACCCCTTTAATCCTGTTTTCTCTAGTAGATCTGAGATGAGTGCAGCCATTCCTTCCCAGTGCCTTTTTCCTCTGATCTGTAGCGGAGGAGTTTCACTACTGAGCATCTACATAAAGGGCAGCACACAGTCATCTCAACTGAAAGCCTAGTTCTTTAGATCAGGAATAGAACAGACATTTATAGGACATTTCATCATTTTCCCAAATTCTTATGAAAGTATATTCAGCACATACTGCATTGAACTAAATGTACCAATTTATTATATATTTGTGGAGTCGGTCCATTTTATTCCGACTCCACAGCCCTGATCACTCCTGGCCATATGAAATATAGTAGTCACTGACCTGTACTGTGCAGCATTACTGCTCAGCAAATATTCCTCAGCTTCTAGGTTAAATTGTATAGCCCTGAAGTCTTCTTTTTTAATAGGTAACTGCTATTGTAATGAGGAGTATTGAGAGCTAAACCCACCCCTGCATGAGGGACCCAAGTCTAGTGGGCGATGTGTTTTGTTTTTTAGTTCATTGTTACAAGACAGGGTGCTGTCCCTTACCTCGCACCCATGCAGATCCCTCTGACCTATTGAAGTACTGACAGGGGCTCATTTTCTTTGTTAAACCAAATGCGTCACTTGATGGGAAATCCACATATGGAATACAAATAGGTTTAGGGTCTCTTTTATGTGGTGTCCCAGCAGGGGAGAAGGTTTTCTTGCTAGCTTTTGACACTTTTGTGTTAGGACAATGAGAATGTGTTGAGCTGATTCATGACAATATGGCCTGGACAGTATATATAGAGAAGCCATAGTGTCCCTCACATGCTATAACAGTCCGTAGAATGAGATTTTTATTCAGTGGGAACGTTTGATCTTTATTCCCTTGGTGAAGGAAGTATAAGAACAGCAGTGGGCTGCTTTACTTTTGTACAAGCCGTAAGCTTGTTGGAAATGATGAGATTTTATGGTTCATTTTGATGGTTACAAAAACAGGAAAGGCTACAGACCGAAAAACCTTGAAATTAGTTTGATCAGATATTTCTAATAGTAGCTATGAGAAGGTCACAGGCTGAGGAGGCATTTTATCTGAAGGCATATGATATCTCTTCTAAGAGACACCAGAAATACCTAAATGAAACTGGCTGACATTAGCGATGTGCTAATGTCAGCTGAACCTAACTAGCCTATTCCTAGTTTTATACATTTGGTTTCTGGTGACAGAAACCCTTTAAAGGCTATGGACAGCTTTGGGGTATTTTTTATTATTGCATTCTCAGATTAAACATTTTTTCCTATTGGACTTTATTTAAACTTTCAACAATTTGACTTCTACAACCTTTAGTTTCACTGTTGTTTCTCCTTCTCAGTGACTCTGTTATTGGGCTGCTCTCAATCTACAGACTTTATCTCTAGTTCCCTGACAGCTCATAAACCCTCATTTATGCTAAATTCTTATACAACTGATAAGAATGTGGCTTTTATGAGTGATCATGAGCCGTCAGGAAGGTATAGATAAGGGCTAGAGATTACTCCGTCAGAGCAGCTGCAGATGCAGTGACAGACTATAAAAGACAAAGTGTTGACGTTTTTAATAAAGATCATTTTAAAAAATGATACAGGGCTAAAAATCGAGCCATCAGTGCAGCTTTCTGATGGATGCACTGAGAAGGAAATTATATAATATCTGAATATGTGTATGTAGGGACATAAACACTATATAACGGATCCTTTACATTTTAATCTGTTTTCTGTTCTAGATATCGACATATCCCTTCTAGCTACTTTTAATAAAATGAAAAAACTGACCACAGACCCCAAGCTTATTGCCAGGGCCCTGAAGAATTCTTCTGTAGTAGAGGTGAGTTTCTGGTTATCAGCAGGTCTTCCCTATACTTGAACTTCTTATTAGGAAGCTTATCATTTTTTTTTTCTCTCAGATAAATCTAGAGGGTACAAAAATTCGAAGACGGCATCCGCTTGGTGAGAAACCACAAGATGTTGACGCACGTACTGTATATGCGGTAAGGGAGGCTGATGTCTGTGTACAACACTACTGAATATGTTAGGGCTGTACACATTAGTGGGACAATGGTATTACATCATCTGCAGCAGTGTGGATGCTGTTTGTTAATGCTAAGATCTTACTGCAATGTGAAGCGCTCTGGAGATGTTCAGATATTTGCAGTTTTAATGCATTAATAAGTCTGCTTGCACTAATGTTTAAGAAACTAAGGCAGACTTAAAGGGGTTTTCCAGGGTTACAGAAACTGCACCACATCTGTCCACGGACTGTGTCTGGTATTGCAGTTCAGCTGAAGTGAATGGAGAAATACCACACATGACCTGTGGGCAGGTGTGGCACTGTTCCTGAAAGAAAGTAGCCATGTTTTCCTAATCCTGGACAACCCTTTTAAATTATTCTACTTACCTTGTGTTAGGTAAATTCCAGGGCCATGCTCACATTCAGAATTTTTTCAGATTCTGCAACAAAATCCTGACAGTCTGTTGATATTCTGCTAGTGGTGTAATGGGGTGTTTTACAATGTGCAGTGTGAACATGACTCTAACAGCACTAAGAAATTACTGTATTTTTCGCCCTATAAGACGCACCTAGGTTTTAGAGGAGGACAATAAGGAAAAATACTTTTCATTAGTCCTCAGGTCAGACCCCCAATGTTAATCAGACCTCAGATCACAGCTCCAATCAGACCCCCAATGTTAATAAGACTCTGAATCGGACCACAGATATGAGCCCCAATATAAATAACCCCATTCAGACCCCCAGTCTTAAATCAGCCCCCCATACCACATTTGATCAGTCCCCAGCCTCATATCAGCCCCCGTGACTTATTATATAGCCCCCTTGCCTCTTTTCTTCAGCCCCCATGCTTCAGATGGTGCCCCAGCCTTATATGACATAAAATAAATAAAGCACTTACCTCCCCTGCTCCTGGACGCTGCAGCTCCTCGCCGCCCGCGCTCTTCTCCCTCCTCCTCCGTCGGCTGTGCGCAGGCCTGCACAGCCGAGCCAAGGACCAGGAAGAGGTGAGTACAGAGCCTTCACCGCTTCCTTGTCCTCCAGTGCTAATGAGCGCTTCCATTATGGCATTCACCCCATAAGATGCAGGTACGTTTTTCCCCCACTTTGGGGGAATAAAACTGTGTCTTATGGGGCGAAAAATACGGTAATTATTTGTAATTGTAGTTATGAAAATGTTAATTACAAAGTTTGATATATTTTGTTAAAGGCTATGTACACCTTTTGGGGGCTTTTTTTTAGTTTTGCATTGTACTCCTTTTGAGATGAAAATATTTTTTTTTTTCAATTGGTCTTTATTAAAAATTTTGAACCACTCTCTTTGTGCAGTCTTGAGTTTCTCTAGTAGCAGGATCTGAAATTGTACTCTGTTCCATCAGGATGGGCGCCTCATCTCCGACCTTATAAAATCTCATTATAGCTCAATTTGTTTCTTCCTGATAAGAATGTGACTTAAATAAGTGTTTATGGCTTTTTAGTAATTTAGAGAGATGATTTATTAGATGACCGACACAAAGTGGAAGTAAAAAGTATGATTCACACCACTAGAAAATCAGTTAAGAGTTCACACTTCAGGTATTTGGTCCGATATTTCCATCAGTTGTTGTGAGCCAAATCCAGTAGTGAAACTTACACAGAGATAAGGTATAATGCAAAGATCTGCTCCTGTTCTGTGTTTTTGACCCGCACCTGCTTTTGATTTACAGTAACTGATGGACAGAACAGCTCAATATTTTTTAATAAAGACCAATCGAAAAAATGATTTTTAGCCCAAAATGAGTAGAATGAAGTCATAAAAAACACACCCTGAAGGTGTACTGCACCTTAGCACTGCCATTGTAGTTTTCAGTACAGTCTATCCATCAGTCTTGGATGACGTTGAAAAAAGGTCATGCTGGTTAGATCCATGAGTCTATTATATTTGCTGTATGAGATGATTCCCCCAATCTGCTTACTACAACCATAGCTCTCCTACATCACCCCTTCAGTTTACTAGCTCATAGTCAATGTAGGAAATGATCAGGCTTGCTCAGCTTACTTTTCCAGACCCTTATCAGTGTAGATGGCCTAAGGCCATGTCCTCTTCACCAGACCTGTCAGGAGTTAGCCTTCACATAATAGTTTCATCTACTATTAACTGAATCACTCTAAATTGGGTATTTCGAACCGTTTGTTTCTACTGTGTACGGGGCTCTGCTTAGTTCTTTGTTTGGTAAATTTTTCTGATTTTTCTTGTTCTCAGGAGCTGCTTCCTAAAAATGTTACGCACAGCTGGATAGAGCGGGTATTTGGTAAATGTGGCACAGTGGTCTATATAAGCGTCCCTCGGTATAAAACCACAGGAGACACCAAAGGATTTGCATTTATTGAGTTTGAGACTCAAGAACAAGCTGCCAAGGCTATTGAGGTGATTCTGTCTTTAATTTAGGGTTTTCATTATTATAAGTGTATTTTTATTGATACTTTTTATTCATCGTGCACAATAATTTACATGAATGGATCAGATAAGGATCAGCAAAAGTGCATGCAAACAATCTACAAAACCCAAATTAACATTCAGTATTGGGGAGATGTCGGAGAAGACATTCACACAGCGTTTTGCATCAGTATTTGAAAGGCAAAAAATGTTAGAACAAATACAGAGGAAATTATAAGACTGAATTCAGACTGCAGTTATCGGTGTATATTTCAGCATCTGTATGACCACTGCTGCTCTGGGAAGACTACAGATCTCGTGGCCTGAACTTACAGCATGAAATCGCATATGATGCTCGAAGTTCCAGTCAGTCAAGCTGCAGTTGAGCTGAGAACTGTAGACGTAATCCAGGCGCTTGAGTATATCCACATTACGGAGCAAATTGTGGCCAGATGTTATTTGCTGGACAATAAGAAATTATAAAACCCCCTGTGAATTTTTTTTTATTTTTTTTTTACACAATACAAGACACAGCCCATAGAAAAGAGTAATGTTATTGCTGAGAAAATCTGACTCTTTGAACTACCCCTTTAAACCGTTTCCCACACCTGGGTGTGACTGTGCTTCCAGGTGCAGGAGGGATGTATAGTGTGTGCACACGATACATAGTTGATATCACCAGGTCTGAAAATGTACAAACTAGGGGCTCCCTGCAAAAGAAAATGAACAGGAAGGCATATGTACCTAAAGCCGTGTTGGATTTCCTGCGACTGCAGTGGCAATACCATTCACTTCTATAGGATCACCACAACTCAGCGATCAAACAAGCCTTTATATGTGAATGGGAAAATAATGGCCCTTGGAAGATGGGAGGAAAAACAAAATTCCAAAAACAATTTGGCCCGCTCCTGAAGTGGCCCAATCGCTGAGGTTAAACCTACTTAAAACATAACATTTAATGATAAATCTCTAAAATACTGTTCTATTACCCCACAATAACAATACATAAAAAGTAGATATATATGTCAGTGATGGAGCTCACTATAGATACTACGGTAGCATGAATAACATAGATGAATCCCACAGTTTGTGGATACTGACAGGTAGGCTTAATGCACCGCTGGCAGACGCCAGTAGGTAGTGGTAGCAGGTTCATGGAGTATCCAAGTGTTGAATTGTAGTGGAACATCAATTCATACCAAGGCAGGTAGTGTTGTCGGGTAGTTTCATCTCATCCAGAAGCAGGCCAGTTTTTCGGTTCAGGACTTGTACATCATCTGGACACCTCTTTCCATGCCAGGAGTGGAGAAAGGAAAAGAAAAAAACCAAGGGGGGGGCCTTCATGTGGTACTGGGATACTCTGCCTCATACTCTATCACACCCTGCCAAAAGGGGCGGCCCCACTTCTCTGTGGCTGTCCCTATACACTCTCCCTGCCTAGTAGAATCCCATCGCGTTTCCCCTATGGTCGATGATTAGGTTCGTCAGGGGATCCATAAACCAGCACAATGGCTAACAACAAAGATGATAGTTGTGGCCTGAAGTGGTTAATAATCTTTCTGCATGTGAATATACACTCACCGGCCACTTTATTAGGTACACCATGCTAGTAACGGGTTGGACCCCCTTTTGCCTTCTGAACTGCCTCAATTCTTCGTGGCATAGATTCAACAACGTGCTGGAAGCATTCCTCAGAGATTTTGGTCCATATTGACATGATGGCATCACATAGTTGCCGCAGATTTGTCGGCTGCACATCCATGATGCGAATCTCCCGTTCCACCACATCCCAAAGATGCTCTATTGGATTGAGATCTGGTGACTGTGGAGGCCATTTGAGTACAGTGAACTCATTGTCATGTTCAAGAAACCAGTCTGAGATGATTCCAGCTTTATGACATGGCGCATTATCCTGCTGAAAGTAGCCATCAGATGTTGGGTACATTGTGGTCATAAAGGGATGGACATGGTCAGCAACAATACTCAGGTAGGCTGTGGCGTTGCAACGATGCTCAATTGGTACCAAGGGGCCCAAAGAGTGCCAAGAAAATATTCCCCACACCATGACACCACCACCACCAGCTTGAACCGTTGATACAAGGCAGGATGGATCCATGCTTTCATGTTGTTGATGCCAAATTCTGACCCTACCATCCGAATGTCGCAGCAGAAATCGAGACTCATCAGACCAGGCAACGTTTTTCCAATCTTCTACTGTCCAATTTCGATGAGCTTGTGCAAATTGTAGCCTCAGTTTCCTGTTCTTAGCTGAAAGGAGTGGCACCCGGTGTGGTCTTCTGCTGCTGTAGCCCATCTGCCTCAAAGTTCGACGTACTGTGCGTTCAGAGATGCTCTTCTGCCTACCTTGGTTGTAACGGGTGGCAATTTGAGTCACTGTTGCCTTTCTATCAGCTCAAACCAGTCTGCCCATTCTCCTCTGACCTCTGGCATCGACAAGGCATTTCCGCCCACAGAACTGCCGCTCACTGGATGTTTTTTCTTTTTCGGACCATTCTCTGTAAACCCTAGAGATGGTTGTGCGTGAAAATCCCAGTAGATCAGCAGTTTCTGAAATACTCAGACCAGCCCTTCTGGCACCAACAACCATGCCACGTTCAAAGGCACTCAAATCACCTTTCTTCCCCATACTGATGCTCGGTTTGAACTGCAGGAGATTGTCTTGACCATGTCTACATGCCTAAATGCACTGAGTTGCCGCCATGTGATTGGCTGATTAGAAATTAAGTGTTAACGAGCAGTTGGACAGGTGTACCTAATAAAGTGGCCGGTGAGTGTAGCTAGCTTGACTTTTTTACATTTTTTTAGCTTCTAAACAATCCACCTGAGGAAGCACCGAGGAAAGCTGGCATTTTTCCGAAAACCGTGAAAAGCAAACCTATTCCAGAGATAAAGGCCCCAGAGACACAGGAATTGGGTAAGACTTTTAAAGCAGAATTGTACAGTTATATGCATTTGTATATATCAATCAATAAAGAAGAAGGGAGTGGCAGATAGATGAAGTAGGAGGAACACGGGTGCACAGAATGGCCTGGGCCCTCCTTCAGTGCACTTAATGCTCAGTGCTTTTTCTCCAGAATAAACAGATTGGTAAGTGAAAGGTGTCATTACATTCAGCTCAGCTAGCCCTAGAAGGCAGTGTGCCTGGTTTAACTAAATTTCTATGTGACAGAATCCCTTTAACTAATAATAATTCAGAAATGGGCTACTCCATAAATGAAGTTGCTTGGCCCCTGTTAATGGTATAGATTATGCACCAGGTACTTCAAGGGGTGTCCCCCATCTCAGAAATGAATGGCGTATCCACAAGATGTGCTATAAATATCTGGCATGTACGGGTATGGGAGGTGGCGTCATTCGTCCTAATGAGGCAGCTTCCACATGCAGGAGGAGAATGAATAAATAGGTGATGGGCAACACTTTTCTTTTCATTTAGCAAATATATATATATGTGTGTGTGTGTGTGTGTGTGTATTCATACATTTTCATTGAAAGCCTTCATCTGCTTTAACACCAAGAAGCATTTAAGAGGAGCTGTCACCACTCCTGACATGCCTGTTTTAGCAACTACTTGCTTTCCTCATGAAATAATAAGTCTGGAACATCTATTCTTATGTCTTTATGTTGTGTCATTCCTCTATTATTTCTGATAGAAGTTATTAATTGCTAGCAGTCTGCAGTAAGGGTACAGAGGGGTGTGTCCTGTACAATCTCTCTATCCAATCAGTGCTGCCATTTTCAGTCTTTGCAGGTACACCCCCCCAACTGGTTACCTCCCCTCTGTACCCTTACTGCAGACTGCTAGCAATTCATTCATAACTTCTAGTAGAAATAATAAAGGAATAGCACAGCATAGAGTCATAAGAATAGATGTTCCAGAATTGTTATTACATGGGGAATGCATGAAGCTATTAACAGACATGTCAGGAGTGGTGAAAGGTCCTTTAGCTCTGTTTCTTGACTTCCATTGCAAATGGAAGCCACGATGGAAATGTGAATAAAATGTTTGTGTTCCTTTTAGAGGAAAAGAAAAAAAAGAAGAAGAAAAAGTCCAAGAGCAAAAAGGAGAGTGATGAAACAGCAGAGGATGAAAATAATGACCAGAATATCATGGAAATATCAACAAAGGAGGCAACCAAATCCAAGAGGCACCGCAGTGTTTCTGAAAGCTCAGTGACGGATACATCAGAATCTAACAAACAGGCCTTTAAGAAGGAGACGCGGAAACGGGACAGAGCAGAGAGCTCCGATCATTCAGAGGAAGGCAGACCTTCCAAGAGAAAACACAGCAGTTCAGAGGAGCAGGACTCCTCCAAGTACAGGAAACTGCAAGATAAGGATGGTCTACAGTCTAAATCAAAAGTGACACCTTCAGAGCTGATGGAATGTAGAGGTGATATTTCTACCGTGTTCCTTTTACCAAGAACACAACTTCCATTTATCTGTCTCCCACACACATTGTAAATGTATTGGTGAATTGCATTCAACACACTATTAAGGTGGATGCGGCTGGTAGACCTAGCATGAGGTCTGGTTATCTTGATTCTCCTGAGGGGTGTCTTTCTCAGTTTCATAGAGTTATCAGTAAAATGTGGGCAGTAATGTTGAGTCATGTGTTGGATTAGATCAGAAATGTGATAGTTTGGGATCTGCTCCTTATTACCCTTAGAAACATGCTTGCACATTTGTGCCAGCAATCTGCTGCTAGCCACTTTATATTAAAGGGTTATTCCCATCTCATGAACTGATGGCATACAGCTAGGGTATGTCCTCACTTCATGATCACTGAAGGCCTGAACTGTAGACCGCTGCAGCCACCTGATTCTCCAGAGGTTCCAAAGCTCTGACCCCCACCAGTTATAAAGTGATTGTATATCTGAGTGATATGCCACCACTTTATGAAGTGAGAATATCCCCTTAAATGGGAGTCTCTCATCTGACTGTTGAGCATGCATTAGAGATCAGCAGCACGCATCACACATAACCTAATGGATAAGATTGTGGAAATACCAGAAAATAGATTAAATTTCTGTTATTGCTGAAACAAGGGGAAAGAAAACAAATTTGTGATCTATTTGTTTCATTTTTATTTATTTTTTTTTTGTTCAGAGATTTCGACTGAAGAAGAAAAGGACACTGACAAGAAGGACACGTCTGCTAGCAAGGTGAAGAGAAAACGAAAGAAGAAACATAGGGAGAGGCACAGAGTTGGAGAAGAAGTCATCCCTTTAAGAGTCTTATCCAAGTATGTTTTTTTTTTTTTTTTTTTTTTTTTCTTTGTAATGTACAGTTAAAGGGTTTCTGTCAGCAGAATTAACCCCCTTACACTGGCTGACATTAGCCATGTGCTACTGTCAGAAGAATCTAAGGCTACTTCCACACCTGTGGTGCGGGGCTCCGGCAGGCTGTTCCGGTGGGTGAACAGCCCGCCGGATCCGTGCTGCCGCAGGTGCACGTGTGGGGCCAGAACTGCGCTCCGGCCCTATTCACTGTAATGGGGGCGGCCCGTGGATCCGGCCGTAGCACGGCAACCCCTTTTTGAATGGGGCTCCCGGCTGTGTGTTCCACAACGGCGCGGAACATACGCCGGGCGGCAGCCATAGTATTGCGGGTCCGCATTATTGCGGACCCACAATAATACGGCCGTCTGAATGGGCCCTAAATGTGTATACAGAAATACTGTGAACAATGAACAGAAATACACTACCGTTCAAAAGTTTAGGGTCACTTAGAAATTTCCTTATTTTTGAAAGAAAAGTATAGTGTTTTTCAATGAAGATACTTAACTTAATCAGAAATACACTCTATACATTGTTAATGTGGTAAATGACTATTCTAGCTGCAAGCGTCTGGTTTTTATTGCAATCTACATACAGTCATGGCCAAAAGTTTTGAGAATGACACAAATCTTCTATTTTCACATGATCTGCTGCCCTCTGGTTTTTATGTGTGTTTGTCAGATGGTTTTATCACATACAGAAATATAATTTCAATCATATTATGAGTAACAAAAGCTTATATTGACAGTTAGAATGAGTTAATGCAGCAAGTCAATATTTGCAGTGTTGACCCTTCTTCTTCAGGACCTCTGCAATTCTCCCTGGCATGCTCTCAATCAACTTCTGGACCAAATCCTGACTGATAGCAGTCCATTCTTGCACAATCAATGCTTGCATTTTGTCAGAATTTGTAGGTTTTTGTTTGTCCACCCGTCTCTTGATGATTGACCACAAGTTCTCAATGGGATTAAGATCTGGGGAGTTTCCAGGCCATGGACCCAAAATCTCTATGTTTTGTTCCCTGAGCCATTTAGTTATCACCTTTGCTTTATGGCAAGGTGCTCCATCATGCTGGAAAAGGCATTGTTGATCGCCAAACTGCTCTTGGACGGTTGGGAGAAGTTGCTCTCGGAGGACATTCTGGTACCATTCTTTATTCATGGCTGTGTTTTTAGGCAAGACTGTGAGAGAGCCGATTCCCTTGGCTGAGAAGCAACCCCACACATGAATGGTTTCAGGATGCTTTACTGTTGGCATGAGACAAGACTGGTGGTAGCGCTCACCTCGTCTTCTCCGAATAAGCTGTTTTCCAGATGTCCCAAACAACCGAAAAGGGGATTCATCAGAGAAAATGACTTTACCCCAGTCCTCAGCAGTCCACTCCCTGTACCTTTTGCAGAATATCAGTCTGTCCCTGATGTTTTTTCTGGAGAGAAATGGCTTCTTTGCTGCCCTCCTTGAAACCAGGCCTCGCTCCAAGAGTCTCCGCCTCACAGTGCGTGCAGATGCACTCACACCTGCCTGCTGCCATTCCTGAGCAAGCTCTGCACTGCTGGTAGCCCGATCCCGCAGCTGAAACACTTTTAAGAGACGGTCCTGGCGCTTGCTGGTCTTTCTTGGGCGCCCTGGAGCCTTTTTGGCAACAATGGAACCTCTCTCCTTGAAGTTCTTGATGATGTGATAGATTGTTGACTGAGGTGCAATCTTTCTAGCTGCGATACTCTTCCCTGTTAGGCCATTTTTGTGCAGTGCAATGATGACTGCACGTGTTTCTTTAGAGATAACCATGGTTAACAGAAGAGAAACAATGATGCCAAGCACCAGCCTCCTTTTAAAGTGTCCAGTGGTGTCATTCTTACTTAATCATGACAGATTGATCTCCAGCCCTGTCCTCATCAACACCCACACCTGTTGAAACGATGTTAGCTGGTCCTTTTAAGGCAGGGCTGCAATGATGTTGAAATGTGTTTTGGGGGATAAAGTTCATTTCTTGTGCCTATCATTGGGGGACACAGCACCAGTGGGATATAGGCAGCTGCCGCTAGGAGGCGACACTAGACAATCAAAAAGAGAGCCCCGCCTGGCAGCCTATATCCCTCCTACGGACACCAGGCTAGCTCAGTTTTTAGTCTAGTGTCCGTAGGAGGTAGACACTGGTGCTTTGCACCTCTGATTTTTTATTTTTAGTTTTATTTCTTTCTTTTTTCTTTCAGGTTATCAGGGGGGCCGTCGGCGTGGAAAGCCACTTCAGACGTAGTCCCCCCTGAGGGTGCCTGGAGAATATGTTATATTCTCCCTGCGCCGGTCATCCGTCCCCCATTGTAGCTGCTCCCTGCAGCTGGATGCCAGTGCCCCACTCCGGTGCGAGGTCACTGAAGGGGTGACCCTGCGCGCACCTGAAGACGTCGGAGCGGTGAGTATGTTGCCCCCGCCCCCCCCCCCCTCCCTCTCCCGCGCCCTGTATAGCTGCCTGGGGACCTCCCGGTCTTCTCCTAGCCCACATGCAGGGCCTTTTCCTCAGGTGGCTGCGGTGCTCCGGTCTTCCTCGGCCTCCCGCGTGTTCTCCGGGCTGCCCCCTGGTCCGGGGTCTCTCTGTTCCTCCTTCTGTGCGGAGCAGACGCGGCGCGCCGGGTGTTTCCTGTGCTTCCGGCGGCGCGCCGCACCTTCGGCCGGACGCTTCCCTAATTTAGGCCGCGGCTTTTCGCCTCGCTAGGCCGCATGTGGGCGGGCGCCTCCCAGTGACGTCATGCTGGGCGGCGCGCCCGCCCGCTCTTCTGCCGGCCCTTTCCTGTTCCCGCCGGCGGGCTCCTTCTCCTCTTAAGCCCCCTCCTGTTTGTGGGTGGGCCTGCCTTCAGTCTCCATTCTGCGGTGGCTTTGCTCCAGAGACTGTTTTCGGCCGATCTACTCTGCCTTCAGGGGTCCGCACGGCACAGCTCCAGTGGGATACAGCTCCTCCAGGGGTCTGCAGCGTTTTTCTCCAGTGCTTGCACTGCTGCTCCAGGATCTGGTAGGCACCCAGTGGGTGATACTCCTCTTTCCTCAGGCTATTGCTTGTCCGTTGGGCCCTTCACCATGTCTGGTCCCCGGGACGACCCCCCAAGGCAGCATGCTCCGGTGGCTGTGGCGACGCACTTTGCGTGCGCTCGCTGTAGTCAAAAATTCCCTAGCGGTCAGTCTGGCTCCTTGTGTGGGCCTTGCCTTACCCTTGGTACCCTTCCCACTGAGGCTCCCGCTCCTTCTGGCTCGGTTGCGGCCCCACCCGAGTGGGCTAGGTCCCTGACCCAGGCGATCGGTGACCTCTCTAAGTTGTCTCAGGTTATGATCCACGCCATTGACCGGTTGCCGTCCCAGGCGCCCCCCTCTGCGGCCCCTCCTCAGGTGTCTCCTGACTCCCCTTCCAGGGGACGGTCCTCCAAGAGGCGTCGGCGTTCCCCTTCTCGGTCACCTTCCCGGTGTTCCTCTGACCTTTCCCCGGAAAGGTCCGCTGCTAGCGGTTCTCACCAACACCTCTCTGACGTCTCGGGGGACTCCTGTGACTCTGCCTCAGAGTCTGACAGGGAGGACCATTTGGCCTCTGCGGTGCAAGCCTTGGTCCGTGCAGTACGGGACGCACTTCATATCCGGGACGAATCTCCCTCTGCGGCCAGAGGCGAAGTTTCGTTTAGTCGCCATAAGCGGCAACCGCTGGTATTCCCTAGTCATAAGGACTTTGAGAATCTCCTGGACAAGGAATGGAAGCACCCCGATCGGCGCATTCCCTCCTCTAAGCGGGCAGAAGCTCTGTTTCCGTTTGCTGCGGATTTAGTCTCCGCCTGGACGGTTCCACCTACTGTGGACCCCCCTGTCTCCCGGCTGTCTAAGTCTACCACCCTCCCCTTAGCGGACGGTGCGTCCCTGACGGATCCCGTGGACAAGAAGATTGACACGTTCTCCAAATCCGTCTTTATTGCGGCGGGTTCTGCCCTTCGCCCTACTTTTGCGGCGTCTTGGGTCAGTAAGGCCTGCTCCGCTTGGGCCAAGCAACTGGTCCGTGACATCTCCTCGGAGGCCCCTCGTGAGGATCTACTTTCTCTAGCCTCACAGATCCTTCATGCCTCTAAGTATCTGTGTGATGCTTCTCAGGAGGCGGCCCGCCTGTCTGCTCGGGCTGTGGCCAACTCCGTTGCCATTCGTCGTTCTGTTTGGCTGAAATCGTGGTCGGCTGACGCCGCCTCCAAGAAGGCTCTTACTTGTCTTCCCTTTACAGGAAACAGGCTTTTTGGGGAGCGGTTGGACAGGATTATCTCTGACGGCACCGGTGGCAAGAGTTCCTTGTTGCCACAGAACCGGCCCAGGCGCTCCCAGCCTCCGAAGCGTTCCAGTCGCTTTCGCTCCTTCCAAGCCCCTGCTCGTCAGCAGTCCTCAAGGGGTGCTCCCTCAGCCTCCTCTTCCGGGAAGCCCTCCTTTAAGCCCCGGCCGTCCTGGCAGCCGCGCTCCCGCCCTTCCAAGGGCCCTGCCCCCAAGCCTTCTTCCTGAAGGCTTTCCCCCACTCGGGTCTTTTCCCCGAGTGGGGGGTCGTCTGCTCTCCTTCAAGGAGGTATGGCTCGCCCACGTCACCGACGCGTGGGTACGGGAGGTGGTGTCTTCCGGATACAGAATCGAGTTTGCGTCCTTTCCGCCTCCTCGTTTTTTCCTGTCTCGGATCCCCCGCTCTTCTGCAGGGCTTTTGGCTCTTTCCCGCGCTGTTCATCACCTCCTTGCTCAGGGGGTTGTGGTTCCTGTCCCCCCCTCCGAGCGTTTTCAGGGCTTCTACTCGAACCTGTTCACCATCCCCAAAAAGGACGGCTCTGTTCGGCCCATCCTGGATCTGAAGCACCTCAACCGCTATGTCCGCCTCCGCCACTTCCGCATGGAATCGTTGCGGTCAGTGGTCGCGTCCCTGGACCAGGGCGAGTTTCTCGCTTCCATAGATATACGCGACGCTTATCTCCATGTGCCCATCGCGCTGAGTCATCAGCGCTTTCTTCGTTTCGCCATCGGTTCTCTTCATTTCCAATTTGTCGCTCTGCCCTTCGGTCTTTCAACAGCGCCCCGGGTGTTTACCAAAACCCTTGCCCCCCTCATGGCTCTCCTTCACGCCAGAGGAGTGGCGGTCATCCCGTACCTGGACGACCTTTTGGTAAAGGGCCGCACCTTACAGGATGCTCAGTCCAGCCTTCAGATCACGCTCGATCTGCTTTCCAGGTTCGGCTGGGTGATCAACTTCCGGAAGTCGTCCCTGCTCCCCTCTCGCTCGATGGAGTTTCTGGGGATGTTGTTCGACACCGAAACGGCTCGGGTTCTCCTGCCTCGCGACAAGGTCTCTTCCCTACGCTCGGCTGTCTCCAAGCTCCGCTCGGGCTCCCCCTGTTCGCTCCGCTTCTGCATGCGGGTGCTGGGCAAGATGGTCTCCTCATTCGAGGCCGTCACTTTTGCTCAGTTCCACTCTCGTCCCCTCCAGGGAGCGATTCTGGGCCAGTGGGACAAGTCTCCACTCTCCCTGGACAAGAAGATCGTCCTCTCCCCGGCGGTCCGCAGGGAGTTGCTTTGGTGGCTGACGTCTCCAGCTCTTCTTCAGGGCCGCTCCTTCCTCCCCCTCCAGTGGCTGGTCGTCTCCACCGATGCCAGCCTGACCGGGTGGGGTGCGATTTTCGGTGTCCTGACGGCTCAGGGCACGTGGACCTTGCCGGAGTCGCGCCTTCCCATCAATATATTGGAGCTTCGGGCAATATTCCTTGCCTTGACTCGTTGGACCGATTTCCTCCGGGGTCGCCCTGTTCGGGTTCAGACGGACAACGCCACCGCCGTTGCCTATCTGAACCGCCAGGGGGGCACCAGGAGCCGCTCCGTGATGGCGGAGGCCGCTCGGATTCTCTGTTGGGCGGAACGGTTCGTCCCGGCTCTCTCTGCCGTCCACATTCCAGGCGTAGACAACTGGGCGGCGGATTATCTCAGTCGCGAGTCCCTGGACCACGGAGAGTGGTCTCTCCATCCACAGGTGTTTCGTCAGGTTTGCCGTCGGTGGGGCTTCCCCGACGTGGATCTGTTCGCGTCCAGGTTCAATCACAAGCTCCCCACTTACGTGGCTCGGGCTCGGGATCCCCGCGCGTTCGCGGTGGACGCCCTGGTGACCCCTTGGGATCAGTTCTCCCTGATTTACCTGTTTCCCCCGCTCCCTCTTCTTCCGCGGGTCCTCAAACGGCTGAAGGCTCTCGGCGTTCCCGCCATCCTTATCGCTCCGGATTGGCCTCGCCGGTCCTGGTACGCAGACGTGATCCACCTCCTGGCCGACGCCCCTTGGCGTCTTCCCCTGCGGCCAGACCTCCTTTCTCAAGGGCCGATCTTCCACCCCACTTTACCTCAGCTCAATTTGACGGCTTGGCTGTTGAGGCCGCGGTGCTGAGATTTCGGGGTCTGTCTGAGTCTGTTATCCAGACTATGCTTAGGGCCCGCAAGCCTCAGTCGGCTCGCATTTACCATCGGGTTTGGAAATCCTTTTTTTCTTGGTGCGAGCAAGGTCGTGTGCATCCTCTCGTTTGCTCCACACCTAAGATCCTCTCTTTTTTACAGTCCGGCCTTGACCAGGGTCTCAGCCATTCTACCCTTCGGTCTCAGGTCTCCGCCCTGTCCGTGCTTTTTCAGAGGGCTTTGGCTCTGCGCTCCCAGGTGAAGACCTTTTTGCAAGGTGTTCTTCGTCTGAATCCCCCCTTCCGCCCCCCCATCGAGCCCTGGGATCTTAACTTGGTGCTCGATGTGCTCCAGGGTCCCCCCTTTGAGCCCTTGCGGGAGGTTTCCCTGCGTCTTCTCTCTTGGAAGGTCGCTTTTCTGGTGGCGGTTACATCCATCCGCCGAGTATCTGAGTTAGCCGCTCTTTCCTGTCGCTCCCCCTATCTTGTCTTGCACAAGGATAAGGTGGTTTTGCGCCCTCTCCCTTCCTTCCTTCCGAAGGTTGTTTCGGCTTTCCACATCAATGAGGATATCGTCCTTCCCTCTCTTTGTCCTGCTCCTTCCCATCCTAGGGAACGCTCTCTTCACTGTCTGGACCTTGTCCGGGCTATCCGGGTCTATTTGTCTCTCACAGCTCCCTTCCGTCGGTCGGATTCCTTGTTCGTCATCCCTGAGGGTCCCCGCAAGGGTCTTGCCGCTTCTAAGGTGACCATTGCGCGTTGGATTACGGCCGCCATCTCTGAGGCCTATCGCTCTCGGGACAGGTCCCCCCCCTTCCGGGTCACTGCCCATTCCACCAGGGCCGTGGGAGCTTCCTGGGCGGTTCGCCATCATGCATCGGTGTCCCAGGTTTGCAAAGCCGCCACCTGGGCCTCGGTGCATACCTTTACCAAGTTTTACCAGGTCCACATCCTGGCTTCTTCTGATGCCAGTCTGGGCCGCAGGGTTCTGCAGGCCGCCATACGTTAGGCTGGCCACGTGGGAATTGTTCTTTTTCCCCACCCTCTGGGACTGCTTTTGTACGTCCCACTGGTGCTGTGTCCCCCAATGATAGGCACAAGAAAACAGGATTTTTGTAAAACTTACCGTAAAATCCCTTTCTTGTGGCTTCATTGGGGGACAAAGCTCCCACCCTGTTTTTTCTGGTTGTTCTGTTTCCCGGGCTTGTTTGCTGTTTCTTGAGTTCTCGTCCCCGGGTTCAGACTGGTTTGTATCTTTCTGTTTGGCTCCTACTGCTTATTAACTAAACTGAGCTAGCCTGGTGTCCGTAGGAGGGATATAGGCTGCCAGGCGGGGCTCTCTTTTTGATTGTCTAGTGTCGCCTCCTAGCGGCAGCTGCCTATATCCCACTGGTGCTGTGTCCCCCAATGAAGCCACAAGAAAGGGATTTTACGGTAAGTTTTACAAAAATCCTGTTTTTCTAGGCAAATATTGACTTTGCAAGTAATTGCTGTTAAGCTGATCACTCTTTATAACATTCTAGAGTATATGCAAATTGCCATTATAAAAACTGAAGCAGTAGACTCTGTAAAAATTAATATTTGTATCATTCTCAAAACTTTTGGCCATGACTGTAGGTGTATAGAGGCCCATTTCCAGCAACCATCACTCCAGTGTTCTAATGATACATTGTGTTTGCTAACTGTATAAGAAGGCTAATGGATGTTTAGAAAACCCCTGAAAACCCTTGTGCAAGTATGTTAGCACAGCTGAAAACAGTTTTGCTGGTTAGAGAAGCTATAAAACTGACCTTCCTTTGAGCTAGTTGAGAATCTGGAGCATTACATTTGTGGGTTCGATTAAACTCTCAAAATGGCCAGAAAAAGAGAACTTTCATGTGAAACTTGACAGTCTATTCTTGTTCTTAGAAATGAAGGTTATTCCATGCGAGAAATTACCAAGAAACTGAAGATTTCCTACAACGGTGTGTACTACTCCCTTCAGAGGACAGCACAAACAGGTTCTAACCAGAGTAGAAAGAGAAGCGGGAGGCCCCGCTGCACAACTGAGCAACAAGACAAGTACATTAGAGTCTCTAGTTTGAGAAATAGACGCCTCACAGGTCCTCAACTGGCAGCTTCATTAAATAGTACCCGCAAAACGCCAGTGTCAACGTCTACAGTGAAGAGACGACTCCGGGATGCTGGCCTTCAGGGCAGAGTGGCAAAGAAAAAGCCATATCTGAGACTGGCTAATAAAAGGAAAAGATTAATATGGGCAAAAGAACACAGACATTGGACAGAGGAAGATTGGAAAAAAGTGTTATGGACAGACAAATCGAAGTTTGAGGTGTTTGGATCACACAGAAGAACATTTGTGAGACGCAGAACAACTGAAAAGATGCTGGAAGAGTGCCTGACGCCATCTGTCAAGCATGGTGGAGGTAATGTGATGGTCTGGGGTTGCTTTGGTGCTGGTGAAGTGGGAGATTTGTACAAGGTAAAAGGGATTTTGAATAAGGAAGGCTATCACTGCATTTTGCAACGCCATGCCATACCCTGTGGACAGCGCTTGATTGGAGCCAATTTCCTCCTACAACAGGACAATGACCCAAAGCACACCTCCAAATGATGCAAGAACTATTTAGGGAAGAAGCAGGCAGCTGGTATTCTATCTGTAATGGAGTGACCAGCGCAGTCACCAGATCTCAACCCCATTGAGCTGTTGTGAGAGCAGCTTGACCGTATGGTACGCAAAAAGTGCCCATCAAGCCAATCCAACTTGTGGGAGGGGCTTCTGGAAGCATGGGGTGAAATTTCTCCAGATTACCTCAGCAAATTAACAGCTACAATGCCAAAGGTCTGCAATGCTGTAAGTGCTGCAAATGGAGCATTCTTTGACGAAAGCAAAGTTTGAAGGAAAAAATTATTATTTCAAATAAAAATCATTATTTCTAACCTTGTCAATGTCTGGACTATATTTTCTATTCATTTTGTAACTCACTTGATAAAAAAGTGTGAGTTTTCATGGAAAACACAAAATTATCTGGGTGACCCCAAACGTTTGAACGGTAGTGTACCTGAGATATAAATGTATAAATTACACATTTTGCTGAGTCTTCTCATACAAAACTATATCTCAATCTGCCCACCTTCTCCTGCTCTCTCTCATGCTGCCTGCAGATTACACTTAGTGGTGACCACCGAAAGAATGAACTTGTCCTTTTGTGGCGCAGTGTCTGGACGGACATTCAGTGGAGCTAAACCACAAGCAGGGCCGCGGCATTCAAATTGAAAGAATGCGGCAGAAACCATGACAGTTTCTACCATGGAATACGCAGCAGATTTTGACATTGTCCGAATCCACCACATGAACTTAGCTGCAGGGCACCTAAGAAATAGAATCCAGGACAGGAGACATACAGTACATGTGCTCTTACTTGTCTGACTTGTACAGGAAATAAGCCCCCATTGTCTAGTAATTTGCGTGTCTTCATTCTCTACAGGCAAGAATGGTTAGATCTCAAGGCTGAGTATTTGAACCTGCAAAGAGCTAGCATGTCCGCCCTAAAAAAGTCGATAAGTGGAAGAAATAATGATGCGATGGAGGCTGAAGAAACACAGCAGAACTCCAGTGGGAAAGACGGTGAACAGTGTTTAATTTTAAGCTTTTTTTTTTTCTTTATACATACTTTAA
Organism: Rhinella marina; assembly: GCA_900303285.1. Lineage (NCBI taxonomy): Eukaryota > Metazoa > Chordata > Amphibia > Anura > Bufonidae > Rhinella > Rhinella marina. The sequence continues at coordinate 611,142 of ONZH01013527.1, forward strand.
TGAAATAATTTTGCAAGTGAATGCATTCACCTAAAACAATGTCTTCTGGTGCTGCTTTATGTCATCTCTTTGCTGCTCAGTGTCTGCTTTTCACAATAGAGAAGCTGTAATGCTTCTTGTCTTTATTATAAAGCTGATGCGGTCTTGCAACACACTCCTTGAGGTCAGGGTGGTTCCCTCGCAGGTTTTTAGTTTTCAAAAAAAGTAGGATGAACAGCGCTCCCTAGAGTCAAGTTGTTGGGTGCCCACCTCACTGGGGAATGGTAAGTTCCCCCGTCAAACTGCCAGCAGTAAAAATAAAAAAAAATGGAGACCCTACGTCCAAACTTAATGGAATTTAATCCACACACTACATTTCGGCTACACAAGCCTTTGTCAAGCATGCTAGCATCTGAATTAAATCCCATTAAGTTTGGACGTATGGTCTCCATTTTTTTTTTTTTTTTTTATATACTGCTGGAGGTTTTTAGTTTTATCAGCTTTGCACATCCTTGGGGTCCACAATATATGGTCACTGGCCATGTGAACCCCATATCATAGAGGTAGACCCATTCACTCCTGATGGTACAGTGCGATGCTGAACAGAGCCACGGATTGGAAGCATTGCAGAGTGCTTCCTTAGGTTCTCTGTCTGTGCGCCCGCGCTGCAAAAAAGTAGTGCATGCACTACTTTTTTGCAGTGCGGACCATTGGATGCGGTTCAAGGACCACGTTTAATTTGCGGTCCACAGCACGGGCCCGGCCACCACACGTTCATGAGCCCCTAAAAGAGCTGTTCACTATGAATCTCTTCTTGTCTGGGGTATTTATCTTTTATATATTTTCTAAACTTGCTCATACACCGCTGACTTCCGGTCGTTTAGATCATTTCATCGTGACTGTTTTGTTTTCTTCTGGTTTCTTTAGTTAATATGGTGAAGAACGAAACCCTTGGACCGCAGTTTGTCTGTGGGGTTATTGTGAAGATCACCAGTTTGGAACCATTTCCAAATCGCCAGCACGTTAAAGTAAATCTTTTTTGCAGCTTTTGTAATATTTGTTCTTATTATATGTAAGTAGTAGTATCCACACAAAATGCAAACATATGTGAGGCCATGTGGGTAACTGTGGTCAAAAGGAGCCTAGCAGTCTTTGAATTTGTAGGTGTTGCTTTCTTGTAGTCTTTTCTTTCATTCATTTTTTGTTTTCCAAATGTTCATAAAAGCTCATCAAAAATCACAATGTTAAAAAACATTTTTTTTTCCATTTATTTATTTATCTTTTTTAAATGAGAGATATTTTTTTAAAAAAATATCAGGGTTAAAACTCCATGAAAAACACCAGCAACAGAAATCCATTGGGGCACATTTATTAATGGTTTTGAGCGGAGTTAAAGATTTACTATAATGTATGCCAGAAACTAGAGTGCATTATACTGAATTATGTATTATAAATACGGCACATCTTACTTCAGCAGACTTTACTAATAGTGGCATATTAAGCAGTTTTAGTAAATATGTCTGATTTGAAATAGTTTCCTAATTACTCCGGGCATGCTCTGGCTACTGTAGCTATGAAACGTCAAATAAAGTAACACATCTCTTCTTTCCCATAGGATGCTTTGTCTGGAGTGTCTGAAGTGGCATATGTAGATATGCTGGAAGGAGATACAGAGTGTCATGTTCGTTTTAAAACCCCTGAAGGTGCCCAAGCAGTTCTTGATTCATGCCCAGAAGTGCAGAAAAAGCATAACTGGAAAATGAAGATCCTTTCTGGTAAGTACCTGGTTGGTTACCCGCCAAATCTAAAAACAAAAGTGCATGGACAGCTGTGGTGTGTATGGTGTATATCAGTGGTCCCCAACCTTTTTTGCACCAAGGCCTGGTTTCTCACGAAACAATTTCCCCAGGGGAGGGGGGGGCGGTGCTGTTGGTGCTGACGGATTCATGCAAAGTGCATATTAAAATATATAAATGTAACATAAAATGCCCCTAAACAGAGCCAACGTTATAAAATCCCCCTTCTTTTTGGCCTCAGTAGATGCCCCCACAGTGCCCCCCAATAATGTACCAGCTAGAAGTGCTCCCATAGATGCCCCCAATAATGTACCAATAAGAAGTGCCCCCACAAATGTGCCAGTAAAAAGTGCCCCATATATGCCCCCACAGTGTCTACAATAATGTTCCAATAAGAAGTGCCCTCACAGTGCCCCCCAATATTGTGCCAGTAAGAAGTGTCCCCCAATAATGTGCCAGTAAGAAGTGCCCCCATAGATGCCTCCCAATAATATGCCATTAAGTGCCCCCATAGATGCCCCCCAATAATATGCCAATAAAAAATACCCCATTGATGTCCCCCAATAATATGCCAATAAGAAGTGCCCCCCATATCATGTTCCAGTAAGAAGTGCCCCCGGTGCTCCTCTCCTGTATTGTACAGAAAAAAAAAAAAAAAACACATGGAGCTGGCAGCGATGCAGGCCTCTTCCGGCCTGTGTCCTGCGCTGTATGGCTCAGGCGGCGCGATGGCGTCATCGCACCGCTTGAGCCGGCCTCTGATAGGCTACAGGCACTAGGCCTGCAGCCTATCAGTGGAACGGGCAGGGGAGACGCCTCTCCCTCCCCGTCCCGCAGCACAGGCATCTGTATCGCTGTCCTGAGGACGGCGATACAGATGACTATGGAGATGAGTGCTTCCACAATGGAAGCGCTCATCTCCCTGCCACCGCCGCCACTCCTCACTGGTGACCGGGTCCCTGATTGTCGCGGCCCTGCAAACATCCATTCAGGGCCCGGTCCTGGGCCACAGACCAGTGGTTGAGGACCGCTGGTGTATATGATAATGTAGCAGTGGAGAGGATTGATGGTGGGATGACTCTGGGTTTTTCACAGGTAGCATTGCTATCTCTGTTCATATATAGTAGTAATAGATTTATATTTTAAGAATGAATTTGAAATAGACAATTTAAATGAGTGTGACTATTTTAACAGCAAATAAAGATTTATTAAAGGGATTGTCCAGGATTATCAGAAACTTGAGCAATAGCAGGAAATTGTGCAGCATAAATTAGAGGCATTATAAGTCCCCCACTGCTCCAATGCCAGTTACTTTAGTGTTCCCCACCAGTCCTGCAACAGTGGAGCCGGTGACATAATGCTGCAGGACCAGTGGATGCCACTGGAGAGGCGGTACTAAAGCAGAGGACTTACTAGGTAAATAATGATTTTGGTTTTTTGCTAAGCTGCATTCAAGTGAACAGGGCTTAGCCGCACCCAGGCCTGTGATACTAGTCGTGATTTCACTTGCCCTGCAGTAAACAGACAGAAGGACGCGGCACTTCTGGAGCGCCGCCACCTTCTTCTCAAACAGCTGATCGGCAGGGGTCCCGGGTGTCGGACCCCCGCTGATCAGATGCTGATTATCTCTGTATAGGATAGATCATCAGAAAGTACCAAAATACTAAATGCTAATGCAAAATAGGAGCACTAAACACAGAGAGATTTGTCTTTTGCGGATCCTGGGATAGGTGGGTTACAACCATGTGGAGCTGTAATATAAACTGCTGAATACTAAATCTACCAGGATAAATCCCCCTCCTCACTCCCCAATAGTTCTGTAAGCTAGTTAGGTTTGCCGTTCAGGGCCCTGCAAAATCTGGGTTACAACCAAGTGTTGCTGTAGTAGAGACTGCAGAATACTAAATCTACCAGGATAAATCCCCTTTCTGAATAGTGCCCTTTCCCAAAGTTCCTGTTTTGACTGCAGATTCATGCTGGTGCACAGTCGATCCCCAGCCGAAGATGGAGGAGCTGGGAGGGAGGAGGCACATCTCGGACTGCAGGAAATCTGCTCAAACATTTATCTCTAGCATGTAGAAGTGGTTATAGACCAACATTACTTTGCATGTTATGCTTTTGTCTTGTTTTTCAGAGTTATGTGTCCACTTTTTTAATATTGATGACCTATCCTTAGGCTCAGGATAAGTCATCAATATCTGATCGCAGGGGTTCGACTCCCGGCACACCCGCCACTCAGCTGTGTGAAGAGAAGGCCACGCTTGTATGAGTGCTGCCTTCTTTTCATTGTTTACCTGCTTGCCGTCGCAACCGCAGTGGTGGGCAAGTGTAACTGCAAGTAAGCCGTCCCATTCACTTCTATGGGACAGCTCCTTCCTATACACTTGAATAGGAGTGAGCCATCCCATTGAAGTGAATGGAACAGCTTAGGTATAATTACACCTGCTCACTGCTGCAATTGTGATGGCGAGCAGGTAAACAATGAAGAGAAGGCAGCGCTCATACAAGCACGGCCTACTAATCAACAGTTGATCGGACGAATAGTGATGCAGATTACACTGTTCTTGCCGTCATAGACACCTGAAAGCCTTGTGAAATTCATTACGGAGGTTCTGAGCGCAGTTTTCAGCACCTTTTGTTGTACGTCAGCTAAATGTTGTAGCTGCCTTTTTTGTCATTTTTTTTTACATTTGTTTCATTGTCTTTTAATTATTCTCATTTTTACAGGAGATGGTGAGCAGAGATACTGGCAGAAGATCTTGGTAGACAGACAAGCAAAATTAAACAGACCTCGTGAAAAGATACGTGGTACTCAAAAGGTAGATGATGATTGATTCTTCACAGATCAGGTTTACTGTGTGCTGCTTTATATTGAACATATGAAAAAAGGTGTTCTATTTTGGATAAAGTGAGATGGAGGAAAGTGTGGAGACCTGATGCAAAAACATCTCTATCTCTAGAGAACTGTTGGCATCAATTCACTGATTTTAATAGACAAATGGTAATACTTCACATTCCTAGTATAACATGCACTTGTTGAGCAGATTCTTGTTTTAGAATACCTGATTCCTGTAGTCTTAGTAGATCACTGGAAAATCTGGCTCTCTACACTGAACACTCCTTTGCAGCTCTTTTGTTTAAATAGGAAACTGCTGGAGCCATCACTGAAGAGCAGAGGTGGGGAGCATTCAGTGACGGGAGCCCCACAGAACACCACATGAATGAGCTGCCTGGGGCACTTCTGACCACAGCGTTAGGGGGGATTAAAACTTGGTTTTCTCAGTCATGCAAGTTGCCTGACCATCAACCATGGTTTTACATTAATTTATTCCTCACTTACCTAGCACTGTCAGCAGTTTTGTGAGGTCAAAACTGCTGATAGACCCTCTTTAATCCACTGATCTTAGACTAATAAAGATGTGACTTTGGCAAGGGAGAGAAGGAGGCAGTCACCCCAGCAACTTCTAATAGACTCCCCAGGCCTTCCATAAGCTTTGCCTGTAAGTGATTTCAGAGGTGCATGGCTTTATAGTTTGCCTGTCAATATAGGCAATGTATAGGCACCTTGCAGGGCTGTGGAGTTGGTAAGCCAAAGCCCCAACTCTGACTCCTCAATTTCCCCTAACTCCGACTCGCACTCCGTCTCCAACTCCCTCATAAATGGCACATGTTTAAGCGATAACTTTATACAATTTTTGCATAAATCAATAGTACAGATAATGGTACAAAAAAGTTTGTAATTTATGTTTTACTAGATATCTTTACTCTGAACTTTCAGTATCAGGCTTCTCTGGATACAGCTCACTAAGGGCCTGATGCATGAAAACTGTCTAGGTCTAAGACTTTCTTTGTTGCCCATAGCAACGTATCAGAGCTCCCCTTTCATTTCTCCAGAGCACTATATGAAATGAAAGGGGAGCTCTAATTGGTTTCTATGGGACAGTTTTCATACATAAGGCCCTAGGTGTTTTATATCATACTGCTTCACAGTCTAGAAAGTGAAACTACCCGTAGTGCTAGATAACAAAGGCTTGGCAATGGCTTCTACACCTATAGTACTTATCACATGTGTGTTTCTGTATTTCTGAATTTGAGATGTTAGAAAACAGTTTTCCCCCTTATATTCTATGTATAGCATATAGAAGCCATCAGAGCAGCTAACCTCTCCTAACATGAGCTCAGAGGAAAAGCAAACTAAAACATAAAGCATGCAGAGAGAACATGCACTGGACAATTGATTTATGCACAGTTTATTAAAAGTTTAGATATACTAAGAAGTACTTGCATTTTAAAGGGGTTTTCTCAGCACGTTGTTTCACTGGCAGTTTGCACGCACTCTGTCTCCTCAGGCTGTGGGGGGTCTCTAGCAGTTATTAGCATATATTAACTTACTCTGACGGAGCAGGAGATTGTGATCTCTAACACAATTACATGTAAAGTCGTGCTTCTCAGTCCTCACAACACTTGGACCTTTTGCTTACTGCAGGTAATCACTCAGAGCTCAGTCGCATCATTCCGTGGGGGTGAGGTCACTTCTGCTCTCAGCCAATCAGATAACAGTCTTTCTGGTCTGCAGGTTACCATAGAAACCTGTGTGCAGTGAGAAACCTGCTGAACTGTCTATAGTTCATGACTGACCACTGTATTTTATAAAATGTCTTCTTTTAATTGTCCCTTTATGTTGAAAGCTAATCTTTGTAACTAGTGAGAAAACCTCTTTAATCCTGTTTTCTCTAGCAGATCTGAAACGAGTGCAGCCATTCCTTCCCAGTGCCTTTTTCCTCTGATCTGTAGCAGAGGAGCTTCACTACTGAGCATCTACATAAAGGGCAGCACACATTCCTCTCAACTGAAAGCCTAGATCCTTAGTTCAGGAATAGAACAGACATTTATAGGACATTTCATCATGTTCCCAAATTGTTATGAAAAGATATTCAGCACATACTGCATTGGACTAACTGTACCAATTTATTATATATTTTTGGAGTCGGTCCATTTTATAACGACTCCGACTCCACAGCCCTGGCACCATGTATTTCAAAGCATTATAGACTCAAAGAACTAGGCGGACACAAAATAGTAAAAAAAAAAAATTATTTTATATTATATATATGTATTATATTATATATACTAAAATATACTTTGTATTTGTGTTCGTCATTGTCTACTGTGAAGTGAATTTTTATATATAACATGTCCAGTTTTGGGTAATCAGGTCTTTTGCTAGTATGTGCAATGTTTTTGGGGCAGGGGTTATGTATTCTTTAAATCTGTTTTTATTTATTTTTACACTATACCTTTCTACCCCAGATACTGGGGAAATTTGCCTTGTGGCAGTGATATTTGTCACTGTTGGAGCTATGCTGGGTCTAGGTAGACGCTACTGTGGCCTCCTAGAACTGGCATCCCTGGGATCATGTGACCAGACACTGCCTCCCTGCTGTACACAGCGCTAAGTTGAGTGTTGTATATGAGAGAATGGAGAAGACGGACATGGTGAAAATGCTTCTGTCTTTTCTCATAAGTCCCATGCAGTCATTAACAGGCATGCCCAATTTAAAGGCTAAAGTCCACGCCATAAATGCAGTATATTACAGCGTGGCCTTCCATCTCCCACTATAAATATATGGAGAGAGGTTCTTAACCACTTAAGTCTTGATTTCTGTATTGTACGAATACATTTCATGTCCTAGTTTATATTCTTATATTCTTTATATTTTTTTTTTGCAGTTGGTTGCCAAAGGTGAAAACATGAGGCTTATCAAATCCCAGGAGGCAAGCAAGCACATCCGATTCCTTGAGGAACCTTGAGTCACTGGAATTGTACATTTTGATTTTTTTTTCCCTTTTCTTTATCCCTACATTTGTAAATTGTACTATAGATTTCCTTTAAAGATTGATATTCTATATTGGATGCTCTAATCCAGTTGTCACAACTGTGTACATCAGTGTTAGAAAGCCCAACATATGACATTTTTGTGTTAAGCGGAATTGAAACCTTGTTTTTATAATAAAATACATTTTTTAAATGTACTTTCAAGCGTAATGTTAGTGGTTGACCAGAAAGTAATGCATTATAATTCCCATTGCATCATTTTTAAAGAGGTTTTCTGGGAGTAAAATATTGATGATCTATCATCAGGATAGGTCATCAATACTGAATTGGTGGGGGTCCCACAATCAGCAGTTTGAACAGGCTTTGACACTTGGACAAATGATTAAAGGAAACCTGTCATCAGTGTAAGTGATGCTGAATCCGAATATGAAAGTTTTATCTTCATACTCACTTCCATTCCGACGCTGTGCTCCCACAAACCTGCAGTAAAATGCACTCACTGGACTCTTCTTTGAGTCCTCTCCATTATGTGAGTGATCACTGGAGTCCAGTGAGTGCATTTTACTGCAGGTTTGTGGGAGCACAGAGTCAGAATGGAAGTGAGTATGAAGATAAAACTTACATATTCGGATTCAGCATCACTTACACTATACAACACTTACTCTAGTTCAGGGGGTGTTTCGGAGATGACAGGTTCCCTTTAAGGCCCCTACATTCTTAGGAATGCTCGTTCCAAATAATTGACCTGGTTAAAGTTGTTGCCGATCAACGATGGACGATCAAACGTTTATTGGGCGGTGGCATCGCTGTGTGGACCCCTAAATCAGCGCTTCAGGGCAGCAGATAGTGCTGTGTATGCAGTCATATGCTGAAACAATGAATGTGTATGGGGGCCAACGCTCGCTCGTCCCCATACAGTGGAGGTGATTGCTACATGCAAATGCAGATTTCACCTCCTGTAAAGTGCAGGCAGTTATTGGGAGCTGACAGTCCGTTCCCAATAATTGCCCCGTGTCAGCCCCTGTATAGGGGCCATTAGTCCTCTTCATAGTACACCAAGGACAGCACAGTACATTGTATAGCTGTATGTTCCATTTACTTGAATTGGACTGAGCTGCACAAAGACTGTGTGACCAATGGACATGTCACAGGCTAAGGAAGAGGTCACAGCACTGAGGAAAGATCATCAGTATTTGACTCACAAAAAGATCTTTAAATTTGTATATCAAAGCTTAAATTGCATGATGTTGAAACACTGCCTTTTTGTTAAGCTACTTTCACACTTGTGTTGTAAGGATCCGTTTGTGAGATCCGTCACAGGCTCTCATAAACGGTCCTGAACTGATCAGTTTTGTACTAATGCATTCTGAATGGAAAAGAATCCGTTCAGAATGCATCAGTTTTACTTCAGTTCAGTCAGCATTCCGTTTTGGAGGCGGACACTAAAACGCTGCTTGCTGCGTTTTGGTGTCCGCATGAAGAAACTGATGCAAACGGCTCACAATGTAAGTCAATGGGGACAGATCCGTTTTCTCTGACACAATAGAAAACGGATCCGTCCCCCATTGACTTTCAATGGAGTTCAAGATGGATCCGTCTTGGCTATTTAAAAGATAATACAAACGGATCCATTCAGAACGGATGCAGGCGGTTGTATTATCATGACGGATCCTGCAGACGCAAGTGCGAAAGTAGCCTTAGCTTTATAGTGTTTTCATTATAATGAGCTGATACAAATGTTGCCGATATCACTTAGACAGGCCTGTTTAATACATAGGAACTAAACCTTCTGTCTTAACACGGTGGTACACAATGAGTGATTCCACTTCTGATTTGCCTTTTAAAGGGGTTGTCTCATCTTGACTAATGGGGGCATATCGCTAGGATATGCCCCCATTGTCTTATAGGTGCGGGTCCCACCGTTGGGACCCGCACCTATATCGAGAACGGGGCCCCGCAAGGTGGTGGCTGGAGGACTCCGGTCCGGCCACCACCAAGCCGGCTCCCCATAGAAATGAATGGGAGCGCACCGCGCTTGCGCGGCCACCGCTCCTATTCATTTCTATGGAGCCGACGGAAATAGCCGAGCCAGCGCTCGGCTATCTTCGCCGGCCACATTGAAAATGAATGGAGGCGGCTGCGCATGCGCAGTGCGCCCCCGTTCGCTTTCGGGGCCCCGTCCTCGATATAGGTGCGGGTCCCAGCGGTGGGACCCGCACCTATAAGACAATGGGGGCATATCCTAGCGATATGCCCCCATTAGGCAAGATGAGACAACCCCTTTAAGATCCTAGGATGCTTTGCACCCACTAAAGGCGCACCCAGAAATAATTTTGCTGACAATTGAGACATTGTTCAGCCGAAGGCTATTCTGATATCTCTGTTAACTTGTGCGTTCAGCTTGGCTGAGCATGCATGATAATGTCAGTGGAGGAGGGAAGCTGTCCGAGTGAGGGAAAGAAATGAATTAGCTGGAAAAACATTCAGTATGAAGGCTCCCAAAGGGCACCAAGGGCAAACATAAAGATCTGGATGAACTTCACTTGTTCTGTTGATGTAACTTGTGGGGCGTCATTGTTTGACCTCGATATACTAGCATAAAAGTTTTATGTGCATGTCTTTATTTGTGGGAACCCTTTAGTCCTCCCAGGACATACCATAAACATCATCCAAAACTACAGCATAAAAATGAGGGCTCACACTAAAAAAATGTCAGGTTGGAGGTTCTCCACCCCCTGGACCACCCAATCCAGGAAAAGGAGAGGAAAAAAAATAAAATATACTAAAAGGATGTGCACACTCCCACTGGAACGGCATATAGAACCCAAAAAGAGTATTCAATAATCAAAATATTTATTAAAAACAATTAAAAATTCATAATAACATGATATATCCCAAAATCAAGAATTCAAGCAAACATGATCAGTAATAATGCCTAATTAGATGCCCAATAGATGTCATATAATGTACTGGCATGGCCTAATAATTCATCCTAAAATGTCTCAAAAATACATCAATAATTCGTCCTAAAGTACATCGAAGAAGCATCCATGAATAAACCTAAAAATAAATAATAATAATTCATCAGCCTCCTTCAACTCCAGATAGAGAGAGTGCCTGTAGTCATATAGTTCACAGATGGAGCACTATGTATTGTATATCTGGTCACTATCCGCAGTCAAATAATATATATTTGCTGTTTATAGGCCACTGTATATGCAGGTAATGCCGCTTTTCCTTATTTTAGTGTGCTGAATAGTCATTCATTAGTGCCCACTGGGCTCTTACCGCACGTCAACTCACGCGGGGTCACTTTTCATGCGCCTTTCTTTCGGGGCTCAGGTATGTATCCAGCACGGCGTAAGTTGTCACTTGCCGTATGTAGCTGTACGAAGTTCCGGGGTCCCAGAATGGCATGTGCGGCGTTCAGCGGTCACGGTGTTCCTAAGTCACGTGATCCGGAGGTCAGATGATCTAGTTCACGAAGGTCCTGCAGGTATGTGGGCAACCGATAACAATATTTAGGCAGATTTTGCAATGGTGACAATCCACTAGAAAAAGATAATAAACAACAAAAATTTTGGGATATATCATGTTATGAATTTTTAATTGTTTTTAATAAATATTTTGATTATTGAATAGTGTTGCGCGAGCATGCTCGGCCGAACTCGCTGTTCGGCCGAGCACACGTACGCTTGGGTCCGCTCGGTATTCGGCCGAACACAGTGGGTACTCGAGCGCTAATTTGTACGCTAATGCTACACATTGCTCGAGTCTCCCCGCACGTTTGTTCGCTGCTACGCATTAGCGTACGCATCTTATAATTTATACGCTAATGCTACGCATTGCTCAAGTCTCCGCGCAAGTAGCGTACCTTTAACAACGCTTAGACTGTATGTTCGTTCTTTGTGCGGGAATGTTCCCCGAACACGACCAGAATAATGAATATTTTTTTAACGCAACTTCGCTCATCTCTAATTGTGCGCTAATGCGTACGAATTCACCCTCCCGATGCTGTTCCCGAAACATTTCTGTGGTGTTTCCACCATTTTTCACGTTTTCATATGGACCAGACACCCTCCCCTCATCCGAGCAGGGGGTGCCTGGTCTTCTCCCATTGACTATTATGCTCGGGTGCTCGGCCAGAGCACACGAGCACAGAGGTGCCCGATCATCACTATTATTGAATACTGTTTGTGGGTTCTATACGCCGTTCCAGTGGGAGTGTGCACATCCTTTCAGTATACCATCCAAAACTAAACTGAGCACCCAGCGATGCAGCGGCAGAGAACGCATCCTAAAATACATTTTCACGATTGCTGTAGCTCTAGATATAAGCCGCAGGACATGACCGTTGTATTATTCATACTAAAGTTACTAACAGTGAGAACCTGTAATCATTATAAATCCTTCATAGACATGACTTTTTTTTATTTTTTAATTAAAAATTATGAAAACAACTTATCTTTTAAAGGGGTTGGCCACTTTCTGGTTAATGTGTTTGTAAGGTTTAACTGGCACAATTTTCTGTATTTCAGAAGATATTCCCCCGTCTTATGTGCTGTCCATACAGAGGTCATATAATGTCTCCTCCATTTAAACACACTGTACCTGCCATCTGCACTAGCACAGCTGGCAGTTTAGTACAGGTGCATTGTGTGTGAATGGAGGAGGCTGAGTGATGTGTCTGCTCACATGACCCTCCATCAACAGCCATCTAATGGACATGACCACACAGAGGATCTGGCCAACAAGGGGACATAGCATATGAAAATAGAATGTGGCACAATATCAACAAGGGCTATATTAGTGAGTGCCATATAGTCATGTTACATACACACTGGTGGAAGGGTGGGCCAACCCCTTTTAAGTTAACATGTAATTAGTTGGTATTGGAGAAAACTAATTCATCTAACTGTACATCGATTCTGGACTGCTGAAGTGACAGGTTTTGCCCATTTTCTGTTGATAAATTAGCATGATAGATACCAACTGATGGTCAACATAGTTGAACTGCTGTGTCGTATGTTTTCATTCATTCAGTTTGAAAAATTGCTTCTGTGAAGCGACAGATCTGCATCCCATCAATGAAAGCCATGAAGCCACAGATAATGGCAAAGATCAGTAAAAAAAAAAAACAGCCTTCCATCATGTGATCACTTGTATCTGACAGTCATGATTGCTCTGTGATCTTGTACCACCACTGATTTCCAAGATCTGCATGAACTTCACTTGTTCTGTTGATGTAACTTGTGGGGCGTCATTGTTTAGATAAATGGACCCTTAAATCAATGTGCCCAAAGGGTATATTTGGGTTCACAACATTGGTGGCCTATCAAAACCCCTTCTCTATATAGAAAGGTATCATTTTGGCAGGGGCGGATTGGCCATAGACCTTACAGGGAAATTTCCCGGTGGGCCGATGCCCAGCGGGCCGCCTGAGCCCTCCTTACAGCTGGCCAGTGGAATTTCTTGGGGATGCATTTTGCGCTGCTGCCAGTATTTTGTGATGGACTGTGTTATTTGGCTCTGTTGGGGCGGTATAATGTGCTATAATATGGTATTGCTGGCCCTGCCTTTCATCAACTGGACGCAACTACAAAACGGGGCCACTTTTGTTATTTTTTCCAGGGCCACTTTAAGTTCCCAGTCCGCTCCTGCATTTTGGTAATCAAGAGACTTCAGACACAGTCTTCACCAATGTCATCTTCTCACATGTACAGTGAGGAGAAAAACAAAGTACAGTCTATGGTTTTATGAAACTGAAAAAAATGGTCCTTAGAAGGTCTTACAATTAGGTAAATACAACCTCAGATGAACAACACAAATTACACCATTTCATTATTTATTTAACAAGAACTAGGCCAAAATGTAGAAGCTGTGTGTGAAAAATTAAGAACACCCTTAACGGCATAGGAATTAAGAGGTTAAGTAGCAATCATGCCCTTGATTAACTGAGCTTCAGCAAGTGTGACCACCTCTATAAAAGCAGAAGTGTTGGCAGTTTGCTGGTCTGAACATTCAGGTGTGTGTTAACACAATGAAACGTAGGAAAGACATGAGCAATAATCTTAGGCTACTTTTAAACTAGCGTTTAAGTTTTCCGGTATTAAGTTACATCATAGGGTCTCAATTACACTTTAGTTTTGTCCCCATTCATTGTCAATGGGGACAAAACTGAACAGAACAGAATCGCAACATATTGTATTATGCATTCCGTTCCATTTAGTTGCGTTCTCATACCGGAGAGCAAACCTCCACATGATGTAGTTTGCTTTCCGTCCTGGGATGCAGAGCAAGACGGATCCGTCATGACCCCCAATGCAAGTCAATGGCGACATTTTCTCTGACACAATAGAAAACTGATCCGTCCCCCATTGACTTTTAGTGGAGTTCATGACGGATTCGTCTTTGCTATGTTAAAGATAATACAACCGGATCCATTCACAACAGATGCAGACGGTTGTATTATCAGTAATGGAAGCGTTTTTGCGGAACCCTGCCGGATACAGCAATAACGCTGGTGTGAAAGAAGCCTTAGTGATGGGAAGGGTTATTAGGCCATATCCAAACAATTTGAAGTCCATCATTCTACCTTGAGGCAGATTATTCACAAGTGGTCACAGACTGACTACCATTCAAACATGACCTTTATTCTATCATTAATGTGCATGTAAGTAAAAAACAAAATATAGGTAGGAAGTGATCATAACATCATTTTTATTTTGTTCCCCCGCTGTCAGCACTCAAAGTTGTGCTGAAATACACAGTCTGCACTTCTCTTCTAACATAATGGAGAGGACTCCTGTCTACATGCATCCTGACAATGTATTTCACCACAGGTTTGAGTGTTCATAGTGGGGGAATGAGGGGCCTTAAAGGGTTTGTGTCATCATGGACAATGGGGGCATATTGCTAAGATATGCCCCCATTGTCTTATAGGCGCCGGTCCCACTGCTGGTACCCGCACCTGTATCCAGAACGGAGCCCCGAAAGTAAAGGAGAGCGCACTGCACATGCGCAGCCGCCCTCCGTTCACTTTCTATGGGGCCAGCTAAAATAGCTGAGCGCTGCCTCGACTATTTCCATCAGCCCCATAGAAATGAATGGGAGTGGGGCCGCGCATGCACGGTACGTTCCCATTACATTCTATGGGGAGCCAGTTTGGTGGTGGCCGGACCGGAGTCCTCTAGCCACCACTTTTCAGGGCTCCGTTTCTGATATAGGTGCGGGTCCCAGTGGTGGGACCTGCATCTATAAGACAATGGGGGCATATCCTAGCGATATGCCCCCATTGTCCATGATGAGACAAAAATATGAGTTCTGTTCCTGCAAATAAGAGCTCATGCACATGAACGTGTGTGGCCCATGCCCTTATGGCGGGTCTGCAATATATGGGCACCGGCCATTTACGCTCCGTATCATGGATGCAAACCCATTCACATGAATGGGTCTGCAAGGTGCGGAGCAGAAGCCCCTGGAAGTACTACGGGATTGCGGTGCGGACTGAATCTTGTGGATTGCGGACCCATTCAATTGAAGGGACTGCTATTTGCGGTCCGCAGCACAGGGAGCACGCGTTTGTGTGCATGAGCCCTAACAGTGCAAGATTGTGGCAACAGATTCCCTTCAAAAATGATTTTTTTTACTTTTTTTTTTACTTTTTAGCAAACTGCTTTTTAAGAGTCACACATAATTTGCAATACTTTAAAAAGAAAAATTAGATTATGAACTACTAGATTCTCATGTTAGATGGATAGTACTGTTGGTTAAAGGGGTATTCCCATCTCACAAATGTAGTTTGTATAGTTAGATATAGCCATACCAATATTATTACTAATAGAATGTATTTATATAAAATGTACCGTTTAGAAGATTTGCCTATTTGTATTTCCATTGTCCACATATGCAGACTTAAATAAAGATAGAAAAAGATAAGGGTGGAGATCACCAAATACTCAGAGTGTAAACCTTAACAGGATATTTCTCCTAAAATATATATTTTATTAATACCATTAAAATGTATTACATCACACACAACTAATAATAATATATTTAAATGGGCAGAGGGGGTAATATGGTGGGGCCATTGTCCCTGGTAAGCCCTGGATATGGCCCTTTGCCCAGGGATACCCCCAGATGGTAGAAGTACCCTGTCCTCGTGCCTATGCTGTCAGTCCCTATTAAACCCTGATAGGGAAAAATTGGATCTGCACCAATATGTTAAACCCCAACGCGTTTCGCTGAACTCATGGGCTCCTCAGGGGGTGATTACGAGAATTTAGAAATAATGAATTCCCAAATAAACCAACATAGAAAAAGGCAATATAGATACTTGCCCCTGCCGCGTGGACCACAACCTGATAGTGATTGTCAAGGGTCCATATGAAGTTAGGCGTTCCATGTGGCGCAGATGCAAAAGTGTGAACGAATTTCAAAATATGAAATTCGCTCATCTCTAATTGCATTAAAAAATCTCTTTCTAGCTTCCAAATCCTGAGAACACTTCCTTCGCCCACCACTAGATGGAGCAGTACTATTATGTTGCAACCTAGTATTGTGTAAAACATTTTCTAAATAGAACCGGCCATTGGTTTGCATTTGGGTATTCTGAATCCCACTGTATTCACTACGAAAGGAAGCAAACTTGTTGTACATGCATGTGTCATCATAAAATGACCTATTGTTTAACCCTTTAATGACCAGTCTGGAAAAGGCCTTAAAGGGCCTTAATACTTAAATATTACTTCATTATAAATATATTCCCAAATACCTTTCATTAGTCATAATGGCTCGTATTGTCTGAGGAGCAATCATTAGGAGAAACAACATGGCCGCCGTCCTATTAGTTCACACAAAACCTGTCCTAATCACACAGCAGGACAAGTTACTTCACAACACTGAGGTGAAGAGCTGCCTCATCCTCCTCTCTGCTCTACTTGTCAGGGATCCTGAATACAGTTTAATATGATCTTTAGCTGAATCTCTAGGAATGGAGTTCATGAGCAGATGTGGCTAATAAGCAGCAGCACTTGTATGCAGTCTCCATTACCACAGTCTGTCCTATCTGTCCTCTCTGTACTTCATGTCTCCCTCTGAACTCCATTCGCACATAGATTCAGCTGAAGATCTTATCATCTGTATTCAGGATCATGATCCCTGACAAATAGGAGAGGAAGATGATGCAGCTCTTTAGCTCAGTGTTGTGAAATAACTTGTCCTGCTGTGTGATTAGGACAGGTTTTGTGTGTATTAATAGAACGGTGGCCATTTTGTTTCTCCTAATCATTGCTCCTGAGACAAAATGAACCATTATAAGTAATGAAAGGTATTTGGGAATATATTTATAATAAAGTAATATTTACGTATTTTCATTTTCTTAATTCCCGGAGAACCCCTTTAATGATCAGACACTTATTCGTGACTTAGTGCATTTCGTGTTTTAACCGTCCACGCTTTATTTGTTAGACTGCCAAAATAATTTTGCATAGTTTTTTACGTGAGACCTAGATCTTTTTCTAAAAAATTTTTTACAGAATTTTATTTTGGGAAAACATTGGGAGTTTGATCGGGGCTGTGAGCTTAGGTCTGATTAACATTGGGGGTCTGACTGGTGGTCTGATCTGAGGTCTACTGAAAAATATTTTTTTTTCCTAATTTTTTCTTGTAAAACCTAAGTGCGTCTTATAGGGCGAAAAATACGGTAAATCTAGCAGAGCAATGAATGGGAAGATCTCTGGATCCATGTGATGTCATAACTAGAGATGAGCGAGCATGCTCGGGTGCAATTTTCGCGTATTTGCGTACGCATTTTAAAATCGGTACGCTAAATCATACACATATTTTAATCTGTATACAAATGCGTACGCATAACGTACAAATTTCTAAAATGTGTACGCATTAGTGTACAGATTAAAATAGGCGTATGCATTAGCGTACCGATTTTAAAATGCGTACGCAAATACGCGAAAATTGCACCCGAGCATGCTCGCTCATCTCTAGTCATAACCCCTTAGAAATAGGTCAGGAATTTAAAAGTTTTACCCCTCGTTAATTTTATTTTTTGTTTCCCATTTCTTTGTATGACACCTTGATGGGAAATTATTTTTTGCAGATGTATTAAAAGGGGTCATCAATGTGTAATACATCCCCCCAATGCCCAGGCCCCTCATATTGATGTTTTGGTCTGCGCGAAAGGGAGATGCAGTGGTGCAGGGAGCAGGAGCTATGTGGTTGCCAGGGTGCGGTGTAAGTACCATCTATATGACGGGCCCGGGCATTGGGGGGGATGTTTTACACATTGGATATCCCCTTTAATTAAAGCACATTTCCAGCCACAGAAGTATGTTGGAATCCTTATCTCGGTGTGAATGCTTAGGTAGAACAGAAGTGCTACAGCAGGAGTGACATACAGTACAGTACAAACTAATGGTAGGCTTGGATAGGGGAAGAAGAGAGCAGGGAACATCTTTATACATGTGTAAAGTTGAGTGACTGAGTGACCATAAGTAGCTGTCCATAATTGCTGCCAGTGATGAAAATCTCTTATATCAATTTAAAAGAGCACAAACTACAAAGAATCTTCAATGAGAATCAAGATAACTATTGTAGTTCTCCAGATGTGAGTCTTTCCAAAAATATGCCATATGGGGTCTCAGTTCTGTCACTCGAATAATTGTTGCTATATCCTTCCAAGATAAAGTTATTTCTGCCACTCAAATAGTTGATACATCTATCACCGGTCTCAATAAATGACCCCCATAGTTTTTCTTAGGTTTTACTACTTTTGCACAATAAAACCTGTTAAAAAAGACAATGATTTTGCATCGCCACATCCCAAGACCTATAACTTTTTTTTTTTTCTACAGAGCTGTGTGAGGGCTTGATTGTTGCAAGACAACAATGTTTTTATTGCTTTTACCATTTTTTTTGTAGGCAAATAAGGCAAAAAACTGTGATTCTGGCATTCTTCTTTTTTTAATGTTTTGTTTTATTTACTGCATTCACCTTGCGTGATAAATTATGTCATAATTGTATAGTTCTGATCATTACAGAGGCGGTGATAACAAATATGTGGAGTGGATGTTATATATTTTTTGCATTGAAAATTATTTTTTTTCAATGGAAAAAGTTGTGTGCATCTTCCTTCCTTCCGCTTATTAGGACTTTGACATGCAGTCCTCCAATCCACTGTACTACTTATGCAGTACAGTCTATTATACTGTCAGTAGGAAACTACTACTATTAGGCCATTCCTGTTTCATACACTAAAAGCAGACATGGGGGGCATTCAATGGATCCCTGACTGCTGAGTTGAGATATCGGCACTAGAGATGAGCGAGCACTAAAATGCTCGGGTGCTCGTTATTCGAGTCGAACTTTTCCCGATGCTCGGGTGCTCGTTTCGAATAACGAACCCCATTGAAGTCAATGGGAGACTCGAGCATTTTTTACAGGGGACCAAGGCTCTGCCTAGGGAAGGCTGGGTGAAAACCTGAAAACCTCAGAAAATGATGGAAACACCACGGAAATGGACAGGAAACAGCAGGGGCAGCATGCATGGATGCCTCTGAGGCTGCCTAATCCCACCATTACCCCAAATTCTCAGGCAACAGCCTGGTGGTTACCCTCATGGCAATTGTGCTCACCCAGACAAAGAAAGGCGAGGCACATGCCCATCACATGTTAGGGAAGCACCCAACTAGGTGCAACGAAGGTCCATCACCGCCAATTTTCAGGGACGCGGTAATGGTGACCCACTTAAAAATGCTGCCTGACAACCTGGCGGTGAACCCGATTGTCTGTCTTTCAATAAGATTGCAGTGTAAAGCATGGTGGTGAGCCTCAGTATGACTTTTTAGATGGAGATTGCATGCGGTCACGTACTCCCTGGAACCCCATAGTCACCCCTTCTCTGATGTGCTACCCCAGAACATTCTCTGCCCCAATTCGCAAGACCTTTTGCAGTCTCAGTGTGCTGACAGTGGGGATTTACCAGTGTTGTCTGAGGAGGTGGTGGACAATGGAAAGACACAGGTGTCGGGGGTGAGGTAGTTGTATGGGAAGTAAGTTACAGTGGGGACTCCTTGGGGGGACTTTCTCATGATGGGACAGATTCAATTGTGTTTAGAAAGGCTGATGGGCTTCCGTCAGCACTGTGTGTATAGAACCCCATGGCCTTTCATAAAAATAATCTGGCGATGACCCCAAGGCAATTTTCAGGGACACGGTAATGGTGACCCACTTAAAAATGCTGCCTGACAACCTGGCGGTGAACCCCTGATTGTCTGTCTTTCAATAAGATTGCAGTGTAAAGCATGGTGGTGAGCCTCAGTAATAAGATTGCAGTGTAAAGCATGGTGGTGAGCCTCAGTAATAAGATTGCAGTGTAAAGCATGGTGGTTAGCCTCAGTATGACTTTTTAGATGGAGATTGCATGTGGTCACGTACTCCCTGGAACCCCATAGTCACCCCTTCTCTGATGTGCTACCCCAGAACATTCTCTGCCCCAATTCACAAGACCTTTTGCAGTCTCCGTGTGCTGACAGTGGGGATTTACCAGTGTTGTCTGAGGAGGTGGTGGACAATGGCGAGACACAGGTGTCGGGGGGTGAGTTAGTTGTATGGGAAGCAAGTTACAGTGGGGACTCCTTGGGGGGACTTTCTCATGATGGGACAGATTCAATTGTGTTTAGAAAGGCTGATGGGCTTCTGTCAGCACTGTGTGTATAGAACCCCATGGCCTTTCATAAAAATAGTCTGGCGATGACCCCAAGGCAATTTTCAGGGACACGGTAATGGTGACCCACTTAAAAGTGCTGCCTGACAACCTGGCGGTGAACCTCTGATTGTCTGTCTTTCAATAAGATTGCAGTGTAAAGCATGGTGGTGAGCCTCAGTAATAAGATTGCAGTGTAAAGCATGGTGGTGAGCCTCAGTATGACTTTTTAGATGGAGATTGCATGTGGTCAATTACTCCCTGGAACCCCATAGTCACCCCTTCTCTGATGTGCTACTCCAGAACATTCTCTGCCCCAATTCGCAAGACCTTTTGCAGTCTCCGTGTGCTGACAGTGGGGATTTACCAGTGTTGTCTGAGGAGGTGGTGGACAATGGCGAGACACAGGTGTCGGGGGGTGAGGTAGTTGTATGGGAAGCAAGTTACAGTGGGGACTCCTTGGGGGGACTTTCTCATGATGGGACAGATTCAACTTGGGTGGATCAGGCACAGGAACAAATCAATTTTTTTTTGTGTGTGTTTATTTAACTTTTATTTAGCACAAATAAGGGGTTGTTCACATATCAGTTATTTGATCAGTTATTTCCATCAGTTTTTGTGAGCCAAAACCAGGTGCGGGTCAAAAACACAGAACAAGTGCAGATCTTTTCATTATACCTGATCTCTGTTTAGTGTCCACTCCTGGTTTTGGCTGACAATAACTGATGAAAATAACTGATCAAATAACTGATATGTGAACAACCCCTAACCACAAAGATACTTATTCGTTCTCTTCGCTGCGCAGTCTGGCGTTGGGGTTCGTCACTTTGATGGCGAGCTGTGCCGCTCTCTCCACAATGATCTTTCGGTTCTTTGAGGAGACGTTGAGGAGATCAGTGAAATTCAGTGAATGACGACGCAGGACCCCAACTTAAAAATTTAGCATCAACCGGTACAGTCGTAAATTATGAGCTTGATCAAGTGTGGCATGTGTTCTCTGTATTCTTCTCTGTTTATTACCATATATGGCAGCTATCCGGAAAAATAGTTTGGAGAAAGAGAAAGATAGGAAAAAGACGTAAATTGTTTGGAGAGAGGGCCTGTAGGTGGACCTCCGGAAAAATTGTTTGGAGAGAGGGCCTGTAGGTGGTCCTCCGGAAAAATTGTTTGGACAGAGGGCCTGTAGATGGACCTCTGGAAAAATTGCTTGGAGAGAGGGCCTGTAGGTGGACCTCCGGAAAAATTGTTTGGAGAGAGGGCCTGTAGGTGGACCTCCGGAAAAATTGTTTGGAGAGAGGGCCTGTAGGTGGACCTCTGGAAAAATTGTTTGGAGAGAGGGCCTGTAGGTGGACCTCCGCAAAAATTGTTTGGAGAGAGGGCCTGTAGGTGGACCTCTGGAAAAATTGTGGTAAAAGAGTGCCAGTTGGACTTCTAAAAAATGGCGTTTTTTTGGTCAGCGTTAGGCAAAGACGACATGGAGGAGGAGGAGGAGTAGGAGGAGTAGAGAAGAGGAATCAGATACATAAGTAATGTTAATCTTTAGCTGCTTTCCCCCGGAGGAGATTTGAATTCCGGTGAAATCCAGGCTTTGTTCATTTTAATAAGCATCAGCCTGTCAGCGCTGTCAGTTGACAGGCGTGTACGCTTATCGGTGATGACGCCACCAGCTGCACTGAATACCCGCTCTGACAGCACGCTTGCGGCAGGGCAGGCCAGCACCTCCAAGGCGTACAGCGCTAGTTCAGGCCACGTGTCCAGCTTTGAAACCCAGTAGTTGTATGGAGCAGAGTGATCGCTACGGACGTTGGTATGGTCAGCTAGCTACTCCCTCACCATCTTTCCGCTCCCCCCTACTCTGCCTAGACTGGGGACAGGTGACAGTGTCTTGCTGGGGTGACATAAAACTGGCAAAGGCCTTGGAGAGTGTTCCCCTGCCAGTGCTGGACAAGCTGCCTGCTCGGCTCCTCTCCCCCGCTACTTGGCCCACAGAAGCATGCCCTCTGCCACTAGCGGCGTCAGATGGGAAGGATTGTTTCAGCTTGTGCACCAGGGCCTGTTGATATCTATTCACTCTCATACTCCTTTCCTCTGCAGGGATGAGAGTGGAAAGGTTCTGCTTGTACCGTGGGTCCAGGAGAGTGAACACCCAGTAATCGGTGTTTGAAAAAATGCTTCTAACGCGAGGGTCATGGGATAGGCAGCCTAACATGAAGTCTGCCATGTGCGCCAGAGTCCCAACACGTAAGAATTCCCTCTCCTCACTGGCCTGACTCTCCATTTCCTCCTCCTCCTCCTCCTCTAAGTCCTCTTCTTCAGCCCATACACGCTCAAGAGTTAAGGACTGAGCACTGGTACCCTCTTACTGTCTCGCCGACATTCTCCTCCTCATCCCCCTCCTCCGATACACGCTGAGAAACAGACCGGAGGGTGCTCTGGCTATCAAGCGACGTATCTTCCTCCACTGTCTCTTGTGACAAGCGCAAAGCATCCGACTTCATGCTGAGCAGTGAGTTTTTCAACAGGCAAAGCAGCGGGATGGTGAGGCTGATAATGGTGGCATCGCCGCTGACCATCTATGTTGACTCCTCAAAGTTGCTCAACACCTGGCAGATATCAGACATCCACGTCCACTCCTCATTGTAGACTTGAGGAATCTGACTGACCTGACTACCAGTTCTGGTGGAAGTTGACATCTGGCAGACTACAATCGCTCTGCGCTGCTGGTAAACTCTGGATAACATGTTTAATGTCGAATTCCATCTCGTGGGCACGTCGCACAACAGTCGGTCAGTTGTAGGCGGCGCTGCGCTGCCCTGAGAGTGGCAGCATCTGTGGTCGACTTGCGGAAATGCGCACAGATGCGGCACACCTTGGTGAGCAAATCAGACAGATTGGGGTATGTCTTGAGGAACCGCTGAACTATTAGGTTGAACACGTGGGCCAGGCATGGCACATGTGTCAGTCTGCCGAGTTGCAGAGCCACCACCAGGTTACGCCCGTTGTCACACACAACCATGCCTGGCTTGAGGTTCAGCGGTGCCAGCCACACATCGGTCTGCGCCATGATGCCCTGTAACAGCTCTTGGGCGGTGTGCCTTTTGTCACCTAAGCTCAGCAGTTTGAGCACCGCCTGCTGGCGCTTACCCACGGCATTGCTGCTGCGCCTAGAGCTACCGACTGAAGGCGCCGTGCCCAGGGATGGTAATTCGGAGGAGGAGGTGGAGGAGGGGTCGGAGGAGGAGGCATAGTACGTCTGAGAGACCGTGACCGAGGTAGGCCCCGCAATCCTCGGTGTGGGCAGTACATGAGCGGCCCCAGGGTCAGTCTCGGTCCCAGCCTCCACCAAGTTAACCCAATGTGCCGTCAGTGAGATATAGTGTCCCTGCCCGGCAGCACTTGTCCAGGTGTCCGTGGTTAGGTGGACCTTCTCAGAAACAGCGTTGGTCAGGGCACGGATGATGTTCTGTGACACGTGCTGGTGTAGGGCTGGGACGGCACATCGGGAAAAATAGTGGCGGCTGGGGACCGAATACCGAGGGGCAGCCACCGCCATGAGATTGCAAAAGGCCTTGGTCTCTACCAGCCTATAGGGCAGCATCTCCAGGCTCAGCAATTTGGAGATGTGGACGTTGAGGGCTTGGGCATGTGGGTGGGTGGAACTGTATTTCCTCTTGCGCTCCAGCGTCTGCTGTAAAGACAACCAAAGACATTGGTGGACACTGTGGAGGATCGTGGAGGCGAAGGTGTGGTTTTCCGGCGGGAGGCGCTCGTGCAGGGGTCCTGGGCAGGGGGTTGACTAGCAGAGGCAGCGAGTGACACAGGGGAAGGAGCAGTGGTGTGACCTGCAGGAGGTGGTGAACGGCCTTGGTTCCATTGAGTGGGGTGTTTAGCACTCATATGCCTGCGCATGCTGGTGGTGGTTAGGCTAGTAGTGGTGGCACCCCTGCTGATCCTGGTGTGGCACAGGTTGCACACCACAGTCCGTCAGTCATCCTCACTTTCTTTAAAGAACCTCCAGACTTGCGAACATCTAGGCCTTGCTACGTGAAACAGTTGCTGCTGATGCACCAGCTCTGGCCCTGCTTCTCCCTCTGGCCACACCACTGCCTCTTCCAACCTGTTCTGGTGCAGCACTCGCCTCCGCCTCAGAAGCACTGTCTTCACTCGGCTTATCAACCCAGCTTGGGTCAATCACCTCGTCATCCTCCGATTCCTCAGTCTGCTCCCCCCTCGGACTTCCTGCCCTGACAACAACTTCACCACTGTCTGACAACCGTGTCTCCTCATCGTCCGACACCTCTTTACAAACTTCTTCCACTAACTCAACATTGTCATCATCATCATCATCACCCACAGACTGCGACAGTTGGAAAACTTGGGCATCGGGAACGAGGTCAGCAGCAACCTGAGAAGTGGTTTGTGACTCTGGGAAGGGTCCAGAAAACAGTTCCTCAGAGTATGCCGGATCGCATTCCAAATTTTCCTGGGAGGGGGCAGACTGGGGGGAAGGAGGTTGAGGTGGAGGAGCCAGAGGAGTGCTCCCTTGGGTAATGTGGGTGGACTGCGTGGAAGACTGACTGGTGGACAAATTACTTGAAGCATTGTCCGCAATCCACGACATCAGCTGTTCGCACTGTTGTGGTTTCAACAGTCCTCTAGCACGTGTCCCTGTAAGTTGAGACATGAAGCTAGGGAGTGTAGCTCTGCGGCGTCCCCCTGCTCCCTCATCAGCAGGTACTGTCTCACCCTGCCCAGGACCACGGCCTCTGCCCCCTGCAGTAATTGAATGCCCACGCCCTCGTCATTGACCCTTAGCCCTGGGGTTCAACATTTTCTGTATATAAGTGTATTATATAAAAAATAAATGGGCCTGCTGTACTGAAACCCACAAACTTGTTCAGTCTGGTTTAATTAAGTGACGTACAGAAAGTGTCACCTGGACAGAAAATACGGATTGTAGTGAGTGTACTGAACTGTGACACACAGAATGGTTCCACGCAGCTGTGTGAAATGGATTCGTATAACTGAGCTAAAACAACAAAAAAACTATTTTTTATATATTTTTTTTATATATATTTTTTGTAGTTTTGTTTTTTTTGGAACGTGACGTGCAGAAACTATCGTAGCCCTAACTCACACCCTGCTGACGGTGGCTATTTTGACTGCGACCCAGACAAATGTCGCACAGAGATTTTTGTGATCAAGCTATATACGTGAGCGCAAAAGACCTGGTTGGATTAAGTGACGTACAGAATGTGTCACCTGGACAGAAAATACGGATTGTAGTGAGTGTACTGAACTGTGACACACAGAATGGTTCCACGCTGCTGTGTGAAATGGATTCGTATCACTGAGCTAAAACAACAAAAAAACTATTTTTTTTATATATTTTTTTTTATATATATTTTTTGTAGTTTTGTTTTTTTTGGAACGTGACGTGCAGAAACTATCGTAGCCCTAACTCACACCCTGCTGACGGTGGCTATTTTGACTGCGACCCAGACAAATGTCGCACAGAGATTTTTGTGATCAAGCTATATACGTGAGCGCAAAAGACCTGGTTGGATTAAGTGACGTACAGAATGTGTCACCTGGACAGAAAATACGGATTGTAGTGAGTGTACTGAACTGTGACACACAGAATGGTTCCACGCTGCTGTGTGAAATGGATTCGTATCACTGAGCTAAAACAACAAAAAAACTATTTTTTTTATATATTTTTTTTATATATATTTTTTGTAGTTTTGTTTTTTTTGGAACGTGACGTGCAGAAACTATCGTAGCCCTAACTCACACCCTGCTGACGGTGGCTATTTTGACTGCGACCCAGACAAATGTCGCACAGAGATTTTTGTGATCAAGCTATATACGTGAGAGCAAAAGACCTGGTTGGATTAAGTGACGTACAGAATGTGTCACCTGGACAGAAAATACGGATTGTAGTGAGTGTACTGAACTGTGACACACAGAATGGTTCCACGCTGCTGTGTGAAATGGATTTGTATCACTGAGCTAAAACAACAAAAAAACTATTTTTTTTATATATTTTTTTTTTATATATTTTCTTTTAAGTTTTGTTTTTTTTTGGAACGTGACGTGCAGAAACTATCGTAGCCCTAACTCACACCCTGCTGACGGTGGCTATTTTGACTGCGACCCAGACAAATGTTGCACAGAGATTTTTGTGATCAAGCTATATACGTGAGAGCAAAAGACCTGGTTGGATTAAGTGATGTACAGAATGTGTCACCTGGACAGAAAATACGGATTGTAGTGAGTGTACTGAACTGTGACACACAGAATGGTTCCACACTGCTGTGTGAAATGGATTTGTATCACTGAGATATAACAATAAAAAAAAGCCAGCCAGCCAGCCAAGCCAGGAGACAAAAAAAAAATTTCTTGTAGCCCTTAGAAGGGCTGTTGGGTTCTTGTGAGATCACTCCTGCCTAACAAAGAACTAAATGCAGGCCCTAACACTCTCCCTGAAACGCAGCAGCTCTATCCCTAACAACATCCAGACAGCATCTGAGCCGACCACCGCGGGCAGTCACTAGTATATTCCAGGGTCACCTGATCAGGCCAGCCAACCCCTGCTATCGACATGTAAGGGCCCCACGTGATGCTGGGTGTACCGCAGAGTCTCCTGGCTTGTGATTGGCTGTGTTTATAGGTGCCAAAAATGCACAATGTGGAAGTTGCCATTTCCTCGAGCATGGCGAGATACTCGTCCGAGCAGCGAGCACTTACGAGTACCGTAATACTCGAACGAGCACCAAGCTCGGACGAGTATGCTCGCTCATCTCTAATCGGCACCCAACAGTCTCATTTACAGCAGTGCCGATGGCTGACAGAGGGTGCCCCCTCCCTGTAAAATCACTTGACCACAGCATCTAAGAGGTTAAACGGTCAGCATCGGAGCTTCTGCTAACCTTGTCCGTTAAAACAGAAGCCCATCTGTCATAAGAGAGCCGAGCTCCAGCGGTCTGCTGCATAAGTCGCCATAAAAAGGCAGTGGCCTAGAATTAGGCCCTTTAGTGACCACCATGAAAAAAAAGTATTGATGGTCACTAAGGGTTAAACACATGATTTATTCCCACAGAGCTGTGAGCCATATCTGTTATACATATTGGTTCAGGACATAGTGTTGGCTACTTTCCTGCATGTACAGGGCAGGTACACTTTAATTCCAGAATTGTCTGCTATCAGAGAACATCTACTCCCTGTCACCACTCAGTACAATACAAAAATATAAACAGAGTGCATTATTTATCACATCCGCGCCTCCGCCAGCAACGGCAAGGAACATTTTACCATTATGCTCTGTAATGAGCAAGTAGAATTCAGATACAAATTGCATTGTGTAACGCGTTTTAATGCCTTTTAAAGAGATCTATCTAATTACATCCTGACAATGAGGAAGTGCATTTGCTTGGGACTATAAGGCCATCAAAACAAATGATTTTGCTGCAGTTTTGCATTGCTTTTAAAGAGATCCAGACATTTACGGCAGGTGCATTCTCTTATAGATTATGTCAGTCATTTCTGGTAAGTGAAACGGTCTGGATAAGGAAAGCCTTAAAAGGGTTTTCTGGGGACAGCAGGAAGACTGTGTGCGCGTTTCATTTTTAACTTACATTTGGTGTATAAGCAACGGCTACACCAAATTTATCCACAAACCCATTTACCTGACAGAGACCAAAAAAGCGTATTCATAAAAGGGGCTTACACAGATCTTATTGGACCCGTGGCAAAACTTAGTATGGGCCCCCCTGCCCCACCTAGTTTCTGAGTATGCTTGCATTAGTCACTGCCAGGCACTGCAGAATGCAAAGTGCAACACCCCAGATTTCTGTCTAATTTACACTTTTTCAATAATGAAGTGAAATTTTTTTTAATTGATTACAAACTGTAATAAACATGCCTTTGGCTTCAACCTCTTTATCCGACTTTTAAATTATGGAGACCCATATTTCTCAATGTATTTATACCTGAAAATTGTCAAAAATAAATGGATACATCTGCTTACCTTCTATTACAAAGCTGTCTGTCTGCAGCCACCACTAGGAGGAGCTCACTGCATAGGAATATATGCAATTACCATGGAAGCTGTAATCATTCCTTTGCATTTAGAGTGGTGTCTGCTTGATGATGCATTGTTTTTACCCGGAAAAGAAAAGTTCAGTGCCAGGCCCCCTTTCTTTCCCCCAGGCTCTGTAGCAGTCACACATACCTGCAGGTATGCCACTGGTCCATAGGGTTGATATGAATTAGCATACTTTTTTATATATAAAATAATTTGCTGGGTTTACGTACACACGATGCCGCCACATTAAGATGTATACTACATCACACTTTATAAGCAATGTATACTGCGCCCTCTACAGTCTCAAGACAGAAAAGAAGATTATGTACTGATGGGATTCCCCCTTCTCCCTTATTACCACTAAGAACTGACGTTCAGTACCTATATGTGTTCATGAAAATCTAGACATTGTGCATTGGGAACTGGGTCCTCTTCCTCTGGCTCCTCAACCACTCTAACAACCTGTCTGTTAGAAACCGAGACACTTCCGCTCCTGAAGTTCTCCACCATATCCTCAAACCCAGGATCTCCCTCCACTAAAATTGTCAGTGGAGAAAGCTAAAGGACCTTTGATAATGTCATCACAGGTCCTGTACATCAAGCAAGGGAACTGCACAGAGAATTGAGTAGCTCTCAGGTTAGAACAGTGCATCTGTCAGGACCTGTGATGACATCATCTTCAGCATCACAGGTCCTGCACAATCTAGCAAAGGAACCACACCAAAAATGGTGTAATTCCCAGGTTTGAAAGGTTCATCTGTCAGGACCTGTGATGACATCATCACAGATCCATCAACCCCTAACAGCAAGGATTAGAAGTGCACAGTGTGCTTGGCATTGATCCATGGAGACTGGAATGGAGTGGTAAGAGGAGGTCCTCCCCTTTTCACCTTGTTTACCCCCCACCCATGCCCTGTTTTTACATATATAATACTGCACACAGTTACAATGACCACTATCTCATTTACCTCACGAACAGTGACCATAATATATAACTGACCACATATTTCTGTACACATTGCATCTATTATACATGGAGCAAAGGGAGAGGCCCGGAATGGGAAGTGGGAGGGGCTATAAATGGGGCATGGGGGCCGAGTGATTTCTATGTACACCCCTGCCGTAGGGGAACAATTAAATCTCCTGGTGGGCCCCTGAGCAAGGTGGACCCCTAGTCTCCCACCTCCTGCACAAGAATAAGGTACCACATACAGATATGCAGCGCACAGCATCTCAACCAGCCTATGTTCAAAGAAACAGGTGGATTATGTAACAAAGTATCCAGTTTATTATTATAGACATATCAGGTGGTTGAGATGACTTCTAGGTACAGAGGCTGCCGGCCAGTATCCTCTTTCTCTATGGACCGGTCCTGTCAAAGTCACTGTAAGGGCCCCATAATCAATCATATAGTAGTGTCTTGCTGCTGCCGTGTTTTTG
This sequence comes from Rhinella marina, assembly GCA_900303285.1. Lineage (NCBI taxonomy): Eukaryota > Metazoa > Chordata > Amphibia > Anura > Bufonidae > Rhinella > Rhinella marina. The sequence goes on from ONZH01013527.1 coordinate 640,997, forward strand.
GTGTGCTAATTCAGACCATTGGTACAGGGAGGAGAAGACATCTGGTTTCCTCAATGTGTGTTTCCTTCTTCCTGGCTGTGACACCATCCAATCGCAGTGGACCGCTTCACAGACAGTGGGAGAAGGTGAGAACAGGCTATGTAAGCGAGTATAATACTTAAAAAAAGGCAAGCAAAAATGTTTAAAAGTAGAAAAAAGAAAAAGAAACAAACAAGAAAAAAAAATCATAGGCATTGCTGCATCCCGAAATCAAAATGCCCAATTCAACATTTTTTGCAGCTTCAGCTCCCTATAAAATTGCATAAAAACATGATCAAAAATGCATGCACACTCCAGAATAGTGTCAATAAAAGATAGATAACTATAAAAAAATTTAAGAATATGGCAATGGGGGGGGGGGGGTGTCTTAGAACATCGCAATGAAAAGAAAGAAATCTTTTTTCCAAAGTTTTTTTTTTTTTTTAGTATTAAAACAAGAAAAAAAGCCCTTATACAGCTATGTGAACAGAAAAATAAAAAAGTTATAGCTTCGAGAAGACAGGGAGTACAAAACAAGAGTTAAAGTAAATTCTTATGAAACTGGAATTTAGCTTAAATAAGTGTTTATGAGGTGTTCCCTGCTGGATCTCTGTGCATTCTGACATTGCCGGAAGTTTGAAAGTCTCTGTCCCGCCCCATTAACTATAAAGCATCATGCACACGACCGTATGTATTTTGAGGTCTGCAAATCACAGATCTGCAACAACAGAAAAAAAAAAAGAATGACATCCGAGTGATGTCCATCTTGCATCCATTTTCTTTTGTGGATCCATAGTAACAATGCCTGTCCTCATCTGCAAGACAAGAATAGGACATGTTCTATTTTGTTCATTTGTGTTTTTTTTCAAGCCCCATTAAAGTGAACGGAATGGATGTAAATAATGTAAAAAAAAAAAAAAAAATGGAATGGAAAAAAAATCAGTTTGCGTGCATGAGCCCTAATGGGGACCGGTGAAGATCCAGCCACATTCAGGCAAATAGGCTGAGAATGGGCCGCAAGAAAACCGCTGCGAGCAGAGAGACTTGGGCAAAAAAGCCTGGCAGATCTCAAGCTCTAGTGTGAAACTAGCCTGTGAGGCGATAAAGACCACAGATGGAGCTGGCAGATCAGTCAGTCTGTAGATGTAGTGAAAATGAAAGCTATAAAAAAAAAAACTGTTCAAAATTTTTAATATAGACCGATTGGAAAGATGCAATAGAATGCAATAATAAACAAAATATCCCCAATGGTGTCCATCGCCTTTTAAAGAGCATCCGTCAACCCTATTAAACATGCATACCGCCTGGTAGAGTTGATTTTAGTGACTAAAATCATCCCTTTTTCTCTGAAACTGGTATTACCAATGCAGAGAAATTATTATCTTTAGTTATAAGCAAATGAGGTGCTGAAAGCTCTGAGATCTTCACTGCACATGTACACCAATATACCAGTTAGATCCAGGAGAACCAGTACCTTCCAAGAGCTGCAAGAAAAGGCATCTCACCCAGCCAACCAGAACCCTAGTCTTACATCGTTTGTTAGCCTGAAAAACGACATCTGTCCACATAGTTCATCCTGTTATCCTGCACGTTGATCCTGTCCAATCAGGAAATCAGAATAACTCCCTGGATCAACAACCCATCTCTAGTAGCTATAACCTGTAATATTATTACCCTCCAAAAATACTTCCAGGCCCCACTAGGACTCTTTTAGTGAATTCACCATCACTACCTCCTCAGGCAGAGAGTTCCATAATCTCACTGCTCTTACAATAAAGAATCCTCTTCTATGTTTGCAGGGGTGGACTCGGAAAGTAAAGAGGCCCTGGAAAAAAAACTAAAAGTGGCCCCATGCTCATGTGGTTCCATATTGACAGAAGGTGGGGCAATACAAGTAGGCAAGGACAGTAATACCATAACACAAAATATGTTGCTGTTACAACCATATACCACAGAGCATAACAACATATTACCCTAAAAACCGTCCCTCTGTGGTATCCATAAATTTCTGCCATTTATTGTCCTCCTCCTCCAGTTGTCTCTAAAATACAGAGCAAGGGGTTTAGGAGATGAGATGTGGGCCTCTGTGGTCACTATCCAGATACATGAGAACTTGATTTGCACAGCCAGCAACAGAGAAGAGGGCTTGAGTGGCCCCCTGGGCATCGGCCCACAAAAAAATGTCCCTCTAGGGACTATGGCCAATCCACCCTTGTATGTTTGTGTAGAAACCTTCTTTCCTCCAGACGCAGAAGATGTCCCCTCGTCACAGTCACAGTCCTGGGGATAAATAGATCATGGGAGAGATCTCTGTACTGACCCCTGATATATTTATACATAGTTATTAGATCTCCTGTCAGTCGTCTTTTTTCTAAAGTGAATAACCCTAATTTTGATAATCGTTCTGGGTACTGTAGTCCACCTATTCCAGTTATTACTTTAGTTGCCCTCCTCTGAGCCCTCTCCAGCTCTGCTATATCTGCCTTGTTCACAGGAGCCCAGAACTGTACACAGTACTCCATGTGTGGTCTGACTAGTGATTTGTAAAGTGGCAGGACTATGTTCTCATCACGGGCATCTATGACTCTTTTGATGCACAAACACAAACACTCCAAAATAGTGCTGCCTACAGATGGGTTGGACATTGACTTACAGGGGATCCACCTATAGGTGGCACTAGAGAGAAAGGTTTCTTTCTTCTAGAGAGAAATCGACTTTGCATATTTAAGATTTATAAATCCAAACTTCCATACAACAGAATATTCCGAAGCTTTTATTAGTTAAATTGTCCTTAAATCTGACTATAGAAGCATTAATTTCTCACCAAGATCAATTGCTGGTTATCAAATCATGCAGAAAACTAAGCCATGAGAATTACACATACAAAGATAGTCCGACAGTATACATTCTATAAAACATGATATAAATATGTTATTAACATTTTCACTACTGGAGTTTTTTTTTTTTTTTTAGTTTGCGTTTTCATTTTTCTTCCCTATCTTCCTTGACTTCATTGAGCCATAACTTTTTTATATTTCCATTCACGTAGCTGTATGAGGACTTATTTTTTGCGGGACAAGTTGTACTTTGTAATGCCACCATTAATTATTATTATTATTATTATTTATTATTAAAGCGCCATTCATTCCATAGCGCTGTACATATTAAAAGGGGTTTACATACATAATACAGACAATTGCACTAACTAAGCATGAACAAGACGAATTACAAACTGGTACACAAGGAGAGGGCCCTGCCCGTGACGGCTTACAATCTATGTGGTATGGGAGAAGGACACAGTAAGTGAGGGTAGAGCTGGTCATGGCGGTGTAGAGGCAGCAGGGTCACTGGCTGTAGGCTTGTCTGGAGAGGTGGGTTTTCAGGTTTCTTTTGAAGGATTCCACTGTAGGTGAGAATCTGATATATTGGGGTAGAGAGTTCCAGAGTATGGGGGATGCACAGGAGAAATCCTGGAAGCGATTGTCAGAAGAGGTGATAAGAGGGGAGGAGAGAAGGAGGTCTTGCGAGGATCGGAGATTATGTGTGGGGATGTATCCGGAAAGTAGCTCTGAGATGTAGAGAGGGGACAGGTTGTGGACGACCTTGTATGTATTTGTTAGTATTTTGAACTGAATTCTCTGGGCAATGGGGAGCCAATGAAGGGATTGGCAAAGGGGAGAAGCAGAGGAGTAACAGGGTAAGAGGTGGATTAGTCGGGCAGCAGAGTTGAGGATAGATTGGAGGGGGCAAGAGTGCTAGATGGAAGGCCACAGAGGAGAATGTTGCAGTAGGCTAGGCGGGAGATGATGAGGGCATGTACTAGTACTTTCGCAGACTGATAGTTGTGGAACGCACGGATGCGGGAGATATTTTTGAGTTGGAGGCGGCAGGTGGTGGAAAGAGCTTGGATGTGTGGTCTGAAGGAAAAGGCAGAATCCAAGGTCACTCCAAGGCAGCGGACTTGTTTGACCGGGGAGAGTGTGGAGCCATTGATCGTGATAGGTCTGTTGGAAGATTTGTGCAAGATGAGGGAAAGATGATAAATTCTGTTTTATCCATGTTAAGTTTTAGAAAGCGGGAGGAGAAGAAAAAGGATATGAAAGATAGGCATTGTGGGATTCTGGATAGTAAGGTGGTGATGTCTGGACCAGAGAGGTAGATTTGTGTGTCGTCAGCATAAAAGTGATACTGAAAGCCATGGGACTCTATGAGCTGTTCCAGGCCGAAGGTGTAGATACAGTGGGGAAAAAAAGTATTTAGTCAGCCACCAATTGTGAAAGTTCTCCCACTTAAAAAGATAAGAGGGGCCTGTAATTGACATCATAGGTAGACCTCAACATTGTCTGATTTTTAAAGAATTTATTTGCAAATTATGGTGGAAAATAAGTATTTGGTCAATAACAAAAGTTCATCTCAATCCTTTGTTGGCAATGACAGAGGTCAAACGTTTTCTGTAAGTCTTCACAAGGTTGGCACACACTGCTGCTGGTATGTTGGCCCATTCCTCCATGCAAATCTCCTCTAGAGCAGTAATGTTTTGGGGCTGTCGCTGGGCAACACGGACTTTCAACTCCCTCCAAAGGTTTTCTATGGGGTTGAGATCTGGAGACTGGCTAGGCCACTCCAGGACCTTGAAATGCTTCTTACGAAGCCACTCCTTCGTTGCCCTGGCGGTGTGCTTGGGATCATTGTCATGCTGAAAGACCAAGGCAACTTCAATGTCCTTGTTGATGGAAAGAGGTTTGCACTAAAAATCTCACGATACATGGCCCCATTCATTCTTTCATGTACACGGTTTATTCGTCCTGGTCCCTTTGCAGAGAAACAGCCCCAAAGCATGATGTTGCCACCCCTATGCTTCACAGTAGGTATGATGTTCTTTGGATGCAACTCAGCATTCACTCTCCTGGTTTCATCTGACTGTAGAGAAGAGCAGGGGTCCTAGGACAGAGCCTTGTGGGACACCAACAGAGAGGGAATGAGAGGAGGAGGTGGTGCGAGAGTGGGAAACACTAAATGTCTGGTCTGTGAGGTATGATGCGATCCATGAGAGGGCCAGGTCAGTGATGCCAAGAGATGGCATACAATGTAGTGGGAGGGGATAAAAAAAAAAAAATTCCAAATGGAATGGTGGAATTGGAAAAAACAATGCAATTCCTCCACTGTTTTACGGGTTTTGTTCCCACGGCATTTTGTTTGCAGCAAAACTGACCTATGCCCTTCATTTTCTGGGTCAGTACGATTACAAAGATACCCAATATGCATAGGTTTTGTATGTCTAAATAGTGTAAAAATAAATTTAAACTTTAAAAAAATCACCATATTCTGACCCCCATAACTTTTTATACTTAAGTCTACTGAGCTGTATAGGCAGGGCCGTATTAGCAACTAGGCACTGGGGGAACGGTGCCTAGAGCAGCGGGTTGTGGGGGGGCGGCACCCCGCCGGGAGAATCTTTGTGGGAAAAAAAAAAATTCAAAAACCATCCTGGAATTTTTTTTTATTTCCGCGGGGGTGGGGGTGGGGGGTGCTGTCGGGTGGCGCGGGGTATCGGCGACCATGCCACTGGTGCTAAACATTTCCCTTTATAAGATGCAGTCAAAAGTTAGACTATATATACATAGGGTGTCCCCAAGCATAGAGACCATGCTTGGAAATACCCACTCTCATGTTGGTAACACTAACTCCATATATGGACACATCATCACAGAGAGTGCCTAGGGCAGCATGAACCCTAAATACGGCCCTGTGTATAGGGGATCATTTTTTGCGGGAAAATCTGTAATTTTTATTGATACCATTTTGGAATGTGTGTGACTCTTTGATCACATTTTATTACTTTTTTGGGGTAAGAGAAGCAATGAAAAAATGGCAAATCGGCCATTTGTAACCTTTTTTCCTTTACGACATTTGCCGTATTTGAATTTTTTCTATTTTAATAGTAGGGGGTGTCAGTAAGAAGCCCGGAAGTGCGATCGTCTGGGTTTTTGCACATTTAGATGCCGTGATCTCCCTCAGTACTCAATACCCGCTGTTTTTGTTGGTACAGATCAGCCACAGGATAACCCCTGGTTTTGAACTTCTCAGTCATTCTATCCAATGTTCCCCCAATTCTATCCTCATTCGATACTATAAAATAGAAAAAAATTCAAATACGGCAAATGTCGTAAAGGAAAAAAGGTACAAAGGCGATTGCCATTTTTCATTGCTTCCTTACCCAAAAAAATAATAAATGTGATCAAAGAGCACACACATTCCAAAAGGTATCAATAAAAATACAGATTTTCCCGCAAAAAATGATCCCTATACACAGGGCCGTATTAGGGTTCATGCTTGCCCTAGGCCACTCTCTGTGATGATGTGTCCAATATGAGTTAGTGTTACCAACATGAGAGTGGGTATTTCCAAGCATGGTCTCTATGCTTGGGGACACCCTATGTATATATAAGTCTAACTTTGACTGCATCTTATAAAGGGAAATGTTAGCACCAGTGCATGGTCGCCGATACCCCGCGCCACCCCGACAGCACCCCCCCACCCAACCCCCGCGGAAATAAAAAATTCCAGGGATGGTTTTGAATTTTTTTTTCCCACAAAGATTCTCCCGGCGGGTGCCGCCCCCCACAACCCGCTGCTCTAGGACCGTTCCCCCAGGCCTAGTTGCTAATACGGCCCTGCCTATACAGCTCAGTAGACTTAAGTATAAAAAAGTTATGGGGTTCAGAATATGGTGATTTTTTTTAAAGTTAAATTTATTTTTACACTATTTTAGACATACAAAACCTATGCATATTGGTATCTTTGTAATCGTACTGACCCAGAAATGAAGGGCATAGGTCAGTTTGCTGCAAACAAAATGCCGTGGAACAAAACCCGAAAACAGTGGAGGAATTGCATTGTTTTTTCCAATTCCACCATTCCATTGAATTTTTTTTTTTATCCCCTCCCACTACATTGTATGCCATCTCTTGGCATCACTGACCTGGCCCTCTCATGGATCGCATCATACCTCACAGACCAGACATTTAGTGTTTCCCACTCTCGCACCACCTCCTCCTCTCATTCCCTCTCTGTTGGTGTCCACAAGGCTCTGTCCTAGGACCCCTGCTCTTTCTCTACAGTCAGATGAAACCAGGAGAGTGAATGCTGAGTTGCATCAAAGAACATCATACCTACTGTGAAGCATAGGGGTGGCAACATCATGCTGGGGCTGTTTCTCTGCAAAGGGACCAGGACGAATAAACCGTGTACATGAAAGAATGAATGGGGCCATGTATCTGAGATTTTTAGTGCAAACTCTTCCATCAACAAGGACATTGAAGTTGCCTTGGTCTTCAGCATGACAATGATCCCAAGCACACCGCCAGGGCAACGAAGAGTGGCTTCGTAAGAAGCATTTCAAGTCCTGGAGGGCCTAGCCAGTCTCCAGATCTCAACCCCATAAGAAAACTTTGGAGGGAGTTGAAAGTCCTGTTGCCCAGCGACAGCCCAAAACATTACTGCCCTCTAGAGGAGATTTGCATGAGGAATGGGCCAACATACAGCAGCAGTGTGTGCCAACCTTGTGAAGACTTACAGAAAACGTTTGACCTCTGTCATTGCCAACAAAAGATTGAGATGAACTTTGTTATTGACCAAATACTTATTTTCCACCATAATTTGCAAATAAATCTTTAAAATCAGACAATGTTGAGGTCTACTATGAGTCAATTACAGGCCCCTTTATCTTTTTAAGTGGGAGAACTTCACAATTGTGCTGACTAAATACTTTTTTTCCCCACTGTATCTACACCTTCGGCGGAACAGCTCATAGAGTCCCATGGCTTTCAGTATCACTTTTATGCTGACGACACACAAATCTACCCTCTGTCCAGACATCACCACCTTACTATCCAGAATCCCACAATGCCTATCTTTCATATCCTTTTTCTTCTCCTCCGCTTTCTAAACTTAACATGGATAAAACAGAATTTATCATCTTTCCCTCATCTTGCACAAATCTTCCAACAGACCTTCACGATCAATGGCCTCCACACTCTCCCGGTCAAACAAGTCCGCTGCCTGGATTGATTCTGCCTTTTCCTTCAGACCACACATCCAAGCTCTTTCCACCACCTGCCGCCTCCAACTCCAAAAATATCTCCGCATCCAGTGCGTTCCACAACTATCAGTCTGCGAAGTACTAGTACATGCCCCTCATCATCTCCCGCCTAGCCTACTGCAACATTCTCCTCTGTGGCCTTCCATCTAGCACTCTTGCCCCCTCCAATCTATCCTCACTCTGCTGCCGACTAATCCACCTCTTACCCTGTTACTCCTCTGCTTCTCCCCTTTGCCATCCCTTCATGGCTCCCATTGCCCAGAGAATTCAGTTCAAAATACTAACAAATACATACAAGCGTCCACAACCTGCCCCTCTCTACATCTCAGAGCTACTTTCCGGATACATCCCCACACATAATCTCCGATCCTCGCAAGACCTCCTTCTCTCCTCCCCTCTTATCACCTCTTCGACAATCGCTTCCAGGATTTCTCCTGTGCATCCCCCATACTCTGGAACTCTCTACCCCCAATATATCAGATTCTCACCTACAGTGAATCCTTCAAAAGAAACCTGAAAAACCACCTCTCCAGACAAGCCTACAAAGCCAGTGACCCTGTGCCTCTACACCGCCATGACCAGCTCTACCCTCACTTACTGTGTCCTTCTCCCAACCACATAGATTGTAAGCCGTCCACGGGCAGGCCCTCTCCTTGTGTACCAGTTTGTAATTCGTCTTGTTCATGCTTAGTTAGTGCAATTTCGTATTATGTATGTAAACCCCTTTTAATATGTACAGCGCTATGAATGAATGGCGCTTTAATAATAAATAATAATAATAATAATAATTAATGGTGGCATTACAAAGTACAACTTGTCCCGCAAAAAAATAAGTCCTCATACAGCTACGTGAATGGAATATAAAAAAGTTATGGCTCAAATGAAGTCAAGGAATAGGAAGAAAAATGAAAACGCAAACTAAAAAAAAAAAAAAAACTCCAGTAGTGAAAATGTTAATAACATATTTATATCATGTTTATAGAATGTATTACTGTCGGACTATCTTGTATGTGTATTCTCATGGCTTAGTTTTCTGCATGATTGATAACGCAATTTGATCTGGTGAAAATTAATGCTTCTATAGTCAGTTAAGGACAATTTAACTAATAAAAGCTTCGGAATATCTGTTGTATGGAAGTTGGATTTTATAAATCTTAAATATGCAAAAGTCGATTTCTTCTCTAGGAAGAAAGAAACCTTTCTCTAGTGCCACCTATAGGTGGATCCCCTGTAAGTCAATGTCAACCCATCTGTAGCAGCACTATTTTGGAGTGTTGTGTTGTGCATCAAAAGAGTCATAGATGCCCGTGATGGAACATAGTCCTGCCAC